>JAXQQM020067275.1:0-715636 GCA_034641835.2 Pinus albicaulis | reverse complement strand
CCTTGCCTTTTTGCATTCCTTGTCAAACCAAGCATTAACCGGAAAACAATTTGTTTCAGACTTCTTAATTTTTGCTCTTTTGCACTCAGAAAGTGCGCTTTGAATTAAATGTGTTAATTCGTGACTGTGAAGGCCATGAAATGAGATTTCCTCCTTCTCGAAGAGCCTCTCTAGCGTTATTTGGAAGGTGTTACAATTCTCTGGAGTCAAAATAATTCTGCCCTTTGGGGGATTTTGTTGAACACATTGAGGTTTTGACCCTAATTGCTTCTTTCCGGTCCAAGAGAAACTTAAATAGATTGGCTTGTGATATGATTTTAGGTCCCAAATTTGATCTCCAATCAACAATTCCTCCATTTTTTCACACAAACTATGCGAGCAAATTACATAATCTACTACACTTGCTCCATTGTAAGTATTGCAAGTGAGATTACCGGACTTTTCCCATCTAGTCAAACCATTACAAATGACTAAATCGAAAGCCCCACATAGCATAAGCAATTGTTTTCCAAAGAGATTGCAGCCTTTATCCTCTGAAATTCTTTCCCATTGATGATTACTCTCTTTTGTAAGCCAGATAGGGTCACAGTCTTCTTTACAACAAAGAATGCTAGCTTGTTCACCTGTAGTTCTAGCATTGAAATCCCCCACTATAAGGACTTCACCTAGCTGAGTATATATTGCAATCTTGGCTTTTGGGCTGCAAAGGGATCTTAGTGGTCAAGCCCTCTACTTTTGTAGATTTTTGAAACTTGCGGCGCAAAGTAGCATGCTACAATTCTGATGTGATTTCCATTTTCTGATATTTTAAGCCAGACAAATTGATTATTTGGGTCTTCTTTTTCTAGCTGAATGAAACGGCCTTCATTTTCTCTCACTAATACCATGATAACCCCCAGCCCTTTGCCATTCCCTACTGCCTTGTTCCACACTGTTATCTTCCAGTACCCTTCAAACAAAGGTCTCTTGCACCCTTCATGCTTATGTGTTTCTACGAGGCAAATTATGTCTCTACCTTCCGCAATAGGCCCTAACCTAGGTCCTCGTCTCCATGGGTAACCCCTGCGGTTCCAACAAACTAATCTTAAGGAAACTTGGGTACGACTTGATTGCTATTTGTTGACATGCAAGACTCACAGTTGAGTCTTTGTCCCTGCTTGCCCATACTGACCTTGCTTCCTCATTTCTTGTTGAAGAGTTTGTTGTCTTTTCTTTGTTATCGTTTTGCTGCCTTGTTTTGGAAGGGGGTCCAAATTGCATTATCACAGCTTTACCTTTATAAATCCATGCTCTTTTTCTCTCATCTCTTGTTGCCCTAACTTTTGTCATTTCGTCCCTCCTTTCCTCTTGTTGTCTTACACTTAAATCTTCTTCTAGAAAAAACCGAGAACCCCTCAAGAGTTGCTTCTTGCTTAGAATGATCTCTTTATCACACAAGCTAGGCATGATGACTTTTATGGGCCTGACTCTCTCACCGTTAAGCTTACCTACTCTCCATGCTTGGCCTATTTGTCTTTTCCATTACAGCTTATCTTTCAAGAAGTCTCTTGCAAGGTTAAGAGTACATTCATTTTTCCCATAATCTTTCACCCCTTTAATAATTATGTTTGTTGCTCTATCTTGCCTTTCCTTGCTTTCTCTATCTTGCATGTTGTCAATCTGAATGTTTGTTTCTCCTTCCCTCTTAGTAGAATTGCTAATAACTTGAGCCCAGGTTTTGGAGAGCTTTGTGGAACCTCTTTTCCCTTCTTCTCTTGATGTCTCTTCATGGTTGTCTATTTGAGCAACTACTTTCCCCTTATCCTGGGATGGTTTCACATTCATCACCTTTGTATTCTCCACTGCAAATTTCATGTTTTTCACCTCCGCCTTCATGTGTTGCCATTCTGTCTTCCCTATCAAGAGAGCTTCTTGTACCAATGCCACTTGCTCCTTCAGAACTTTGTTGCTTTCTACTAAAGCCTGGTTTTCAATTTTTATTATATGGATTGTACAATCTCTTTCCTGCTCTTTAGCTTCTACTACCTCCAACCTCTTTTTTACATTTAACAGTTCTTTCACATAAAAATCAGATGACCAAGTGAGTGGTGTGGATGTGGGACTATATAAGGCAGAATCATCAATGACTTTTTCTTTTCCTTTTCCTTTAGACTTGTTGCCACATGCTTGCAAAGATGACCTGTTTGAATGTTGTTCCTTGCGAAGGACCCGAGTACTGTCGTTTTGAGACCTTTTTTTCCTTTTCTGCTCCCATTTTAGACGAGCTAGTCTTCGTTTTAAAATGCCCTGATACTGTTTGGCATTGACCCAAGCCCGCCTCCTAGCTTTGGCTGATGAGGCAATTTTCACTTGCCCTATATCATTTGTTTCCACGGGTTCTAAAGTTTCATGTCCCATTATGATGATGCCCAAAACTAACCCTACAGAAATGATTTCAACACTGAACTCTTGCGCTAAACTTTCTTCTCCACGCGGAACTTCTTCAGACATTAAGTTTTTGTTGCACGGTGCACCGCTGGTGTCTAGATTTGTTGAAATTTTTTGTCATACTTCGTGGCCATGTATGCATCGCATCACCCTTTATTGATACGACTAAGCAGAAGAAATGTCAAAATTGAACGGAAGAGTGTAATCCACGCTTTAGATTAAGGCGAAGGGATCATGCACCATGTCAGCTCCTCTATCAGCGACTCAGCCCTACCCGCGGTTAATATTCTCCACTGTAATACAGCATTGGTTCACTGCTTAGCTTTTAATCAGACCCAAAAATTTATATACCAGCAAAGAAAGTTTGTGGGGTTTAAACTTGGCACGTAGAGGTTCTTCTCGCCCATTCCTATGCCAACTTGTTCCACAAAATTGAGCTTCCTTCCCCACTGTATCCACGTTCAGTCACCCAAAGCCACGAAATTGCTAGAAGCAGAATACGAATACGGCCCTTTTTTTTGTGTAAGTCACAAGTCGCATCCCTCTCATGCGACTATTCTCCAAGGTGCTGCAGCTGTGCCACCATCCCTCTCATGCGACCGTTTTTCAGCTTGTTGCGACTGTGCAACTAGGTCGCATCCCCCTCGTGCGACCGTTTTTCAGCTTGCTGCAACTGTGCGACTAGGTCGCATCCCTCTCATGCGACTGTTTTCAGGGTGTTGCGATTGTGCGACTGCGCGCCCAGGTCGCATCCCTCTCGTGCGACTTTGTTTGATAAGGGTTACGGAGTCCAACTAATAGCATATGTTTCTATTGCCGTCGCTGTAAGTGCTTGTGCATATGGCGATGATCGATATATGGTGCTATGTATGAGAAGACCAATTACTTCAACGACTTGCAGAAATTACCATGACGAACATCTCATAGATACTAAATAGGTATGATTAACAGAGAACCTTTCAGTGTTCAAATCTGCCAAAGAATAAAGAAAATCTCCGTAGTCGCTGTCACTGTTAAGGATTCGAAGCTGTGACCGCCAGCAATCTCAACACGAACCAGAACACAGCTCTCCCACGATCAAAGCAACCAGCATGCTCAATGGTAAGCAACCAGCGATCAAAGAAGTGATTATCGAAGACGAGCCCATGTAATGTGACATTAAATAAGCAGTTTGTTTCTCTCGGTATGCAGTGAAAACCTGTTACTGTTAAAGCTTTTAAAAGACGAAGAAAGGCAACTTACCTCCACGACTTAAGGGGCATCCTGAGAATTGAAATCGGGACCTAAAATTTTCATTTTCTTTGCCGCGCCTCCGCCTGTACAAGTTAACGACATTGCCAATCACGAGAACTGCACCAAGAACATGAACTTCCTCAATAGTATATAGGTTTTTAAAGGGACAGGGTCCATTTTATAAAAAAGATTTATTAAAACTTTATTACATGAGTGTTTTTTTAAAGCAACTTATTGTTTTGTAACTGTTTTAAGAATTTGTTTTGAAACTGATCAAGAGAGTTAGACTAGAGAGAGGAATAAAAGACCAAGGAAAAGATAGTGTAAGGTTTCGGAGTTTGGATTCCAAAGAGAAATGTATTGAAGAAATCTCTCTCTGGCACTGAAGAATAAAAGTCGGTTTTGATTCCATTTTTGGGGCAAGTTGCAGACTTTGTTTTTCTTTCCTATGTGTTTTATTTCATTCATGGTGTTCTTCTGCTGAAAAGTGTATGATGCAGCAGGGTTGTTTAAGTTTCAGACTTGTACTCAGGTATTTTATTTAAAACCCTTAATAGGTGCTCCACTTTCCATAAATTCACTCACAATTTCTCATTCTGCTCACCATTCTTTCTACAGAGTTGAAGTTCAGATTCTTAAATGCCTGAGCTAAAATCCTGTTCCTCTTTATCTTTCCTCTAATTTAAACTCTGCAATCCTCATTGTTTTTGGCTATTCTGGTTTTGAAAGATAAGCTTTTGAATTAGAGCAGTCATTGCAGCTCTCATGGCATCACTCTCCAACCATATATTTAAAATCTTTGTAAGTTCTTGTACATGTCCTGGGCACTAACCTCTTGCAGCCAGAGGTTGTCTCCAGAGTGACAACACATTACAAGCTATTACTATAGTGGCATATTTCCATAATGTGATTTTGCTCCACATTAATCTCTACTCTACTCTAGTGGCATATCTCTATAATGTGATTTTTCTCCACATTAATAATCTCTACCCTACTGTTGACATTAATCAGCATTGCGAAATACACAAACATTTGCCACTAATACCTGAAATTTCGAGGTATTCAATATTTTATATCATATTCTATATTAAAGAGAACACCAATAAAAGATAAATCGTTAAGATGTGCCATTTTCCTTTTAGGACATATTGGCTTCTGCGTTTATAAATAATGGATGATTTGACGATAAGGCATTTTTCAGAAATAACAAAAATAAATATATATATATATATATATATATATATATATATATATATGAATGAGAGATTGGTTTCCTGCTACGTTATTTGAATAATAGCCACCTTCTTGTGTCTAGAGAGTGTGTATATATTGCCATAACCATGAATATAGAGATTTCCTGCAGCATCAATTAGCTAATAAAAGCAAACGCCACCTTGTGTCTGGAGAGTGGATATATTGCCATAACCATGTATGTATAGATTTCCCGCAGCATCAATTAGCTAATAAAAACAAACGGTGTGGAACAGCTCAAAAAAATGGCATTCTTCATAATCTTATTCATAGCACTTTGTACCATTACCCCACAGCTTGCACCATAATTGTTCACATGGATATCAAGGCATAATACATTCAATGAATCAATACCCAGCAATGGCATTCCTGGTGTACCATATAGAACTAAGGCGGACAGCAATTTTAGAAGGGACTGCACTATGACCTTACAAAGGTTAAAACACGTCAAAGTTAAGAACTTCCCTCTATAGTAACAACATAAAAAGGGCTAGTTTAACTTAATTTTTAAAACCGGCAACAGGTCCACCATTTCCCTCCTGGTATACTTCATTATCAACGTGTGTAACTCCTGCCTTTACTTTGTCATCTGCATCCTTAAACCCAAGCTCTGATATATTTTGCTTGGCCATCAAATTTCTGAAAGAAGCAAGCATAGATACGAAGTGTTAATTTAAGTAAATCACAAGAATAAAACAGTCAAACTTTGCAGATATCGATAACCTTGGATATTTTTATAAATTTTATCCAACAGTATTACCATATTGCTAAAACAAGAGTACAACTACCCAAGACATCAACGCCTTGAAAACTCTAAAATATTTCAACGTTGTGCACTTAGCCATCTCCATAATACAGAGTACTGAATTTGATTGGAAGCCGCGATGCAGGTTTTCGTAAAAGTCAAACCAACCATACCAATAGCGTTGGCATAACTGTTAAGTGTACTATGCCATTTATAGGGCCAGGTCCATGAACAACCCCAAAACATGGAAGCGAAAATAGCACCATACTACCCATTATATAACACAATCAGACACCCCAGCCAACATATTCTTGATCATATTTTTAAAAACTAGTACCGGGTTTTGAATCGGCCCACCTATCTAACTGAGATTTGAAATGGAACCAGATCGAACTGGATTCAATAAACCGGATTTGAAAAAAATACATAAATAATTAATTTTTAATGAAAAAGTTTGTTTTTAAGATTTCAAACCATGATTCCAAAATTTGCATAGTTTGTTCATCTATATATCATGTAATGGTGAATATATCAAAATGGAACCAAGTGCAATACATATCAACAATAAATACATAACCAGTGATGCTCTAAATGGCCTGTAGAATAAAAAAAACAATGCTACAAGCTACTGAGCCACTGGCTTACTACAAATCACTAATCAACATGATCACTCATCAAACTCATCACTAATTCACCACTACTAGAAATGGAAACAAGAGCTACATAAACATCATCTGGCTCAAAGTCTCTAGACTTAGATTTTTCAACCTTGTAATATGGTCGAAATTGAAAAAGATTAACATGTCTAACCAATGATTTTGGTTTGAGAGACAGGTTCATATCCTCAACCTTATAATATGGTAGAAAAATATTAACATGGCTAAACAATTATTTTAGCTTGAGTGAAGGGTACATTTTTGTTAAGGCCATGGCAAAAGAGTTCAACAATCAATACCACCAACATCAAGGTACATAAAGGGCTTCATGCTTTTGATAAACTACTAACCCCACTCATACATGATAGTATTCAATGAAAATGTCGCAATCCTACCAATCCTAAAATCCTGAAAATTGTTAAGTCTACTGAATTTTGAGTAGAATATGAAATTCTACTTTCTCCATATGAAGTCCGATAAGGTTGGAACCACTCTCAAACATCCTGAAACAATTAATGGTAATGTTAAAAAATTAAATAAAAGGAAAGATAAAGAAAATGTCAAAATATAGGAAAAAGGGAATAAAAAGAAAAGATAGAGGACATGTTAAGATAAAGGAAATATCACTTTAAGAATTTAACATTACCATTGATTTTAGCATTACTAGGGTTGAGTTATTTTTTCATTTAGATTTATGGTTTAGGAGGCCAAGGGTTGGTTTTATGGCCAAGGGAGACTGTTGAGATAGAAACAACCCCTGGTTTCCTCCAAAACCACCTGAAATACTGCCATTGTGGGCCCTAGATTCCCCGCACATATCTGAAATATGACTGACCCAGTTTGGAGCAAAACCAGCAGGTTCAGACCAACTGGTACCGGTTAGGTACCAAACCAGCTGGTTCAGACCAGTTGGTACCTAACCATTACCAACCGGTCCCCAAAACAGATTTTCCTACCAGGTCACTGGTTGAAGGTTGCTGTCTGGCCATTTTGACCAGTTGCTGGTTCAAACCAGCTGATTTTTAAAACTATGTTCTTGATTTCCCTATGAAAAATTTCTTGCAAATTGATGCAGCTGGGCCAAGTTATAAGATATCACATGTTTACATGTGAAATTTAGACTTGCTCTTTCTACCAGGCCTACCCTCAGAAATCTTTTGCAATAATCTCCTGTTGCCTTTCTGGGGACAAAGTTATTAGCTGAGGTTCTCTTGGAATTGTGTTGCTGATCGCTTTCTTGGCATTTGTACAGGTTTCAAATTTGAATACCATCGTAAATCCTCCAAAGTTTTAACTTTTGATTTTTCCGGAGGGTATTTTGACCCCCTGCAGCAAACTCTATCACAGCACTTTGCTTATGGATGTATATTTTCAGCATATTTTATGAAAGCATTGTTGTAAGCTTCAGTTTTTTTTTTAAAAGAGTGTATTTTTAGATGATTCTGCTGCCATTTTGGCAATCTTGAATCACGGATTTGTTGATTTTACTAAAATAAAGACCAGCAAGGGGGGAAACAGCATGTTTCAATCTTTCCCTTCAAGGAAGGATTATCATTAACCAACAAAAATTACTCTTGTGCCCCTAAGTGCTTGACTCTTGACCATATGTTTTTAGATTCCAAATGCCACTGGATTCAACAGAGCTGGAGTGGTTACTATGATCAGATTTTATCTAACCCATAGTGGATAGAAGCAAGAGATGGCATGCATAATCTTCAGCCAGCAGCAACACATATCCAAGGCTAGAAGAATGCTGTGAATATGGAGCAGCATCCCAACAATCTTCTCCATGGCTCAAAAGAATGCTGAAAGGCAAGCCATGTTTGCCAAAATTTTAGGTGCAATCCTCATATCAATGATCCTGTCACCTTTGAACAGTTGCTCCCAACATATAAAATGGGAGTAAGCAGTGAACAATGAACAATTCCTTTATATTTCTGTGCTGAATTTCCTTGGTGTAAGGTGAGGACTTGGTCAAAGGGTCAAAAACGCCCATTCTTGAGGAGCACCCAGCATGTGAAGAGTCTTCATATCTTTGTGGCAATGTTTGGAGGTACATACATCAAAGAAGAGAAGCGCCCCACACATTGAGTATTATTGCTTACTGTTGAGAAGGTTGGTTCTTAAGTGGTCTTCATTGGAGAGTACCCAAGCTATGGATAAGGACAGGTGGCAACTAAACCCTATTGACATGGTCAGCAAACATATTTTAAAGCAGCATTCTTAGATATGGCAACATGTGGCAGCTAATACAATTTTAGAAAACACCATAGATAGAGGACACAATTGATGTAAGGATGGCACATGCCCTCTAGAGCTCATCCTTCAAGGTCAGCATGTTGAGAAATTAGGGCTTTTATTACAATTTCTCTTCTAGATAATTACTTGTGATTTATTTTATGCTTCTTTCTCTTAGATCTTCTCTTCATTAGATTATTATGTTCTTCATCAAGTCAATTATCAAATACACAAGGGACACAATATTTAGGCTTGCAAGCCAAGGCCAAAACCTCTCACTCTTTGAGAGGAAAACCCGATCAGAAATTCTTCTTATAGACCTTCAATTGAAGAGTACCAAGACCATGACAAAGACCCTTGTCACTAGCCTTTGATGTCCTCCTTGCACTGCTCTTCTTTGCTTTTCTTTGAGAGACTCTGTCCCTTTTTCTTTCTGCACCGTTCTGCACCACCCTTCTTGATCAAACACAAGAGGAGTCTCGGTCACCTTGTTTTTGTCATCTTAGACTGAGATCTCGGTCATCTTATAGCTGCAACCCAAGACCAAATAGAGGAGACTCTATTGTTACGTAGACTTGCCTTCTCTTGCTTTCGCACCTTATCTCTTGCTGTGATAGGCTTCGGCCTTCCTAAAATGTATCCGAGATATAGTAGCCCAAAACAGAACTTGTAGTATACCTCCTTCATGCTGTGAACACTTTCGGACTTCCTGAATTATGCAAGGAGGGAGCAGACTCTTAAACAGAAACGTATATATGCCTTTCCTTCTTCGTTAACCAACCTTCTTCTACGTGTGAAAATTTCTAAATCTACTCAACAGAAATTTCTACTGCAAAAATCTGGTTTACTTCTCCTATTTGTGTTTTTAAATTTACAAGTTATTTTCAGAAATATTCAGAAAACAACAAAGTAAACACACTGCAAATCTGCACATACATACAGATCAAGTACTGAAGAATTAAGCACATATGACAAAGCACACACAAGATTTTTCGGACAAATGTCCCCGGAAAAACCCAATGCGTCAAAACCGGTGGAGCAGCGCTTGAGGGTTTTATTATTATGCATAATTCTGAATACAAACAAGAGCACCAGTAGTGGTTTTCCCAACAGAGAAAATCTCAGCAGATGTACCTCTATCTCTAGGAGATAGATAATATGGTAGATTCAGTTGAGGATGAAGAACCCCACAGGTGCCTATGCAATCACTGCGTCACCCTTCAGTGTGGTTGTGTCAACCCTTTTGGCTCTACTGAAAACGAGCCCTATCTGGCCCATTGGAACCCAGCGCTGCCTTTCCCAACTTTGCATCAGCCCCTCTTGCTTTGTGTCACCCCTCCAGGCCTGCGTGACGCTCTGCGTTGCCTCTGCGTGGTCCTGGCTGGGTTGTGTCACCCCTGCTGGGTCTCTGCGCTACTCTGGTACTGATCTGCCTCTCTGCCAATGTATTCTCGGCCTCGAATCTTAAATCCCTTTGTCGATTTTCCCCTCGTTGCATTGCAAGCTCACTCTAAAATTCTCAGCAAACCGCGCCCCAGAATTTCGACTTAGCTCAAGTGCTACCGCTCTGTGTGTGTTCTCCAACTGACCCTAAGCCTTCCTTTAATAATTTTCTCGTTGAACATTCAACGGCCCTGATCTAATCTCTAATCAACGGCTAAGATTAGAAAAGACTTGATCCACGTCACTTAGAACATTCTCACCCACTTGTTTTAATTAATTTACTTTAATTAATTAATTTCCCTAAGTTAGACTTAGGGTCTCCATTAAAATAATTAATTATTTGAATAACTTTCACACCGGGTGGAATTTCTCCAAATGATTTCAGGGTCTTGGATATCTCATGTGTCCTAGCCCCTCCACAAATTTTCGAAGCTAGAGTACATCCGATGCTACCCAAAAAATCAGCACTCCCTCTTAGCGAGGAATTTGCTCTAGCAACACTTCACTCCAGAAACATTACTCTGATCCATGGCATCCGTCCCCTGCATTGCTGATGCTCGGCCTGTTGCCCCTCATCCACTGCGTTGCTGCCTTCTGTACTACTGCCCATGACTCTGCCACAGTCACTGCCTCCTCTGTATTGCAGCTCCCTCTCAAACGTTGCATCATGCTACCCATAGCACTGCCACTGCTAACTGCTGCACTACAACTCAGTTGCTGAGAAGTACGCAACTGAAGGACATTACCCAAAATCCTAACAAACAAGTCAGTCTAGTTACATCTCGATACTGAAGCTTTGCGTTGTTGTTGCTCTACACTGCATAAGCACTGCCCCTCTACGCTGTTGAAGTCCCATCAACCTCTGCGCGGCTATTGCCTTTGCACTGCACTACTCTAGTCTTCATCTTCCTCACTACCACCGTGCCTCCATAATCCTCTGCACAAACTGACTCCACTCATCCTACTACTGCCATTAAGGGCTCTCGTAGCTCGTATGTGATCCAAAAGTTTGGGCACCTCAAGGATCCTGCCCCCTGTCCGTAGATCAATCTACAGATCTATGTCGCCCCACCTCTTCTCTTGATGTACATGAGCACTCATAGCCACATCAGCATCACTCCCATCATCGCCCTTTGTTGTTGCAGCGTTAGAATCTGAATCTTCCTTGCCCTTCTTCTTCTTAGGACAAGTATCGGCGAAATGTCCTAATTCACCACATTTGAAGCACTGAACCTTTGAGAGGTCTTTATTCTTCTTCCCTTGCCGTTGTTGTTGTCCCTTAGATACGAGAGCCGCATCTTCCTCCTCCTTCTTGGTCTTGGCTCCACCATTGTTGTTGCCCATCTTGGACATTCTCCTGATCTCCTCTTCATGAAGAGTTGCCCACATGTCCTCCCAATTTGGAAGTTGTGCTCTACCCAAAATGCTTTGGACAAAGGTCTCCCAATCATCGGTGACTGCATTCAGGTCAGTCCTCACCATGAGACCCTCATCACGAGTTGCCCCCATAGCAACCAGTTGATCTCGAATTGCCTTCAATCTACTGAGGAAGGGGTCGATTTCCTCTCCCTTGTGCATCTAAAATAGTCGCAGTTGATTCTCCAGAAGCATTTTCCACTGGACAGAGGTGCCTTGATACAGCTTGGTCAGCGTTTTCCACATCTCATTTGCAGTGTTCTTTTCGGCAATATGTGGGACCACATGATCCTTCACCCCATCCATAATCAAGCACTTCGCCCGTGCTAGATTTTCCTCATACTTCTTTAATGGATCAACATCGACAGGAACGGCTACAACCCTCTCGACATGATCTTTGATACGATATTCATCAAGGACTGTCAGGATCTTTGCTTTCCAGATGACGAAGTTAGATGCACCATCTAACCTGTCCTGATCCCTCAATCCATGCGAGACCATCTCTACTCAAAATGTCGAAACGGATGCTCTTCTCCCTTCTTCTGCTGCTACTCTCAGCAAGAGATCGGATCTGGGTTTCTTGGCAATAGAAACTCTCTAGAGAATACGCTCCCTCCACCAATTCTATCAAATCAGCCCTCTTCAATCACTTTGTTGATCGGATTTCAGACTTCTTGGCTAGAAGGTCTATTGAGGAACAGTTTCCCCTTACTTTGTCAACCCTGCTAGACATTGTTCTGCACCAGCAGAAACAATGCCCCACCAGCAACTTCGAAGAACAAAACTGCACCTCCAACCATGACAACTGGCACAGTGTCACCCCCTCTCGGACTGCATCACTCTCCTGGGCCTGCGTCAGCTTTGCGTGAGCTAGACAGGCTCTGCGTCACCCTTCTGGGCCTGCGCCAGCTCTACGTGAGCTAGACAGGCTCTACGTCACCCTTGTTGGGTCTGCGTTGTCCCTCTAGTGCTGTGTTGCCTCTTTCTGGATCTGTGTTGTCTCAGTCGCCTTCCTACAGCAAAAATTCGTCACTTCACTGATGGCTTCAACTCCCCCTGATCTACAAAAGCTCTGATACCATGTGAAAAATTCCAAATCTACTCAACAGAAACTTCTACTGCAGAAAGTTGGTTTACTCATTCTACTTGTGTTTTTACATTTACAAGTTACTTTTATATATATTCAGAAAACAACGAAGTAAACACACTACGAATCTACACATACATACAAATCAAGTATTGAAGAATTAAGCACATAAGACAAAGGACACACAACATTTTTCGAACAAATGTCCCCAGAAAAACCCAATGCGGGAAAATCGATGCAGCAGCTCTTGAGGGTTTTATTATTATGCAGAATTCTGAATACAAACAAGGGCACCAGTAGTGGTTTGCCCAATAGAAAAAATCTCGATAGATGTACCTCTATCTCTCGGAGACAAATAATATGGTTGATTCAGCTGAGGATGAAGAACCCCACAGGTGCCTACACAGTCACTGTGTCGCCCTTCAGTGTGGTTGCATCACCCCTTCTGGATCTGCTGAAAACGAGCCCTATCTGGCCCACTGAAACCCCAACGTTGCCTTTCCCAACTCTGCGCCAACCCCTCTTGCTCTACATCACCCCTTCGGGCATGCGTGAGGCTCTGTGTTGCCTCTGCGTGGACCTGGCTGGGCTGCATCACCCCTGCTAGGTCTCTGCGCTACCCTGGTATGGATCCGCCTCTCTGCCAATGTATTCTCGGCCTCGGATCTGAAATCCCTTTGTCGATCTGCCCCTCGCTGCACTGCAAGCTCACTCGAAAATTCTCAGGAAACCGTGCCCAAGAATTTCGACTTAGCTCAAGTGTTACCGCTCTGTGTGTGTTCTCCAACTAACCCCAAGCCTTCCTTTAATACTTTTCTCGTTGAACATTCAACGACCGTGAACTAATCTCTAATCAACGACTAAGATTAGAAAAGACTTGATCCACATCACTTAGAACATTCTCACCCACATGTTTTAATTAATTCACTTTAATTATTTAATTTCCCTAAGTTAGACTTAGGGTCTCCATTAAAATAATTAATTATTTGAATAACTTTCACACCGGGTGGAATTTCTCCAAACGATTTCAGGGTCTTGGAGATCTCATGTGTCCTAGCCCCTCCACAATGTTTTGGAGCTAGAGCACATCCAATGCTACCCAAAAAATCAACACTACACACCAAATGCAGACCTATCCTCGCACTTCTGCTTCAAACTTGATCTGAATTCTTGTTTTTATAATGAGGTTGCAACTCCTTTATATATAGGGACTGTCTCCCATCTCTAGGTTGACATGATAGAAGGTGTGTGATCCGACTTCAAGGGGTCAATGACAAGGTCTTGGAGTATACTTTTACATCAACAATATGTCCTTTTACAAATGTAACATGACTTCATTTACATGACTCTAATTATCTTTATGACAAGACAACAAAATCCTAAAGACATCAAGAAGAAGTCTTTGACCTATAATAAAATCTTCTTGCTCATGACACCCATGATGCAAGCATTACAATAAATACATTTTATTATCTTTCTCTTCATTACATAAAATCATAATTACATGTCATTATGAAGACCGAACCTAGTGACACTTTTCAACACTCCCTCTTAACTAGGGAGGTATTCATAATGATACTTGGTCATTCTCAATCTGAAGAATCTCATAAGAAGAATCGGATTGGTAATCCCATCTATATACGATCATATCTACCAAAATTGTCATAGTGCAAGGCCTTGACTAACAACTCCAACTCTCCACGAGATCTTGAACCCCAATGCTGGCGAGACCAATGATTAATAGACACCTTCATCACTGTCTCTCTTGCAACATACCCCGCCCGGGTTCACTCAGAGTATGTCGAGGACTATTCTTATCTTGGATTCCCGGTCCTTAAGAAATATCGGTCCTTCCACGACTACTCTTGTCTTGGATACCCTAATACATCTTTAAAGAGTATCGAATACCAGATGATTACCCAATCCTCCATTCTGTCTTCCCAGGTGAAGACAACAATGATGTGTCTATCTCTCCCTCACAACTAGGGAAGACATATTCCACTAAGGAATGTACTCATTCCTATACAAGGAATGTACCTAAGTTCCCTCTTGGCTTAGGAATTACCAAATTTCTTCCAAGTAAGAAACTTATTAGCAGGCTCCCTTTTAATTGGGTACCTGCAGCAGCTCTATAGGAAAATAATGGGACATCCAGCTGCTCTGAAGAACTTCTTTCAATGTCATGAGTTTCTTCTTTGTTGAGGAGTCTTCATCTTTGGGATCTCTTCATAGGCCACATATCATCCATCACTTTCATCCATGAGTCATGTCTTCATTCTATTAGAAAGTGATCCATCAGTCTTCTCGTCTGGTCTAGCTTCACATCCTACTGCTTTCCTTTGAACCATATTTCTTCCAAGGATCTTTCATCCTTCCATATGGTTGTTAATGTGAAAATTTTTGAATCTCAATTACATACATCCTACTGCAGAAATCCAGTTTACTTCTCCTACTTGTGTATTTAACTTAACAAGTAATTTTCAGAAATATTCATGAAAACATTGAAGTAAACACACTGCAGTCTACAAAATTATACAAATTAGGAACTGAAGAATAAGCACATTCAGACAAAGGACACACGATTTTTCGGACAAATGTCTCCAGAAAAACCCAATACGGGAAAACCGGTGCAGCAACTCTTGAGGGTTTTTATTATTATGAAGATTTCTGAATACAAACTAGGATGTCATAAACGGCTCACCCAACAGAGAATTTCCTTGGCAGAAGTACCTCTATTCGGAGACAGATATTATGGTTGATCCAGTGTCAGAATGACGAACCCCACAGGTGCCTACACAATCCCCAGCAAGCTTTGCACTGGAACTGCATCACCATTCCTAGTGGTTGCGCACCCTTCTTTGATCTGCTGAAATTGAGCCCGATCTGCCCCACAGAAACCCCAACGTTGTAGCCTCTGGCTCTACATCACCTCCTCCTAGACTGCGTCACCCCTATGGACTTGCGTCACCCTCTCAAGGGTTGTGTTGTCTCTCCTGGGTAGATTTGCCTCTCTGCAACTGTATTCTCGGCCTTCGATCTGATATCCCACTGCCGAATTGCACCTCGCTGCACTGCAAGCTCACTCTGAAATTCTCAGCAAACCGCGCCCTTGAATTTCGACTTAGCTCAAGTGCTGCCACTCTATGTGTGTTCTCCAACTGACCCCAAGCCTTCCTTTAATACTTTTCCAGTTGACGAATCAACGGTAGTGATCTAATCTCTAATCGACAGCTAAGATTAGAAAAGACTTGATCCTCGTCACTTAGAACATTCTCACCCACATGTTTAAATTAATTCACTTTAATTATTTAATTTCCCTAAGTTAGACTTAGGGTCCCCATTAAAATAATTAATTATTTGAATAACTTAAGCTTTGGGTGGAATTTCTCCAAAAGATTTATGGGTCTTGGAGATTTCATGTGTTCTAGCCCCTCCACAAATTTTCGGAGCTAGAGCACATCCGATGCTACCCAAAAATCAACACTCCCTCTTAGTGAGGAACGTGTCTAGCAACACTTCAACCTGAAGAATCACCCTAATCCACAGCATCGGTCCTCTGCGCTGCTGATGCTTTGTTGATGCCCTTCATCCACTGCGTTGTTTCCTTTTGTACTGTTGCCCATGTCATTGCCACTGACACTGCCTCATTTATACTGCAGCTCCCTCTCAAATGTTGCATCATGCTTCCCATAGCACTGCCACTGCTAACTGTTGTACTGCAAGTTAGTTGCTGAGAAGTAAGCAACTGAAACATCCCAAAGACTTGACATACAAGTTAGTCTAAGTGCACCTTGATACTGACGCACCCTCTGTTGCTGATCTGCACTGACCCTCTAGATCTTTGCGTTGCTGCTGCTTTGCATTGCATGAGCACTGCCTCTGCGCTGTCGAAATCCCATCAACCTCTGCATTGCTGCCTCTGCTTTGTGCTACTCAAGACTTCAACGTCCTAGCTCTGCCAATGTTGCTCCATTATCCTCCGCACCAACTGACTCCATTCATCCTGCTATTGTCATTAAGGGCTAACGTAGCTCGTATGTGATCCAAGAGTTTGAGACACCTTAAGGATCCTGCCCTCATACTGCAATTCGAAAGAACTACAGACCAATGTCGCCCCTCCTCTTCTCTCGAAGCACATGAGCACTCATGGCAACATCGCCATTAGTCCCATCATCATCCTTCGTTGCAGCAGCCTTCGAATCGAATTCTTTCTTGCCCTTCTTTTTCATAGGGTAAGTTGTGGTGAAATGTTCTAACTCACCACACTTCAAGCATCTGACCTTCGAAAGGTCTTTCTTCTTCTTCCGTTGTTGCCCATGTTGTCCCTTAGATGCGAGAGCCGCATCTTCCCCCTCCTTCTTGATCTTGATCCCTCCGTCGTTGATGCCCGCCTTGGTCATCCTCCTGATCTCTTCTTGTCGAAGAGTTGCCCACATGTTTTCCCAACTCGGAAGTGCTGCTCTGCCCAAAATGCCTTGGACAAATTTCTCCCACTCATCGGTAACTGCATTCAGAGCAGTCCTTACCATAATACCTTCATCAAGAGTGGCCCCCATGACAACCAGTTGATCACGAATCACCTTCAATCTAATGAGGAAGGGATCGATCCCTTCTCCCTTCAGCATCTGAAATAATCGAAGTTGATTCTCAAGAAGCATCCTCCTCTAAACAGAAGTTCACTAATACAATGTGGTCAAAGAAGTCCACATCTCATGTGTTGTGTTCTTCTCAGCAATGTGTGGGACCACATGATCCCTGACTCCATCCATGATCAAGCGCTTAGCCTTCGCTTGAGCTTCCTCGTACTTCTTGAGAGCGTCAGCATCAACAGGAACAACCATGGTATTCGAGGCATGATCTTTGATGCCATATTCATCCAGAACTTCCAGGATCCTAACCTTCCAGATGACAAAGTTGGATGCACCATCAAACCTCTCTTGATCCCACAGTCCATATGCAACCATCTCTGCTCAACTAAATATGTCGAACTGATTCACTTCTCCCTCTTTTGTTGCTGCCCCAACAAAAATCGGATCTGGGTTTCTTGGCGCTAGAAACCCTCTAAGGAATCACACTCCCTATGAAAACCGATTTCTATGAAAATTTCTTAATCTTACACATGCAGAAAATTTTACTGTTAATCTAGTTATGCTCCTCCTACTTAGATAAGTTATTAACTGAATAAATTCAAGTTAAAATCGAAGCAAAACATATACCATATCTCTTCACCACCCGTATCTAGAACAAGTGCATGCACACATAGGCAAAGTGACAACATTTCGGACAAATAGTCTCTAGTAATGCTGGAAAACCGGTCTCTGGTTGCTGGAGGGTTTTATTATTAAGAATTTTCTAAATACAACAAGCCTGGGTTCCAGATCTGGAAAACTCGACAGAGAAATATTAGATCTATAGCTCACTGGCTAATCTAGGGCCAAAATAATGACTGATCCACACCCTCAAACGAGATTTACAGAACTCAGCCAATATTAGGGCATAGAAACCCCAGCGCTGCCCCTAAAAGCCTTTGCGTCAGCCTCTGAAGCCCCTCTGACCCTCAGCGCTGCTCCGGAAAGGTCTGCGTTACCCCAGACTAGATGATGCAGGCCCTACGCTGCCCCTTAGGGTCTCTACATAACCCATGAGGGTTTCCTGCGTAAAATCACATCGTCCTGGAGGGACCGTAATGTCCCGCTCGTCGGCAGCCTTCCTTCTCCCCTATGCGCGTTGTCCTTGAGCTGATCTCTGCCTCCTGTGTATTCTAGACCCCGGGATCAGATCATCCCCTTGGCCTAAATTCCCCTCTCTGCAGCTGAAACACTTCTGAGTATTCTTAGCAAACCTTACCCTAGAATCTCAACTTAGCTTCAGTGCTCTGCTTGTGTGTGTCTTTACAAATGACCCCAAGCCTTTCCTTTATAATTTTCTCGTTGGGAAACCAACAGCCATGATCAGATCTTGAATCAATGGCTAAGATTAAAAGA
This sequence comes from Pinus albicaulis, assembly GCA_034641835.2. NCBI lineage: Eukaryota > Viridiplantae > Streptophyta > Pinopsida > Pinales > Pinaceae > Pinus > Pinus albicaulis. The sequence goes on along the minus strand of JAXQQM020067275.1, from coordinate 697,156 downwards.
AAGCTTGATCTGTGTGACTTAAGAAAATTTCATCACATGTTTAATTAAATTCACTTTAATTATTTAAGTTCCCTAAGTTTTAACTTAGGAAATACATTAAAATAATTAATTAATTTAATATCTCCAAACCAGATGAAATTTCCCAAACTTTTCTGGTCTTCAGAGGATCAAATGTACTCTAGTCCCTCCACAAAATTTGGGAGCTAGAGCACAACCATCATACCCCAACACACAAAATCTCAACACCCCCATCTCGGAATCTTCTCGGCTAACCGATGTCGAATCAGCCCTCTCCGATCACTCTTTGCTGCTGATCAGCACTAGATCTAGACTTCTTGGCGAGAAATCTTTTGAGGAACTGCTTCCCCTTACTTTGTCACGCCCTGCTAGGCACTGTTTTGCTCCAACAGAAACAATGCCCTCAGCAACCATCAAGAAACACGTATTACACCTCCACCCATGGCAACCAGCTTAGAATTTATGCGCCGCTTCTCGCAGCCCATACAACGTCACTCTTCCCGGGTCTACATCCTCTACGTGAGCTCCACAGACCGCGTCACCCTCTTCTTGCCTCTCTCTAGATCTGTGTTGTCACTCAGGACAACTGCCTTCCTGCAGCAAAATTTCTTCGGTTTTCTGTTGCTGGCTTCAACTCTTCCTGATCTGCAAACGCTTTGATACCATGTGAAAATTTTTGAATCTTAATTACAAAAATCCTATTGCAGAAATCTGGTTTACTTCTCCTACTTCTGTATTTAACTTAACAAGTTATTTTCAGAAATATTCATGAAAACATTGAAGTAAGCACACTCCAGCCTACACAATTATACAAATCAGGAATTGAAGTATAAGTACATTCAGACAAAGGACACACAAGATTTTTTGGACAAATGTCTCCAGGAAAACCCAATTTGGGAAAACCGGTGCAACAACTCTTGAGGGTTTTTATTATTATGCAGATTTCTTAATACACACTAGGGTGCCCATAAACGGCTCACCCAATAGAGAATTTCCTTGCTAAGTACTCCGTCAGAGACAAATATTATGGCTGATCCAAACACAAAAATGACTTAACCTGCTGTGTCCTTGGAAGATAGTGTTGGAGCTCTAGAGGATTGGAGTCCTCAAGAAACCAGGTTGGAGCCTGTACCAGAGATAGGGTTGGAGCCCTAGAGGTTGGTGTCTCAAATTGACAAGGTTGTAGCCTTGAAAAGACCAAGTCGGTGCTTGGCACAATACAGGTTGGAGCCTGGAAGATTGGAGTCTTCATCTAGGGTTGGAGCCCTATATCATTATTGTACTTTACTTATTGTAAAGAATAAATTAATAAAAGTATCTATTCCATCATAGTTCATTTTGTGTTCTAAATATAAGTGATCTAACTGCACTAATGAATTGAAAAGAAATACTAATTCACCCCCCCTCTTATTTCCAACAAGGTCAATCAACTTATACAATATCAGACTTTCAAATAGCCATAAACGTCTTAGGCAATTATCCATCATGAATATATAGAGAATTAAGCATTCAATCATAACTCACACACACACATATTCATAAGTGAAATGAGCATAGGTCAATCAACTTATCCAATATCAGACTTTCAAATAGCCATAAACGTCTTAGGCAATTATCCATCATGAATATATAGAGAATTAAGCATTCAATCATAACTCTCTCTCTCTCACACACACACACATACACACACAAACATATATATACACTTTCCATCACAAATAAGCATAACTCAATATTCATAAGTGAAATGAGCATAGGTCAATCAACTTATCTGAATGAGTTGAATTTCAGTTGGCAACAGGAGAAGAGGCTTGTAGGTTTTAACCCTATACAAAAATTACCTGCAAAAGAATTCTTTAAACATAAAAATAAATTATGGCGAGAACATAAAACAAATATACACAGAGATTTTCCCCTGGATCCCAAAATCGGGACTACCAGATTAATTTTTCATTATATTCTTTTCAATGATACAATACATATATATAAATGTCGAAGCATTTATAAACCCCAATCCACTAATAACCCTAGATTAGAACATAATTGCACTTCCCTTGATCGGATCTACAAAATACCATGGGCAGAAAACCAGCATGCCCAAAACCATGTGCAAAACCCATGCACATCATCCGCCCACCGTCCTTAGGTTCGCCCCCCATCCTTGGGTCTGCCCAACTATTATTGGGTCTGCATAAACATTCGTGGAAAGAATATAACACACACCCAACATTCTCCCACTTGTTGTTTTCTTTCCACACAAGGGGTCACAGGAGAGCTTAGTCATTGGTCCAGGACTGCAACGCCCTTTGTTTCTCTACGCCAAGAAAACTTCTCAAGGCTCACAGACTTCGTCAATATCTACAACATTTTTTAAAGTGACCACCTTTACCAACAACACCTTTTTTTCCTCAACCATATCCCTCACAAATTGATACTGAACATCGATGTGCTTTGTCTTTCAATTATAAGCAGGGTTCTTTGCCAAGAAAATTGCACTTTGGTTGTCACAGTCTATCCTTATAGCTCGTTGTACCAACCCCATACTTGAACACAATCTCTGCAATCAAACTACTTCCTAACTTGCATGAGTGGTTGCATGTATTTAGTCTCTGTAGTTGAAAGAGCCATTACAAACTATCTTTCGCTCATCCAACTGATTGCTCCTCCAAATAGGTTAAACACATACCCACTTGTAGATATTCTCTGATCTATATCTCCAGCCCAGTCTGCATCAACAAAGCCACGGATGTCCAAAACTTTGTCCAATCCTGGTCTTCCTTGGTAGCACAGACCATAATCACTAGTGCCATGCAAATACATGAAAACCTGCTTCACTGTTGTCCAATAATCCTTCCCTGGTTTTGACATAAACCTACTCCATACTCCCACTGCATGTGCAATATCTGGTCTAGTACAGACCATTGCATACATCAGGCTACCGACTGCAGTTGCATATGGAACACGGGACATGTCCTCTTCCTCTTCTTGTGTCTTGGGACACTGTTCAGCAGATAACTTTACACCTACAGGAATAGGAACCTTCATTCGTTTACTATCCTACATATTAAACCTCTCCAATATTGTCTCGACATACTTCCTCTAGTTTAACCAGAGCTTCCTCTTTGCCCGATCTCGTTTAATTTCCAGCCCAAAATATAGTTTGCAACACCAAGATCCTTCATGTCGAATTTGGAGAACAATTGGGTCTTCAAATCCTCGATAATTTATTTGTCATTTCCAATCAACAACATATCATCCACATTCAAGGCCAAATAAATAATATGGTCACCAATTAATTTAAAATACACATAGTGATCTGCTTTGCTTCTTGTGAAGCCAAGTCCTCATATATATGTATCAAATTTCTGATATCGCATCCTTGGTAACTGCTTTAACCCATACAAAGACTTTTTTAACCTACATACCAGTTCTTTCTTACCCTTCACCGCAAAGCCTTATGGTTGTTTCATGTAGATCTCTTCTTCTAGATCCCCGCGAAGAAATGTTGTCTTCACATCCATCTGTTCTACCTCAAAATCAAAAGCAGCAGCAACAAATAAAAGTAATCTAATAGAAGCTAACTTGGAAAAGGAGAAAAAATATCACCGAAATCAATTCCCAGCACCTGGGAATAACCTTTTGCTACCAACCGAGCTTTGTATTTCTTCACCTTGCCTTCTGTATCCATTTTCTTCTTAAACCCCCATTTGTTGCCAATGGGTATCCTTCCAGCTGGCAACTCCACCAGATCCCAAGCCTCATTTTTGTCCAAAGATGCCATTTCATTAACCATGGCCTCTTTCTAGAGTTTGCCATCCTCTGAAACCACTTCCTTCCTGACAATTATGGGATCATCATCTGTAATAGATAAAGCAAATTTTGAACAAAAAGCAGATGGACTATACCTCTTTGGTTGCCTTTTCTCATGACCTGATCTTCTCAAAATTGGAGTCTGTGGCTCTTCTCCTTCTGATTCTTGTTATGATGTAGAGTCGGATTCTTCCTCCTTCAATTCAAACTCTATCTTTTCAGGTTCCTTTGGTAGGAGTTAGGACTTCTTGTTTAATAACATCCTTCACCTCTCTAAACACCACATCTCAGTTGTACACAACCTTCCTTGTTTTTGAGTTCCAAAGCTTATAACCTTTTAAACCATCCTTATATCCAATAAAAATGCACCTTTCAGATTTACTATCCAACTTGGTTCTTTCCTCCTTTGAAACGTGTACATATGCATCACAGCCAAATACTCTCATATGTGAAAGAGAGGGTTTCTTACCAATTCATACGTCATGTGGAGTCTTATCCTCCAACACTAATGAAGGTGATATGTTAACCAGGTAACATTGAGTATCTACTGCCTCTGCCCAGAATTCCTGCCCTAACCTGACACCACTGAGCATGTTTCTTGCCTTTTCCATCAACCTCCTGTTCATTCTTTCTCCAACTCCATTTTGCTGAGTTGTGTATGGAGTAGTCTTTTGTCGTGTTGTACCACACTTCTTACAGAACTCTTAAAATTCCTTCTTGCAGAACTCTCCACCATTATCTGTCCTCAACACCTTGATCTTCTTCTCTGTTTGATTTTCCACTAGAGCCTTAAATTTTTTAAACCTATCAAAGACTTTAGATTTCTTCCTAAGGAAATATATCCATGTATTCCTTGAGAAGTCATCTATAAATGAGACATAATACACAAACTTACCCAGTGATGGAACCAACACAGGTTCAAACACATCATTGTGCACAAGATCTAATATCCCTTTCTCCCTCTTAGCACCAGCAGGGAAACTCACCCGATTTTGCTTCCCATATACACAATGTTCAAAGAAATCAAAATCCAGAGAGCAATTAAACATACTTTCTACCATACCATTACCATGCAGTATTCGAACACCCTTCTCTCTCATATGTCCAAGCCTTTGATGCCATAGCATGGTCTTTTCTCCAGAGACCACTAGCTTTTCTGCTCCACTTTCAGGAACCATAGAACTATTGCACCCATCAACAACAGTACTACCCAGAAGCTTGTACAGAGTTCCAATCTGAAGTCCTTGCATCAATACCAGTGCCCCCTGAACCATCTTGCAGGTATCTTTCTCAAACACTATTTTTACACTTGCATCATCCATCTTCCTTACAGGACTCAGATTTTTGGCCAATGCAAGAATGTGCAGAACACCAGGAAGTGTTCTAATCCTTCCACCTTGCAACTTCGACTTGAATTTTCCGTGTCCGATGATTCTGGCCTCTTGTCATCCCCTAAGAAGACATCGCCACCATCATATTTCTCGTATTCGCAGAACCACTCCCTATGGGAAGTGAAGTGAAAGGATGCACCTAAGTCAATCAACCATGCCTCATGATTTACATGTGTACTTGAAGAAAAAGCCAAGTACACATCCCCACCTTCATCTGAGGTGGTTTTTGCCTCTGTAGAAGAAGCATCATCAGATCCCTTTCCTTTCTCGGCAGCTTTAGATCTACAATCATTTTTGTAGTGACCTTCCTTTCCGCATTTCCAACACTCCTTTACAGGTTTTCCTAGAGATTTAGATCTCCCACTCAAGGACTTATTTTTGTTTCTGTTTTGGGACCATCCTCGTACAGACAAGGCATCTCCATTCTGGGCTCTCCATATTTTTCCGTCTCATCTCCTCCGACAGCAAGGATGAGATTTTTTAATTATAAATCTTCCAGAAAATCACATAAAAAATTTTGGAACCGACGCGTTTCGAACTACCAACTGTAGTTCATCATCAGGATAATGAAGATTGGCTGATCTGACATATACATTTATACCAGGAAGAGAGAAGCAACAGTCAAAACCAAAAAAGTTAAAAAACAGTCAAAAACAAAATATAAAAATATAAAATTAACCAAAAATATAACTAACCCATCATTAATATTACAAAAGTTAAAAACGGTCAGAAATAAAAATATAAATATAAAAAGAACCAAAAACATAATTACCCCATCATTAAAAACACAAGTCAAAAGTAAAAATAATATAAAATCAAAACTAAAATAACACCCCTCCCATAGAAATAAGATAAACAAGTTTTTAAACATGAATCAAGTCAAAAGTGAAAAAAATCAAGTCAAAGTCATAAATTATAAATAAATAAAATAATAAAATAAAATAAAAATAAATGATTTAATCAATAAATAAATTAATAAATAAATAAATAAATACATGAATGAATAAATAAACAAAATTAAAAACTAGAATTAAAATACAATAAAAATAAAATTAAAATAAAAATAAATTATTTTTATTTTATTTTGACATTAATTATTTATTTTAATAAATTAATATAAATAAACCAATAAATAAAATAATCAAATCATAAAAATAAAAATAAAAACCAAAGAATAAAATAAAGGAAGGACTCTTACAAATAAATAAATTTTAATAGTTGTATTGCTAACTATTGCAACAACTAGACTTTCCCACAAATCTGGTACACAACATAGCAAACGGATGCACTTATCTTCGTCTAAATTTTTTATATCAACAGATAATAACGAGCTTACCACAGTATTAAAGGTGTTCAGATGCTCTGTCATCGAGTCTCCATCCTTCTTCCTCAAGTTATACAATTTTTTTCCGCGGGAACAGTTTGTTCAACAGAGACTTAGATTGGTACAAAGTCCCTAACTTGACCCACAAATCCTTCGTCGTAGCTTCCCCTAATACATTCAACAATATTGAATCTGAGATACACAACCATATTGTGCTCTTTTCCCTTCGATCCAACTTCGCCCAGTCTTCTGCTGACATTGTCGTGGGTTTAGTACCCAGATCTACCACGATCCATTGATCTTTATCCACCAACAGATCCTCCATCTTGAGCTTCAACAACTCAAAACTTTGTCCATTGAATTTCTTGATCTCTATCTTTCCACTGTTCACCATCTTGTTTCACCGCAAGAATCGATCGAGCAGATCTCCCATTGAACAGGATCTACCATAGACCCAAGCAAAACCTGTCAGCAACAAAGGCGTCCCCTTGAAGCCGAAACAACTCTGATACCAAATGTAGGTTTTAACCCTGTACAAAAATTACCTGCAAATGAATTCTTAAAACAGAAAAATAAACAATGGCAAGAACATAAAACAAATATACACAAAGATTTTCCCCCGGATCTCAAAACCGGGACTTGACACAACTTGCCTTCAGAAACTCGACCCTCTAACCCTCTGCGTCAACATCTGCATTGCACTGCACGGCCTGTTTGACATCAAGCCTCTAATTGGTCTATGATGAAGTTGTTCTGCCTTCTGCTGGCTGGGAAAACTCTTCTCTGGCACTTTGGGACTCCTTCCCGACCTTTGGAACTAAAGACACCTTTCCCTCTCAGCAAATCGAACTTGCCTCTAGAAACTGTTGTGCACTCATTGCATCAGCTTCTTTGTGGCTCTTTTGCCTCTCTGCAAATGCACTCGCTAGATCTAGAATCACTTCCTCCAGCCTCACTGTCTCTGCCCTCTCTCACCGCTTCGATCTCTGGCTCTCTCCGACAACTGACTGCTGCTACTATGGAAATCGATCTACCAAGGAAATCGAACTAGTCAAGTGCCCTCTCCATCACCACATTGACCTCCTCTTATAATCCTATGTTGGAGTACCAATGGCCAAGATTAAATCATAACCGATGGCTAGGATCATCTCTGGATCTATCCGTGTGAGTTTCTAGACTATTCTCCCCTTGAATTAATTAATACTAATTAATCAACATGTTTTCCTAAGTTTAGACTTAGGAAACATTAAAAAATTGGTTAATAATCTAATTAAGTCACTTCTAGGCGGAATTTCCAAAAACGATTTATGGGTTCTGGAGATCTCATATATTCTAGCCTCCCCACAAAGTTTCGTGCCTAGATCACATCTGATGCTACAAAAACTAACACACCCCCCATCCTTGGGTCCGCATAAAAATAAAAAATAAAAATAAAAAAATCTTGGGGCGTTGCCCCGGAGGGCAGTCCCACGTGGACACGTGGGACTAGTCGTGGAAAGAATACATCACACACCCAACAAGGCTCCCACTCTCCACCCAACTATAGGCCAATTACATTGAGATCTTATATCTTGCAACTGACCACCCCAAAGCCGGATCCAGAGTCGGAGGAACTAATTGCACTAAGGTAACACACCAATGGATTAGTCAAGTTCTCGAGAGCTTCAAGATGCAAAGCTTCATCAAATTTCAAAGGAGTGTGTTATTTAGCATCAAGGGATTCATCTCACTTTGCAGGTGCTATAATAGCAAATTGCCAAGCACTGGTGGTTTCACAACCACAACAAGCACCCAGTATCAGGTAGTTTAACAACAAGAAGGAAGCACCAGGGCAACACATCAAAGGATTAGTCAAGTTCATAGAAGCTTCAAGACGTGGGGCTTCACCAAATTTTAGAGGAGTGTGTTAATCAACATCAGGGGATTGATATCACTTCTGGAGGTGCTTTAACAACAGATTGACAAGTACTAGTGGTTTCACAGCCACAGCAAGCACCTAGTATCAGGTGGTTTAACTACAAGAGGGAAGCACCAGTGGTTTCACAACAAATAGCAAGCATCCAGTGGTTCACTTTATGGGTAGTTTAACAGTAAGAGGCAAGCACTAGTGCTTTCACATCCATAGCAAGAATCTGATAGTTAGGTGGTTTAACAATAATAGGCAAGCACAAGTGGTTTCACAATCACAGCAAGCACCCAATACAATTCAATCTTTGCGCCCAAGCCGACAACACTGGTTAAAAACGATAGACAAATTACTGGTCTAGCGTAGGAAAAGAGCTTTCACTAAGTTCACACCCAAATTGATCTAAAAGCCCTAACACCCAAATTCCATAGACTTCGTCAAGTTGCATATATATGGGCCGCAAAGTTGCGTCCCATGGAACATTCGAGACAACACCAATTTTGCTCCACAGTACCTTCGCTTGCAATATTTGTCTCTTCAGACCGCGAGAGGGGAAAATCTCGATGAGCACCACCCAATCGATTTGTCTCTTCCCTCCGCGAGAGGGGAAAATTTCAATGGGCACCGCCCAATCGATTTGTCTCTTCATGCCGCGAGAGGGGAAAATCTCAATGGGCACCACCCAATCGATTTGTCTCTCCACAACACAATCTGTTGGCGAGGATTGTCGACTCTAGATTGGCCCTGCCGCTTCTCATTAAAAACTCAGTTAGAAAAGAATGGCCTTTCCCAGCCACAAAGGTTTCATCATTAAGTTCAACAAGGTATGGCTATGGCTATCCAAGTTAAGCAAGTGAAACAAGAAATCTTCCCTCGGACTTTGCCTCGTTGATTGTCTCTTTTCTCTAGTGAGTGCAATTTAAATAATTTTTAATTAATAAATCCAGGTGCTAAAACAAAGTTCTTCCCAACAACAGTTACCCACACTGGATGCAAAGTTATATAAAATGTTTACAAGTACAATATTCAACAGAGGGGATGATACAAACCCCACCCCCTTAAGGGAACATCGTCCTCGGTGTTCTTTAAACAAAAAGACAACAAAAAATTGAGCTTCATAGGTACAACTCTTTTACATCTGTTACATGTTAAACAAAAACGGGTACAACACCCGCATCTGATTTGTATGCTTCCAGGTCGCTTCATTTGGTCCAAAGTGCTTCCATTGCACCTTGACCTACTTTATTACTCGATTTTGGACCACAGTATGCCTCCGGACAAGGATGCATAGCGATTCTAGTCGAAACTCTCCATCGGATTCCACTTGTATCACAGACCAATCAATCACATGATCAGTGTCACGCACATCAATTTTAAGGAAAGATATGTAAAATACATCATGTTCCTTTATGGTGGGTGGTAAGGCTAGTCTATAAGCCATCGGCCCCACTCTCTCCAAAATTTGAAATGGTCTGCAAAATCTTGGTGCTAACATAGCACAATATACTTGATTTAATGCAGAGATATATGAGATCTCGTAATTGAAATTCTTTATGCATTTTTTGTAGGTTTGCATAGCTCTTTTGTTTATCTTGGGTTGCTTTCAGCTTCTGTCAGATACTAATAACCTCCTACTCCATTTTTTTCAACATATCAGGTCCAAGAGTTACTATGTTTATTAGGTCATCCCAGGTAATGGGTGTATTACACTTTCTGCCATAAAGAGCCTCGAAGAGGTTTATATTTAGTGATTTTTGGTAACCTGTTGTTGGTGCTGGACACACCAACATTCAGGGGATCTCCCCAATATGAAGTCCCAATTAGACCTCACACCGTTTGGTGTAGGAGTCCCATCCGGTATAAAGGCATGGTTGCCAAGTTCTTAAAGATTTGCCTTGGCTCTAACTGTCACCAAGAGAGGGGTGCAACGGCGCCTTTGAAAAGCAACAAGGTATGTCTGCTGAGTGTTCAGTTGTAAATGTGTCAAATTTCTTCTACTGCGGAGAGGGAAGAAGAGTGAGCCTCTAAGAGAGTGGTAATAGTACCACCCAAGAAGAGACAAACATGAACTAGAAGGATCTGTTTAACATCCAGCGAAATAGTCCACAAGGGATGCGACGGTCGTTACAATCAACAAATGAGAAAGATCTGTCTAATATCTTGCGAAGTAGTCCACAAGGATGGGACAGTAATAACAACCATTATAGCACATTCTCAACAAGATAAGTACTAAAATAACCGAAATAGTTCAACTATCTTAGCACATGTGAGAAAACATCAAGTACAAACATCTGCAGAATAGTCTTACAAACATTCATAATCCATGCATGAAGAATGTGTTGGCCTTAAAGGCTTCTGTTATTAAGTAAAAATTCCAAGACACATGTATACAATGAACATCACTAGCTCCAGTAGTGGAGCGTTAAAGCCACTCCTTGCTCCCCAAAAGAACTAGCTTATCTCTCTAATGCTTTGCGGGAGGAGCCAAGGTGAAAAGTCCTTTGCTCTTACAATGAGGGAGTATATATAACAATGAGGAGGTGATGCTTCACCTTCCTTGTGACTCTTCATCTACCCTCATGACTATTTGACTTCCTATAACTTTTCAACTTTACATGACTCTTCGTATTCCACACATGTCCTTTAGACTCTCACTTTACAATACATTTATGAAACATATGTTACATCATTGGCCACAAAGTGTGGCATGTGGACATGACATGACATGACACTGCTGACATGGAATTCTTGATGATGTGGCAATGTCAAGCCACTGTTGCTGCTGAGTGTTGAATGTCTTCTTGAGACTGCTTTCTTTTCATCTCTGCATGGCTTGGTGACAAGGAATCTTCAATGATCTCAAGTCTTGAATAGTGGTCACAAACTAGTGTTCCTTCTCCTTTTCTTGATTGATCAACTTGTGTGTTCAGCTACAAGTGTGTCTTTTAGCATGCTTCCTTCCTTCGTCTCCTTCTTCATCATCTTTCCATGGCATGATACAATACATGTTCCTGCAATTCACTCATGACAAGATGACATCAATCCGAAAACCCCCTAGTCTAAGATTGAGCATACTAATCCTTTTAACTATGTCGGAACCCGATGGAGAGCTTGGGAAGAGGCTCAGTGACTACGCAGTTGCGCAGTTCTGATTGCGCAATGCGCAGTTCAGGCTGGGCTGAGGGACAAAACTGCGCAGTTCCAGGAGACAGTGGGACAGGTTGAGGGGATGGACACTGGCTGAACATACTACACAGTTCCGAGAGACAAGGGAGATCAAGACATTACGCAATTGCTCAGTTCAAGGGCTCAAGGAGTGAGCTTGAGGCTAGAGACTGCACAATGTGCAGTGAAGGCCAGGCTGGGAGGAAGGATTGCACAATTCTGGAGGTCAAGGTTGAAGCTTGGGCACAGAAACTGTGCAGTGCAACAGTGCTGGGAGGCAGGAACTACACATTGCGCAGTGCCAAGGGGCAAGGTCACAGCGAGAGAACTTGGACTGTGCAGTGCGCAGCTCAAGGAGGCCAGGGGAAGCTAGGTTGCTTGGTCAGGAAGTTTTTCCGAAGCTGGCTAAGTGTGGGATCGGCGAGACTAGTGTGAACAGTGATAAGACTTTGACTATGATCACACACTTAGAATACTTTGATGACTCAACAACATAGATCACCCATAACACAAACAATGCATTTCCCTCTGTGAGATAGCTTTACGACAAGTTACGACAAGTGCGACACTAAAGATACACTTTGCGACGACTATGACAACACTTGTGTGACAATGCTCAAAGCTTTGGAAATGAGTGCGACAGATGCTTACATGGTTAGAACAACTCATTTGCACAAAGATGACGTCTTGAAACCACCAGAATATGCTTATGTACATGGTGCGACAACCAACATGCGAAAAGAAGACATTTTTCCTGACTTGCAGAAGGGAAGTGGAACAAAACACTTTAGGAAAACACATGAAATGAGTTTCAAAGTTTGTGACGATGATAAACAAGACCAAGGAAGGCTCTGAAATTGGGTGTAGACCAAAATTTTGGAGGGTGTTAAGCAACAACAACATAACCATTGTTGTATGCAAATTCAACTAAGGATAGAAACCCTTCCCACCTTTTTGGCTAGTGCATAACATACATTCTCAACATATCTTCTAACACTCTGTTCACCCTCTCAGTTTGTCCATCAGTTTGAGGGTGATACACTGTTCAATGCCAGCTGAGTCCCAAAACTAGTAAACAGTGTTTTTCAAAAGTTTGATGGGAATTTGGCATCCCGGTCTGAGATGATCTGCTTAGGTATGACATGTAATCTGAATATCTCCTTCATGAAGATCTGCTTTATGTCAATGGCCTTATGGGTGGACTTGATAGGTATGAAGTGAGCTTCCTTGCTCAATTTATCCACGACCACCATGATGGCATCATGCTACCTTAGCATCTTTAGTAATACCATGATGAAGTCCATGGATATGACTTCACTTCCACTCAGGGATGGGAATTGGTTGTAATAGTCCAGCAAGGTCTCTGCACTCCACTTTAACATGTTGACATTCAAGACACTTGGCAATGTTGAAAATTGTAACTAGAGTCAATATTCATAATATAAAGATATCATTGATGTATTTATTATATTTATTACATTCATTTACTTATATTTTTAAAGAAGTTCTTCATGCTTAGAGTCAAAAGAGTCAAAAAGAGTTTATTTTGAGTCAGAAGAATATTTATTTGAGTCATGTCCAATTTGGGCATTTGAAAGAAAAAGAAGTCAAATTTTATTTTTATGTCATAAGCCCACAAGATCTTCAAGTCAGCCCTCCTTAGACAAGTCAGCCATCCTTGGACAAGTCGGCCCAGTGGCACCTATTCAACCCTCCTGGGTAGCTATATATAAGAGTCAAAATCGACCTCTTGGAGACATTCATTCATTATCACATCATCTATCTATTTATGTACCTAGAAGATGAAGAAGGCTGAAGCCAAAGGAGAGAGAAAGATAGAAATTTTCTGCTCTAATCCAGCTCGCACGTTCCAAATTTCTGAGGCATTTTAGAGGTATTGTGGGGCCAAAAATATTTGGTTTGACCAGATTTGCAGCTAGTTTACCAACGTTGACTTTGACTATTGGAGGGGACTTCGAGGAGGGTTTGGCTTGGAATCTTTGTGGTAGACTTGGTCTTAGTCTTGGGTCTTGGATATCTCATTTTGATTGGATTCTCTAAGAGAAAGATTGTTGGGTTTTCCCCCTTGTGGGGTTTTGCCCTGTCTTGGAGCCTAAATTTTGGTGTCTCTTGTCTATTTGCGATCTTTATGTTTTGTACATTTGTATAATTGCTTGATGAAGAAGACATAATAAGTAATAAATAAAGCAGCTAACGTTCACAAGTGATTATCCAGAAGACGAATCAAGCATTAATCTCTACTACACTTGGTTTCTCAACATGGTATCAAAGCTAAGGTGAAGGAAGGAAGCTTGAAGATCACATTCTTTTTTTGGCACTCTTGATTGAAGACATCTTGGTAGTAGCTTTTTCTCTCTCTCAATGGCCAAGTATATGAATGTCAGTCTCAAGGCACTAAGGATTCTTCTTGAATCCATCAAAGGATACATCACCAACTTTGTTTCTAAATTATCTAAAGGAGTCAAGGATGGGAATTTCTACTTTGCTCTTACAGGTTCAATTGAAGATGACAACACTTGGGTAATCGATAGTGGAGCTTTGAGGCATATGACAGAAGAACGTGGACTTCTCAACACTCTATCAAAAGGAAGCTCTTCTCACAAAGTTGAACTTCGAGACCAAAATAGCTATCCGGTCAAAGGCATTGGATCTACCTCCATCGAGCTAGGAACTGGTAGGAACATTCATCTCAACAACATCCTCTATGTTCCAGGTTTGAAAAAAAAATTACTTTCTATTTCTTGTTTAGAAGACAAAGGGGAAAGGCTAGCATTTATTGATGGCAAGGTGGTCGTTTGGGTTAAAGGATCTAATATAGATAATGCTAGAATTATTGGGATTCATGAGGGGAGGTTGTATACACTTCTAACTCCTCATCAAGTTTTATTACACAATAACATCAATCCATGTGAATTGTGGCATAGAAGATATGGCCATCTCCATTACAAAATATTGCCATCCTTGAGTCAAATGGTTACCAGTATACCTCAATTGAAAGAAGAACATGAAGGAGTTTGTAAAGGGTGTGCCCTTAGCAAAAATGTGAAGAAACCATTTCCTAGCAGTGACTCAAGATCCAAAGAAATCTTGGACCTAATTCACTCTGATGTCTTTGGTCCCATGGCTTAAAAATCACTTGGCGGTCATCAATACTATGTAACATTTATTGATGATCATTCCAGAAAGACTTGGATATATTCCTTGAAGTCTAAAGATGAAGTATTAGAAAAATTCCAAGATTTCAAAGCAGAAGTTGAGAATATGACAAAGAAAGATCGAGACCTTGAGATCAGATAATGGAGGAGAATATACATCTAAAGAACTTGTGACCTTTTGCAAAGAAGTTAAGATTAAGAGGGAGTTGATAGTTCCCCATAATCCCCAACAGAATGGTGTAGCTGTAAGGAAGAATCGATCTATAGAAGAGTGTGTAAGAGCCATGTTACATGATCAAGATCTTCCCAAATTCTTATGGGGAGAAGCCACCATGACTGTTGTCTACATTCAAAATAGAAGCCCTCACAGAATTCTTGGTGACATAACTCCATAAGAAGCTTTTACAGGAAAGAAGTTAAATGTTGATCATCTTAGAATCTCTGGATGTCTGGTTTACATTCATATTCTCAAGGACAAAAGAAAGAAATTGGATCCTGCAGGTATAAAAGGAATTTTTGTTGGTTATAGTAACTCTTCTAAAGCATATAGAATCTACATCAAAGAACAATGTCGTATTAAAGTAAGCAGAGATGTTACATTTGATGAAGTTGTTGCATACAAGAAGTCCAAAGATATCCCTATTGATTTCGATGAAGAAGGACTAGACTTTCCCAATGTAGTCCAAATCAAATCAACTCTCTGAAACCTACAATTGATCATCATGAAGAACCAGAAGGACCAAGTGAACCTGTAGAACCTATCAACATTCCAGAAACTTA
The DNA here is from genome assembly GCA_034641835.2 of Pinus albicaulis. NCBI lineage: Eukaryota > Viridiplantae > Streptophyta > Pinopsida > Pinales > Pinaceae > Pinus > Pinus albicaulis. Next base: position 681,586 of record JAXQQM020067275.1, on the reverse strand, counting down.
AAAGAGACCAGTTTGGCTAATAATAACCTTACAACAAGCATAAGGGGATGCAGCTCCAAAAGGTACTCTGGTTATGCAGCAAATATAACCAAACTCATTGAATCAGAACCCACCACTTATGAAAAGGCTACTAAACAGAAAGTATGGAAGAATGCAATGATGGAAGAATATCAATCAATAATGAAAATGATGTTTGGGAAATCGTTCCTGGACGAAAAGATAAATTTGTTGCTATCTCCAAATGGGTTTATAAAATTAAGCATGCAACTGATGGAAGCATCAACAAATATAAGGCTAGATTTGTTGCTAGAGGATTCTCTCAACAAGAGGGAATTGATTATGACGAAACATTTGCTCCTACAGCCACATATACAACAATCAGAACTCCTATCTCTATTGCAGCTTCTATGGGATGGATGGAATATACATCAAATGGACGTGAAGACAACTTTTATAATTGGCACAATTGATGAAGAAGTTTACATTGAACAACCTCAAGGATTTGAAATGCAAGGAAAAGAAACTCATGTTTGAAGATTGACAAAGGCTTTATATGGCTTAAAACAAGCCCCTAGAGCATGGTATGCATGTATGGATGCTTATCTAACAAGGCTTGGTTTTGTCAAAGGAGTTGCAGATCCAAATATCTACATCAAAGTAGTAAAGAATGAAATAGTAATCATTTTGCTATATGTGGATGACTCATTAATAGCAGATGTGCAGCATCTTATTCGTCAATGCAAGAAGGATCTAGCAGTTGAGTTCGACATGAAAGATCTTGGACTAATGCACTATTACTTGGGACTTGGAGTTTGAAATAAACCAAGTGAGATCTTTCTTGGTCAAGGAAAATACGTAATCAAAGATTCTACAGAAAATTGGGATGATGGATCATAAGCCTATAGCAACACCAATGATCACCAATTTGAAGAAGTTGAGAAGCTTAGACTCGAACCTTTTTGGTCCATCATCATACAGGCAGCAGATTGGTTCTCTAATGCACTTAGTGAACACCCGACCAAATATATGCTATGTAGAATTTAAGTCATTTTCAGATGGAACCCCAACATTATCATTTGATAGCAACAAAATATATCTTGAGATATCTATGTGGAACCTTACATCATTGTTTGAGTTACGTTGCAAGAAATGAGATCCAATTATTAGGAAACCTTGATAAGTTGATTATGATTGGGCAGGAAGCACTAATGATGGGAAAAGTACTACTAGTGGTTGTTTTTGTTTTGGATCCGCCATGATTTCTTGGATGAGCAGAAAACAAGAATCAGTTGCACTAAGTATTGTTGAAGCTTAATATATGGCAGCCAGTGAAGTTTGTTGTAAAGCGATTTGGTGCCACAACTTGCTTGTTGATTTGTTTGAAGGAGTATTGGATTCAACTACAATATGTTGAGATAATCAAAGCTGCATAAAGTTGTCAAAGAACCAAGTCTTCCATGCGAGGTTAAAGCACATTAAGATCAAATACCACTACATTCGAAGCATGGTGCAGGATGGATTCGTGAAGATACATCATATCTCCATTGACGAATAGGTAGCTAATGTATTGACAAAGCCTCTTCCTAAGGGAAAGCTTGAGTATTTTCGAGACAAGCTTGGGCTTGTGGATATCTCCTCCCAAGTTGAGAGGCAATGAGGATGGACATCGTGTTCTCCATGTGTCATGTACTATGGCCAGGACTAACCACCATAAGTCTAGTACATGAACATGGGTAGGGAGAATGGTGGATTGGATAAACATCAGGAACGTACATTCTTTAGTCATGTATTGTGGTTGATTAGGATTAACATCCTTAGTTGGATACATGGACTTGGTGAAGAATGGTCCAATGGATGAACTTTTCCTTGGGATTAGGAAATGGTCCTGCTACCGCTCAATCAAGCAGGGGTCCTAGGAGGGGTTACAAAGGGACTACTACTAAAACAAGTGACAACAATGGGATAAGGACCCATTGTCACCTCAGTCGATGTCCCCTACTCTTTATGGACTTTGACTGATGGGAGGAGTCCCAGTATGGAGGAAATCACTTGAATAATAGGATCAACAGAAAGGTATAACGTGATTCCCTAGGCCCATTCAAAGGAGAGGCTCAATTAATGGTTCAAATACTTAAAGAAAAGTTAAAAGGCTCCCCAAGAAAGCCCTATGAAGGATGACCTCGGGCTTACAAATATTCAAAAATGATGAATGTGTAAGATCAAAACTTCCAAAATCCCTCACTTGTGATTGATGTGCTTATACTAGGGCTCCAAGTGAGGCAAGGATGGCTCATTCAATGGAAAGATTCAATTAAAGTGAGCTTTGGGAGAAGCTAGGGTGACTTTCCACAAAAGGCCCCTTGAGAAAAATACTATAAGAGACCAAGGGTTGAGAGGTATACCATGGTAAAGGCTCATCCAATGATCACCTTTTTTTAAGGGGGTGGTTCACGGACTGTTAAGTTTGGGCAACTAGGTCCAAACTCCATGTTGTACTGCTCAGATGAGGATGCCAATATTTTTATTGGATTCCTCTTTCGGAGAGGTGCAAGATCGATCTAAAGATCATCTTGATCGGATGAGCAGAATATTTATTTTGAATTTATTCCACTTATGTGCAAGGTCGGCCAGAATTGTAATGTAGGCTTGGAGCCCCAACAGATGTGTCACGCACCCTCACAGATGGATATATATTAGACAGACTTGGGGTTCGTTTCATATCCACTCATCACACACTTCTCTCTTGTCTCTGATTGGTTCGATCATCATTTGGAGGCTTCTCTTCTCTCACACGTGGGAAAACAACAGCTAGGTTTTCGGATCTGTTCTAGGGTTTTCAGTGCAGCTTTGACAAGCGTTGACTTTGGTCAACGCTTGGTCCATTTGAACTCAAACTTTCCCAAAATTCCAATTTCTGCAACACGCATTTTTTGGCACAAAAATCGAGGTTGGACATTGACCTTTGACCTTACTGCATTGACTTTCTGTTGTTGTTTTGCGTTAACCGTTGACTGGACAGCGTTGACTTTGGGTTGACTGTTGTAGAGCTGTCTTGAGGGTTGTGTGACATTTCTGGTTGGCCGACCATGAAGAGACTTTGCTGGTTGAAGCATCCTGTTGACCGCCATAACGCACCACAACACATATTTTGCTGATCAAGTTAAGTGTATTTTTGGCTTTTCTTCCGTTGATCTATTGGTATGTTCTATCAGCATTATACCATCATGTTTATGTGATTGCTATTTGGTATCGCGTTTTAAGTAAAGTTACATCAAGCATAGAACATCTACGAAAATTTACATGGTATCATAGCTAAGGTGAAGACAAAGCCCAAGTTTGTATTGAGAGCAATCACCGAAGAAGTAGCATTTGTCAAGGACTCATGGGTACCTCAAATTATAATGGCTTCAAAGCTGATGATAAGTTGACTGGCAAGTCTGACTATCATGCTTGGAAGATGTCATTGGACTTGGTCTTGGAAGATCAAGATGTCATGGACTATGTGCAGGGTAAAATCCAAGAGCCTCCATCATCTGCACCTACTGCCACCAAGACGAAGTATAGAAAAGGAGAAATCAAAGCTAAGCTAATCATCTGGGGTTCCATCCATAAAAGTTTGGTCGCTTACATCCCGAGCTAGGCACATCTAAGGAGATGTATGATAAGTTGGTCAATATGTTCAGGGCTAACAATGCAAATCAAGTTCTTTTCTTTAACAACCAATTGAAGAATCTCAAGAAAGGCAGCGATGAATCTGTTAAATCCTATTTTCTGATGTTGACTGAAATCAGGAATAACCTTCTTGCCATTGGGGAAACAATAGCTGATCGAGAAATGGTTCTCACCGCACTTGGAGGTCTCCCCTCTAAATGGCACGTATTCATTACTACCATTCTCAATAATAATGTGATTCCTGATTTTTATGAAGTATTGTCGAGATGCCCTCAAGAGGATACAAGAATGATGGAATATGAAAACAAAGGTAATGCTGCCTTCACCGCTCATGCTAAGAAGAAGAACAATGTGGTCCGAGGAACCATGGAAGAGCAGGGGCCAAAGGAAAGAAAGGAAGATGTTACACATGTAACAAGTTTGGCCATTGTGCTAGAGAATGCCCTAATAAAAGGGATTCTCCCAGGGATGATGACAATAACAACAACAGGGGAAATGGCAATCAAAGGAACGACAGGCTCAAAGGGAAGAGGAAGGCTCCCTCTGGTCGTAATGAAAATGGGCAACCCTTCAAAAGGTCAAGAAATTTCAGGTATGAGGAATCTAATGTTGTTGATGATAAAAGAAATGAATTCATTCTTGTATCTGCCCTCTCTGCTGCATCGCCACCCGATACCTTGGATGTCTGGTTGATTGATAGTGGTGCTTCAAGGCACCTCATGGGTTTTAAAGAAGCCCTCTCTGATTTGATTGAGAAGGATACTAATCTGAAAATTATCCTTGGAGATAATGCCACCTATCCTGTGAAAGGGACAGGGACTGTGACCCTCCATTTATCTCAAGGTCAAGTCCTCCGTTTGCAAGATGTATTGTATGTACCTGATTTGAAGAAGAACTTTGTGTCTGTAGAAATTTGATAACCCAACCCCGGTTTTCAGTTTCTCCTTATTTCTCTCGTAAAGTTAAATGCCCATTCCCATAGCCATACATTCAACAAGCTAGAAAAATAAATATTTTCTGAAAACACAAATTCTGGAAATTTCACAATGCTGAAATGCAGAAATAAAAACTCAGAAAAATAAATCAACCACACACAGAATTTTGACACGCTGATTTTTGGTCAATATGACCCTGGAAAACCCCCCTACAACTCTTGGGGAAAACCAGTTCGAAAGCTTCTTCTTATTTCTGATAAATGCTTTTACAGTGAACAGCAATACACAGTAAAAATTACAGCAAACACTAAAAACCACTTATCTCGATTTTCGTGCCACCTTCCACCTTGAAAATCGTGCCAAACAGCAAACAAAAAATTACAAGAAAATTTACGACAATAAATGTTGTACTTGCTGCCTCGAAAAATGTGCCAAAAACTGCCTGTACGAAACTGTACGGACATGACAGCAATCCCTTCCTCGATTTATGTGCCCAGAAAATCTGCCTCGAAAATTGTGCCCTTAGCAGCTGATTTTGCTCCTCGAAAATAGCACTGTCCTTTTCTCGAAATGCGTGCAAACTATTGTACAGCTTTTATGCCTCGGTAACTGTGCCAATAAATGTTGTTGTACGGATTTTCTGCCTTGGGAAGTGTGCCCTCCTACTGTACGGATTTGTTGTGTGTCTTTTGCTGCTCTCTCTCCGCTCAGAAATTTCTCTTCAGCTTTCTCTCCTCCTCTCTCAATCTGCTCATGAAAGAATGAATGACCTTTTCCCTCACTTTCCTCCTTTAACCTAACCCTAAGTGACTTTTGGGGAATCCCTAAATCCAATGGCTGAGATAGCTTTAGACCTAGGGCTGAGATTAAATGCTCATTTAAATCTCACTTTCTATTTTTTAATTCACCCCACTTTAATAAAGACCCACCTAGTCATTTATTTCCAAAGTCACTTTTCCCTTTCTATTTTCACATTGACTTTATTAAAGTCACTTTAAAATTAGACTTAGTAACTTTATCACTTAAAGTCACTTTTAAATTAGATTTGACTTTATAACTTTATAAAGTCACTTTAAGAGAAAAATTAAATTCTTTTGGACACTTTTCCCTAGGCCAAAGATCAAAGCCTTAGGGAACCACCTATCCTCTGATAACCAAATTTCAACAGTGTCTATTTCGGCCATGGAAGACAAAGGTTTCAAGGTGGCATTCGTCGATGGAAAGGTACGCATCTGGAAGAAGAGTTTCAAGAAAGCTCTCACTATTGGTTTTAGAGTTGATACACTCTACTAGGTTGGAGGAAGTCCATTGGGGGCTATGACATGTGGTACAATTCGTCAAACTAAATTATGGCACCGGAGGTTTGGACACCTTCATTACAAAGCCCTTCCCGAAGCAAGGAAGGTGGTGACAGGGATGCCCGAATTCAAAAATGATCATGAAAGTATATGTCAGAGTTGTGCTGAAAGAGAGGTGGAGATATGCCACGATGTCACCTTCGATGAAGATGCTTCCCTCAAGAAAGTGATGAATCTTTTGAGCTCTGAGGAAGATCATGATGTAAGATCAGGGAAGCAGGAAGAGCCAAAGGATGAGATGATGCCCAATGGTGAAGGACCAATGGACCCTATTGATCCACCTCCTTCAATGAAGAGAAGACCCTCATGGCTCCAGGATACTCTCGAAGATGCCGAGAGACATATGGCCCCAAGGGAGACATTCCGTGAAAGCAAGAAGCCGAATAGATACCAAGGGTATCTAGCAGCCATGAGTACAATCGTACAATCTGAGCCTGGATCTTTTGAAGAAGCCATAAAGCATAAAGTCTGGAAGGATGCTATGCACGAAGAGTACAAATCCATTATGAAGAATGATGTCTGGGATGTGGTTCCGAGACCGAAAGACAAAGCTGTTGTCACCTCGAAATGACTCTATAAGATCAAGCATGGATCTGATGGTAGTGCTGAAAAGTTCAAGGCAAGATTCGTTGCCCGAGGCTTCTCTCAAAAGGAAGGCATAGACTATGATGATATATTTGCACCTGTGGCCCGCTATACCACCATCCGATCTATTATTGCCCTTGCTGCTACGCAAGGATGGAGTTTCCATCAGATGGATGTGAAAATCGCTTTTCTGCATGGTTCAATAAAGGAAGAGGTGTATGTGGAGCAACCTCTGGGGTTCGAAGTCCAGGATAGAGACTCTCATGTATGCAAGTTGAAGAAAGCCCTCTATGGGTTGAAGCAATCCACCAGGGCTTGGTACGAGAGGATAGACAGCTACTTGATGAAGCTGGGCTTCACTCGAAGTAATGTTGATTCGAACCTTTACTTCAAGGTTGATAGAGAAAAGCCTCTCATTCTGGTTCTCTATATGGACGATCTCTTCCTGACAGGCGTTTACTCTCTCATTCATCAGTGTAAGAGGGAGCTCACTTCTGAGTTCGAGATGAAAGACCTAGGACTGATGCATTACTTTCTAAGCTTGGAGGTCTTGCAGAGACCTGGCGAGATTTTCCTCTCTCAAGGAAAATACATTGTGAAGCTGCTGGAAAGATTTGGAGTGGTGGATTGTAAGTCCATGTCGACACTGATGGAGCTCAACTTTAAGAAGTAGAGTGGAAACGCTGCTGGGCCCGTGCTAGCGAATCCTACCGAGTATCAACAACTCGTACGGGCCCTGATGTTCTTAGTGAACATCTGTCCAGACGTATGTTTTGCAGTGAACACTTTGAGTCAACACATGGTTGATCCTCATAACATTCACTGGGTTGGTGCCAAGAAACTCTTGAGATATTTCTTGGGCACAATAGACCATGGGCTGAGATACATTGCCGGGAGTTTGAGACTCCGTGGATATACTGATGCCGATTGGGCTGGCAGTATGGTGGATCACAAGAGCACATCTAGATGTTGCTTCACACTTGGTTCTGCTTCGAGCAGGAAGCAGAATTTGGTGGCTTTAAGCACCGTTGAGGCCGAATACATTGCAGCATGTATTGCCTGTTGTCAAGCTATTTAGTTGTGAAAGCTCTTCAGTGAGTTGTTCGAGCATTTGATAGATACCACCATTATCCTTTGTGATAACCAAAGGGGGATTCGTTTGTCAGAGAATCTCGTGTTCCACAATCGATCCAAGCATATTGATATTTGGTACCATTTTATCTGGGATATGGTACAGCGAAGCACTATAAGGCTCGATCATATAGGAACTGATGAGCAGGTCGTGGATATTCTCACACAGCCCTTGGGGAAGGTCATGTTCCTAACCTTCCGTGAGAATCTTGGAATCGTGGAATGACCCTATGCTAAGGGTCTTATTGGACGATGAGCCCTGGGAGCTCCAAGGGGCTTTCGGGATAGCTTCTTAGAGCTATAAGCAACCACAGGGCTAGGCTTGTCAAACCTTGTTGGTGTGCTTCCGCCCCACTGTGATGATATTGAGTTGGTTTACCTCTCTTTGATCTGTGCCCCGTATGCATCCTACCCATGGAGTACCGGACTCATGGGAAGTACCTCTCATCTTGGCCAATGAGATGGGAAATGTGGATAGAGACCGATAGCAAGACCGATGGACGCATCAGAGATTGTCGTACTCTTTGTGTCTAGGATGGCACGTGTCCAACCACTTGATCTGGGATCAAGTCTAGTGAGGTTTCGGACCTCCAACTGACTTTGGGTCAATTAAACTAACTTCGGGTTAGTATATCACTCTTTTGAGTCCAAGTGAGGTTTTGGACCTCCAACTAACTTCGGGTTAGTATGAGACTCCTTTGAGTCCTATAGAGGTTTTGGACCTCTGAGCTGATTTCAGGTCAGCCGAGAGTGATGTCTTTGTGACTCACCATTTGAAATAAAGAAGCCAGCAAAGCAAGTTACAGCGGGATGACACACAACGTTTGGATAGCACAGGTGGATGGAGTTCTCCCTAGTTGAGAGGGAGTGTTAATTTTGGGCAACTAGGTCCAAACTCCATGTTGTACTGCTCAGATGATGATGCCAATATTTTTATTGGATTCCTCTTTCGGAGAGGTGCAAGATCGATCTAAAGATCATCTTGATCGAATGAGCAGAATATTTATTTTGAATTTATTCCACTTATGTGCAAGGTCGGCCAGAATTGTAATGTAGGCTTGGAGCCCCAACAAATGTGTCACACACCCTCAAAGATGGATATATATTGGGCAGACTTGGAGTTCATTTCATCATCCACTCATCACACACTTCTCTCTTGTGTCTGATTGGTTCGATCATCATTTGGAGGCTTCTCTTCTCTCACACGTGGGAAAACAAAAGCTAGGGTTTCCGATCTGTTCTAGGGTTTTCAGCGCAGCTTTGACCAGCGTTGACTTTGGTCAACGCTTGGTCCATTTGACCTCAAACTTTCCCAGAATTTCGATTTCTACAGTCCGCATTTTTTGGCACAAAAAACTGAGGCTAGACATTGACCTTGCTGCGTTGACTTTTTGTTGTTGTTGTTCTACACTGATCATTGACTGGACAGCGTTGACTTTGGCTTGACTGTTGTAGAGCTGTCTTGAGGGTTGTGTGACATTTCTGGTTGGCTGACCGTGAAGAGACTTTGTTGGTTGAAGCATCCTGTTGACCGCCATAACGCACCACAACACATATTTTGCTAATCAAGTTAAGTGTATTTTTGGCTTGTCTTTCGTCGATCTATTGGTATGTTCTATCAGCATTTTACTATCATGTTTATGTGATTGCTATTTGGTATCGGGTTTTAAGTAAAGTTGCATCAAGCATAGAACATCTACGAAAATTTACACGGACACTGGGTGGTCGCTACATCCACGGGAAATTCTAGGCAAATCAACCCGAAGGGATCTACCCGCCAACCAAACAAGTAGGGCCTAACCTCAAGGGTGTCGAGGAGATTTGAACCTGTGACCTCCCAACAGGCGAGGTACTTAGCAACGGGAACTCGACCAGCTGAGCTAACCCTTGGGGCTCGAGGTACTTAGCAATGGGAACTCGACCAGCTGAGCTAACCCTTGGGGCTATCCAAAGATCACCTATAGTTAAGAGAAAAGGTTTTGAATGATGAACTACAAATTGCAAACCTTCAAGAAATCCCCAAGTCAAAGCAGCTTCAAGGGTTCCCTCTCGGTGTGATATCTAGGGCATCAATTTATTTGAAATTCCACTATCGAAATTCGTTCAAAATTAGAGGATGCCTAGAGGAGACATAAATGAAGAAACTTGTCTAGACGGAATCCTAAAATTCCTCCTCCCTAAAATTTCGCACCAAGCCCTAGAAAATCTCATTATCCTTAGGGGGGCAAAGAAAAGAGGTGAAAGAAGGATATTTCGTTAAGTTAATGTGATCACCAAGGATCTAGGACCAATGCCTGGCTATTGGGAAGATTGGAGTCAAAATTATCAAGATTTAGGAACTTTGCTCTTCAAGGAGGCCTGAAGAAGTAGCTACGCTCTCTGTGGATGCAGCTTCATAAAAACTTTAGACTTATATACTTCGATATGCAAGATTTGATGGAGTTTCAAGGTAAAAGTTGCAGAAACTTCCCCAAGGAAAATTTGTTCTTGCCAAGATGAATAACATATGCAACAAGCCAAGATTACCAGTGTTTCATAAATTTGCATTAGTTTTTTTGGGCACAAGTAAAGGCATGACATAGCATTCCATACATTAGACATGAAACATTATGAAATTCGCGTGAAAAGAGCACTTACATGACAAAAAGAATATATTCATCCATAAACTTGCCAAATAGAAGCTCCAAGAGAGATAGCAAAAATATTCCACAAATCAAAATGCATTAATCATCCAAATCATTCCACAAATTGCAGGCTGAAATCTTTAAAAAGATATATCCCAAATTCAAGTGGTGATGAGAGATCAAATGAACCTCTCTTATATTTATATGATCCTCCAAGGGATTTGAATGGCATAATTATGCCTAATAATGTGCCTGCAATAAAAATAATGTGCAAAATAACATCCTTTTGGTGACAAACCCACCAAATAGCTCCATAATGTGAAAAATAAGCCTCTCAAGGGTGTCGAAATGATAATACAATAGCTAGGAGGTTCGTTGGAAGGCCAAATGAAGTCCAACACGTGCCAAAATGAATAGAAGGGCTCCAAAATAGTGATGAAGAGGATGGCCCCTTGATCTCCAAGAAAATGACTTGTGGTGCCCCTGAGTGGCTGTGGGGGCACAAAATCATCCTCATTGGCCTCCAACTGAATCAAACAAGCATGTATCCCATCTGCAAGGGCTAGAACAATGATGCAAGCCCTCCCTTTGTCACCCATGGTGAGACAACACCACATCTAGGCCCTAGATCAACTGCCAAGTGTATGGTGCAAGAGTGTAGTTGGCTAGGCAAGGTGGTCCAAGTGAATCATCATCATCAAATAAGTGGGACACGAGCAAGCAATGAATGGTACTAAAGGATCCCATGGCATGGCTATCTACCCTCTGCTCATAGTGAAGGCCCATGGCTCTCAACACACACCCTATAAATGCCAATATGACCCTCTCGAGGACTTGGACCCCATATAGGGAGACCAAACCCCATCATGAAAACCCACATGCAATCCTGCATAAGATCCAATGCGTCTCGTCAGCTTCCAGTACAACAAATCATTAATTTAATTGAGCAAATGAGCTTACAAGTCATGGAACCAAGTGGGCACTTCATAGTGCCATGCCCTTCCATAATGGGCTTTAGAGAGTACAGGTATCTCCAAGTTCAAGGAGGTTGATCAAGGACCCTATTAAGTGATTTTAACCTCTAAGGAAGTGAGAGATCCATGGTACATCTGTCATATGGTAGGTGTAATGTGATATAATGATGTAACGGAGTGGGGCATCGGGGAAGGCTCCAATCCACATGCCATGGTACAATGATAGCTATGATGAGGAAAGCCCACACTTGGGTGTATGGATGTAGGAGGGAGCAATCGTGGTACTTGAGTTACCCCGACCTCTTTTTTTCAACCCTTCTCCATATGCCTTTTTCCTTTTATTGATTTTTCTTTTATAACTGCTTGAGCCTTCAGGGGATGAGAGCATGATGTGAACGATATAACAGCGAATAGCCCCTTTAACGTTGGGCAGTTCATCGTCCACTGGGGGTTGGGACAATCATGGGTTCCTTAGTGATGCAGGGGGTCAATATAGGGGCCATAGGAACCAAGGTGATGGCCATGATGATAGGAGTAGAGTTCATGTTGGATTTTGCCCACGTGTTAAATTTGTATGTCCCAACCATCTTTTGCATTTTAAGGTACATTTCCAATTGAGAGTGGCCAAATTATTCTTTTTAATTTATTTTTTAGCTGCATCAACCTCTGAGGCATTGTTTTAGGCCCGAACCAAAGTGTGGACAAGGGGAGGGGGAGGCTAACTCCTTATGGATGTAATGGACAAATGTGGACATGAATGGGAAATATGTGAAAAGGGGTTATAATGAGCAGAGGGGAGTGATGTATGGGATGTCAGAAAGTGGGACCATGCAACCAAAATCAAGGTTTCCCATGGAGTGTCATTCCTAAAGCTAGAAGCCAATAGAGGAGATCTCGCGGGACTAGGATACAAGGTTAACCACCGAGTTGGACAAGGGGACAAGAGTACAGACCAAGCCCATTCTTTTTGTCTAATCCACCCACTAATCCATGCCAAAAAGCGTCCATAATAAGTAAGCAAAAATACCCAACTACATAATGAAAGCCATACCTTCAAGGTTGGAAGGCCCACCTTCAAACATACGATTGTGACAAATGGGCGAGGGTGCATAATGGTTGGCTCGGGTGGCGGATATGGTAGCACAACGAGCTATATAGGGGTTGCAGGGGGTTGTTGGCTGACGACTGAAGACAATCTAGGAGAAAAATTTCTCCTATGGGTGTCACCCACAGGTGGTGGGTAACATCTGGCTCCAACTCAGACATGATCTTTTAGTAGAGTGCACGAACGTACTCGAACGAGGAAGTCATGAGAACACCAACAATCTCTTGGGACCATAGTGTTGTTACCTACACATCAAAGACTAAGCACATGTGGCAACATGTTTTTACGGCGTCTCTTAATCGCCAATGCTTTTGTTAGGCTGTAAAAATCAACAAGAAATAAAATCTAATTCTAAATAGGATTTTAATCTAAATCCATCTAATTTAAAATGAGAACAGAATATGATAATAATTCTAATGCGAAAATCAACATGTGATGCATCCTACTCTAATATGCATAATACATCATACAAATACTAAGTGTAATCACAGACTCAATGTAACCGACATATCATCCAATCAACATGAGAACAACTACCCCTTTGCTTACCCATGCAATAGATCCAAAGGCCAGGGCAGGAATGGCCATATGGAAGGTCACAATGACGGGAGGTGGGAAAATAAAATGACCACACATAGAGTATCACGGAGAAAGAGGTAACAAGGGATGTAATCTAATCCACAAGATCTTTTCTTCCAACCAAAATATAGAGATATCAACAATCAAGCTCATAAACTTTCGATGGATGGCAACCTCCGATATATCATCCTAATCATGGTCCTTATCATTCATATCGTGCTTTATGGCCACCCTAGGGTCAGGAAAGGGAGACTAATGATACGGGGAGACACAACAAGCATGTTTCTCATGACGATCATATTTAGAGGAGAGAAAGGATTCTTTGCTACAAGAAGAGTTGAGGAAAGGGTCCACATGTGACTCAACTACAACCCTAGGATTATGAAGAGAGGGGTCTTATTGGTATCCTCACCATCGATGTCACAGATAGGGATCTTGTCAAAACAATTCCCATGAACCTCCCACTTCCCTTCTTTAATATGTAAGTAATCACTGATATCAATGTTTGAAGAGGTTAAGGGATCACCTTCTCCAAGGTATTCAAAGAGTGGATTATAAACAATAGTATCCTTGGAAAAGGTAGGGTTGACCTCAACTTCACTTTCCATAGACTCATCCTCCCTGCCGCAAGTGTTTTGAAATTATCTTCACCGCATTTTTGTCATGTGGACCCAGGGAGGACCCTCCTCCCTGCTCATCATCTAGAGTCCCAACGTCATCATGATGCTTAATGAAGGCTTCCTCTTGAATGTTTAGTGCGGGGCATACTTGAAAATGTCTAAGAAATCCATCAAAGATTTCCTCAATAGACGAGATGCTCCTAGGTTGTAATTATGCAACCGTGAATTATGACCATGGAGGGATCTCATGAACAACAGTATAAGGACATCCTGGTGAACCACTTGCAACTTTGAAGTATGTGTAATAAATATTTTTACATGATCAATTGCAAAGAGTGGATTACCATCAAACATGGGCACCCCACGTACCATCCTCCCTGTGACATGATTAAGGTGCCCAGGGATGCTAGTGATGTCCAAAGCGAGTAAATCATCAAAGAAAGACATCAAATTGAGATATACATGTAAATTATGTAGGAGTCGCTAGGGTGAACTTAGAGACGCCTAGAGAAATGTTTGCTCCACCCTACAAGCATTGACCTTAAAGTTCAATGAATAATTAGGGCTTCGTTCTTCCAATCAAGTCACCAAGAATAATATGTCAATGATGTCGTAAGGGAAACAAAACACATGTCTCGTGTCCCTGGCAACGGCACTAAAAATGTTACCGCTCAATCTAGCAGGGGTCCTAGGAGGGGTTACAAAGGGACTACTACTAGACCAAGTGACAACAATGGGACAATGACCCATTGTCACCTCAGTCGATGTCCCCTGCTCTTTACGAACTTTCATTGATGGGAGGAGTCCCAGTATGGAGGATATCACTTGAATAATAGGATCAATGGCAAGGTATAACGTGATTTCCTAGGCCTATTCAAGGGAGAGGCTCAATTAATGGTTCAAATACTTAAATAAAATTTGAAAGGATCCCCAAGAAGGACCTATGAAGGATGACCTCGGGCTTAAGAATATCCAAAAATGATGAATAACTAAGATCAAAACTTCCAAAATCCCTCACTTGTGATTAATGTGTTTATACTAGGGTTCCAAGTGAGGCAAGGATGGCTCATGCAATGGAAAGATTCAATTAAAGTGAGCTTTGAGAGAAGATCTGGTGACTTTCCACGAAAAGCCCCTTGAGAGAAATACTATAAGAGACCAAGCGTTGAGAGATATATCGTGGTAAAGGCTCATCCAATGATTACCTATAGGTTATAGTTAAGAGAAAAGGTTTTGAATGATGAACTACAAAGTGCAAACCTTCAAAAAATCCCCAAGTCAAAGCAGCTTCAAGGGTTCCCTCATGGTGTGATAGCTAGGGCATCAATTTATTTGAAATTCCACCGTCAGAATTCGTTCAAAACTGGAGGTTGCCTAGAGAAGACATAAATGAAGAAAATTGTTTGGACGGAATCCTAAAATTCCTCCTCCCTAAAATGTCACACCAATCCCTAGAAAATCTCCTTTTCCTTGGGGGACGAATAAAAGAGGTGAAAGAATGATTTTCGTTAAGTTAATGTGATCATCAAGGATCTAGGACCAGTGTCTGGCTATTGGGAAGATTGGAGTCAAAATGATCAAGATTTAGGAACTTTGCTCTTCAAGGAGGCTTAAAGAAGCCACTACTCTCTCTGTGGATGCATCTTCACAACAAATTTAGACTTTTAAACTTCAATATGCAAGATTTGATGGAGTTTCAGGGGAAAAGGTGCACAACCTACCACTACGAAAATTTGTTCTTGCCAATATGAATAACATATGCAACAAGCCAAGATTACAAGTGTTTCATAAATTCGCATTAGTGTTTTAGGGCACAAGTAAAGGCATGACATAGCATTCCAGATATTAGACATGAAACATGAAAAATCACATGAAAAGAGCACTTACATGACAAAAAGAGTATCCATTCATAAACTTGCCAAATAGAAGCTCCAAGAGAGATAGCAAAAATATTCCACACATCAAAATGCATTTAAACATCCAAATCATTCCACAAATTTTCAAGTCCCCATTTTTATTTTCCTCTATAGTACAGCCAGGATTGGTTTCCACGGTATGTGATGGCCAGGCTGCAGGAGCAGGATTACATCATCGGGGGTCCTGGGGGAATTTTGGGGAGTTTTAATTGGATCTTATGGCATTAGCTTGGCATATTCCATCATCCACACAACTTGCCTTTCGTTCTGTTATATTCTGATAACTTTCTAAAAATAAAATTATTATGGGGCCTAACTTATTTAATTATGCTCGAGTTGGCATTCCTGGAAGATTATTTGATGGAACACCTCAGTGTAATAGCTCGTTGGAACTGGAATGAGAAGATCTACAAGATGGGATACTGGGAAGTGACTTCCAGTGGTTGGAGAGAGTATGGTGGGTGATTTACCATTTTCCTTAATTAAAAATGTCTTTAATTAGTCATTTAATTAAGCAAAAATAATTAATTGGAGGAAAAGGCCTAAAAGTGACTTAAGTGAAATGAAATTAAAAAGCCATTTAAGAAAGTGAATGGAGGAGCTTCTAGAATAATAATAAAATAATAAAATAAGATGCTTCTAGAGGCTTGGAGATATATCCATCAAATCTATAAAATAGGAGGAGGTCATTTGGAGACAACTTGGATTTATGTATTGTCTTTGTGGTGAAGCTTTGAGAACCCGGTTCTCTACTTCGAGCGGTAGCCCCAGGACGGAAACCCTTGGGTGATTCAATAAGTAGGCGAGCACCCATCTCTTCCCCTGGTGGATTTCATTCAGGATTCACAAGTTGCAGTTTATAGATTTTCAGTTTGTTTTGGAGTCCAGTTGCGGCATTATTGTAGATATATTTGGGGCCATCATCTCAGCCATATTCCTACTCTTGTACTAGCTTATTTACATATTAATAAAATAGGGTTGTGATCTTCTACATGTTTATATTGTCTATTATTCAGTTGCAGATTTTATTTCTCGTTTTTGTCGTAATTTTGTTGTTTAAATTGTACAAATTGTTTATGGTGCTGACGGCTTAAATTTCTAAAGCTGTTTTCTGCAAATTTAATATTTGGGACATTAGAGTGGTATCAGAGCATGATTTTGGCCAGCTATGGGTTAAAATCAAAGTTGTCGTATTGTTCCTAAAGAATAAAGGATGCAAGTTTGGGGTTAAATTTCTTAATCTATTTGTCGGAGATTCATTATTGCAGGTGATTTCTAAAAGTGCCAAAGAGAACATATTGGATGGAGTAATATTGGTTTACAGGTCTGAAATTAATGATCTTGCTGGGAAAAATTTATTCTACTACACCGAAATTATTTTGTTCGGCCAAAATTATTTTGCTAGGCCAAAATTATTTTGTAGGGCTGAATTTATCTTTCTAGACTGAGATTATTTTGTTGGGCCAAATTATCTTGTTGGGCCAAAATTATCCTGTCGTGCCAAATTTCTCTTGTCGGGATGAATTTCTCTTGTTGGGTTGAATTATTTTGCAGCAGTTGAATTTATTGGTGAAGATATTCTTCCTCAGTATTATTAATAAATTTGGTTGGGTTTCCTATTGCGACATTTTTTGTTTCAATAAAAAATTGTGTTTCACCGACTGTCCAATTTTTGTTGGAATTTATTAAAATTTCGACAAAATCACTTCTCGACCAAGGTTACTTGGGAGAGGGAGAGAAAACAGGGAGCGGGAGCGGGAGCAAGAGCGACATTTTCAGAAGCTCCCGGTTTGGGAGCGAATCGGGTAGCAAATTTTTATATAATATATGTTTTTTATATTTTGATGTATATATGTCAACAAAAGCATGTAGAATGATTAATTAGATATAAAAAACATAAAAACATAGATTGAACCATATAACATCGATCATCTAAAAGTTATAATCTTCATCAACCACGTCCACAAGTTAGTAACATACAACATATTGAATCTCATGATTCATCAATCTTAAAGATTCAGGGTTTCAAAATTCAATATATAACATTTATCATCATTGATCACCAAAGTTTTACTTGTAAGCTAAGTGTAACCATTACAAGAAAGAATATCTAACATGAAATGAAATTTTATAAAATGAAATGAAATGAAACAACTTTCAACTTTCACGAAGCATCATATTCATAATTCATTACCAATGAGTTATAATTGCCAACTTCAAACTTCAAACTTAAATTGTCATATATTGTTTACAAAAAATATCATAATAAATATGAAAGAGTCAACAGTTATAAAAACTACTAGAAACTAGAAAAGACAAGTAAATCTATTATCTACTGCTTGGGCCTCTTGCCACGAGAAATGTCTAATTTTTGAGCAGGTTGTGGTACTGGTGGCCTTCTAGGAGTCTCCTCCCGCACAGTCGCACGACCAGAACCAGAAAGCACATGCCCTCCATGTGAGGATGTAGATGGAGGCGGCAGCAGCGAAGGAACAATAGTTGGAACTCGGGCACTGGCACTGGCACTGCTACTGGATGGTGGGGGTGGCGGTGGCGGTGGCATAGATATTGTTGCTGCATCATCATCTCTCAAAAGTTATGCTTCCAATTCTTCTAGATTTATAGTGCAATCCTCCAAATTATCGTCCTCTGGGTTGTTGTCCCAAATTTTATATGATGTATCTTCATAAGCCCGATCACAATAATGACTCAACAACCTCAAGTTGTAGTGCACATAAACCAAGCTTTCTACCCGGTTTTCATTATGTCTGTTTCTTCTCACATTATGGATGAAGTTGTAGGTGCTCCAACACCCCTCTACAGAAGAAGTATTTACAACCTATGAGAGGACGTTTTTTGCCAATTTTGGCAAAATTTCCATGCCGCCATATGCTTCCCACCATGTGAGAGCATCAAATTTGTCTCCATCTTCCACTGCATGCAAAGAACCAAACAAACTAGTGCAACTGAAGCATCTGCCTAATTCAAGACGCAAATTAGCATACTCCTCTTTGTCAGGGACCAACTTGTCTAACGCTTCCATATATCCTTTAGATACCTCTGGATTTGTATGAGGTTTGATCCTAACCCCACCCCCAGGTGCAGGTTAGCCCAACCAAGATGGAGAGTAGTATTTTGGCATAAGGATATACGTCAAGGCATGTAGTGGAACATTGTGTTTATTCCACCATGCACACACAATTGTGAATCATTGTATACAAGTTGGGATCATTTTCCTGAACAGTGTCTTTTATTTGCCCCAACATGCTATCCATTTGCTCATACAGCTCCCCAATCATTGGTTTATCTGTATCTGCAAAACGAATCATGCTATAAATGGGCTTGGTGAATTGCAAAACTTCCCTCACATGTACCCAAAACAGACCATCAAGAGCAGTCTTCTCCACATGTTCAAAACCTTGCTTGTCAACTCCGGTTGCAGCCCTATCCTTTAATACCTGCCAGTGTTTACTTGATACCATGCTAGCCAATGACTCTCTTACCTTCAAAGGCGCCTGAAGGTGAGGTAATAGCTAGCAAATCTAGTCTTCACAATCTTCAACAGCTCCAATCTTGAGTGACTGTAGAAAAGCCCATGGGTATTGATATGATTTGTAATAAATTTTATCATTTTTTTGCCTCTCTTGTACAAATCACCAATCCATCTATATTGAGGCTGTTTGTTTTTAATAATATCATGCATCAAAAGGTTCATTGTGTGAACCAAACACCCAGACCAAAATATGTTGGGGTATCAATCCTCAATAATTGCTCCCGCTGCCTTACAATTAGCAGCATTATCAGTGATGATTGGATGACATTGTATGGCCCAATACGTTCAATTGTTTCAACTAATGGTTCTGCAATGTTGATGTCAGTCTTGAACTTTTTTGAGTAATCATATGCTGAAAGGAAGATTGCACCACTAATAGACACAGCAAGAACACTTATCAATGGCTTGCCTTTTACATTTGTCCATCCATCAGATACAATGGAAACCCCATGCTCATTCCAAGAATTTGTCATTTTACTGAAAGAATGTGTTATTTTTGCTTTTTCATGATCAAGTCCCACGGTTCTAACCTTGTCATGCCCAGGGCTCTTGTATCCTTTGGGGGCATCATTAATGGCAGAAACCATTTCATACCAATAAGGTGAGTGAAGAACATTGAATGGTATCCCACATGCATAGAGAAACTGGTAAATTTTTGAATCCACATCATTCTTACACCCTTCATCAAGGAAATATGATATGGTTCTGTTGTAGCACAATATCTCAGCAAAAAGTCGGAAGAAGCTGTTCTTCCCCTCCTCTTCCACCTGCTGCTTACCCACTGCCTCTATCTTCTTTGTTGAATTACTGCCACTAAGAAAATCGAATTGCCTAGGCACCGAGTATTTGCACTAGTGGATTTTCTCCATCACCACATTGGTCTCCTCTTATAATCTATTGTTGGAGCATCAACTACCAAGATTAAAGCTTAATCAATGGCTAGGATCGTCTCTGGATCGATTCGTGTGAGTTTTTAGATGATTCTCACCTTATCTCAATTAATATTTATTAATTAACCATATTCCATAAGTTTAGACTTAGGAAATATTTAAAAAACGGTTTATAATCTAATTGAGACACTTCTAGACAAAATTTCTAGAAACTATTTCTGAGTTTTGGAGATCTCATGTATTCTCGCCTCTCCACCAAATTTCGTGGCTAGGACACATCCGATGCTACAAAAAATGACACTCCCTCTTAGCGAGGAATGTGTTCTAGTGCTGCACATCCTGCAACAACATTCTGTCTCTGCATCATCTCCTGTTACGTTGTTGATGTTTGGTTGCTACTTCCCACTAACTACTGCGCAACTCTGACATACGCTGGATCTATGTTGTTGCTAACCATGTTGTACTGCTGTCAACCTTGCATCTGCAGTGCAACTCCCTCTCATCTCCTGCTGCTGCAATTGAGAATCATTTATTTTGCTACTGAAACGGGTTCTCCACCATACCCATCTGTTCTCTAAAATAAACGAACTCAGCTCTTCCTAGAGCTTTTGTGAGTATATCTGCAACCTGCACTTCTGTGTGAACATATTGTAGCTGGACTGTTCCACGTTGTACACAATCTATGATGAAATGACATCGAATATCTATGTGTTTCGACCTGTCATGAAACACTGGATTCTCAGAGAGCTTTATGCAACTCTGATTATCACAGTAGACATTGTTCGCGTCCATCCTTTGCCTGAACAAGCTCACTAGCAACTTCTGAAGCCATATACCGTTGCACATAGTTGTGCTTGTTGCCATATTCTCTTCTTCTGCAAAGCTCAGTGCTACTGACTTTTGCTTCCCGCTACACCAAGAAACCATCCCTGATCCAACTCTAATGCATAAACCAAAGGTACTTTTCTTGTCCACTGAACTACTTGCCCAATCTGCGTTTATGAATCCACTTAATCTGACATCATCTCCTCGGGTATATCTCAACCCATACTCAACTGTGCCACACACATACCTCAGAATGTGTGCCTCACTGCTGCCCAATGTACCCTCTTCCGTTCTACCATGAACTGACTAAGGGTATTGACTGCGAAGCAGATATCTAGCCAAGTATTGACAAGATGGGGTCAACATCCTTGTCATCTGATGCATCTATCTTCTTCCAGTTGGTGATCATGGGCGTAGACATGGGTCTACAATCTTGCATTCTGGACCTCTTTAGAATATCTATAGCATATCTTTCTTTCCCAAGGAAGATCTCCCTATCCTTCTGCCACACTTCCAATCCTAGGAAATAGTGCATCAACCCCAAATCCTTCATGTCAAACTATGTTGCCAGGTTCCTCTTGCAATTTTCTATGAGCCCTGATGATCCTGTCAAAAAGAGATCACCGACATACAAAAATAGGATGAGTGGCTCACCCTCTACCATCAAATATTAAAGGTTGGGATCTGCGTCACTCTTGACGAATCCCATCTGCTGCAAGTAGCTGTCAATCCGACCATACCATGCCCTGGGAGACTGTATAGTTCATATAGAGATATTTTCAGTCTGCACACATGAGTGCGCCTCTCATGAGTCTTGAATCCCTCTGGCTCTATATACACTTCTTCCTCTATCACCTCCTTCAAGAATGTTTTCTTGACGTCCATTTGGTGAATCTTCCATCCCATCTAAGCTGCTAGGGATATCACTGACCGGATAGATGTGTATTTGGAAACTAGGGCGAAGGTCTCCTCATAATCTATCCCTTCTTTATGTGCATACCCCTTTGACAGGAGCCTAGCCTTGTACTTTACCACACTGCCATCTTCAACATACTTGATCTTATAGACCCATCTAGAACCTACAAGTGACCTGTCTTCAGGCCTTGGCACCACCTCCCAAACGTCATTCGTCATGATAGAGTTGTACTCTTCTACCATGGCATCTACCCACATTTGATGTTTCTTTTGTTTGTCCTAGGAGTTCCAATAAACTCCTATGCATCTCTCAATGTCTGACGAACTTCTTTGTTGGCTCGACCACTAGTGGTGGGAGGTTGAACCAACTTCTCATCCTGTCTCTGTTGCTCCATCTATTGAGAACTTCCTGGATTTCTTGCCCCTGAGGAAATTCTGGTACTAGTCACTATACTCGATCCCTGTGACTGTCCTCCTACTGATCCCACTGACTGTCGTTGCTGCTGGACCAAAGGAGCTTCTGCTAACTGATTCTGATCACCTGCAGTGATATCACGAGATATCTTGAAATCTCGGTCCTTCTTGAACTTCACGTCTCGTCTTACTATAATCTTCCTACTGCTAGGAATGTAGATCTTGTATGCCTTTGAGGTCTCTCTATACCCAATCACAAACCCCTTCTCTGTAGTCTGATCCATTTGGTACGCTTTTCATCCGAGACATGGCAATAAGCAACGCTGCCAAAGATCCTGAAGTGACTAACTTCTAGCTTCATCCCTGTGAAGACTCCTTCTAGCATTTTCTTCCCCAATGCTCTATGAGGAGTTTTGTTCTGAATATGTGCTGTCGTGTTACATGCCTCTACCCGTAACAATCTAGGAAAATCCTAGTCATACAACATAACACACTTACAACAATGGTTTTGTTTTCCACCGCGCTACCCCACGTATGTTGTACACTTCGTAGAGTTTTACCATTCTCTTGATGTCTTCCTTCCGCAAGCAGAACACATGAAATCTTTGTCAATTTTGTTCTCCCCTTTATACGGCAAGCTTTATGGTCTTCTTCTGTAGCATTTCCACGAGGGCAAGCTGCGAAACGATCGAAGACCTCATCTTTGGTCTTCAAGAAGTAGATCCAGGTTTTCCTGGAATGGTCATAAATAAAGGTGACGAAGTATTTGACACCATTGAGAGCTCTAGTGGACATGGGGCCACAAATATATGAATGTATAAGTTCGAACACGCCATCTGCTCTGTTGTCACTTCTTGGGAATGCTGCCTTAGCATACTTCCCAAGTACGCATCCTCTACACACATCATCGTGTTCCGTACTAAGTTTTGGAACCCCTATTACAATTTCTCTGAGCATCTTGAGTGCTCCATGGTGTAGATGTCACATTCTACTATGCCATAAATCATTCAGATCCTTCCCACTGCTATTGTTACTGCCTATTAGTGCCATTGGAGAGTCGATTTGTAACGGTAGTATAATATTCCTAATTAGCACAGCTAATTGGAATATTTCATTTTTGTATAGTTTTGCCGCCTATAGTTAATTAATAAATAAAAGTGAGAAAGAGGGGTCAACTCACTTTAATAAAATAAAGTGCTTCCTAGTAGGAGCAACGTTGTGACTTGGGGGAGCAGCAAAAAGAATCCACACCACACATGAGAGGAGGCTCACATAGCCTCTAGAAGCAACTGCGCAGGCATAGGAGGAGCTTATGGAGAGAGGGGACGCAGTTAGGGTTTTGAGGGGAGCTAGCACTATAAAAGGTGGGAGTTTCACCTCCTTTGGCAATGATGTGTTAATGTTATTGATATTGAGAGCTAGACACGTCTGCTTCGACACGCGGTTGTTTAGTCGGTACGCGACCTTGTTAAGTGCGAGCGGGTGTCTCCCGTCGGAGATCTCGCCCTTGGCTCGAGAGGACTTCGAGTGCTGCTCGAGTGAGGTGGCTGCCGATTCACATGGAAGTGATTCTTTGATGCGGATCCCCAGATGGACGTTCGCTTGGGCGGCTGGCCTTGGGTAGTTTCAAGTTCCGGGGAGAAGATCTGATTTCGGCGAAAAGACCTTGATCATTGTTAGAGCGAGCGTTATTTGTGAGTGATTTGGTGGTGGTTTCGAGCGTCTTTCGACGTGGGAGTTCAATTTTGTTCCCGGTAGAAGAGATTTTGCAAGATTGGGCCCCTTTTCTAGCGTATTTCTTGAAGCCTATGTTGTTCCTGGGAGAGACAACGTTTTCATTGAGGAGGGCTTCCTTGGTGGATTTTCGGAGGTGGAGCATTTGCTTCACGGTTTCTGGGTTTTGTCCGGAGTGGTGAGTACAGACAGTCTTCCGATTTTCAGCTCATTCCGGTGAGGGGATCAGCCCCTAGTTCCAGTACATTGCAGCAGCAGCTTTCTACGGCAGTTTTCTCCAGCAGCTAGGACGCAGTCTCTATTGTAGCCATTTCCTATTCTGAGAGGGTTCTTCACTTGCCTAGTGCAAGGATAGGTGCACTCATTCTGATTATCTCTTGTACCCATATATGTATTCTCAGATTAATAAAATGGCTTAGCGTTCTGGTATTTTATGTGTACTTGCTCCATATTCTAGTTCCGGCATTTTGTTCTATATAGTTGCATGTTTGTATTTCTGTGTATTACTGTCTATTTCCCGTTGGGGATATTACAGTGGTATCAGAGCATAGTTCTGGCTCAGCCTGTGGAGCTGGCTATCTATGGAAAATATGAGGATCACAATGCCTACATTCTTACCTGAAGTACCGAGGCAACATGGTCGTATACCCCTTGAAGATTATTTCAGAGAATGGACATCCAAGGGGGAAGACTTCAAAGCAGTTTGTCCCTTCAAAGATTACTGTTGGCTCAGGCAGGATGAAGGAGGAAGGTACAGTGAAAGGAACATTGGGTTTTCTACCATGCAGAGTTCAGATTTGCAGCGTATCATTGGGAGATCACCTCTTCCCATGCATGAGGGATCCACTAGTCCCTGTGAGTCTAAGCCCAAGAAGACCAGAATGGTGAAAGAGAAGAATTTCTTCTCATATCTTTTTGGATTCAGAGGAAATTCATCCACCGTAGAGGAAGTCAAGAAGATTGAAGAGAAAGAAGAGGAAGTACCATGCGCTTCCGATTCTCATCAAGAAGAGATCACATCACCTTGTGAGGAGGCTTGTGAATACGCTGTCACACTCATGGAGGAGCAGCCACATGCATCGACAGTTGGGGCAGCCAACACTTTTGAGGATGGGACTCTTGTAGACCAAGGGTCAAATCTCATTGCTACTATAGAGCAGCCTGGTTGCACTGCGTTGTGCAACATGGAAACACTCAAGGAGGAATCGAACCATCATTCTCATGAGCCATTGTTGGATTGTACATTGCACTTGGAGGATGAGGGCACCCAGGATTGCAGGGAGTCTGAGGTTACACCTAGTGTGACACAGGATACCCCCTCATTGGAGACCTCCTTGGCCATGACGGTTGATGTGGTAGTGGAGAAGGTAGAGCCTACCTCGGTAGAGCCATCCATTGAGGTGATGACCGGAGTCATGTCCGAGTCTTCAGGTGGTAGCAGCACACGACAGATGGGTGAGGCATTAGGAGATATATCCACCTTCGATGAGGCACTAGCAAGTACAGAGGTATTGGATGATGGTCGCATACAGCGGTATCATCGGCTTCGGACGGACCTTCGAGTTTTGAGAGGGAAGGCCACATCAGTACGGGAGGCCATTTTGTTGCAGGACCAGGAGCTGGAGGGTATGAGAGTGACTTGTGCCAAGTCGGCGGCCAAGTTGGTCCGCATTGGGGAACGACTGGATTCCCTGATGGTACAATCAGAGGGCACATTGCAGCGTCAGATCATTTCCCTTCAGGCATGCATGGATGGGACTAGCAGTGTTGTTGGGTCATCTCTTCCCATTGGAGAGAGAGAGGCAGAGCCACCTAGTCAGATCTCATATGTTGACTTGGATAGCGGTATGAGACAATCAGAGTTGCACAGGGTACAACATCCACATGTTGAGGTTGGATGGAGAGAGATTTTGAGTTGGTACTCGGTGGAGCGGGCTATGGAGATGGTGATGGATCCGAGTGTAGTTCAGCAGGAGTTCCTAGGGGTTGGGCATACAAGGACCCCAGATTGGCATTGGGATCCAGGTGGGATCACCTATCATTTCCCAGGCAGGTCAGTTGACTATGTCTTGGAAGATACAGTTGGCGTAGTAGCAGAGCATGCGTATTCGCTAAGGGAGTTTGGGTCAGCTCCAGTGGCCAACCAGTTTATGGGCAGGCTCCCTAGGTTGTCTTGGCATGACACTCACACATGGGATCACGGGGTGGTCAACACACCTTGGCAGGAGCTTGTCGGAGGAGGTGGCATTGGCAGGCCACCAGATGGCGCCTTGTATGGGGCCAAGGATTCTTCACCTTTGTGTGGGGCATAGAGGACGCAGCAGAGCCGAGCAGTGGTGGTAACACTACTGACACTTAGGGAGATTCACTTCTCGGACCCCTTGAGGAGGATTTGGAGTGATGATCCTTTCGTCGGCAGGTATAGTGATACGACGGTGGAGACGATGTTACCGATTGGTGGTAGTCCGACATGTAGGGGCACAGCTCTAGGTCATCACATCCGGGGATGTGTGGGAGCCTCTAGCATTGAGCGGTGGATTGCCGGTGGACATGGAGTAGCATGGTGGTGTACCATAGTGTGTGGGACTGCATTGTGGAGTAGGAGTATCCTACATCACATTGAGAGCATGCGAAGAGTGACCGATGCCTGGACACAGTCAGGGCACGAGATGGTACAGGGTGCTACAGCAGTAGCACATGGTATCCAGCAGTATACCGAGGTATGCCTCAGTGTGCAGTGGCATGTTGAGGAGTATATGGATGATCAGTGGTATGCGAGGGCATACGGTGCGGCACAGCAGGGTCTTAGAGTATTGCATCCAGGGAGACTCACAGACAGGGACACTGGGCTTACCTTTGGGGGTATTTCACCCAGGATCGATGAGGAGACCGAGGAGCGATACTTGATGGTATCTGTGGGGACTCACACATCCGACACTCTTCTACATCACTCATGGGCACAACTGATTTTGTTGTTGTCCTTTGGCACTTTGGGCGTGAGCAGCAGGGTACGCGAGGTTCACCCAAGATATTTGGATGACACTCAGTACACTAGGCGAGAGACTTCTCAGCAGTGGCACTTGGTTGGTGTGCTAGTTGACAGCCACAGGTTGGGGGATGAGATGATCCTTTGCAGAGGTGGTGCATCAGTCATCACTGAGCCTACGCTTGGGGAGCAGGTCATGAGGGAGACATGCATCATTTTTCCCTCAGGGCATGTCAAGATCATGCATGAGCAGAGGATACGGGGTACAGCAGAGGTAGTATCCCAGTATGTGTCTGGGCTCCAGACACTGTATCGACACTTTGTCGAGAGGGTGGATGGCATGTTCGATGCAGATGAGATGGCGGAGGTAGAACAGGAGGGCATTCTTTCTGTATGCCAGGGTGAGGACTCCTTTTCACATGAGTCCATAGGATCAGTTGAGGTCGCTTTTGGGGAGCGAGGGCAGTCATGCATGGATGGTGACAGTAGACCGGAGCTATATTCTAGTGTCCAGGGTGAGCAGTCATGGGACTCTGCGAGAGATACTCTGGGTGAAGAGTCACTTGTGACACTTCAGCTAGAGCAGCAGGTGATGGAGCCTGAGTCGACAGAGGAGGACACTACTCCCATCAGGCATGATATTCCTTTGAGAGAGAGCCAGATGGGCACTCACATCGAGTCTATGGTGGATATGCAGCTAACCGCGGGGTCAGCCATTGAGGAGGAGCAGTCAGCTGCATTGACATCGAGTACGGTGACAGCTGTTACAGATCCATATCCTCTGGAGGTGTTGGAGGTTGATGGGATTGTTATGCAGGGGGCTAGTAGACAGCGGGAGTTGTTGGATATGTTGGAGCATCCATCTCTGGGTCGACACTGGGATGAGGCACAGATAGATGTACTCGCGGTCAGCAGAGCTGCAGCGTTTTTAGTGGGTAGCACTCTCCAGGAGTACATCGATGGAGCTTGCAGCATACCTTGCCCACTTTTGCCCATTATAGAGAGAGGGGCTTCCTTCTACAGGCAGCTTCCATTGACAGACAGGGTAGAGCAGTGGGAGTTGATTACAGGCTGGCGGCAACATCCCAGGCATGTTCCATATACCGTTGTTGTTGCTACATCAAATTCTTCTTCTAGGATGGACTGGCGAGAGATCATGAGTTGGTACCCTCTAGATGGTACGGTATTCTTCGTAGGGAGCACAGTCGAGCAGGGGCCCTTGGACATAACAGAGGTTATAGATTCCAGCTGGCAGGGCGACACAGGACATCGTTTCTTCATCACTCCATCCCAATTTCAGGAGAGCAGGATCAGCATGGGATTGAGTCACAACTTGGATTGGAGAGAGGTGATGAGTTGGTATGCAGTTGGAGGGGTAGCATATGCGGCTACAGGTACAGCGCAGCAGGAGCCCGAGAGCATTGATGCTTGTTGGTGGTCTTCACCTCTTAGAGTATTGGTCATAGCCAGAGGCAGTGCACAGTCCGAGCCGTGGGACTTGTGTGATTATTGGCCACAGTGGCGATGGGATCCGGGAGGACTATTGGTTGGCTGGTACCGTGAGAGGCCAGTTTGGGATCCTGGCATTGAGATATCCCTTCGTATCAGGGTGATGCAGGAGACAGAGAGGTTTCAGTGGGACCCAGGCACATTTTGCAGTATCGGTGGGGAGCATCAGCTAGTTAGTAGGCTTGTTCAAGCATTGCTTGAGAACAAGCAATTTTTGCCGGATGAGGATGCCACTTGGGAGAGCGAGCAGACTTTACAGCATCCATCACTTCAGTTGCTTGAGGACAAGCAACGTTTTGCCGGGGGAGACTGTAATATTCCTAATTAGCACCGCTAATTGGAATATTTGATTTTTGTATAGTTTTGCCGACTATAGCTAATTAATAAATAAAAGTGAGAAAAGGGGTCTAACTCACTTAAATAAAATAAAGTGTTTCCCTAGTAGAGGCAACGTTGTAACTTAAGGGGGAGCCTTGGGGGTCCACACCACACATGAGAGGAGGCTCACGTAGCCTCTAGAAGCAACTGCGCAGGCATAGGAGGAGCTTATGGAGAGAGGGGACGCAGTTAGGGTTTTGAGGGGAGCTAGCACTATAAAAGGTGGGAGTTTCACCTCATTTGGCATTATTGATATGTTATTGATATTGAGAGCTAGACTTCTGTCTACTTCAGCACGCCGGTTGTTTAGTCGGTCTGCAGCACTGTTTAGTGCGAACTGAGTGTCTCCGGTCGGAGATCTCGCCCTTGGCTCCGGGGGACTTCGAGTGCCTGCTCGAGCAAGGTATTTCCTTCAGTTTATGTAGGTGATTTGCAGTGGATTTTGGGTGGACGTTTGCAGAGGAGCTGGCCCCTTGGAGTGACTACGCAGTCCAGGAGAGAGGACGCAGTTTCAGCAGGGAGGACGCAGTCATTGTTGTGCAGCATTGTTGTGAGGTGATTTGGTGGTGGTTTCAGCGTCTTTCAGCATTGGGAGGTTGTTGTTTCAGCCGGAGGTTTTGCAGGAGAGTTTTGGGCCCCTTTTCCAGCGTATTTCTTGGGCTTCTGCGTTGTTCCTGGGAGAGACAGCGTTTTCACTGAGGAGGGTTTATTTGGTGGATTTTCGGAGGTGGAGCACTTGCTTCACGGTTTCTGGGTTTTGTCCGGAGGGTTGAGTAGAGATAGCCTTCCGATTTTCAGCTCATTCCAGCTGGGGGACTGCAACCATTAGTTCCAAAAAGACATTGCAAAGAATGGGGGTTTACTATAGCTTTTCTCCAAACCCAGTACTCAGGACGCAGTTTCTCAGAAGTCATTTCTTATTCTGAGAGGGTCTCCATTGCCTAGAGCAAGGATAGGTGCACTCATTCCGGGCTATCTCTTGTACCCATATACATGTATTCTAGACAATAAAATGGTTTAGCGTTCGGTATTTTGCGTGTATTTGTTCCATATTCTAGTTCCTAAGTTTTTGTTCTATATGCAAATGCTTGTTGTTTTGTCGTGTATTATCCTGCATTCTCCCGTTGGGGATATTACACGGTTTTGTTGCGTCAAACTCCAATCTATCTTACCTTCTTCCAGCTTGGGTGTTTGACATACACTTTCTTCGCTACGAACTGAATATCGTACTCCTTATCCTGTAACTAGGATACTAATATCAGGTTCATACCTAATCCTGGCAGATGCAATACATCTATAGTGTTGGTGCTTGCTCTGACTCCCTCTGAAAATCTATCGTACCTCTCCCTACTGGAGTACATTTCGTTCTGTTTCCCATAGTAATCTGGAAATCCATCTACTTCTCCTTGTAGCTAGAGAAATATTCTCTAACCCTTGTCATATGAGTTGATGCTCCACCGTCTATATACCAGACACCCTGTGCAGTTGATCCCGACAAGCAAGAAAATTCGTCCTTCAACCCGAAAGACAAATTTGAAGCCTCCCGAATGTCAATTTTGTCCATGGTTATGTTGAGGAATTTACAGTGTGGTATTCCTCTTTCACCCGATGTTGGCTTTGCTCTAGCAACTGCTGCAAAAACCCTCTGCGTCCAGCTAGAGATCGGAGCTGCTCCCTCTGCCTCTGGAATCACTCGATTCTAGAAAATCAATTTTTTCTACTTTGAAAAATCGAGTTTCCTCAAATAACTCGACCTCCTAGCAAAAGACTACACTGCCCCTTGGGAATTTCGGCTTGCTGCTCTTACTGAACAACGAAATTCCTTCTTTTCACTTCTAAGCTCTCCGATTGATCAATTTTGCTCTGGTAACATGTGATTTTTTTATCTATTGCAACAATTGGAAATTATTCTTCTAACTGTAAATTTAATTATGTAGTTTATTTGCTACGACAAACAACAAATAAAACCACAACTACAATTTTCACCATAAAAATACTACGGAAAATAAAATACAGAAAAATGAAAAACTCTAGCACACACACAAGAATTTTGACAGTTATTTTTAGACAATTGTCCCTGAAAAAACCCAATGTGGGAAAACTGGTGTAGCAAATGAGGGTTTTATTATTATTCTTTAGCAATAATTATGAGTACAATAATTTAGATGCTCAACCGACAATCTAATCTGAGGAAAATACTGGCAAAATTATTGTGAAAATTTTCTCACACCCCACAATTAATTTCTGCCTCCGAAATTACCTCCTTGGGCTCTGCGTCAAGCTTCCTGTGTCACCCTCTACGCAGTGCTTACGCAGACCCTGTGGGGATTTCAACCTTCCTTCCTTTGCCTCTTTCCGAACTGGAAAACTTCCTCCCGGAATGCTGCTACCCTCCTCTTCCACCTACTCATCCTCTGCTCTATCTTCTCTGTTGAATTACTGCCACTAAGAAAATCAAACTGCCTGGGCATTGAGTATCTGCAGTGGTGTATTTTCTCCATCACCACATCGATCTCTGTTAAAATTGGACAACTAGGTCCGAACTCCGGGTTGTGCTGCTCAGATGACGATCCCAATATTTTTATTGGATTCCTCTTTCGGAGAGGTGTAAGATTGATCTAAAGATCATCTTGATCAGATGAGTAGAACATGTACTTCGAATTTATTCCACTTATGTGCTAGGTCAGCCTGGAATATAATATAGACTTAAATGTCTTAAAGAACATGTCACACACCCCCAAAGATGCATATATATTGGACAAACTTGGAGTTCATTATACACACAATGTGCGGAGGATTTTCTTCTACCTTGATGGTGATGGAGCTGCGTTCTTGGTGCTGCGTATTTGTGGAGTATATTTTGTTTGGGTTGTCTTGGGGTTGGGTGTGACATGTTTGGCTAAATGACCTATTGGAGACTTTGCTAGTAGAAGCATCCGTAATGCCACCATTCACTATCTCTGTTTTGGCTGGTATTCTATTGATCTATTGCTATGTTCTATCTGTTTCAGTATTTTGCCCTAATCTGAAATGGCATAGAACATGTTCTCAATTTAACATGGTATCGGAGCTGAGGTGAAGACAAAGCCCAATTTGTGTTGAAACAAGTGCAACACTTACAAAGAGAAGAGCTCTTTGAAGGTTAAGAAATCTATGAGGGGCCGCAGCAACAAAAGGACAGAACAACGAAGGGTTTATAGGGTTGTTTAAAGTCTGTTTTGGGTGACCGAGTGCAGAAAGAGAAGACGAGGTCCCTTGGAAGAAGACGGCAGCCAAAGGGACTGTTTTAAGGATTGTTTGATGGGTGGATAGCCCTCATAAGAGGCTGTTGCAGGTCTGTTTGTATACCTGTAGGATGCCGCTGTCAAATAGGAGGGAAACTCTGTGTATAAGGGCTCTTAACTTCCCTAAAGAAGCAGCGTGGAGGGGCAGCCTCCCATTGAAGGACAGCCGCAGCAAAGGGGAGCAATTATGGGCCAGATTTGAGGTTTGGAAGGCAT
This sequence comes from Pinus albicaulis, assembly GCA_034641835.2. NCBI lineage: Eukaryota > Viridiplantae > Streptophyta > Pinopsida > Pinales > Pinaceae > Pinus > Pinus albicaulis. The sequence goes on along the minus strand of JAXQQM020067275.1, from coordinate 649,383 downwards.
GAAAAAGAGGGTTGTAGCAGCATACTAACAAGCCCTAAATCAGCTTGAGGGCACAAAATCACCAGGGCCTGAAATCAGCTTCAGAATCTCTTCACCTAGAGGATTGTATATGCGCTATTTTGGATCAGTTTGAAAACTTACTATTTCTACACCAACGAAAAGAAGAGCTTTGGAAGCTCTGATTTGAAACTTAACATCTTAAGATCTGTTGTCTTGGTTGGTCAAATCTGGGCAAGTTCTCTGGTTGTCTCATGGAGAAAACGCTAAAATCTGAAGCTCACTCTGTGTCTAGGGCAGAGACCTAAAAGCCTCTAACTTAACCATCTATCTTCTGCCCTTGCTTTATATCAGCAAAGAATTGCTATTTTTTTAACACAATTCGAAGACTGTACACACATCAATTCATAGTTCAATCTTTTGACAGGTCCTATGCATAAATCTGAGGTGCGGCTTCTTCTCTGGGGTGAATTTGCAGCCATCACATCAAGGATTTGCGACCTATAAAAATTGCAATTTGGGCTTTACGATTTTGAGCAAATTAAACCTAAATTACCTTGCCAAGGAGTGTTGTTTTGATGGCTGATTGAAGGCTAAATGTGCCCTAACTAGTTACAATAAAACAACAGTTTGACGTCTGCATCAGAGGTAAGTTTGAAATCTGTTTTATGTACATATTTGATGTTCTGCTTAGGACACAGGTAGCTGAAGCTTCGACAGCTTGTGGAAGGCTGTCTGGAGGTAAGGGAAGGCTAGAAAAGCTCCTCCATCTCAGACACTGTCATCACTAGGAGGCCGCAACTCATTCAGGGCCTTGTTCCTTGATTTGTTTAAGGTTAGTTTGCTCTGCTATTTGGGACTGCCACCTTCAGGGTGCTTTGTGTGAATATTACAAAGGCCGCAATATTGTTTGAGGGCAGCATGTCACTTCAGGAAGTGTTGTGGTAGACCGTAGGCTGCAGGCCATACCACAACAACAAAAGCTTGTATGGGTCATTTTAAGAGCTGTTTTTTTAACCCTTACCCTCAATGTAAAGGAAAAGTGTCTCTTCTAGTCAGTATGAAGGCCGAGTAAAGGCAGAGTCTCCTCAAGGATCAACGCAGTAAATTGCAGGCAGTTATCACAGTTTCTTTTTACTGTGTGCTCACTCTGTATTGACCACAGGCCTGAGGTAGCCGCTGGTCCAAACTGAAGTTGGACATAGATCCTTGATGCCCTAATTGAGGGTTTCTTATGTGCAAGGGAAGCTGAAGTTTTATCCCCAAGTGGCCCAGATCTGTGCATAAACAAAGACACACATGTAACATTTATTGATGACTTGAGGTAAGTAGCCCTGATGTAGTAAGGCAAACTGGTGTACTTGAAAAAGGCTATAAGATCCGTACATGCAGGGGCAGTGTTGTGAACCTGCATATCCCTGAACTCACCCTATTCTCAGTGACCTTAGAAAGTGTCTTGACCAGATTTATCTTGCTGGATGACTGGGGCAGAAACATTGATGAACAGGATTGGCCTGTACCCTTATGAAACATTGATGAGTAGGAGTACCCTTATGACTGTGCTCGATCTGCATAAGAGAAAGGTATCATATAAGGTATGGACTGACATGAAGAAGGGTAAATTTTGTGTTTGGAACATCTGTAAGATTGGTTCCTAGATCTGTGCAAATTTAGGAGACAAATTGCAGAATTGAGATCTGAAGATTTGAAGCCCTAGATCATTCAACCATTAACTGTCGTTGGGCAGATCTGGAAGATAAGAAGCTGTGCAAGAAGCAATGCCAGATGTAGTAGATGAAGACCTCAAGTGCAGGATCATGAGAAAAGGAATCATGATATGTTAGAAGGAAGATTGGGATCCCTAGTTTGGTAAGTTGCAGTAAAGAAAATCTCGAAGGGTTGCTTGAGGAAGCTACATCAGATCTCCATAGTATAACAGGCAGTTGCTGTAAGTATGACAATGATGAAGAAGATCATGATGGGTACGATAAAATTATGGCATCATCATAATCAACGATATGATAAGTAGTGACAGTTCTGTAACTGCAAATTTGAGTGGCTAAATCTGTGATTCTCCGTCACTGTCATTATGACTGTGACATCGACAGACATCCATGTTTACGAAATTCATAATAGCTATAAGCTTGTGACAGTATCAGTCTTACATTGGAGCGTGAACTAAGGAGTTTTTTTATAGCCTTCTGTCACGTTGTTGGAGTCTTGAACCATGATCAGCAAAAGCCTGTGGTCTTGGATGGCTTTGACTGTGGGAGAATAAGACTCCTTTCCAAGTTGGTGTCTGGGATGCCCTCATTTAAAATAGATGTCTTCTCTCTCAAGAGAAGCTAGCATTAAGAGGGAGAATACAACTGTATATGCTCCTGAGCTAATATCATTGCTGAAAGAAAGAAGACCCTCATGGCTCAAAGATATATGATTTTAAGGGGGAAATTCCGATAGAAAAACAAGAAGCCATAAAAATACCAGAGGTATCTAGTTGCCATGAGCCTGGATCATTTGAAGAAGCTGTAAAGCATCAAGTTTGCAAGGATGCGAGGGTGATGTCTGGGATATGGTTCCTAGACCACAGAACAAAGTTGTTGTCACCTCGATATAAGATCAAGCATGGATCTGATGGGAAAATGTGTTGCCTGAGACTTCTCTAGGAAGGCAATGATTATTATTGCACCTATAATCTATTATTTCCCGTACTGCTACGCAAGGACGGAATCTTCATCAGATAGATGTAAAGACCGCCTTTTGGCATGGTGCGATAAAGGAAGAGGTGTATGTAGAGCAACCTCTAGGATTCGAAGTCCAGGATCGGGACACCTATGTCTGCAGGTTGAAGAAAGCCCTCTATGGGCTGAAGCAAGCACCTAGAGCTTGGTACGAGAGGATAGATAACTACCTAATGAAGCTAGGCTTCACTCGTAGTAATGCTGATCCGAACCTTTACTTCAAGGTTGATAGAGAGAAGCCTCTCATTCTGGTTCTGTATGTAGACAACCTCTTCCTAACAGGTGCTGACCCTCTCATTCATCAGTGCTAGAGGGAGCTCGCTGCTGAGTTCGAGATGAAAGACCTAAGACTGATGCACTACTTCCTAGGCCTGGAGGTCTGGCAGAGACCTGGTGAGATTTTCCTTTCTCAAGGAAAATACATTGTGAAGCTTCTGGAAAGATTTGGTATGGTGGACTGTAAGTCTGTGTCGACACCGATGGAGCTCAACTTCAAGAAGTTGAGTGGTAACACTGCTAGGCCCGTGTTAGCAAATCCTACTGAGTATCGTCAACTCGTAGGGGCTCTGATGTTCTTAGTGAACACCCGTCTAGACGTATGTTGTGCAGTGAACACTTTGAGTCAACACATGGTTGATCATAACATTCACTGGATTGGTGCCAAGAATCTCTTGAGATATCTCTATGGCACGATAGACCATGGACTGAGATACACTACTGAGAGCATGACACTCCTTGGATAAACTGATGCCGATTGGGCTGACAGTGTGGTGGATTGCAAGAGCACATCTAGATGTTGCTTCACAAGTAGATTTGCTTCTGGCAGGAAAAGGAAGTCGGTATCCTTGAGCACCGCTAAGGCGAATACATTGCAGCATGTATGGCCTGTTGTGAAGCCACTTGGGTGTGAAAGCTCTTCAGTGAGTTGTTCGAGCATGTGCTAGATGCCACCGTTATCCTTTGTGATAGCCAGAGGGGGATTCATTTGTCATAGAATCTTGGGTTCCACGATTAATCCAAGCATGTTGATGGCTGGTACCACTTTATCCGGGATATGGTACAGCGAGGCGAGGTAAGGCTCGATCATATAGGAACTGATGAGCAGGTCACGGATATTCTCACAATGCCCTTAGGGAAGGTCATGTTCCTAACCTTCCGTGAGAATCTTGGAATCATGGAACGACCCTATTTGGAGGGTACTGTTGGACGATGAGCTCCGGGAACTCCAAGGGGGTTTTGGGGATAGCTTTGGTGCTATAAGCAACCACAGGGCTAGGCTTGCCGAACCTAGTTGGTGTGCTTCTACTCCACCATGATGATATTGAGATGGTTTACCTCTCTTTGATCTGTGCCCCGTATGCATCCTACCCATGGAGTTTCGGACTCATGGGAAGTACCTCTCATTTGGCCAATGAGGTGGGAAATGTGAATAGAGACCATAGCAAGACCGATGGATGCATCAGAGATTTCCGTACTCTCTATGTCTAGGATAGCACATGTCCAGCCACTTGATCTGAGATCAATTTTAGTGAGGTTTCGGACCTCCAACTGACTTCGGGTCAGTGTAACTAACTTCGGATTAGTATATGACTCTCTTGAGTCCTAGTGAGGTTTCAGACATCCAACTGACTTTGGGTCAAGTAAACCAACTTCAGGTTGGTATGAGACTCTTTGTGAGCCCTGTAGAGGTTTCGGACCTCTGGGCTGAATTTGTCAGCTGAGAATGATGTCTTTGTGACTGACCCACTTTTGTTATGAAATAAAGAGGCCAGCAAAGCAAGTTACGGCGGGATGACGCACGATGTTTGGGTTGCACTAGTGGACGGAGTTCTCCCTAGTTGAGAGGGAGTGTTAAAATTGGACAACTAGGTCCAAACTCCGGGTTGTGCTGCTCAGATGATGATCCCAATATTTTTATTGGATTCCTCTTTCGGAGAGGTGTAAGATTGATCTAAAGATCATCTCGATCGGATGAGCAGAACATGTACTTTGAATTTATATCACTTATGTGCTAGGTTGGCCTGGAATATAATATAGACTTAAATGTCTTAAAGAACGTGTGACATACCCCCAAAGATGCCTATATATTGGAGAGACTTGGAGCTCATCATACACACAATGTGTGGAGGATCTTCTTCTCTCTTGATAGCGATGGAGCTGCATTCTTGGTGCTGCGAATTTGTGGAGTATTTTTTGTTTGGGTTGTCTTGGGGTTGTGTGTGACACATTTGGCTGAATGACCTATTGGAGACTTTACTGGTAGAAGCATCCTGCTGATCACCGTAATGCCACCATTCATTATCTCTGTTTTGGCATGTCTTCTATCGATCTATTGATATGTTCTATCTGCTTCAGTATTCTGCCCTAATCTGAAATGGCATAAAACATGTTCTCAATTTAACAATCTCCTCTTATAATCCATTGTTGGAGCATGAATAACCAAGATTAAAACTTAATCAATGGCTAGGATCATCTGTGGATCGATCCGTGTGAGTTTCTAGATGATTCTCATCTTATCTCAATTAATATCGATTAATTAACCATATTCTCTAAGTTTAGACTTAGGAAATATTTTAAAAATGGTTAATAATCTAATTGAGAAACTTCTAGGTGGAATTTCCAGAAACGATTTCTGGGTTTTGGAGATCTCATGTATTCTAGCCTCTCCACCAAATTTTGTGGCTAAAACACATTCGATGCTACAAAAAATAACACTCCCTCTTAGCGAGGAATGTGTTCTAGTGCTGCATATCTTGTAACAACACCCTATCGTTGCATCATTTGCTGTTACGCTACTGATGTCTAGCTATTGTTGCCCACCAACTACCTTGTCTCTGCATCTATCCTCAATAATTTCTCCCACTGCCTTACAATTAGAAGCCTTATCAGTGACAACTTGGATGACATTGTATGGCCCAATACGTTCAATTGTTTGAAGTAATGATTCTGCAATGTTGATGGGGGTCTTGAAATTTTCTGAGTAATCATATACTGAAAGGAGGATTGCACCATTAATAGACACAACAAGAACACTTATCAATGACTTGCCTTTTACATTTGTCCATCTATCAGATACAATGGATACCCCATGCTCATTCCAGGAATTTGTCATTTTACCCAAAAAATGTTGTGAAACCAGCTCCAAAAATAGAAGAAAAGAGATATCAACGCCTTAGAAATAAGCCACTTTGAGGGGGAAACCTCCAATACATTACATGAATGAACAATTCTTCGATGATACAAATTACAAAACCTCATTTCTATATATAGGAGTCCATGGGGCCACAATGTAATCCTAGTGGGGCCACAATGTAATCCTAGCTGACCTAACAATAATAATTTAAGGGCACAATAATAACAATATGGGGGTTACAGGTGTACAATAATAACAATAAGGGGGTTACACTAACAACAATAAGGGACTATACTAGTAATATAGGGACCTAACATGCCCCTCTCCTTCAAAAAAGTGTTGTCCTCAACGCTTGAGTAGCTCTGGGTGCTTCTGTATAAAGTTCTCATCCTCCCATGTAGAATCTTCAGTGGGTAAGTTCTTCCACTTGATGAGATACTCTGAAATTGATCGATTTCGTAGCTGTCGAGTTCTTGTTTCCGTGACTGCTTCAGGTTCCAATATGATTTTTCCTTTCTCATCAAGTTCTCGCAATATGGTTTGAACTGGAAGATTTTCACCTATAACCTTCTTTAAGCATGAAACATGGAAAACTGGATGTACTCGCGAAGAAGCAGGAAGCTCCAATTTGTATGCCATAGTACCAATCTTTTGCAACACCTTGTAAGGACCATAGAACTTTGGCGATAATTTATTATCCTTCTTTGCTTGCTTGAGGGACATTTGTTTGTATGGTTGTAGCCGTAAAAATACCCAATCTCCTACATCAAAACTTCTCTCGCTACGATGCTGATCTGCCTGTTGTTTCATTCGATTTTGTGCCAAATTCGGGTTATCCTTTAAGAGTTGGAGAACTTCTTGCTGATGCTCGATGTGATCTTCCACTGCTTGAACCTTCGAATTTTCCCTTAAAGATGATGTGATGGATGGTGGATGATATCCATAAAGCGCCATAAATGGGGTCATTTTTGCTGCAGTATGGAAGGAAGTGTTATACCACCATTCAGCAAGAGGTAACCACTTGACCCATTGTGTTTGTTTATCAGATACAAAACAACGAAGATATCCTTCCAAACATTTATTTACTATCTCAGTTTGATCATCGGATTGAGGATGATAAGATGAGCTATGAGCTAATTGAGTACCCAAACAAGAAAATAACTCCGTCCAAAAATTTCCAGTAAAAATGGGATCTCTGTCGCTCACAATAACCCTTGGGTTTCCATGTAGTTTTTGAATTGTGTCCATAAATGTAGTAGCAACTGTACTTGCTTTAAATGGATGAGATAATGCACAAAAGTGTGCATACTTGGTAAGTCTATCAACTACCACCATGATGACACTCTTTCCTTCGGACTTAGGTAAACCTGTGATAAAATCATTGAAATCTCCTCCCAACGTTGACTTGGAATGGTGTAGTGTCTCAACGGAAATGTGTATCAGCATTACGCAAAACAACAAGCAGCTATATAGAACAAAATGCCGGAACTAGAATATGGAACAAGTACACACAAATACCAGAACGCTAAGCCATTTTATTAATCTGAGAATACATATATATGGGTACAAGAGATAATCAGAATGAGTGCACCTATCCTTGCTCTGGGCAAGTGGAGACCCTCTCAGAATAAGAAATGGCTACAACAGAGACTACGTCCTAGCTGCTGGAGAAAACTGTCGTAGAAAACTGCTGCTGCAATGTACTGGAACTAGGGGCTGATCCCCACACCGGAATGAGCTGAAAATCGGAAGGCTAACTGTACTCAACCCTCCGGACAAAACCCAGAAACCGTGAAGCAAGTGCTCCACCTCCGAAAATCCACCAAACAAACCCCCTCCAGAGAAAACGCTGTCTCTCCCAGGAACAGCGCAGAAGCCCAAGAAAACGCTGGGAAAAGGGGCCCAAACTCTCCTGCAAGACCTCCGGCTGAAACAACAACCTCCCAATGCTGGAAAACGCTGTAACCACCGCCAAACCACCTCACAACAACGCTGCACAACAATGACTGCGTCCTCCCTAACTGAAACTGCGTCCTCTCTCCTAGACTGCGCAGTCACTCAAGGGGCAACTCTTCTGCAAAACGTCCACCAGAAATCCACTGCAAATCACCAACTGAAACTGAAGGAAAAACCTTGCTCGAGCAGGCATTCAAAGTCCCCCGGAGCCAAGGGCGAGATCTCCGACCGGAGACACTCAGTTCGCACTAAACAGTGCTGCAGACCGACTAAACAACCGGCGTGCTGAAGTAGACAGAAGTCTAGCTCTCAATATCATCAACATATCAATAATGCCAAATGGAGTGAAACCCCACCTTTTATAGTGCTAGCTCCCTCAAAAACCCTAACTGCGTCCTTGACCTCCTCCTTGACCTGCGCAGTTACCTTAGGGTCAGCGTGAGGCCTTCCCTCATGTGTGTGTGGACCCCCAAGGCCACCCCTTTAAGTCACAACGTTCATCAACTAGGAAAGCACTTTATTTTATTAAGTGAGTTGACCCCTTAATTCTCACTTTATTTATTAATTTAACTAAAGGCGGCAAAACTATACAAAAATGAAATATTCCAATTAGTAGTGCTAATTAGGAATATTACAAATGGATAAAGGCTGTAGAAGTCCTGGGGTCTTAATTGTTTCCACTTTATTCTGCTGGCAAACCAAACATTCCGCCACAAACTTTCGAATATCAGATTTAAGGCCATCCCACAAAAATTCTTTCTTCACCCTGTGGTAAGTTTTTAAAAATCCTGAGTGTCCTCCCAAAGGAGAAGTGTGCAATTCCAGAAGAATCTTTTGTTTTATTTGGGAATTCTTACAAAGATATAAGCGATCTTTGTACCATAAGGAATCATTTTTCCAACTAAATGTATCAGATGTACTAGGATCTTGCTGCAAATTTTGAATGAGTATCCACACATCTTCGTCCTTCTTCCATTCATCTCTTGCTTCGGTTATCCAATCTGGTTGGATAATAGAAATGGCACAAAGCAATGCTTCCACCTCTTCATTCTTTCTTGAGAGTGCATCTGCAACAACATTAAGCTTTCCTTTTTTGTAGATTATTTCAAAGTCATAACCCAACATCTTTGTGACCTATTTTTGTTGCTCTTCTGAAGATAGTCTTTGTTCCAAAAAGTGTTTAAGACTATCATGATTAGTTTTTACCTTGAAGTGTCTTCCCATTAGGTAAGTTCGCCATTTCTTTAGTGCATGCAATATTGCTAACATTTCCTTCTCATAAATAGGTTTCTGTAAATACTTTCCTTTGATTGGATGACTTTCAAAAGCAATGGGTCTTCCTTCCTGCATTAAAAAAACACCAATTCCATTTCTTGAGGCATCACATTCCACAATAAAGGTTTTTGTGAAGTCCGGCGTAGCTAAGACAGGCGCTAGGCACATTGCCTCTTTAAGATGTTCAAAGGCCTTAGTTGCTTCAGGAGTCCATGAAAATGCATCTTTCTTCAATAATGTTGTTAGAGGTGCTGCTATTCTCCCATAATTCTTAACAAACTTGCGATAATACCTTTTAACCCGAGAAATCCTCGCAATTGATTTATGGTTGTGGGGACTTTCCATTCCTTAATGGCTTTAATTTTGTTAGGGTCTACCTTAACACCCTCGTGAGATACAATATGACCCAGATATTCCACCTCTTGTACTCCAAAGAAACATTTGGATGTTTTTGTATATAATTGTTTCTCCTGCAATAGTTTGAGCACCCTGTCAACATGTTCAACATGATCCTTCCAAGACCTGCTGTAGATTAGTATATCATCAAAAAATACGAGCACAAATTTTCTAAGGAAGGGTTTGAAAATGGAATTCATCAACCCTTGAAATGTAGAAGGTGCATTGGTAAGGCCAAAAGGCATGACCAAAAATTCATAATGACCCTCATGAGTTCGAAATGTCGTTTTCAAAATATCTTCAGTCTTCATTCTAATTTGACGATATCCTGAACAAAGATCCAACTTGGTAAAATAAATTGCTACATGTAATTCATCCAATAATTCATCAATCACAGGAATGGGAAATTTATCTTTAATGGTGAGCTTATTGAGCTCCCTATAATCCGGACACATGCGCCATGATCCATCCTTCTTGTGTACCAATACTACAGGAGCAGAGAAAGAACTTTGACTAGGTTGAATTATACCCGCCTCTAACATTTCTGCAATCATACGTTCAATTTCGCTTTTTTGGACATAAGGATATCTATAAGGCCTGATGTTTGGAGGAACACTTCCTGGAATCAAATGAATAGCATGATCATGATCACGAATAGGTGGGAGTCCTTTGGGAGTTTCAACACCTTGGAATGATTGTCCAAGACTTGTTGGAGATCTGCAGAAATAGATGATTTTGATGTTGGAACTTCTAGTGAGCATAATTGTGCAATTACGCCTCGCTGTTCTTTCTTTAGAAGCTTTGTCATGACATTAGAGCTTATTATCCTTCCTGGCTTCCTCGCAATACTCCGTAATTCGACTTCCTTTCCTTCTGAAAAAAATTTCAAGAAAAGTTCTTGAAAATTAAAAGCTACCGTCCCCAAAGATTGTAACCATTGTACTCCTAGTACAACATCAGCACCTCCCATAGGAATGGAAAGCATTGGACTAGTCAATACATATTCCCCCATGGTTAGCTTGATATTATGGCATTTTGCAGAGCAATTTATAGTTCCTCCATTTGCAACCATCACTTGACATTCTGGTGCTGGGTATAGGAAACAATTTAATTCCTTGGCTACCTTACAATGAATAAAATTATGGGTGCTACCTGAATCAATCAACACTATTACCTTTTTCTTCTTGATATGTACTTCTATCTTGAGAGTTTGAGGAGTGGTAATTCCTTCCAGTGCATTACACGATATGGTCGGATTCATTTCTTCCTCTTCTAGTGTTGGTTCCTGGTGTATATCCTCTTCTTGTTCATTTTCTTCTTCCTCTTCACAATCTATGTAAAATAATTTCTTCTCAGCACACTTATGACCTTTAGTGTATTTGCTATCACAACCGTAGCAAAGCCCTTTTGCTCTTTTTTCTTCCAATTGTTGTGGTGTCAACCTTGTAGGTTGTGGAAATCTAGGCATAGCAACACTTCCTTCTTTATAGAAGTGAGTGGTAGGCATCCTTGTCGCCATAATTTTACATTCAATTTTTCTTGCCAACCTGAATTCCTTCTCCAATGAATTAGGTTCCAAAACGTGAACTTCATGTTGGATGTTATCCTTTAAAGTGCCTATGAAGAGATCAATCCTATGTTCCTTTGGAATATCAGTTACCCTTATATTCAATTTTTGGAAGTCCTCAATGTGCTCCCCCACTAAACCCTTTTGTTTGAGATTTATCAATTGGATAAATAAGGATTTGCTCTTTGTATCCTCATAATGTGCTATCATTTCCTCCGTAAAAATTGACCAAGTGACAATTTTTTTACGGGAGCAAAGCCATCGATACCATACAAATGTATTTTGTTCTAAATGTAAAGTTGCAATGCGTACCTTTTGCGTGTTTTGCACATTATGGAGATCAAAATATTGCTCCATCTGTAGTATCCATGTTACAGGATCCTTTCCATCAAACTTCCTCATATCCATTTTTAGAATATGGTGGTTCTTCCCGCCAACATTAGAGTTTATGAAATCACGATTAACATTTATTTTGTTCTCATCATGAGTTTCCTCTACTATCTTTTCACCATTAGGAAACATTTCTTGTATCAACTTTGTCAAACCTTCCATGTTTGCTTTTAGATCATTCTTCTTTTTTTCCATTCTTTCATCAATCTTAGCTTCCATGTCATCCATCTTAGATTCCATGCCAGCTTCCATGGCATCCATCTTAGCTTCCATGCCATTCTTCAAACCATCCATCTTAGATTCCATGCCTTTCTTCAAACCATCCCTCTTAGTTTCCACGCCTTTCTTCAAAACTTCCATGTCATTTTTTGTTGCTCTTTGCGAGAGCGAAATTTGTTGCACTTGCTCTTGTAATTTTGATATGTCATGTTGCCATTCTTCGTCTTCATGAATCATAGTAGAGCATTGGAAAGGCTTAATGGGTGTTGAATTCTTTTTAGGGGCCATTTTAGAATCCAATATTGATATCTATTCTACAATATGCCCTTGGAATCAATTCAACTTGATTCTTCAAACAAGACTTATGCAATTCGGAAAAAAAATACACACCTTTTACTTGCTTTTGAAGAGCTCGATATTGAAATTGAATTATCTATGTGATTTCGGATCTTCAATATCTGAAATTTGTCATTGATGTAGCCCTTTGAATCCTCTTTTGAATGCCACAGGTCTAACCTGATTTGGATTCTTGAAGTCAGAGTTGTGCCCAATCTCCTACGATGACCTAATTATGGACTAGTTCAGTAGAGTGAACTTGTAGGACTTGCCACGTGTCACTGCTTCCTCCTTCGACTCTGAAATTTATAGGCAGGAAACTACAGTCCGTGTACCTACGGCCACTTTTTACAGAATTCCAATCCGATGCTTAGAGAGAGAGTTATGAAGATTTTCCCACGATCACCTCTTTGAGATGAAATTCGGGAGCCTGAAAAAGTCCTAACTTCCACAGAACATATCGTCGAAAATTTTGCGAACCAAGATCTGAAATTTTGCGACGATGTTCCTCAGGATTTCGGCTTCGCTCTCTAAAAATTTCAGCTTCTGAACCTTCGTAGAAAAAAAGTTATAGCGAAAATGCCACAATGACCTGTTTGGAGCAGCAAAACCCTAGAATCCAAAGCTCTGATACCAAATGTTGTGAAACCAACGCCAAAATAGAAGAAAAGAGATATCAACGCTTTAGGAATAAGCCACTTCAAGGGGGCAATCTCCAATACATTACATGAATGAACAATTCTTCGATGATACAAATTACAAAACCTCCTTTCTATATATAGGAGTTCATGGGGCCACAATGTAATCCTAGTCGACCTAACAATAATAATTTAAGGGCACAATAATAACAATATGGGGGTTACAGGGGTACAATAATAACAATAAGAGGGTTACACTAACAACAATAAGGGACTATACTAGTAATATAGGGACCTAACAAAAAATGTGCTATTTTTTCTTTTTCATGATCAAGTCCCACGGTTCTAACCTTGGCATACCCAGGGCTCTTGTATCCTTTTGGGGGCATCATTAATGGCATAAACCATTTCATGCCAATAAGGTGAGCGAAGAACATTGAATATGTATCCCACATGCATAGATACAATGGATACCCTATGCTCATTCCAAGAATTTGTCATTTTACCCAAAGAATGTGCTATTTTTGCTTTTTCATGATCAAGTCCCATGGTTCTAGCATTGGCATACCTCAGGCTCTTGTATCCTATGGGGGCATCATTAATGACAGAAACCATTTCATGCCAATAAGGTGAGCGAAGAACATTGAATGGTATCCCACATGCATAGAGAAACAGGGAAATTTTTGAATCCACATCATTCCTACACCCTTCGTCAAGGAAACTTGATATTGTTCTACACCTTAAAGAGATGTTTGTTCCTATGACTCCATAGCCACTGCCATGGGAGGATGTTGTTTGAGTTCTTTGTCTATGTGATTTTGGGCTATCATGTTCAAAGGTACCCTTTGATCCTTTAGATTTGTATTGGGCTTCCTCCTCGCCCCTTCTGAATTTGGCTCTTTGTGTTCCTGACACACTTAAACAAGTTTTGATTCCTATTTTTTATCTCCATCCCATGGCCTTTTCCCACAGAGGTGCCTTCTGACACGAGTATATGAACCTGTTCAAGTGTTTTTGCAATGGAGGCATGTAAATTTAGTGGTTCCACCCCCTTTCCCTCCTTTAGGCCTAGAAACATATTTCCACAATGGGGTTTGGTTTGGTTTAGTTTTTGTGCCCTCATCATCTCCATTCTCTTCTTCCTCCTCACCAAGGTACTCCTCCTCTCTAGGGTTTTCATCAAATCCACTAAAACCCACTTCTTCATCCTCTTCATCATGATCAACCCTCCTTATTCTACTCTCCAACAACATAATAACAAAAAAGGGAACCAACAACAAGATCATTCCAAGCCATATAGCCATGATGTTTGAAGTCTTGAGCCTGCAATAAAATGGAGGAATGGGAATGGGAAAGAGAGAAGAGAACATTTTAGCAATGAACATATAAAAAACAAAAATGCTAGATTCGAGTGTAGATCCTACCTCTTTGGCCTTCAATCCCAAGCTCCCAAGTAGTCCTCTTGATCTTTCTCTCAATCTCCCTCCTAAACTCAAGCTCTAAGCCTCCAATTCCACAAGCCCTCCTCTCTTGCTCTCTCACTATGCAAATGATGAATAATGGGAGGGGAGGAGGGCCTTTTATCTTTTTTTTCCCCTCCCCTTCACTCCCCTTCCTTTCTCGTCCTCCGCGCGGCTTTTCGCCAGCGTGACCAAAATTTTTGAGGGAGCAGTCAGGAGCGGTCGCTCCCCCATCGATCCCTCCTTAAAAATTTTGCTCCCTTAAAAACAAAAAGCACACACTTTTTTAGGGAGCGTGCTCCCGAGGTTGATCCCTATCCGCTCCCGAGCAGAGCGTGCCCCAAGAGCAGATTTGAAGGGGGGGCGCTCCCTCGCAACCCTGGTTTGGATTGCTTGGAAGCATGATGTGGACCAGTGGTTCATATGGGACCTTGGTATTAGTTTGCAGATGTTTCTACAATGGATAGGTGTGGATTTCTTGAGGGCAAGCAATCTTGGGGCGAGAGGATTTTTCATGTCCCCATTTTTATTTTCCTCTATAGTACAACCAAGATGAGTTTCCAGGGTATGTGATGGCCAGGCTGCAAGAACAGGATTAGATCATCGGGGGTCCCGATGGAGTTTTGAGGAGTTTTTATGGGATCCGATGGCATTCGCTTGGCATATTCCATCATTCGCACAACTTTCGTTTCGTTTTGTTGCATTCCGACAACTTTAAAAAATTAGCATTATTACGGGGTCTACATTAATTATGCTTGAGGTGGCATTCCAGGAAGATTACTTGATAAAACACCTCAGTGTAATAGCTCGTTGGAATGTTGTGAAGTGAATTCCAGTTGCCAGAGAGAGATAGTGGGCGATTTACCATTTTCCTTAATTAAAAATGACTTTAATTAGTCATTTAATTAAGGAAACATAATTAATTGGAGGAAAGGACCCAAAAGTGACTTAGTGAAATAAATTAAAATTAAAAAGTCACTTAAGATAAAGTCAATGGAGGAACTTCTAGAATAATAAAAAAATAAAAAAATAAGATGCTTTAGAGGCTTGGAGATCTATCCATCAGATCTATAAAAGAAGAGGATGAGGTCATTTGGAGACATCTTGGTTTTGAGCATTTGTCTTTGGTGTGGATTTGAGAATTCGGTTCTCTACCATAGTAGCCCCAAGATGGAAACCCTCGGGTGATATCAATGAGAGTGGGCGAACACCCATCTCTCCCCTTGGTGAATTCATTCAGAATTCACAGGTGTTTTCAGAAGATCAGTTTATATTTGGAGGCCCGCTGCTGCAATATTATTGAGCTTTTGGGGCATCACTCAGCCATCTTCAGCATTTTGTATTAGCATGCTATTTCATATTCCATATTAATAAACTAAGGCTGAAAGTTCTTCTGCATGTTTATCTTGTTCATATCTTTCAGTTTCAGTTTATATTTCCAGTTTTTGCCGTTGGTTTATGGTTCGTTTTGCATAAATTGTTTGTGAAATTAATAGTGCAAAATTCTGAAGCAAACCTCAGCAAATTTATAATTGGAGCATTACAGTGGGATCAAAGCATTCCTTGTTTTGCTGTGAAATTTGTGGTTCGTTTTGTGCAAATTGTTTATGGAGCTGATGGCTAAATTTTTTGGAGCAATTTTCTGCTAAATTTATATTTGGAACATTACAGAGCTAAGGTGAATCTCTAGAAATTTAACCCCTGATGAAGAAGATATGTAAAGATTTTTTTTTTAAGAAATTACTAATGTTTACAAAGCTGGATAGATGTGTAAAATGTCACAGTGCAATATTCAAAACCCTATGATACCGAAAAAGGGTTTTGAAATAGGCTAGTAATAATGGGATAAGCTTTCCATTTTTATAAAGCTGGAATGCATACCTGTAAAGTGGGAATTGGCTAGTAATGATGGAATACTACTTCCAATTTTATTACATTTGGCTTCCATAGTTATAGGAGGGGATGGCATTTATTATACCTTTTACAATTCATATGACACATTGTTTCTTTTAACTCTTCAGTCTCTTTTTCAAGTATTGGTTACTATACAAATTTCAAATATCTCCAGAAGTTTTTACTATCTATAAATTTATAGAATTTTACATGGTCACGACTCATGGAATTTTACATGGTCCCGACTCTACTGTTATATGTTACATTATAATGATAATAACACCATTAGATGAAGTTCGTATGTTAATGTATATGAGAAAGTCACAAACTGTTTGAAGAGGGTTTTTGGTCAATTCTATTTCTTTGTTTTATGGCCTAACCCAGTTTTGGTGGCAGACAAATGACTATTGTGCCATCCCTCAAATATTAAAGGACCAGTTTGGTGAAAGATACCCTGGTGCCAGAAGGGCTTTTTTAAAGACAGGTGGTGATTTTCCCTTCCTCTCTAGAGCAGATGAAGTCAATTTACACCTCCAGGTATGCAATTGAAATTAGGGACGGTTCCTTAAGTATGGATCTTTATTTGGATATTTGCAATTATGATGCTTCATTATGACACTAAAATATGGTTTAGGAAATGGAATAAATGAAAGGGTCAGTTTATATTATTCAGCTCCTAAGATACACCGTTGAACTTCAAATGAACTTCACATGAAAATGGCGAAGACGCAAGCAATAAAATCACAGCAAAATCTTGACCAAGGAAATATCAGTAATGAATAGATTGCTGAAATCAGACATCAACTAGTATTTTATTACATGAAATAGAACGAGGCAACATTAATAGATACATTTCATTCCATAGTTCATGTTTTCAACCTTCTATTGGTAGTTTGGCATTTACATGACTACTCAGGGTTTGAAACATTTGATTTTACAAATAATTCGTTATCGACTTACAAGATAAGATTGTGCTTATATGGCTATACCACATTGGAGATTTTTGAAAGGTCAAATACCAACATAGTCAATACAACTGCCCATGCTAAAGATGTGAGGATGGTTAGAAATAATGGTCATTTATTTATTTAGACTTAGACGTCAGTATTTAAGAGTTGGCTTTATGACAAATTTTAGTTATAGGTTAGAATAAATATGAGTGTTTCATAGCAGTCAATAGATTAAGAGTCATTAAGTTTATTTCATAAGTTAGTATATCTTCTGTAGAAAAATTGAGTTTAGGCCCTGTTACCACTCAAACCAGTGGGGGACCTAGGAGGGGTTCCTATGAGGGCAATTGCTAGAGTAAGGGCAATGGTGGAGGCTTAGCCCACTGTCATTGCAGCTAAGGCTCCTTGCTCTTTAGGGGCTTTCACTGATGGGAGGAGTCCCAATGTTTTTGGGAAGTCGCTTATAAACGATATGTCAATGGATAAGTGTGAAATGATCCCAACAACCCCATCCCATGGGGGAGTTGAAGAAATGGTGCTTGCTTGCTCTTTAAGCAAGGGACTTGCCTTCCAAAGGAGAGGGGTACAACTCGAAGTGGTATTTCTCTATCCCTAAAATCCTATATGAACTTGGTTTTCCCAAATAGCCCTTGATGATTAGTCTTTGATAGGAAACGAGACTACACGGGACCAAGTGGACCCAGCCCAGGTTCGGGGATGGAATATGGCAACCAATGATGTTCCTATCCTGGACAAGGTGAGGGGAAAAGATCATACAAGAAATTTTGCTTCAAAAGGTCAAATTGATCCTACTAGGGTCTAGTTTTGGGGATGCCTAGGAAAAACTTGGTCCTAGAGCTAGGGCTTGGGATTCCCGGAGATTCCATCGTTGGAATTGCCTCAAATTTGGAGGAGAGGGAGGGAACCCACCATCGTAATAGCCTCTAAGAGATTGAATTTTTCCTGTGGGTGGATTCTCGGGAAAATGATGCCCTAGGTGATATATTAGGGCTAGAAATGGGGAAAAAGGAAAAAGGTGAAAAAGATGGGGAAAATGACCACCCTTTTCAGGGACCAGTACCTATTTCCCTTGGGGATATGGAGTCAAGGATGATAATGATTGAGAATTCGGTTACTTGATCAAGGAGGCTCGAAAAGTCAACTTCGTCCAATGTTAAGGGAAAAGAAGAAAAACAACCTTCAAGCATTTATACTTCATGCAAAGAATGCAAGCTTATTGAGATAAAACAATCTCTAGGACATTTCATTCTTCTAACAATGGCCAATACATTAAACGAACTAAATGGACACTTAATTCCACAGTCCAATGATGCAACAACTAGCCCTAATTATAGCGAAGTTCAACAGTATGCACCAACAATTATATATCATTAAAATTCACTTACAATGTTAGAGAGTATATCCAACCAACATCAAATTTGCAAAAAGCAAAGCTCCAAGATAAAAATGGCCCAAATCCATACATCAAAATTCATCCATTTATCCAAAATAATCCTCCAAGAAGAAATGTGAAATTCTCTAAAGATAGAGAGATCCCAAGTGAAGTGGTGATACAAATGAATGAAGCTAACATCAATTTATACCCCTTTTAGGAGTTCAAATTAGCCTATGGGCCTACATTAGCCCCTAATGATAAAATAATGTGCAAATAAAACCCCTATTGGTGATAAGCCCACCAAACTAGCTCATAAGCCTCTCAGTGGGCCAAATAATAATATGTATATGTCGTGGGGCCCTCCAAAGTCCTAATAACATCTTGAAGTGCGATAATGAGGAATAAAATCCTCAAAATATGATGCACAAGGGGGTGGTCCCGTGTTCTCCAAGTAGTAGACCCAGGGTTGCAGGGGAGCACCCCCCCCCTAGTTTTAAGGGAGCGTTTCAGGGAGCGATCGGGAGTGATCGCTCCCCGATCGCTCCCTCCTTAAATATGTTTCTGCTCTTTTTTCTCCTTTCGTTGTACTGCCTCTTTGTTATGTGTTGTGCCTTGAAAAGCTGCGTTCAGTTTTACTCGATAAGCTCAAGTAACTTATCCCATCTTTTATCTTCTGGAATGGAGAATTTAATCACTTTCCTGTATGCTTTGTCCACATTAGTGTGCTTTTCAAAAGTTGGCCTGGTAATAAATAGATGTTGAATTTCATGCTGGATAAATAAATCGTATTCTAGGCCTTCAATAAAAGCTTTACCACTTATGATTCCTTTTACTTTAGCAAATTTTGACCTGTCTGCTGCTATTTCATGTAATCTAGGTTGGTAATTTTCTAGTGGAGTCAATTCTTGAGAATTTGGTAGGGCATAGTTTAATTCAATTCTTTGCTTGATAATTACTTTTGAGCTTACTTCTTTTACTTAGGTCCTCTCTTTATTAGCTTATTAGGTCTTTCATCAAGTCGATTACCAAAACACAAGAGACACAAGTTTAGGCTATTCCAGCGAGGGCCAAAACCTCTCCCTCTTGGAGAGGAAAACCCGCAAGTAATTCTTCTTATAGACTTTAAGTTGACAAGTACAATGACCATGACACAAACCCTTGACCTTAGTGTACCTCCAACACCCTTGTCACCTGCTCTTCTTGACTCCTTATTGTTGATCCTTCTTTCTGCACTGCACTGTACCAATACTAGGAAACTCGTATTAGCTGTGAATTCCTCCTTTCCTTCATCTAATCTCGGCCTTCTAGAGACCTCTTTCTGCACCCTTAATATACTGAGTAGAGGTCCTTCATTCCTTGTCTGAGATAGCCTACTCCTTGCACTCTGTCTTCCTTTGTTGGGCAGTTTAACTTCTTCGCACTTATATAGAGACCTCATCTTGCACTCCTTGCAATGTGTCTTCCTTTGCTGATTATACTTACCTTACTGTGCACTTACTGCAGTTCCGTCACTACCTGAGATTACCTTCGTCAGCATGGGAGCTACTGTGATCATCCTCAGCCTACTGTGATTACCCTCGGTCTTCTGTGATTACCCTCGGTCTTCTATGATTACCCTCGGCCTACTGTGATACAGATTGGTCCCTCTTTCTTTTATTTGTCCTTTTCGTATTTCTTACTTAACCCAATCCGAAATTATCTCAGACTTGTTCGAGATTATATCACCAAATGAATCCGCGGTCCTTCTTATTTATAGTGTCATCCTTCCTATATTTAGGCCAACTTGTCAACTGTGGGTAGGCCGACTTGATAAGGAGATTCATCACTAAGAATTGTAACCGACTTCATGGAGCTTCTTCCAACAAGGTGACAAGGGCGTTGAGTATCGTTTCTTTTACTCTTTACAAGTGTAGCATTGCTTCATGTACATGACTCTAATTTATACATTTATGACAAGATGACAAATCCCTAAAAGACATCATGAAGAAGTCTTGGACCTATAATAAAACTCCTTGTTCATGAAACCCATGAAGCAAGCTTAACATAAATACATTTTATTATCTTTATCTTCTTCATTACATAAATTCATAATTACATAGTCATTATAAAGACCGAACCTAATTACACTTTCCAATACTCCCGCTCAAAGAGAGGTGAACCAACTCAATATCATAATGGTGGGGCAGAAGCGCACCAACACAGTTCAGCAAGCCTAGCCCTGTGGTTTCTTATAGCTCCAAGAAGCTATCCCCAAAGCCCTCTGGAGCTCCCAGAGCTCATCGTCCAACAGGACCCTCGGAATAGGGTCGTTCCACGATTCCAAGATTCTCACGAAAGGTGAGGAACTTGACCTTCCCCAAGGGCTTTGTGAGAATATCTACGACATGCTCATCAGTTCCTATATGATCGAGCCTTATGGCGCCTCGCTGTACCATATCCCGGATAAAGTGGTACCTAATATCAATATGCTTGGATCAATCGTGGAACACGAGATTCTTTGACAAACAAATCCCACTCTGGTTATCACAAAGGATAACAGTGGTAACTAACATATGCTCGAACAACTCACTGAAGAGCTTTCGCAACCAAACTGCTTCACAACAGGCCATAGTCGCTACAATGTATTCGACCTCAGTGGTGCTCAAAGTTGCCGACTTCTGCTTGCTACTCATCCAAGATATCGAAGCAAACCCAAGTGTGAAGCAACATCCAGATGTGCTCTTGCGATCCACCACACTGCCAGTCCAATCGGCATCAGTATATCCATGGAGTCTCAAACTCCCGGCAGTGTATCTCAGCCCATGGTTTATCGTGCCCCGAAGATATCTCAACAGATTCTTGGCACCAACCCACTGAATGTGATGAGGATCAACCATGTGTTGACTCAAAGTGTTCACTGCAAAACATACGTCCGGATGGGTGTTCATTAAAAACATCAGGGCCCCTACGAGTTGACGATACTCGGTAGGATTTGCTAGCACGAGCACAACAACACTGCCACTCAACTTCTTAAAGTTGAGCTCCATCGATGTCGACATGGACGTACAGTGCACCATTCCAAATCTTTCTAGCAGCTTCACAATATATTTTCCTTGAGAGAGGAAAATCTCACTAAGTCTCTTCCAGACCTCCAGGCCTAGGAAGTAATGCATCAATCCTAGGTCCTTCATCTCGAACTCAGAAGCGAGCTTCCTCTTACAGTGATGAATGAGAGGGTCAGCACCTGTCAGGAAGAGATCATCCACATAGAGCACCAGAATGAGAGGCTTTTCTCTATCAACCTTGAAGTAAAGGTTTGGATCAGCATTACTACAAGTGAAGCCCAGCTTCATAAAGTAGCTATCTATCCTCTCATACCAAGCCCGGGGGCTTGCTTCAACCCATAGAGGGCTTTCTTCAACCTGCATACACGGGTGTCTCTATCCTAGACTTCGAACCCCAGAGGTTGCTCCACATACACCTCTTCCTTTTATCGCACCATGCAGAAAGACGATCTTCACATCCATCTGATGAATATTTCATCCTTGCGTAGCAGCAAGGGCTATGATAGATTGGATGGTAGTATATCGGGCCACAGGTGTGAATATGTCATCATAGTCTATGCCTTCCTTTTGAGAGAAACCACGGGCAATGATTCTTGCCTTGAACTTTGCAGTTCTACCATCATATCCATGCTTGATCTTATAGAGCCATTTCGAGGTGACAACAGCTTTGTCCTCCGGTCTCGGAACCACATCCCAGACATCATTCTTCATAATGGACTCGTACTCTTCGTGCATAGCATCCTTCCAAAGTTGATGCTTTACGGCGTCTTCGAAAGATCCAGGCTCAGATTATAGGTTGTACTCATGGCTGGTAGATACCCTTGGTATCTATTCAGCTTCTTGCTTTCACAGAATGTCCCCCTTAGGGCCATATGTCTCTCGACATCCTCGAGAGTATCCCTGAGCCATGAGTGTCTTCTCTTCAGTGAAGGAGGTGGGTCAATAGGGTCCATTGGTCCTTCAACATCGGGCATCATCTCATCCTTCGGTTCTTCCTGATTCCCAGACCTTACTTCATGATCTTCCTCAGAGCTCGGAAGATTTATCACTTTCCTGAGGGAAGCATCTTCATCAAAGGTAACATCGTGCCATATCTCCACTTCTCTTTGACTAGGCACATATACTCTATAAGCCTTTGAAGTTTCATTGTGGCCCACAAACATTCCCTTCTTCCCAGAAGCATATAGCTTGCTCCTCTTCTCTTTCGGCACATGAAAATAAACAGGACAACCAAAAAATCTAAAATGCGAAACATCAGGTTTCTTACGAGAGAAGACTTCTTCGGGAGTTTTGGAGTTCAGAGCGAAATGCGGGCATCAATTTTGGATGTACGTAGCAGTGTTCGCAGCTTCTCTCCACAGAAACTTCGAAAGACCTTGGTCACATAGCATGCCACCGACAACTTCCACAATGGTCCTGTTCTTTCTTTCAGCAACGCCATTTTTCTCAGGCGTATATACGGTTGTGGTCTCCCTCTTGATGCCAGCTTCTCTACAAAAGTTATTGAACTCATTCGTCTCATATTCAGTGCCATTATCGGTCCTCAAATCTTGATCTTCTTCCCTATTTGATTTTCCACCAAGGCTTTGAAAGTATGAAACCACATGAAAGCCTCATCCTTCTTCTTCAAGAAGTATAGTCAAGTTTTGCGAGAGAAGTCATCGATAAACGTCATATAATAACAACATCCTCCCAAGGATGTCACGGGTAGCATACCAGACAAATCAGAATGTATCAATTGCAAGACATTAGATGTCTTTGTGACACTTGAGGGGAAAGGTCCCCTTGTATGCTTTCCTTCGGCACAACCCTGACACACACCTTCATGATCAATTTTGAATTCGGGCATCCCTATAACTACCTTCCTTGCTTCGGGAAGGGCTTTGTAATGAAGGTGTCCAAACCTCCAGTGCCATAGTTTGGTTTGACGGATAGTATCACATGTCATAGCCCCCAGTGGACTTCCTCCAACCTGGTAAAGTGTATCAACTCTAAACCCAATCGTAATAGCTTCCTTGAAACTCTTCTTCCAAATGCGTACTTTCCCATCAACGAATGCCACATTGAAACCTTTGTCTTCCATGTCCAAAATAGACACAAGGTTCTTCTTCAAATTAGGTACATATAATACATCTTGCAAGTGAAGGACTTGACCTTGAGATAAGTGGAGGGTCACAGTCCCAGTCTCTTTCACGGGATAGGTGGAATTATCTCCAAGGATAATTTTCAGATTAGTATCCTTCTCAACCAAGTCAGAAAGTGCTTCCTTAAACCTAGTGAGGCGCCTTGAGGCACCAATATCAATCAACCAGACATTCATAGTGTCAGGAGGAGATGCAGCAGAGAGGGCAGATACAAGAATGAATTCATTTCTTTTATCATCAACAACATTTGATTCCTCATACCTAGAATTTCTTGACCTTTTGAAAGGTTGCCCATTTCCATTGCGACCAGAGGGAGCCTTCCTCTTTCCTTTGAACCTGTTGTTCCTTTGATTGCCATTCTTCCTGTTGTTGTTGTTGTCATCATCCCCATGAGAATCCTTCTTATTTGGGCAGTCTCTAGCACAGTGGTCGGTCTTGTTACACATGTAACATCTTCCTTTCTTTCCTTGGGCCCTTGCTCTTTCATGGTTCCTCGAACCACCATTGTTCTTCTTCTTAGCACGAGCGGTGAAGGAAACATTACCTTCATTTTCATATTCCATCATTCTTGTTTCCTCTTGAGTGCATCTCGACAACACTTCATCAAAATCAGGTATCACATTATTATTGAGAATGGTAGTAATGAATACAAGCCATTCAGAGGAGAGACCTCCAAGTGCGGTGAGAACCATTTCTTGATCAGCTTTTGTCTCCCCAAGAGCAAGAAGGTTATTCCTGGTCTCATTTAACTTTAGAAAATAAGATTGAATGGATTCATCCCGACCTTTCTTAAGATTCTTCAATTGGTTCTTAAAGAAAAGGAATTGATTTGCATTGTTGGCCCTGAACATGTTGACCAACTTATCATACATCTCCTCAGATGTGCGCATCTCAGAGATGTAGGCAACCAGACTCTTATGAATGGAATCCCGGATGATCAACTTTGCTTTGATTTCCCCCTTCTTATACTTTGACTTGGTGGCAACAGGTGCAGATGATGGAGGCTCTTGGATTTTACCCTGCACATAGTCCATGACATCTTGGTCTTCCAACATTAAATCCAAAGACATCTTCCATGCATGAAAGTCAGCCTTGCCAATCAACTTGTCATCAGCTTTGAAGCCATTATAATTTGAGGTACACATGGGTCCTTGACAAATGCTACTTCTCCAGTGATTACTCTTAATACAAACTTGGGCTTTGTCTTCACCTTAGCTCTGATACCATGTAAATTTTTGTAGATGTTCTATGCTTGATGCAACTTTACTTTTATTCCGATATCAAATGACAATCACATAAACAAGAAAGTAAAATGCTGATAGAACGTACTAATAGATCGACAGAAGACAAGCCAAAAAATACACTTAACTTGATCAGCAAAATATATGTGTTGTGTTGCGTTACGACGGTCAACAAGATGCTTCAACCAGCATAGTCTCTTCACGATCAGCCAACCAGAATGTGTCACACAACCCTCTCAGACAGCTCTATAACGGTGAACCCAAAGTCAACAAAAGTCAACGTTGTCCATTCAACAGTCAATGCAAAGTAGCAGCAGCAGCAAAAAGTCAACGCAGCCAAAGCAAAGTCAACCTCCAGCCTCGATTTTTGTGCCGGAAAATGCAGACTGTAGAAATCGAAATTTTGGGAGAGCTTGAGGTCAAGTTGACCAAGCGTTGACCAAAGTCAATGCTGGTCAAAGCTACGCTGAAACCCTAGATCAGAACATAAAACCCTAGATGTTGTTTTCCCACGTGTGAGAGAATATAAGCCTCCAAGATGATGATTGAACCAATCAGATGCAGAGAGAGAATGTGCGGTGAGTGATGGTGAAAATGACCTCCAACGTTGACTTATATATATCCATCAGTGAGGGTGTGTGACACATCTGTTGGGGCTCCAAGCCTACATTACAATTCTGGCCGACCTTACACATAAGTGGAATTAATTCAAAATAAATGTTTTGCTCATCGGATCAAGATGATCTTTAGATCGATCTTGCACCTCTCCAAAAGAGGAATCCAATAAAAATATTGGCATCTTCATCTGAGCATCACAACATGGAATTTGGTCCTAGTTGCCCAAAATTAACATTACCTCAGTGATGATCTTTCTCCATGACATCTTCTTGTAGGCATCGCCATCCTTTATTCAGATTGACACATCTCTTTAAGATATGTATTGTCAAGGGTCTTCATCTTTACCGGACTTCTATTAGAGGCTACATATCTTCCCAGGAGATTTCCTAGTCAAATCTTCTTGGCTTTCGGATGATAACTGCCCCTTATCATGGTTGCACTTCACGGTCTCTTCTTTTCTTTCCCCACACAGTTTTAATTCATTCTCGAAAACTTCCAGTATAAAGTATGTTGTTTGTATGCAACCACCTCATATTCCATATGAGGACATATTATGTTCATTTCGTCTATTATTGACAGCTTGTGTATTGGAAGAGATTCTCCTTTCTAAAGTTCATCACCTGCAACCATATGACATGACTTCATAACATCCAGTGTCGGCATATAAATATATGTATCTCATCTCCTTTTATTTTGAGTCATCTTGCAACAATTTTCCCTAGAATGAAGAATTTCATTCCCTTGACTTGCTTCATCAATATGTCATCATATCCTAATCCCATAATTTTGTAAGATGAATTCTTGATGAAACCTTTTTCTTTCTCCCTAACCAGTGAATCCAAAGAGGACTCTATTAGAAAATTTCTGCACCTATTTCCATAGATGACCCTTGATATCGATGACTAGCTTTCATCAATGTTGTTATCAGTGAGGTTCCTAGGAGCCACTTCTTTTATAGCATAGTTGTATTGCAGACATTCTCCTATGACAGGTGATCCTGCCATGCTTCTATCATGATGCTTATTGGAGTGATGCATTAATGTACAATGCTTCCTAACATACTATTTTTCAACTGACGGAAACCTCTTAAAGAGGAAGATGATCTTAATCATAGTTGAGATCTTTCACTTCTTCTTTCTTATATTTATTTGCATTAGGTTCTTCCCTTTCTTTCGTGACATGGGATTCTTCATTTTTCCTCTTGTCCTTTCCAGATTTAGAACAATCCCTTTTATAATGCCCAAGTTCATTACATCCAAAGCATCGTACTTTGCCCATATTTCTCCTTTTACATAGAGGACCAAATTTACCAAATTTTCCTTTCTTCCTGGACATGGTTGTAAAGGCTTGATTTTCTTCCCTTGGTCCTGTATCAACTTTTGCTTTTAACCAAGTCTCTTCTATTTTACATAGAGACCATAGATCCTGGAATGGTGTTGTTTCTTTCTTCCCATATAAGCTTGAAGTGAAGTTACCCCATTCTTTTGGTGGAGCATTCAACACCACTGTAGTCATTTCACTATCAGACATTACTTCTCCCAATCCCTGCAGCTAGTCTTGTATTTCAGAAATCCTCATAAAATATGAAGTGATTCCTTCCTCTCTTGATAATTTCATCTTGTATAGTTCTTGTCTCAGAGAGATTACTTCTCTTGCAGTACTCATAGAGAATAGCTTCACCAAATTTTCATATATTTCTTTTGTAGTTTCTAGTTTTGATATATAGGGTATGAGTGAGTCCTTAATGGATTCTATGAGAATCCTATGGGCTCTTATTTCTCCCTGCATGTACTTGGCATGAGTTGGAGCATCTTCTTTTAAGGTTGAGTTGTAGGTCCTTTGATGTAGCCCATAACTTCATTTTCAATTAGATTCAAATCTATACTTTTCTTCCATGCACGAAAGTTTGATGACCCAACCAATTTGTTCCTTTCTTTGCAATAAGTCATTTTGATAGATTCAAATGAGGTCATAGAAATACTTGTGTAGATTAATTTCTTCCTATTAGCATCTTCTTTGATGATGATGATGGTAGGAACTCCTTTGATTTCTTCAAGGGAGGTAGGTGATCTTGGATCCTTGATGACCAAGGATGTCTTTATGATTACTTCAGAATGATGATGTCTTCAATAGTGTTGGATGGTGCTTGATGATGTGCCTTCCAACAATGTCTTCAATATCAATAATCTTTGATGGTAAAGATTACCTCCTTGATGTGTGGATCCTTTGAATAAGGTTTGCAAACTGATTTGAATTTTCAATGTATACTTTGACTTTGATGCTTTCTAGAGAGATTGATTCTTGCTCTTTGATCCTTGAGTGTCTCCTTGTCAAGTAGCCCTTTGTCTTCAACACCTTAGCTCTGATACCATGTTGAGAATTAGGTAGGGCATAGTTTAATTCAATTCTCTGCTTGATAATTAGTTGTGAGCTTACTTCTTTTACTTAGGTCTTCCCTTTATTAGCTTATTAAGTCTTTCATCAAGTCAATTTACAAAACACAAGAGACACAAATTTAGTCTATTCCAGTGAGGGCCAAAACCTCTCCCTCTTGGAGAGGAAAACCCAAGTAATTCTTCTTATAGACTTTCATTTGGCAAGTACCATGACCATGACACAAACCCTTGACATTAGTGTAGCTCCAACACCCTTGTCACCTGCTCTTCTTGGCTCCTTATTGTTGATCCTTCTTTCTACACCGCACTGCACCAATACTAGGAAACTCGTATTGCCTGTGAACTCCTTTCCTTGGTCTAATCTCGGCCTTCTAAAGACCTCTTTCTGCACCCTTAATATACTAATTAGAGGTCCTTCATTCTTTGACTGAGATAGCCTACTCCTTGCACTTCGTCTTTTTTTGTTGGGCAGTTTTCCTTCTTCGCACTTATAAAGAGACTTCTTCTTGCACTCCTTGCAACGTGTCTTCCTTCGCTGAGTAGACTTACCTTACTTCGCACTTACTGCAGTTCTGCCACTACCTGAGATTACCTTCGGTCAGCATGGGAGCTACTATGATCATCCTCGGCCTACTGTGATTACCCTCGGTCTTCTGTGATTACCCTCGGTCTACTATGATATAGATTGGTCCTTCTTTTTGTTATCCGTTCTTTCAATTTGCGTACCAAAGAGATGTTTCCTTTTCGTATTTCTTACTTAACCCAATCCGAAATTATCTCACACTTGTCTGAGATTATATCACCAAATGAATCTGCATTCCTTCTTATTTATAGTGTCATCCTTCTTGTATTTAGGCCGACGTGTCAAACTGTGGGTAGGTCGACTTGATAAGGAAATTCATCGCTAAGAATTGTAGTTGACTTCATGGAGCTCCTTCCAGCAAGGTGACAAGGGTGTTGAGTATCGTTTCTTTTACTCTTTACAAGTGTAGCATTGCTTCAAGTACATGACTCTAATTTATACATTTATGGCAGGATGACGAATCCCTAAAAGACATCAAGAAGAAGTCTTTGACCTATAATAAAACTCCTTGCTCATGAAACCCATGAAGCAATCTTAACATAAATACATTTTATTATCTGTGTGTTCTTCATTACATAAATTCATAATTACATGGTCATTATGAAGACCGAACCTAGTTACACTTTCCAACATCAATTGGCCACTAGAATCTCTTAGAGGTGGAAGTCCCTTTTGTTGTAAGATGGTAAATTTCTTGTGAAATTTCTTTATTTGCACTTCTAAGTTTTGACATTTATTTTCTAATTGCAACATTAAATTTCTTTTAGTCAAAACTTTTCTGACTTCTAAGACTGTGTCAGTGCTATCTTCAATTCATAATTCCTCTAATTCATCCTTGGTCTTTGAATTCAGCACTTTGATTATCTTGGTTGCCTCCCCTAGCTTATGATCCAAGTCTTCTTTAATTTCTGCTATGGCTTCCTTTGCTCTTGTTACCATCTCTTCTTGTTCAAAGATAATCTCGATAGATGTCTAGAGCTCTGTTATGGTTGAATTGATATCAACCTATATATTTTCCTTTGCTTCAGATAATGTCTATGTTGTTAGTGATTCATCCTCATGCTTTTCGCGCTATTTGGTTAGCTTGAAATTTTTTTGTATTTCAGATATATATGCATTATCTGATTTAAGCTTGTTTTCCTCCATTCTCTGCAGTGTTGCTTTTAATTTTTCTATTTCCACATTTCTTACGGATAAATCTCCCATGGACTTTGATAATTTTTCTATTTCCACATTTCTTAGGGATAAATCTCCCGTGGCCTTTGATAATTTTTCTGTGGTTTCATCACTGATTGTCTCTGTATGTACTGTAGACGTCCTTGCACTTGTCTATTGTTCTTTTTTCTTTTAACAGGCTTTCCATGTCAACCTCCATTTTCTGTATTTGGATGTTCTGCTCCACAATCATCTTCAAGATGCTTTCTTTCTCTTTCTCAAGTTGTCCTACTTCTTTAGCTTGTGGATTTTCTGTTGTAGGTATCTTAAGCTACTTTCTGAGCTCTTGTATATCTGGATTTATTCTTTTTATTATTTCTTCAGTAGCGTTGACATCACTAGTACCCACTCCTAGCTTTATCACCAGATATTCCGACCGTTTTATTCTGGTATGCTTGGCTAAGGAAAACATTCTTTCTAGCTTGAGTTGTGAATGAATATTATTCAAGGAGGCTTGCAATTTAGAAGCTACCATAGCTGAACTTGTCAATGTGGAATAAATCATCTCACCTACTTGTTTGTGGAGATCAATCTGATCTATTGGGTGTATCTTTTTGGTATCAAAAGAAAACACAAAAGTTTTATAATCATTTGTACTTTTAGGAACTGGTACTTTTGGCTCAAGGAATGCCAACTGAAATTCCCTCTATCAAGGTCTAGTGCAACTAAAACTCTATGTTGAGTAGTGGAAGATTATTTCGAAAACTCAGTATAGGTGGAAGTTTTCAGTGCTTCAGTCTTTCTCTTCATGTCTCTAAATCTAGTAAATATTCTTTGTTATCCTAAAGATGGAGAAACAGGAGAAACAAGAGAATCAATTGTTGTATCTTAAGTTTGTTGTAAAGAGAATACAGGCTCTCCTGATAATACTACTGTAGTATGTTCTTTTGAATTTCTACCTTCTGATGACTCCTCTTCTGTATTGATTGACTTCCTCCTTTTGAAAACTTTGAAACCAACTACTTTAACTCCTGAACTTGTGGGTGACACACTCTCTCTTGGTCGTTTCAATTCTTTTTCTGTCAATCTTGGAGTCTCCGTTGCTATCTGGCTGGAGGTCTGTTCTTCAATTTCTTGTAGAGTTTTTTCTTCCCATTATTCCCTATTTGCAAAATGCTCAATCTCTAGCTTTGCTATGTGTGCATAAGTCGCTGACTTTTGCTCAAATCTTATCTTTGAAATCACTCCCAGTGGGTCATAAGGCCAGTTGAAACTTGATTTGAATTTCATCTATTTGAATAGAATGTTTACTACCTTCTCTGCTGCTTTGGTGTTAGCAATAAATGGACCAATTTGTGCATTTAATTTGAATTGAGCTTTTTGTTTCCTTGACACAAAATGTATATCATCCATATTCATTCTCTGCCTAATGAATTCTAAAGCAAAAATCATCATAGGTAGAAAAATCGGCAATCTATAAGGAGGAAGTTCACAGCCATAGACTCTGATTTTTGTAAAGTTTTGATAGAGATACCAGTCTCCAACCTTAGATTGTTGATTGAGATGTAAAATTCTTTTGATTTCTGTGGAGACTCTAGGAACTGCATCACTGCTCAAAAGACATAATGCCATATGCAAAAAATGATTAACATAATCACTGAAAGAATACTTCTCTGTGTTTTTTCTAACCAGAGAGGTCCAGTGAATGACTGATTGCGATCTATCCTATGAATCAAGCTTCTGCAATGGGAATTTAAATCTCTCTGACTGATGATACAAAAATAGATAAACTAGAATAGACTGATGTTTGAAAGATCCTTCAACACAAAATTTCAGGAATTGGTCATTGATAACATCTATAAAAATTGACTAAAATTAAACAAAATTGAGGGCTCGTTTCCAAATGAAAATATTGATAAAAATCCAAGGATGACTTCATCAACTCACTGATCAGTTTGATAACCTAGGAGACAAGAAACCATAGAAATCACTTGCCTAGACATCTCTGGAAAAATTGCAAAAGAATATGGTGGATTGGTTCTTGGTAATTCTGAATTTTCAGGCAGAGAAGACTCAAAAATGTGGGCTTGCTGCTGAAAGGTAAGCTTCTGATAAATTTCCATGAGGGAATCAGTTGAAAAAGGTTGAAGGGGGGCTTGGGGATTGATCTGCAATGCTTGATAAATGGATTCAGGGGTTATTGAGAACAAAATTTCATTGTTTCTGGCCACTATGGATCTCTGGCTAGGCAAATAACGACTCTTGCACAGGTGATGAATTCAGGGAAATGGTGGGTTTGAGGAAAACTAAATTGGGGCAACATTGACTCTTAGAAGCAAAATTTATCATTGGCATCTTCAAATTTTTGATATGTCCTATTATGGATTTCATAGAGATCAAATTCACATTGGGTTTTAGCGATTTTGTACTGTGTATCAACTAAGGGAAGTTCATCGAGGTTAATTACAGGGGGTAGGGTTAGACTCTCTACAAATAAATTTGATTTTCCCTTTTGACTAGCCATTTCAAGAAAATGATAGAACAAAGAATAACTAAAGAAATTACCCAGCTGAAATGATGGTTGATAACATAGGGGATTGCTGCAACTGGTCGTTGTTTGGTCTATCAGAGTGCTTCGTGCATGAAAGCGAAATGATGAGTCATGGAGCAATAGTACAATTTAAATTTGGAATGAGTTTCAACAGTTTCCTTCGAATTACCGTTATTGGTGCGTCGATATTTATTAATCGAACGTTGGCGAGGGCATGAATAGCTTAACATGCGAATTGCTAAGTTATCAAGAGATTTGGTGATGATTATTTTTAGCGGGAGCAGTGCTGGCATGTTGAATTAGCGGGAGGGTTAGCGGTAAGGTTGGCAGCGAGCAAAAGAGGTTTGCAGGGGGGGGTAGGTGCTAAGTGGTTTAAGGTGGGGGGCTCTCGCAATTCACAGGAGAGCGCCCTGTAAGGGGAGGCCGTAATTAGAAAACAACTTTGCGGACCCCCCCCCCCCCCCTTTCGTTATCCATTGGGAGTGTGGGGGGTTTTACAATTGCACGTCAATCATTGATCTGGGCAGGTGCGATCTACACCGTTGGAATGTGCCCGTCGCTTAACCCTTTAGCGGTAATTGTATTATTTACAAAAATAATAATACAAAACAAATTTTGGCTCCTATTCAAAATATAAAAGCGACATTGGGACTAGCTCACTTATTAGATAGTGCAGAAAATAAATTTAAATAATTCTTTTGAAAAAAACTTATGCATTTTGGAAAGATCAAATGCATAGGTAAAATTAAGTTACAACAAGATGTAGAGATGGATCATGATGACAGGATGGCATGGATTGGCAGGTGGAATTCTCCTTAGTTGAGAGGGAGAGTTAAAATTGGCAACTAGGACAAGAAGATAATTGCGGCATTGAATTCCTCTTTTCGAAAGGACCGAAATCGACCTAAAGATCATCAAATTTGGATAAGGAGAAATGTGTTTTTGAATTTATTCCCTCTCATGTGCAAATTGTCAAGGTTGACCTCACCTCCATGTACGCTCAAAAAGCCCAAACGACATGTCTCTTGACCCTCACCAATTTGTGTATATAGAGGTGTCCTCCAACCTCGTTTGACACATACACATCCAAGGGCTCCAAAGTATGTCTAAGATAGTCGAGCCCTAGAAGAAGGATGAAGGGCTATCTTGTTTTGGGTTATTCTTCTACAAGAGGTCCGAGATGTTTCAGATAGGATAGCCGTTGGTCTTGAGGAGAATTCTGGTCACGTTGTATGGGTAAATTTGTCATCGCAAGTATGTTTTCAAGATCAGAAAGGTAGGCCAAAGTTGTGGGTTGACTTGTGGACTATGTGAGGCAGAATATCCCTCTTGGTAAAGCCGCACTTCATACCTGTTGCTTTAGAAAGGGTTGCAAGCATACACAAGCATATATAAGGACGCTGAGATGTCTAACAAGGGTACAATTCAACCCTTAGAGCCGGCGAAGGGCACCATCATATATGCCAAGGAATGTTGCAACTGAAATGAGGAGTTTTGGAGCACTTCACTCCATAAGGCACTAGTTACAATTCTAAATTCAATCCTTAATCTTGCTAAATTTTACCAAGTAGCTAGGCCACGCAACTGTGTCTCCCAGACAAGTTGGCTACCGACTTGTTTTCCGTCACCTCATTTCCGTAGGGACTACCCCCCATTACTTGTTGTTGGGAGATAGTTAGAACAGAGTGGGAGCGGATCAGAGTGAAAGCCCCCACCCTGACCAGTTGTCACGGTGCCTGTATAATCTGAGTGACAACAGACCCCAACAGTTTCTTCTGCAACTTTTACCCCAACAATTTCTTCTGCAACTTTGATCCCAACAACTTTCCAACAATTTGACTTTCCCAACAACTTTCCAGTACTTCGACTTGCGCAACAACTTTCCAGCACTTTAACTTGCCCAACGACTTTCCAGCACTTCGACTTGCCCAAAAACTTTCCAGCAACTCGTCTTTGCCCAACAACCTTAGAAACCCTAACACAAGAGAGAGAGAGAGATCAAAAACTTTGATCTTTCTTTTCTTCTTCTTATCTTTGATTTTCGTCCTTTTCCATCTTCTTTCTTGAGGAGATCGAACTTGCTTGAAGTGTGTTCAAATGAGGTCCAGTTCCTTCTTATATATAGGCTTTCCATAAGTACGAATTGCTTCCTTGACATCGACTTGATCTTTTATGTATCACGACTTGCTTGAGGTATCATGACAAGGTCTTGGAGGGTCTTTGACTCTAATTTGATTCAAAAAAAAATTCTTTACAATATGTAACATGCCCAAAAGGGTCTTTCATACACGGCAATGACTCTTATGACTTGTTGACTCAAAGACAAGCCCTAGAAGCACTCAATGGGTGCTTGACCTAAAATAAAAATTTCCTTTAGCATGAAACCATGCCTCAAGAATGAAAATAATAAATTTATTTTTCTCTTTAGAATAAATACATAAAATCATGATTACATATGTCATTATGAAGACCGAACCTAATTACATATTTCAACAAGGATAAGGGAAATTATCAAGATAAGTGAAAATGACCCTTTTGAAACATTTTATTATGAAGTGAAGGACATAGTTACCGAAAGGTGAAACAAAATGACCACACCATTACACCTTTTGGCCTATGCATTGCACCCCAAATATTATCATTCCAAAATTTTGTTTTGACCTGGTAGAACAACGCCAAACAAGGATTTTGAAGTGGTACAAGGATACAAAACAACTTTGAAGAAAATGTATAGAAATGTGGGAGTTGCAATGGAAGTACGTCAAGAATTTGGAGGATTTGTACAATCTACTGATAGCTTTTCAGATCCAGTAGCTATGGATGATCGAGGGCATCTTGATCTTATTACTTGGTGGGGCTTCCATGGCGGGACAACATTCATCTCTCGACTCTAGCCACCAGGTTGCTATCAAAGGTTGTGAGTTCTTCATCAGTTGAGAGGAATTGGAGTACATATGGCTTCATCCATTCAATGAAACGACACAGGTTGGGAGTGGCAAAGGTTGAGGATCTTATGTATGTTCATTCGAACCTCCGTCCTCAATCACATGCTGAACCATAGTATAAAAAAGGTCTGAGCAGGATGTGGGATGTGGAGCTTGAGATCTCTAACCTGAACTTGACACTGAATGACATGACTCACCTCAACCTACTTGAGGATATTGTTTCACCACCAATTCAGCCTACTAATGCAACTTCCTACATTCCAGGACTCCCATCATCTATTCATGATGTAGAGTTGCAATATGCAGAAGAGAATGTAGGTCTATTTGAGAATATCTTGTTAAACCTACTACACATTATGATATTAGTAGAGTGATCATGGATGAGACACCTATTTTTGTACTTACTATTATCATTTATGATATTATCCTATTTGTATGAGGGAGGATGCATCTTTTCAGTGTTTCAGTCTTCATATTTATAATATATCTAATGGTTTCAGTTCTAAATGTTGATTTATAAATGGATTTGATTTTTGAACTCAAAGTGTTTTCTAAAATTTTAAAAATATTATTATCCTTGACATATCCTTGCTGTATCCGGGTCTGGATCCGTATCCGAATCCTGGTAACTTAGCTTTTTAGCTTTTGAAAAGCTCTCATGTGCAGATTAAAACCTTTTCTCTCTCATGCACTTCAGAATTGATTATATTAGCAAATTTTACAAAGAAACAATTTCTCTAACAGGTTTTAGCTGCTTCTGATTGCAAACACTTCATTCTTTTAAGCGTTTTGGTAGTCCATTCGCAACATGCTGGGTATTATAAATATGAAGTAGCTTAGAATGGCAGATGTTTTTGGCAAAACCCTGTTATTTCAGTCTCTCATAAATAATATCCCTTCTTTGGATACAATCTATTCTGATCATATAGACTTCTACAATTTATGTTTCAAACTGAATGCTGGAGTTCTTACAAATTGTGCAGCTGCATTTGAGACGGGTTGGGGTTGAAGGACGGCCTGACTTGATAAAGGGCTCTTCATGGAGAGATGATGCCTGGAATTCAGAAAGGAAGAATGATGATACAGAGAATGACAGTGACTCCTGGAAGAACACTGAAAATTCATTTAGCCATCTTGAAAATGGCACACCTCCCAGTGAAAGCGCAGGTTCCTCATTTTCCCTTGGTGAGCAGATTTCTAGTAGTGCAAGCAAGAGTGTAAATGCTCCAACAGTAGCACTAGAACAGAATCTCAAAATCAATTCATCTGGGGCGCTCATTGAATTCAGTACATTCCTAGTGCTACTTACTGTAGTAACAGAATTCTCAGCTATCGTATTGTTGTCACTGATCAGCCTGTTACCATTTCATGTTTTGGTGCAAGTTATATTACACTTTGGATTATCAACCAATATTGTCCCACATTTGTAAACTGTTACGTTCATTTATATTAAGTGGGTTGTAAGAGGATTTATTTGTTTTCTGTTCATTCAATCATGCTCTGGTTTCAAGTACCAAAATGATGCACATTCTTTGTGAATTGTATAAATGTATGTATAATTAAGTGACAAAGTTCATGATTGTATTCGTTGGATTGCAATGTTATTCTCCCATCATGCCATTTTTTTTTGCCTGTGCAGGAAATTACATTAGTTAACAGCCATTCCGAGAATTTGATTTTTTAGGTGCATTTTTTTCTGCAATCCTATATAGGAAAAGACATGAAGATGGACATTTAAACCCCTATTTTAGAGCATGTTTTCAACCAAGCATACATCAACATTCTGACCATTAAGTATTGTTAATTTTGGGCAACTAGGTCCAAACTCCATGTTGCACTGCTCATATGATGATGATTATATTTTTGTTGGATTCCTCTTTCAGAGAGGTGCAAGATTGATTTAAAGATCATCTTGTTTGGATGAGCAGAGCATATATTTTGATTTTATTTTCATATGTGCAAGGTCGCCCAGATTTGTAATGTAGGCTCACAAGCCCAACAGATGTGTCACACCCTCATTGATGGATATAAATTAGAGAGAGATGATGTCCATTTCATCAACTCATCACACTTTCATCTTGTGATCCGATTGGTTCGTATAGCCTAGGAGAGGCTTCCCTCCCTCACACGCGTGAATCTGAACCTGAATAAAGTTGCTGTAATTTTCAGACTGTTTCTAGGGTTTCTGGACAGCGTTAACCAGAGTTGACTTTGGGTCAACGCTTGGACTTTCACTGCATTTTTGGGGCAGAAATTCTGATTTCTTGAGGACACATTGGAGGGCACAGAAATCGAGAAAAAGTGTTGACTTTGACTGCAATCAGTTGACTGAAGCGTTGACTTTTGCGTTGACCAGTTTGGGTTGACTTGCATTGATTTTTTGGAGCTGTCTTTGAGGGGTGTGTGTGACACTTGGAGGAACGCTAATTTGGCTGTTGGAGAAGTTGATTTGACCAACTCAAGACTTTGTTACCGAAGCGCTGTATTATCCCCAACGGGAAATAGGCGTTAACACAAGCATACTACCATCGTAATTCCTCAACGGGAAATAGGCAGCAATACAAGCATACAACTATATAGAAAAATGCCAGAAACAGAATATAGAGCAAGTACACATAAAATTCCAGAAATGCTAAGCCATTTTATTAATCTGAGAATATAAATGGGTACAATGGATAGTCAGAATAAGAGCACCTATCCTTGCACCAGGCAAGTGAAGAACCCTCTCAAAAACAGGAAATGGCTACTACAGAAACTGCTTCCCAGCTGTGGGAAGAAACTGCCGTAAACTGCTGCTCCTGGAAAGAACTGGAACTAGAGGCTGATCCCCTCGCCGGAATGAGCTAAAAATCTACAGATCACCTGTACTCGCTGCTCCGGACAAAACCCAGAAATCATAGACCAAACGGACCACCTCCGAAAATCACCCCCAGAAACCCTCCTCCTACAAAAACGCTGTGCCTCCAGGAACAGCGCAGAAGCTCAAGAAACACGCTGAGGAAAGGGCCTGAATCCTCCTGCAAAACCTCCAGCTGAAATGGCAACCTCCTCAAAGCTGAAAAACGCTGAAACCACCGCCAAATCACCACACAACAACGCTGCTCAACAAAGACTGCGTCCTCCCTGCTGAAACTGCGTCCTCTCTCCTGGACTGCGCAGTCACTCCAAGAGACCAACTCCTCTGCAACATCCACCCAAAAATCCACTGCAAATCATCAACTGAAACTGAAGGAAAAACCTTGCTCGAGCAGGCACTCGAAGTCCCCGGAGCTGCGGGTGAGATCTCCCATCGGGCATCGGGGTCAAGAGCTCAAATGTGGTCGTTACACCGACTAAACAACCAAAGCTGAAGTAGACAAGTCTAGCTCTCAATATCAATAACATATCAATATACCAAATGGAGTGAAACCCCCACCTTTTATAGTGCTAGCTCCCTCAAAACCCTAACTGCGTCCTTGAGTTCCCCCTTGACCTGCGCAGTTACCTCTAGAGTCTACGTGAGGCCTCTCTCATGTAAAGCGTGGACCCCCAAGGCTTTCCTTTAAGTTACAACGTTACTCTACTAGGAAGCACTTTATTTTATTAAAGTGAGTTGACCCCCTATTTCTCACTTTTATTTATTAATTTAACTATAGGCGGCAAAACTATATAAAAATGAAATATTCCAATTAGCGGTGCTAATTAGGAATATTACAGTCTCCCCCGGCAAAATGTTGCTTGTCCTCAAGCAACTGAAGTGATGGATGCTGTAATATCTTCTCATCCTCCCAAGTGGCATCCTCATCCGGCAAAAATTGCTTATCCTCAAGCAACGCTTGAACAAGCCTACTCTCTAGCTGATGATCCCCACCGATACTGCAAAAATGTGCCTGGGTCCCACTGAAACCTCTCTGTCTCCTGCATCACCCGGATACGAAGGGATATCTCAATGCCAGGATCCCAAACTGGCCTCTCACAGTACCAGTCAACCAATAATCCCCTCGGATCCCATCGCCACCATGGCCACACACTCAAGTCCCACTTCCGGGCCGTGACCGTGCACTCGGGGCCTCGTCGTGACTAATGCTCTCCAAGAGGTGGGAGCACGACCAACAAGCATCAATGCTCCTCGGGCCTCGCCGCGTTGTACCTCGTAGCCGCACATGCTACCCCCACCTGGTCCCAACTCATCACCTTCTCTTCCAATTCAAGTCACCCCCAAATCCCATGCATTGGTAGGTCCCCGAAATTGGGAAGGGATGTCCTGAAGCAACGACAATCGGTGCCCTCTCGCCGACCGGGGATTCTGGTGGACATACTATGTCCAAGGGCCTCGCTCCATCAGGTTTCTACGAAGAATACCGTACTAACAAGAGGGTACCAACCTGCGCATCTCCCGCCACCATTCGAGGAAAGATCTCGATGTAGCAACAACATCAACAAATCGCATGTGAAATTTGCTCGGAAGGTCGCCAAATCTGCATGCACTCAGACCGTCAAACTCGTCACACCTACCCAACATCTCCAGAGGATATGGTTCTGTAGCTGCTGTCATGGTACTCGGTGTCGGTGCATCGGACTGCTCCACCTCAAAGGATGACCTCAATGCTAGCCACATATCCATCATAGGCTCAATGTGGGCACCCATCTGGACCTCACCCAAGGGAACGTCATGCCTGATGTCCATAGTATCCTCCTCTGCTGACTCAGGCTCCCTCATGTGCTGCTCTAGCTGAAGCGTCACAAGTGACTCATCACCCAGAGTATCTCCTATACAGTCCCCTGACTGCTCACCTTGCACACTGTAATACGGCTGCAATCTACTGTCGAACTCCGCATGACTGCCCTCGCTCCCCAGAAGCGACCTCAACTGATCCTATGGACCCATGTGAAAAGGAGTCCTCACCCTGGCATACAGAAGGAATGCCCTCCTGTTCTACCTCCGCCATCTCATCTGCATCGAACATGCCATCCATCCTCTCGACAAAGTGTCGATACAGTGTCTGGAGCCCAGACACATACTGGGATACTACCTCTGATGTACCCCGTATCCTCTGCTCATGCATGATCTCGACATGCCCTGAGGGAAAAATGATGCATGTCTCCCTCATGACCTGCTCCCCAAGCGTAGGCTCAGTGATAACTGATGCACCACCTCCGCAAAGGATCATCTCATCCCCCAACCTGTGGCTGTCAACTAGCACACCAACCCAGTGCCACTGCTGAGAAGTCTCTCGCCTAGTGTACTGAGTGTCATCCAAATATCTTGGGTGAACCTCGCGTACCCTGCTGCTCATGCCCAAAGTGCCAAAGGACAACAACAAAATCAGTTGTGCCCATGAGTGATGTAGAAGAGTGTCGGATGTGTGAGTCCCCACAGATACCATCAAGTATCGCTCCTCTGTCTCCTCATCGATCCTGGGTGAAATACCCCCAAAGGTAAGCCCCGTGTCCCTGTCCGTGAGTCTCCCTGGATGCAATATTCTAAGACCCTGCTGTGCCGCGCCATACGCCCTCGCAAGCCACCAGTCATCCATGTACTCCTCAACATGCCACTGCACACTAAGGCATACCCCTGAATACTGCTGGATACCCCATGCTACTGCTGTACCACCCTGTACCGTCTCGTGCCCTGACTGTGTCCAGGAATCTGTCACTCCCCGCGTGCTCTCAATGTGATGTAGGGCACTCCTACTCCACAATGCAGTCCCACACACTACGGTACACCACCATGTAGCTCCACGTCCACCAGTAGTCCACTGATCACTGCTAGAGGCTCCCACACATCCATGGATGTGATGTCCTAGAGCTGTGCCTCTGCATATCGGACTACCACCAATCGGTATCATCATGTCCACCGTCGCATCACTATACCCGCCGACAAATGGATCATCACTGCAAATCCTCCTCGAGGGGTCCGAGAAGTGAATCTCCCTATGGGTCAGTAGTGTTACCACCACTGCTCGGCTCCGCTGCGTCCTCTGTGCCCCACACAAGGGTGAAGAATCCTTGGCCCCATACAAGGTGCCATCTGGTGGCCTGCCAATGCCGCCTCCTCCGACAAGCTCCTGCCAAGGTGTGCTGACCACCCCGTGATCCCGTGTATGAATGTCATGCCAAGACAACCTAGGGAGTCTGCCCATAAACTGGTTGGCCACTGGAGCTGACCGAAACCGCACATGCTCTACTACTAGGCCAACTGCACTCTCCAAGACATAGTCAGCCGACCTGCCTGGGAAACGATAGGTGATCCCACCTGGATCCCAATGCCAATCTGGGGTTCCTGTAATCCCCATGCATAGAAACTCCTGCTGAGCTACACTCGGATCCATCACTATCTCCATAGCCCGCTCCACCGAGTACCAACTCAAAATCTCTCGCCATCCAACCTCAACATGTGGATGCTGTACCCTGTGCAACTCTGATCGTCCCATACCGCTATCCAAGTCAACATATGAGATCTGACTAGGTGGCTCTGCCTCTCTCTCTCCAACGGGAAGAGATGACCCAACAACACTGCTAGTCCCATCCATGCATACCTGAAGGGGAATGATCTGACGCTCCAACGTGCCCACTGGTTGTACCATCAGGGAATCCATCTGTTCCCCAATGCGGACCAACTTGGCCGCCGACTTGGCACAAGTCACTCTCATACCCTCCAGCTCCTGGTCCTGCAATAAAATGGCCTCCCGTACCGACGTGGCCTTCTCTCTCAAAACTCGAAGGTCCGTCCGAAGCCAATGATACTGCTGTCTGCGACCATCATCCAATACCTCTGTACCTGCTAGTGCCTCATCGAAGGTGGATACTTCTCCTGACACTGCACCCATCTGTGTGCTGCTACCACCCGAAGACTCGGACGCGACTCCAGTCATCACCTCAATGGATGGCTCTACTGAGGTAGGCTCTACCTTCTCCACTACCACATCAACCGACATGGCCAAGGAGGTCTCCAATGAGGGTGAATCCTGTGTCACACTAGGTGTAACCTCGAACTCCCTGCAACCCTGTGTTCCCTCATCCTCCAAGTGCGAGGTAACCATTTTAATGGTTTCCCTCTCCGATACTCGGTCAAGCTGGAAAGAGGTATCCAACTTCTCCACCCAAGCTTTCTCTGAGCGCCTGGATGACCCATCAAACGTGGGCAAATGAAATCTGCTAGCTGCGCGGTGGTCATCACGGTGGTGCCTGTGCCCCTGGTGATGATCACGGGATCTAATGCCATACTGGACCTGGAGATAGTCTCTGAAGGTGAGAGAATCCATGAATGCCGGTCCGAAAGCCTGATACTCTGCAAAAATGCCAGCTAGCCAAGTCGGATCCATCTCTCGCTGTGCTGCTATCCCTGCGTCCTCTGCCAGGAAGGTAGGCATGGTAGATCGCGTGGGTGCCGGAATATCCCTCTGTGCACCTCCCTGTACTCCTGCCCCTGTGTCCTCTGGCAAGAATGTGGGCATAGTGGATCGCGTGGGTGCCTGAGTCGTCACAATGGGGATAGCATCATGCACTGGTACGTGGTGAGACATACCCGATCCCTCACCGACCTGGAAAACCCTAGGGGGTTCTCTCTGTCCGACCTCTACGGCCGTGAGCCTCTGTGATATCTCCTGTATGTGATGGAGGAGCGTTTCTCTAAATCTCCTCTCATCATCTGCCATTGGGTTCCGCTGCTCTGTGTCCCTCACAGGCTCCTCAGAAACTGCACGGCTGCTGCAAAACCATATTGCT
The DNA here is from genome assembly GCA_034641835.2 of Pinus albicaulis. Classification (NCBI taxonomy): domain Eukaryota; kingdom Viridiplantae; phylum Streptophyta; class Pinopsida; order Pinales; family Pinaceae; genus Pinus; species Pinus albicaulis. The sequence goes on along the minus strand of JAXQQM020067275.1, from coordinate 606,652 downwards.
GCTTAACTTCGACCTTCGATTTACCCACTGAAAACTACTCAGAAAATTCCAGGAATTTGGGAAGGTGATCCTTGCCCAAAACCCAGAAAAACCCAGAAAACGTTTCTTCTAATTCCAAACTTCAAAATTTGACCCTTTATATTTTGGCCCTTTTTCCAATTGCGTTTTTGGTACTACAACTGCTATTGCTCTCCAAAATTCCAGCAAACCTCTGTATGATCATAGACCACAGGCTGAGCCAGAACTATGCTCTGATACCACTTTAATATCCCCAACGGGAAATAGGCAGCAAAACAAGCATACAACTATATAGAAAAATGCCGGAAACAGAATATAGAGCAAGTACACATAAAATTCCAGAAATGCTAAGCCATTTTATTAATCTGAGAATATAAATGGGTACAATGGATAATCAGAATAAGAGCACCTATCCTTGCACCAAGCAAGTGAAGAACCCTCTCAGAAACAGGAAATGGCTACTACAGAAACTGCTTCCCAGCCGCTGGAAGAAACTGCCGTAAACTGCTGCTCCTGGAAAGGACTGGAACTAGACGCTGATCCCCTCGCCGGAATGAGCTAAAAATCTACAGATCACCTGTACTCGCTGCTCCGGACAAAACCCAGAAATCATAGACCAAACGGACCAACTCCGAAAATCACCCCCAGAAACCACCCTCCTACAAAAACGTTGTGCCTCCAGGAACAGCGCAGAAGCTCAAGGAACACGCTGAGAAAAAAGCCTGAATCCTCCTGCAAAACCTCTGGCTGAAATGGCAACCTCCTCGAGGCTGAAAAACGCTGAAACCACTGCCAAATCACCACACAACAACGCTGCTCAACAAAGACTGCGTCCTCCCTGCTGAAACTGCGTCCTCTCTCCTGGACTGCGCAGTCACTCCAAGAGACCAACTCCTCTGCAACGTCCACCCGAAAATCCACCGCAAACCACCTATAGAAACTGAAGGAAATACCTTGCTCGAGCAGGCACTCGAAGTCCCCCGGAGCCAAGGGTGAGATCTCCGACCGGAGACACTCAGTTCGCACTAAACAGTGCTGCAGACCGACTAAACAACCGGCGTGCTGAAGTAGACAGAAGTCTAGCTCTCAATATCAATAACATATCAATAATACCAAATGGAGTGAAACCCCCACCTTTTATAGTGCTAGCTCCCTCAAAACCCTAACTGCGTCCTTGAGTTCCTCCTATGCCTGCGCAGTTACCTCTAGAGTCTACGTGAGGCCTCTCTCATGTAAAGTGTGGACCCCCAAGGCTTCCCTTTAAGTTACAACGTTACTCTACTAGGAAGCACTTTATTTTATTAAAGTGAGTTGACCCCCTCTTTCTCACTTTTATTTATTAATTTAATTATAGGCGACAAAACTATATAAAAATGAAATATTCCAATTAGCGGTGCTAATTAGGAATATTACAGGCATCCTATTGTGTTGACTGTTGTAACAAACATTTATCTATCCATTTGTTGGACAAGAAGAATTCTGATACATTATTTGGCTTCTCTTCTGTTGATCTATTTTTATGTTCTATCAGCATTTTACTTTCATGTTTATGCGATTGGTAAACTGAATTGAGCCTATAAGAAAGATTGAAGTAAAATTGCATTAAGCATAGAACATACCATGGTTATCTAAATTTGACATGGTATCAGAGCTGAGGTGAAGACAAAGCCCAAGATAGTGTGAAAAACAATCATCAAAGAAGAAGACCTATCAAGGATCAATGGCCTCCACTTGCAAGGGTTTCAATTTTGATGATAAGTTGATTGACAAGTCCAATTATCATGCATGGAAGATGTCTTTGGATTTGGTTTTGGAAGATCAAGATGTCATGGATTATGTGCAGGGGGAGATCCATGAGCCTCCATCAAATGCACCGGCTACCACAAAGACGAAGTATAGAAAAGGGGAAAGCAAAGCAACTATGATTATTAGGGATTCAATACATAAGCACTTGGTTGCTTACATCTCCGAGTTGGGCACATCTAGAGAGATGTATGATAAGTTGGTTAGCATGTTGTAAATTTTCGTAGGTGTTCTATGCTTGATGCAACTTTACTTATATCCCCAATATCAAAGAACAATCACATAAACAAGAAAGTAAAATGTTGATAGAACATACCAGTAGATCGATAGAAGACAAGCCAAAAATTACACTTAACTTGATCAGCAAAATATATGTGTTGAGGTGCGTTACGGCGGTTAACAGGATGCTTCAACCAGCAAAGTCTCAATACAGTCAGTCAACCAGAAGTGTCACACAACCCTCTCGGACAACAATATCAGTCAACCCAAAGTCAACGAAAATCAACGCAGCCTGGGTCAAAGTGAACGATCAACCTCGATTTCGTGCCAATAAATGCGTACCGCAGAAATTGAAATTTTCGACCAAGATTGGGGTCATATTGACCAAGTGTTGACCAAAGTCAACATTGGTCAAATTTGCACTGAAACCCTAGGTCAAAACCAGAAAATCCTTTGCTGCAATTTCCCACGTGTGAGAGAAGAAGAGCCTCCAAGACGATGATCGAACCAATCAGATGATGAGAGAGAATGTGTGATGATTGTTGAAAATGACCTCCAACGTTAACCTATATATATCCATCAGTGAGGGTGTGTGACACATCTATTTGGGCTTGAAGCCTACATTACAATTCTGGCCGACCTTGCACATAAGTGGAATTAATTCAAAATAAATGTTCTGCTCATCGGATCAAGATGATCTTTAGATCGATCTTGCACCTCTCCGAAAGAGGAATCCAATAAAAATATTGGCATCTTCATCTAAGCATCACAACATGGAGTTTGGACCTAGTTGTCCAAAATTAACACTCCCTCTCAACTAGGGAGAACTCCATCCACCTGCGCCATCCAAACATCGTGCATCATCCCACGGTAACTTGCTTTGTTGGCTTCTTTATTTCAGAACAAAAGAGGGTCAATCACAAAGACATCATTTCCGGCTGACAAATTCAGCCCAGAGGTCTGAAACCTCTATAGGACTCAAAAGAGTCACATACCAACCCAAAGTTGGTTTACCTGACCCGAAGTCAGTTGGAGGTCTGAAACCTCACTAGACTTGATCCCATATCAAGTGGTTGGACACATAATAGAGAGTACAACAATATCCGATGTGTCCATCGGTCTTTGCTACTGGTCTTTAGCTTTTCCCACCTCACTAGCCAAATGAGAGGTACTTCCCATGAGTTTGAGACTCAATGGGTAGGATGCATACGGGGCATAGATCATGAGAGGTGAACCAACTCAACATCATAACGGTGGGACAGAAGCACCACAAGGTTCAGCAAGCCTAGCCCCGTAAGTGCTTATAGCTCCACGAAGCTATCCCCAAAGCCCCCCAAAGCTCCAAGAGCTCATCATCCAACAAAATGACCCTACGCATAGGGTCATTCCACGCTACCAAGATTCTCATGAAAGGTTAGAACTTACCTTCCTCAAGGCTTTGTGAGAATGTTCGCGACCCGCTCATCGCGTTTATATGATCGAGCCCACGGCAGGCTCGCCGTACCATATCCCGGATAAAATGGTACCGATATCAATATGGTTGGATCTATCGTGGAAACACGGGATTCTCGACAACCGAATCCCACTCTAGTTATCACAAAGTATCACGGCGGTATCCAGCACATGCCCGAACAGCTCACTGAAGAGCTTTTGCAACCAAAATTCTTCACAACAGGCCATACTCGCTGCAATGTATTCGGCCTCCGCAGTGCTCAAAGCCACCGACTTCTGCTTCCTACTCATCCATGATATTGAAGCAGACCCAAGTGTGAAGCAACATCCTGATGTGCTCTTGCGATCCACCACACTGCCAGCCCAATCAACATCAATATATCCATGGAGTGTCACACTCCCGGCAGTGTATCTCAACCCATGGTTTATCATACCCTAAAGATATCTCAACAGATTCTTGGCACCAACTCAATGAATGTGATGAGGTTCAACCATATGTTGACTCAAAGTGTTCACTGCAAAACATTTGTCCAGACGGGTGTTCACTAAGAACATCAGGGCCCCTACGAGTTGAAAATACTCAGTAGGATTTGCTAGCACAGGCCCAGCAATGCTGCCACTCAACTTCTTAAATTTGAGCTCCATCGGTGTTGACACGGACTTACAGTCCACCATTCCAAATCTTTCCAGAAGCTTCACAATATATTTTCCTTGAGAAAGGAAAATCTCGCCAGGTCTCTACCAGACCTCCAGGCCCAGGAAGTAATGCATCAATCCTAGGTCCTTCATCTCGAACTCAGCAGCGAGCTCCCTCTTACACTGATGAATGAGAGGGTCAACACCTGTCAGGAAGAGGATGTCCACATACAGCACCAGAATGAGAGGCTTTTCTCTATCAACCTTAAAGTAAAGGTTCAGATCAACATTACTACGAGTGAAGCCCAACTTCATCAAGTAGATATGCATCCTCTCGTACCAAACTCTGGGTGCTTGCTTCAACCCATAGAGGGATTTCTTCAACCTACAGACATGGGTGTCTCGATCCAGGACTTTGAACCCCAGAGGTTGCTCCACATACACCCCTTCCTTTATCGCACCATGCAGAAATGCGGTCTTCACATCTATCTGATGAAGATTCCATCCTTGCGTAGCAGCAAGGGCTATGATAAATCGGATGGTGGTATATCGAGCTACAGGTGCAAATATATCATCACAGTCTACGCCTTCCTTTCGAGAGAAGCCTCGAATCTTTCCTTGAACTTTTCGGCACTACCATCAGATCCATCCTTGATCTTATAGAGCTATTTCGAGGTGACAACTGCTTTGTCCTCTAATCTTGGAACCACATCCCAGACGTCATTTTTCATAATGGACTCATATTCTTCGTGCATAGCATCCTTCTAGACTTGATGCTTTACAGCTTCTTCAAAAGATCACGATTGTACTCATGGCTGCTAAATACCGTTGATATCTATTCGACTTCTTGCTTTCACGGAATGTCCCCCTTGGGGCCATATGTGTCTCAGCATCCTCGAGAGTGTCCTTGAGCTGATGGTCTCTTCCTCATTGAAGGAGGTGGATCAATAGGGTCCATCGGTCCTTCAACATTGCGCATCGTCTCATCCTTCGTTTCTTCTTGATTACCGGGCCTTGCTTCATGATCTTCCTCAGATCTCGGAAGATTGATTACTTTCCTCAGGGAAGCATCTTCGTCAAAGGTAACACCGTGGCATATCTCCACTTCCCTTTAACCAGGCACGTAGACTCTATAGGGCTTCGAAGTTTCGTTGTAGCCCACAAACATTCCCTTCTTCCCAGAAGCATCCAGCTTGCTCCTCTTCTCCTTCGGTACATGAAAATAAACAAGACATCCAAAAACTCTAAAATGTGAGAAGTCAGGTTTCTTACCAGAGAAACCCCCTTCGGGAGTTTTGGAGTCCAGAGCAGAATGTAGGCATCGGTTTTGTATGTACACAGCTTCTCCGCACAGAAAATTCGGAAGACCTTGGTCACATAGCATGGCATGGGCAGCGTCCACAATGGTCCCATTCTTTCATTCAGCAACGCCATTTTGCTCAGGAGTATAGACAGTTGTGGTCTTCCTCTTGATGTCAGCTTCTCTGCAAAAGTTCTTGAACTCGTTCGTCTCATATTTAGTGCCATTATCAGTCCTCAATATCTTGATCTTCTTCCCTATTGAATTTTCCACCAAGGCTTTGAAGGTACGGAACCACATGAAATCCTCATCCCTCTTCTTCAAGAAGTATATCTAGGTTTTGCGAGAGAATTCATCTATAACGTCATATAATAAGAACATCCTCCCAAGGATGTCACGGGAAACATCCCAGACAGATTAGAATGTATCAATTGTAAGACATCATATGTCTTTGTGACACTTGAGGGGAAAGGTCCCCTTGTATGCTTTCCTTCGGCACAACCCTGACATACTCCTTCATGATCATTTGTGAACTCGGGCATCCCCGTCACCACCTTCCTTGCTTCAAGAAGGGCTTTGTAGTGAAGGTGTCCAAACCTCTGGTGCCATAGTTCAGTTTGTCGGATAATATCACATGTCATCGCTCCCAGTGGACTTCCTCCAACCTGGTAGAGTGTATCAACTCTAAACCCAATCATGATAACTTCCTTGAAACTTTTCTTCCAGATGCGCACCTTCCCATCAATGAATGCCACATTGAAACCTTTGTCTTCCATGACCGAAATAGACACAAGGTTCTTCTTCAAATCAGGTACATATAGTACATCTTGCAAGCGGAGGACTTGACCTTGAGACAAGTGGAGGGTCACAGTCCCTGTCCCTTCCACGAGATATGTGGCATTATCTCCGAGGATAATTTTCAGATTAACATCCTTCTCAACCATATCAGAAAGTGCTTCCTTGAACCCAATGATGTGCTTTGAGGTACCACTATCTATCAACCAGACATCCATAGTGTCGGGTGGAGATGCAGTGGAGAGGACAAATACAAGAATGACTTCATTTCTTTTATCATCAACAACATTAGATTCCTCATATCTAAAATTTCTCGACCTTTTGAAAGGTTGCCCATTTCCACCAGAGAAAGCCTTCCTCTTCCCTTTGAATCTGTTGTTCATTTGATTGTCATTCCTTCGGTTGTTGTTGTTGTCATCATCATCAGGAGAATCCTTCTTGAAAGGGCATTCTCTAGCATAGTGGCCGATTTTGTGACATGTGTAACATTTTCCTTTCTTTACGTGGGCCCTACGCTTCCTTTGTTCCTCGGACCACCATTGTTCTTCTTCTTAGCCCGAGCAATGAAGGCAACATTTCCTTCATTTTCATATTCCTTCATCCTTGTCTCTTCTTGTACACATCTCGATAGTACTTCGTCAAAATCAGGTATCACATTGTTATTGAGAATGGTAGTATTGAATACATGCCATTTGGAGGAGAGACCTCCAAGTGCGGTGAGAACCATTTCTCGATCAGTTATTGTCTCCCCAATGGCTAGAAGATTATTTCTGATTTCAAGCAACTTTAGAAAATATGATTGAACGGATTCATCCCTGCGATTCTTCAGATTCTTCAGTTGGTTCTTGAAGAAAAGGACTTGATTTGCATTGTTGGCCTTGAACATGTTGACCAACTTATCATACATCTTGGATGTGCCCAGCTCAAAGATGTAGGCTACCAGACTCTTATGAATTGAATCTCGAATCATTATCTTTCCTTTGATTTCCCCCTTATACTTTGACTTGGTGGCAGCAGGTGCAGAGGATGTAGGCTCTTGGATTTTACCTTGCACATAGTCCATGACATCTTGGTCTTCCAACATAAGATCCAAAGCCATCTTCCAGGCATGGAAGTCTTCCTTCCCAGTCAATTTGTCATCAGCTTTAAAGTCATTGTAGTTTGAGGTACTGTTGAAGCCCCTAAAATCCTAGCTTCAACATTAGGGAAAACCACCTGGTCCGGACTTTAGTACAGCGCCTTTTCCGTTTGGGATGGTGGCTCTGACTGGATAATATTAAGTCTAGATACCTTTTCCTTTTTTGCTATTGGTTTAAGATGTGCCTCTAGTTTCCAATAGATAGGGATATCAGGTCGATTCTTCTCACTGGTTAAGTAAGAGAATGACCCTTAAGATGTTTTTAATGATACAACCAAACTACCACTAGGATCTACCCCAAAGTTAATCTAGGCTAGACTTTAAGAGTTAATCTATCCATAACATGCTAAGTTATTTTATGTAATATTTATCATAAATCTAATGCAATCTATAACTTGTATTAATTATATTAAATCTATGTTATTTTATTAAACTTATGTTAATATTAATATGAAATTTATATATTTAACTAAAACATAAACAAATTATTAATTAAATCTAATAATATCATTATTAGATTTAATTAGATTGATCCTAAGAAATATTAAATCTACTTAGATCTAAACCTTTCTAATTCTATTGATAGTGAAAAGAAATTACTAATTATCACTAACTTGTAAAAGTTAAATTTTATAATTAGATTTATCAAAAACTAATTTAAACAATCTTTAAAAAAGAATCAAACTAATATATACATAATATATAATTACAACTCTTTTTATTGATCTATTAATGATGTAAAATTAAAGATTTAGATCAATACAAAAAGTTTGACTAAACTTAATGAGTGTGTGTCTTTAAAGAGGCCTTGTTGCATGATTAAGCTATAAATACAAAAGTAATTTAAATCCTATTTCAGACTAAAAAGGGATAATTATCTCTTTCTAATTCGAGAGCAATTTGAGTAAAATAGGGGGAATGACTGATGCAATTCATCACAAAACTTTTGTATTAATTAAAGGAAAAAATTCACGTTAATCAATACAAGTGAAAACAAAAATAAAACCTGTAAATGATTAATAAATAATTATCAACCATGAATGAATTAGAATTTTATTTCGATCTGATTATGTCTTGCAAAGATAGCTTTAACAAGACTTCGATAGTAAAATATTAATGACACAACAATAATGTATGGTATCAAAGAAACATAATACTTTCTGGAATTTGAGATCAAAACAAAAATGAAATTTGAATAGTAAGAAAATAATCCTTCATTTCCGGTAATAGTACACAATAACGAGAATAAATTAAAATCATATTAAAATCTCATTACCACAGTCTTGAGAGCAGTTGTAACCCTGAATAAAAGTACCTACAATAATGCGAAGCCACTTTATAACATAATCATAGATTCTCTCCAATCTCAGAAATTAAACACTAAACACTCTGCAATAGTGCAAAAGCACAAATTGATCAATTACAGAGAAATCCCCTGTGTTGGATCATAACTCCAGTAGAATGGCTATCCTTCTAGTCCTGTAGGGTCTCCTTCCAGCCTCTTCCCTTCATGTTTATTTGTCCTTCTTATATAGCGAAACAAATGTGTTTCCTTCTCCTTCAGCTAAGGCTTCAAATCCTCCAATATTCCTCATCTTTAGATTCCGTGATTTTTGTTTCTATAACTTTCTATAAAATCTCAACCAGAAATTGTTAATAAAACTTATACAAATATGATTTAAATAATAAAATGGAACTATATAAAAATAAAAGTTTTTTAAATAAAAATCTAAAAACTTAAATAAAATATTAAATTTAACTTAAATCTATTATTTTAATGCATAAAATTTCCTTTTTCCTACAATCTTTTTTCTCTGTGATAATTCTTGAAATCGTTTTAAAACTTCGATAGTGATTTAAATTTATTTTCATTGGCTTTCCGCTTTCAGGAATTGTTTATTAACTTGCCAAGAGTTTTCGGAATTATTTTAATCCCTCTATTAAAAAAAAAATTGAAATCTCATTGTAGCAGGGATGCTTGTATATCTCGAAATCGTTGATTCAGTGAAAACTTCAGCAATCCATTTCAGGAAATTTGGTTAATTGAATGCGTTGCCTTTGTGATTCTTCCAGATAGTTTTGCCACAAATCTGGGTGTGTATTTACAGTTTGTGCCAACCACCGTAATGATTAAACCTCCAATGTTCAGTAGCAGCGATTTCTCACCTACAAATCAAAACAAATTATAAATCTTTGGATAATACAGAACACATGTGATGAATCATGAGTCTTGGATTTGAGATTTTGGAGAGTGATGATAGTTTTGAAATATCTTTGCGATTTTCTAAAGAAAGTTGGCATTCAACAAACGTATGATTTGGGCGGGTATCAGAATTGGCAGATCCCGAATTTTCTTGGTATAATCTGCATGTAATCTGCACTAGTTAAATCTGTATGCAATCTACTAAATTGGGAGTGCATTGATGTAATATGCGTTGGTTTAATCCGCGTATAATCTGCTAATTGGGAGTGAACCGATGTACCATGATTTTGGAGCGAATGTTAAATTATGAGCAGAGTACCCACCTGCAAGGAGGGGAAAATGTTTTATTTTAGCGCCATAAAAATTGTTCATTTCCCTACAAACATGGAAGAATCGATTATTAATAATTCATTTGGATCCAATGCTAACAAAACAAATCCAAAATATATGTCAAATCTCCCATCTGTTATGCAAATTAGTTTAGTGGATCTTTGAGCCTTTTTTAGAATTCGATATGTCAAAGTCTTTACAAAAATGTTGATTTTCCTGCTAAAAAATGATTTTTGGGATTTTATTTTGTTTTTAAAAGAGTTTAATATATTTACAATATTCAAAATAAAATGTTTTTTGGGATTTTGATGTTTTAAATAAAGAAAATAAATATAGTTTTAAATTAATCTAATGATTTTATAAATTATTAAAATAATGAAATTATATTCATTTATGTACAAGGTATAAAAATGGATAATATGGTAAATTAATGATTCACTCCTTTATTAATGGATATGTCAAGCCAAGTGAAGGAGATAAATAATCAATATACCTAAACGTGGAATGCGAAATGATGTGCCAAGTCATGTGGAGGAAATGCCAACTAGTGAAATCAAATACCAAATGCGAGGTGATGTGGCAAACGAAGGTGCCACTTTTTATTCAATTGCTCATTTGTGAAAATATTTCCATGGATGCAAAAGGCAACAAGGAGGTACAAAATATAATCAAAACCAACATGATCGTACAACCGTGAGGCAAGTGGTAAAGATTCAAAAAGTCGAGAATTTTTTCAAAATGCCAATAAAGAAGGGAGTTGGAAAATGAAGGGTCCTTGTGATAAATATTTACAAAAAATCTAAAATCAAACATATGAGGTAATGTACAAAATAAAAGACCAAAACGGCTAAAACACATCCAATCTTCAAACAAGTGTATTTCACAACAACTAATCCAAATGAGGACAGATAAGGAAAAATCAAACTTATTTAGACCTTTACTCATTCTCAAAATCGATTAATAGCACTATCAAGTGATCAATTAAAAAGGGTCCTCATTTTTCATTTATAAGTGAAAAATTGGGGGGTTGTGTTTCACCACAACAGGTACCCATGCTCTTCTTCTGTGATTGCTACAAACTTGGGCTTTGTCTTCACCTCAGCTCCGATACCATGTGCATTTTCGTAGATGTTTTATGCTTGATGCAACTTTACTTTTTATCTCCAATATCAAACAACTATCACATAAACAAGAAAGTAAAATGTTGATAGAACATACCAATAAATAGACAAAAGACAAGCCAAAAATGTACTTAAATTGATCAACAAAATATGTGTTGTGGTGTGTTACGGCGGTCAACAGGATGCTTCAACCATCAAATTCTTAATACGGTTAGCCAACCAGAAGTGTCACACAACCCTCTTGGACAACAATATCAGTTAACCCAAAGTCAACTCTGTCACAGTCAATGGTCAATGCAAAACAACAGCAGCAAAAAGTCAACGTAGCCCAGTCAAAGTCAACAGTCAACCTCGATTTCTATGCCAATAAATGTGGACTGCAGAAATCGAAATTTTGACCAAGATTGGGGTCAGTTTGACCAAGCGTTGACCAAAGTCAACGCTGATCAAATCTGCGCTAAAACCCTAGGTCAGAAACAAAATTTTCCTTCACTGAAATTTCCCACGTGTGAGAGAAGAAGAGCCTCCAAGGTGATCGCACCAATCAGATGATGAGAGAGAATGTGTGATGATGGATGAGTGAAAATGACCTCCAACATTGACCTATATATATCTATTAATAAGGGTGTGTGACACATTTGTTGGGGCTCCAAGCCTACATTACAATTCTGGTCGACCTTGCACATAAGTGGAATTAATTCAAAATAAATGTTCTGCTCATCGGATGAAGATGATCTTTAGATCGATCTTGCACCTCTCTGAAAGAGGAATCCAATAAAAATATTGGCATCTTCATTTGAGCATCACAGCATGGAGTTTGGACCTAGTTGTCCAAAATTAACACATGTTCAGGGCTAGCAATGTTAATCAAGTGCTTTTCTTCAAAAACAAGCTGAAGAATATCAAGAAGGGAAAAGATGAATCCGTCTAATCATATTTTATGAGGCTCAAAAAAATTAGGAATGATCTCCTTGCCATAGGAGAAGAATTAGTTGATCGAGAGCTCGTCCTCATTTCTCTTGGAGGACTTCCTCGATACTGGTATGTATTTAATACTATGATTCTTAATAATAATGTGATTCCTGATTTTGATGAATCGCTGACGAGATGCACTCAAGAGAAGACAAGAGTGATGGAGAGAGACCATCCCTTTAATGGAAATGGAGGTGACCCTACTGCCTTTGCCTCTCATGCAAAGAAGAAGAACCATGGTGACCCGCGAAATCAAAACCATGGAAGAGTGGGGCCCAAAGGAAGGAAGGGAAGACATTACACTTGTAAAAAGACTGATCACTATGTAAGAGAGTACCCCAATAGAAGGGACTCTCCTATGGATGATGACAACAACAACTTTAGGGGGAATGGAAATCAAAGGAACAACAGCTTCAAAGGAAAGAGGAAAGCTCCCTCTGATCAAAGTGGAAATGGGAAACCTTTCAAGAGGGTCAAGAAATTCTAGGTATTGAGTCTAATGTTGTTGATAATAAGAAAAATGAATATATTCTTGTATCTGTCTACTGCATCTCCTCCCGACACCCTAGATGTTTGGTTGATTAATAGTGGTGCTTGAAGGCACCTCACTGGTTATAAAGAATCCCTCTCTGATTTGATTGAAAAGGATACTAATTTAGAAATTATCCTTGGAAACGATGCCACCTATCCCTTAAAATGGATAGGGACTGTGACCCTTCATCTATCTCAAGGTCAAGTCCTCCGTTTGCAAGATGTGTTGTACATACTTGATTTGAAGAAGAACCTTGTGTCTATTTCGGTAATGGAAGACAAAGGATTCAAGGTGGCATTCGTTGATGGAAAGGTACACATCTGGAAGAACTTCAAAGAAGCTCTTACTATTGGTTTTAGAGTTGAAACACTCTACCAGGTTAGAGGAAGTCCATTGGGGGCTATGTCATGTGATACAACTCTTCAAACCGTGCTATGGCACCAGAGGTTTGCACACCTTCATTACAAAGCCCTTCCCGAAGCAAGGAAGGTGGTGATAGGGATGCCCGAGTTTAAATATGATCATGAAGGGATATGTCAGGGTTGTGCTGAAGGGAAGCATACAAGGGGACCATTCCCCTCAAGTGTCACAAAGACATCTGATATCTTGCAAGTGATACATTCTGATTTATCTGGTATGCTGCCCATAACATCCTTGGGAGGATGTTCCTATTACATGACTTTTATAAATGTCTTCTCCCGCAAGACTTGGATATATTTCCTGAAGAAGGACGGGGCATTCAAATGGTTTTGTACCTTCAAGGCCTTGGTGGAAAATCAAACCGGGAAGAAAATAAAAATTTTGAGGGCCAACAATGGGACCGAGTATGAGTCAAATGAGTTCAATGACTTTTGCAGGGAGGCTAGCATTAAGAGGGAGACCACAACTGTGTATACTCCTAAGAAAAATGGTGTTGATGAAAGAAAGAACATGACCATTGTGGACGCTAGTTGTGCCATGCTATATGACCAAGGTCTTCTGAAGTTTCTATGGGGAGAAGATCTGAACATTGCTGTGTACGTTCAAAATAGATGCCCACATTCAGCTTTGGACTCCAAAACTCCCGAAGAAGCTTTCTCTGGTAAGAAGCTTGATGTCTCCCACTTTAGAGTTTTTGGAAGTCCTGTTTATTTTCATGTGCCGAAAGAAAAGAGAAGCAAGCCAGATGCTTCTGGAAAGAAGGGAATGTTTGTGGGCTACAACGAAACTTCGAAGGCATATATAATCTATGTGCCTGGTCAAAGAGAAGTGGAGATATGCCACGATGTCACCTTCGATGAAGATGTTTCCCTCAATAAAGTAAGAAACCTTCCTAGCTTAAAGGAAGACAAAGAAGAAGAAGAAGAAGTTGGAAGGCCGTAAGAATCGAAGGATGAACCTATGCCCGATGTTGAAGGTCCCATGGATCCTATTGATCCACCTCCTTCAAATAAGAGGAGACCCTCATGGCTCAAGGACACTCTTGAAGATGCTGAGAGACATATTGCCCCAAGGGGGACATTCCGTGAAAGAAAGAAGCTGAACAGGTACCAAGGGTACCTAGTAGCCATGAGTACAATTGTACAATCTGAGCTTGGATCATTTGAAGAAGTCGTAAAGCATCAAGTTTGGAAGGATGTTATGCACGAAGAATACGAGTTCATTATGAGAAATGATGTCTAGGAAGTGGTCCCGAGACCGGAGGACAAATCTGTTGTCACCTCAAAATGGCTCTTCAAGATCAAGCATGGAGTTGATGGAAGTGCTGAAAAGTACAAGGCGAGATTTGTTGCCTGAGGCTTCTCTCAAAAAGAAGGCATAAATTATGATGATATATTTGCACCTGTCACCCGCTATACCACCATTTGATCTATCATTTCCCTCGCTGCAACACAAGGATCGAGTCTCCATCATATGGATGTGAAGACTTCTTTTCTGCATGGTTCAATAAAGGAAGAGGTTTATGTGGAGCAACCTTTGGGGTTCAAAGTCCAAGATAAAGACTCATATGTATGCAAGTTGAAGAAGTCCTCGATGGGTTGAAGCAAGCCCCCAAGCCTTGGTATGAGAGGATAGATAACTACTTGATGAAGTTGGGCTTCACTCGAAGTGATGTTGATCCAAAACTTTATTTTAAGCTTGATAAAGAAAGGCCTCTCATATTGGTTCTCTATGTGGATGATCTCTTCCTAACATGTGCTGAGCATCTCATTCATCAATGTAAGAGAGAGCTAGCTTCTGAGTTTGAGATGAAAGACCTAGGACTGATGCACTATTTCCTAGGCTTGGAGGTCTTCCAAAGGCTAGGCGAGATTTTCGTTTCTCAAGGAAAATATGTCATGAAGCTAATGGAGAGACTTGGTATGGTGGACTGTAAGTTTGTGTCGACACCGATGGAACTCAACTTTAAGAATTTGTGTGGAAGCGTTGCTAGGCCCGAGCCAAGAAATCCCACCGAGTATCGACAACTCGTAGGGGCCCTGATGTTCTTAGTGAACTCCTGTCCAGATGTATGTTTTGAAATGAACACTTTGAGTCAACATATGGTTGAGCCTCGTCACATTCACTGGATTGGTGCCAAGATTCTATTGAAATATCTTTGGGGCACAATCAACCATGGGCTCAGTTACACTGCCAGTAGTTTGAGAGTCCATGGATATACTGATGTCGATTGGGCTGGCATTGTGGTGGATCATAAGAGCACATCTGGATGTTGCTTCACCTTGGGTTTTGTTTCGATATCTTGGATGAGCAGGAAGTAGAAGTCCATGGCTTTGAGCATCGATGAGGCCGAATACATTGCAGTGAGTATAGCTTGTTGTGAAGTCGTTTGGTTGAGAAAGCTCTTCAGTGAGTTGTTTGGACATGCTAGATACCACCGTTATCCTTTGTGATAACCAGATTGGGATTCATATTTCTGAGAATCCTGTGTTCCACGATCTATCCAAGCATATTGATATTAGGTACCACTTTATCTGGGATATGGTACAACGAGGCGCCGTAAGGCTTGATCACGCAGGAACTGATGAGCAGGTCTCATATATTCTCACGAAGCTCTTGGGGAAGGTCAAGTTCCTAACCTTCCGTGAGAAGCTTGGAATCGTGGAAAGATCGTACTGTGAGGGTCTTGCTTGAGTTGGACAATGAGCTCTAAGAGCTCCAGGGGGCTTGGGGATAGCTTCTTGGAGCTATAAGCACACACAGGGCTAGGCTTGCCAAACCTTGTTGTGCTTCTACCCCACCATTATGATGTTGAGTTGGTTCACCCTCTCTTTTATCTCTGACTCGCATGCATCCTACCCATGGAGTTTCAGTTGTAAGGCTTGATCACATAGGAATTAATGAGCAGGTCGCAGATATTCTCACAAAGCCCCTGGGGAAGGTCAAGTTTGTAACCTTCCGTGATAAGTTTGGAATCGTGGAAAGATCCTACTGTGAGGGTCATGCTTGAGTTGGACAATGAGTTTTAGGAGCTCCATGGGGGCTTGGGGATAGGTTCTTGGAGCTATAAGCACACACGGGGCTAGGCTTGCAGAACCTTATTGTGCTTTTGCCCCACCACTATGATGTTGAGTTGGTTCACCCTCTCTTTTATCTATGCCCCGCATGCATCCTACCCATGGAGTTTCAAACTCATGGGAAGTACCTCTCATTTGGCCAATGAGGTGGGAAATGTGGATAGAGACCATAACAGGACCGATGGACGCATCAGAGATTGTCGTACTCTCTATGTCTAGGATGGGTTGTGTTCAACACTTTGATCTGGAATCAAGTCTGATGAGGTTCTTACCTCTAAACTAACTTCGAGTTAGTATGTGACTCTTTTTGAGTCTATTGAGGTTTTCCCCTCTAGGCTAAATTCAGGTCAGCGGATTGTAATGTCTTTGTGACTCACTCTCGTTTGTTTGCCCTCAGATCCGGAAAAGCATGTTATAGTAGGATGACGTAGGATTGCAATATGATGATGATGATGATGATGATGATGATAGTACACAATGGTACTAATGTCAGGATGGCACAGGTGGACAGATGGAGTTCTACCTAGTTGAGAGGGAGTGTTAATTTTCGGCAACTAGGTCCAAAATCCATGTTGTACTACTCATATGATGATGATTATTTTTTTTTGGACTCCTCTTTCGGAGAGGTGCAAGATTGATCTAAAGATCATCTTGTTTGGATGAGCAGAACATGTATTTTGATTTTATTTTCCACACATGTGAAAGGTCGGCTAGATTTGTAATGTAAGCTCACAAGCCAACAAATATGTCACACACCCTCATTGATGGATATAAATTGGAGAGGGATGATGTCCATTTCATCATCAACTCATCACACACATACATCTTTTGATCTGATTGGTTCGCACAACCTAGGAGAGGCTTCCCTCCCTCACATGTGAATTTGAACCTGAATAAAGTTTCCTTAATTTTCAGACTGTTTCTAGGGTTTTTGGACAACATTGACCAACATTAACTTTGGGTCAATGCTTGGACTTTGACTGTGTTTTTGGGGCAGAATTTCTGATTACTTGAGGCCACATTGGAGGGCACACAAATCGAGGAAAAGCGTTGACTTTGACTATTGTCCATTGACTGCAGCGTTGACTTTTGCGTTGACCCATTTGGGTTGACTTGCGTTGAATTTTTGGAGCTGAATTTGAGGGGTGTGTGTGACACTTGGAGGAAAGTTGATTTGGCTGTTGGAGAAGTTGGTTTGACCAACTCAAGACTTTGCTGGCTAGGGCATCATGTTGAATGTTGTAACAAACATTTATCTATTCATTTGTTGGACAAGGAGAATTACAAATTCTGATATATTATTTGGCTCGTCTTTTGTTGATCTATTATTATGTTATATCAACATTTTAATTTCATATTTATGTGATTGCTAAATTGAATTGGGCCTATAAGAAAGATTGAAGTAAAAGTGCATTAAGCATAGAACATATCATGGTTATCTAAATTTGACATGTATTATATGTGGAGCTTATGGACAGTTTGAATTTTATTAAAAGGTAAGATATCTTATTTGTTTTGGAAAATAATAAACAAGTATGGTATTGATAGTAAGAATTTGGGGACTTTTGGAGTCTTAATATTTTCAAAGCTTAACATAATGATTCTTTTGAGTATAATAAATGAATAATGTGTGCCTAGATTTTACGCAGAAAAGAGGCAAGTTGCACACACACCGGCCACTAGCAAAATCGTAATGAAAAAGTTGGGTTAGCTTTGGCCAAAACACCCATTACAAACAACTGCATAGCAAAGGGCACCAACATAAACACAATATGAAGCAGAAGTGTGCATCGATCCAACATTGAGTAGATGATCATCTGGATCATTTGGGGCTAATCCTCAACCACTATTTTCTCCCAGTTGTCATTGGGTAGCTCAGGTGGTTTGGTTCCTTTGGAAACTGTCAAAGCCAATGTACAAAACTTGTTGTTTTGCATGGGAGACGGAAAATGATGCCTATGTTTCCATTTTTAACAAACTCGGTGGACTGTAGTAGCTCTGTGGCAAGCCCTGCCATCAACATGTTTTGAATATGTCGATTCGTCTCACCCTACAAATGTTGCTAGGAGCCCCACCTAATAACTCTAATAATTGGTGTAGACCATAGTTTTAAAACCGTAATTGGTAACTGACTCGGTCTACCTATGAAACTGGTTTTTGAACAAGGACTAGAAAAACTGAACTGGTCAGATCTCAATGAACTGGTCTCTAAAACAATTATTTTTAATGAAAATAATTATTTTTAAGTTTTAAAGCCATGATTCTAAACCATTAGGGATAAAATATATAAAGTTTGCTCATTTATATACCATGTAAGGGTGAATATATCAAAATGTCACCAAACGCAATACATCTCAGCGACAAAATGCATAAATCAATGAGCCTCTAAATGGCTTCTAGAGTCCAAAAATAATGCTACAAGCTATTGGGCCATTGGCTTACTACAAGTATACATATCAGTGATCAACATGATCACTCCTTATCAAAATCATCACCACTACCAGACATGGAATCATGAATGGGAGTTACATAAACATCACTTGGCTTAGAGTCTAAGGACTCCTCAGACTCCTCTACAACCTTAGTAGTAGTAGTAGTAGTAGCAGCAATGAAACTAGACCTAACAAAAGCATGAGTTGGTCAAGTTGCATGACTAGTGCTTTGTGTTACCCCTATGTTAGTAGGGGTATAAAATTTTTTTTATGGTGCAGCATCTACCCCAATTGTAAGCCCAAAGTCGCATCAAAGCCATGTAAAAGCGATGTGAGGTTTTGTGTTAGGCATCCTAGACCTGTGTCATGTCATTGTGTCTGTATCTTTTGATTTGGTCAGGCCATGCTTTGCCCCTTGCAAGTTTTCTCAAGGCAATCTCACCCTTAGACGGGTTGGAGGACCTTGGTTCACTTGTCATGTGGACGCATGGTTCTTTGGGATAGCCTCCATTTGTAGGGGTGATCACCTGTGTATGGGCTAGTCCAGAATGTGTCAAGGTACACCTATGTCATTTCCACATGGTTAGGGTCTATTGATTCTAGAGGTGACCTTGGCTTTGGTATAGTATTCACCAGTACAACTTTCAGAGCATAGCAGTCTCTTGAACAATTTTCACGTTTCTCAAGGTAGTTCATGGTTCTCAATGTAGAGTGGTCATGGTGGTTAAAAATTTAACTCAAACTTATATGGAAGAGCTCAGAGAAACAAAGACATGCCATGTCGCAATTTTTAGATCCGGGCAACAGTTGAAGAGTTATAGTTGGTCAAAGATGGTCAACAAGGGTGCACATATGTTTTATGGCCATATATCTTAGGGTGTTGCATTGTTTTGGACATGAATCATGTCAAAAGTGATCTACTCAACAAGATGAACAAAACCCATGTTTAAAAAAATGTGATTTCGGAGATTCTCAATTTACCTATATTTCAGGGGTTTGACCAGCATGATGTGGCACACAATTGAACATTTTTTCAGCGAGGAAAATTTTGTGATATTATGTGGCATGATGAGAAAAATATTGGAGAATGCTTGGGAAAAGGAGGAAACACATAGGCTAGAAAAAACAGGGCTGAATTACATTACTATTTGATGGAAAAGTAAAAAATTTAGTAAGAACTAGTCGTTGCAAACTAGTAGTTGAAAGGAAAGTCTACTATTTTGATCAAAGACCATAATGGGCCACTTTCAAAGGGATAGTTATTATTTTCTTAGGAAAATTTCCCAAGTCAACCCCCTTGAGAGATTAAATGAATTTTATTGTAATATTTTTATGAATTAAAAAATGCTAAGTCTCAGAATGTGGAAGACTAGCATTAAAATAATGAGAGAGCCCAACTAGCCGTTAACTATCCATTACAATGTTTTATGTATAAGGTTAGATTTCTCTCATTGTAAAATGGTTTTTCAAGAGATTATCTTATTGTGAACTTTGTTCTACATTGTGGAGTGGATTTTGTTGGTGTTTTTCTCTTGCTATTGTTATTATTATTTGGAATTATAAGTAATTTTCTATTTTGCATGATTAGTAAATATTATCCTAAGACTAATATTCTCTACCATTGAAGAGTTATCTAGCTACATTGTGGCGAACTACTACAATTTCCACTTGTTTATTTTATTGCAGGTAGAGTTGATCTCAAGGTCTCAAACCATTTCAGGAGGAAGCTTCGTTGTTGTAGAGATTTTATATTTTACTAGGCATAGAGAGGAAAGGTTGGGGATGCTCCAAGAGGGGGACTCCCCTAAGGGGATATTTAATTCTTGCCAGGTGAATCACATCATAAGCAAGGCATAGTGACTTCAAGGCCATTGACTTCATACTCCAACTCTAAGGTGAGTCTCCATTAGCATAGGTATTATTCTAACAACCCAAAATCATTAAGAATCTCAAAATATCTTTTAATTTTTGGATTTAGAGTAGGCCATTTATCCTTAACAGTAGGTATTATTTAGGGAAGCCTCCTGTTGTGGCTCATTTTCAATATCCTTTATTTTCAATTTTCAAAAATACAAAAAAATAGAAAATTATCAAAATATATGTTAAAGTATCAAATTTCATATACTTTAGCATAAAAATGTATATGCTCGTTATATTAAAGTTTAAAGTTTAAATACTTTAAGTCTTTATGGAAGCAGGTCCCAATTCACAGACTAAATATCGAGCATCTTACGGAGTGGGATTCGATGATTTATCAAGCGTTGAGTAAAAGGCTCAACCCGCGGACACTTTCAGCGCGTGGTTTAATGGGGAGAGTGCCTCCGCAGTTGACCCTATTGACTGCGGAAGCAATCCATATCAACGGTCGAGATTCACTGTGGGGGCATAAGCCCAATTTGTTCTCCGTACCTCGAGGCCTCCCGCAGTGACGTATGCAACCAAGTTGGTGACAGTTGTAGTCCACGTCGAGTTTTCCTAATGGTCTTTTGTCGCATCTTATCAGCATTTAATTTTAAAGACCGCGCCACCTATTTAAGAAGGATTCTCATTTTTCTGAGGTTATTGTTGTTAGTTTGTGTTTGAAAGTTTGTCTATGTTGTGTTTTTCTCAGCTATCTATCATCCTGTCAATTATTTGTCACCCCGTCGATTGTCTGTTATCCTAAGTCGAATTATGGCTAAGCGCTCATCCCTGTCGGGTTCTTCCAGTCACATCCCTCTCATAGACACTGAGAGGGATATCCAGGATACTATTTGTTCCCTTGACCACCTTTCGTTTTATCAGCAAGTGTGTTTAAACGAGAAGGCTTCCCCAATTTATACCACCATGGTCAAAACTGGTGTATTGTCAGCATGTATTCCAAGAACGCATCTTTTCCCCGAATTCATGTATTGGCTAGTGTATGTTATGTACCTAGGGAAGTGTTTTGTAATGAATTGTCAAGGTGAAAATGTTCTGCAAGTTTCAACCCAATTAATTCATCATGCTCTATGTTACCCTGAGTCAGAGTCATATGTTCAATTTTCTGAAGATTCATTGATGGAACATTATGATAGTCTTGCAGGTCAGGAGTACAACCAATTTATCTCTGTTCTGAAGCCAAATACACAACAGTTTGCACCTGATAATAAATATTTCCCCATGGAGATTTTTGATATAGAAGTCAGACCAATGTTGAAGTGCATTGCAAAGATTTTGGGAAAAAATGATGATAGTACATTGGACAAATCAGTTTTGGGAATGTTTTCCATGATGATGAAGCCAGGAGTGGTGCTGGATATTCCATCTTATTGGCAAGAAGTTGTCAACTTTAAACTCATGAGCCTATCACTGATAGGTTCATTTAGCTTTCCTTCTCTTGTTATTTACCTCTTCTTCTATCAAAATGTAGAAGAATTCATGCATCTGGGATTAAATATAATCAATATGAATAAGAAAAGACAGTCAGTGATTTTCTGGACAGATATAGTGAGGAAAGAGCAGAATGAGGGTGGTTTATTTGATTTTGCTAGTCATTTCATGTCTACCGCATATAAAATTTTGAATGGAATTACTCCCCCTTGCTTTCTGCCAAAAGCTCAAGAGTTCTTGCAGTTGGAGACAAGTTGTAAGTTTGGTGATTGGTTTGTCTTTGAAGAACATTATGAGATTAGACTATATGGGGCTAGTGTAGAGCCTTACAGGCTTCCTGTTTTTGTGCCTATGAGATTATTCGCTTTGGAGTTTATTAGGCAAAGTTTAAATGTTGATCAAGTACACTTTGTGCCTATGAAGAAAGGTAATATGTTTAAATTACCAATGACTGTTGGTCCTTTTATAGTTAATATGAGACAAGAAATTGATGAAGTAACTAAGATGTTAGATGAAATGCACCTAATTTTAGGAGAGAAGTGGGCTTGTGACCCTCAAAGTGTGATTTCTAATAGGAGAATTGAAAATGGGTATTCAACACTCATTCATGAGAGAAAACCTAATATAGAAAAAATGGCAAGTAAAGGTCTTGCAGGTTCAGTGAGTTCAAATGTTTAGACTCCTGTCATATCAGAAAAGTCAAATAAGAGAGGTAAAGAGGCAGTGATTGATTCAGAGGATGAAGAACAAAGAACTGAGAAGAGAAC
The DNA here is from genome assembly GCA_034641835.2 of Pinus albicaulis. Classification (NCBI taxonomy): domain Eukaryota; kingdom Viridiplantae; phylum Streptophyta; class Pinopsida; order Pinales; family Pinaceae; genus Pinus; species Pinus albicaulis. The sequence continues at coordinate 584,086 of JAXQQM020067275.1, read as the reverse complement.
AAAGCTCAATTAATATTTTGTAGATGCTCAACCTGGTTTCTCATTACAAATGGGAGATGAGAAAAATGTTCCTGCTTCACCCAGGAGACATGAAAGCACTCAGGAACAAGTGTCCTTAATCAAACAAATGTTTTCCCAGATTGCAGAAATAAATCAGAAGATGAAGGCAAGCATGGAGGCTCAAGCTGAGTACCAGATAGCCCCAGATCAAATGAGACTTCTAACTGCAATGGACCTTGAAAAGGATCAATTCAAGATTTTCCTTTCACATCCCTCTAATATGCCTATTGGTTCATCCAATAATTTTAATACTATGAATTTACTGTAGATGTGAAGAAAATTCCATTGCTTGACAAAGTAAGTTTACATATGCAAACAAGTCAACTGATTGTAAATACCTAACCAAAACTAATGCAATGACACTGAAGGCTGAAAATATGCTTGGAAAAGTGATTAAGCAGTTGAAGTTAGAGAAATCCAATTCCAGGGCTTTGACAATCTAGAATGAGGAACTCAAAAAGATTATAGTGAAGATTGAAGTAGATCCCAATGACAGGTCTGCTGTACAGAAGCTTCTGCGAAGTGTTGAATCATAAATCTCTGTACTAAAGGAAAAATTGAAATTGCCTACAAGAGTACACTCCATGGCAGCATAGGTTGCAGAGATAGAAAATGAGAAAGAAAAACTTCTTCAACAGCTCTTGAAAAAGGAAGAAGAAATTGCTAACTTAAAGCAAACTGCATTGTCCTTGCAGAATCATATTGAATCTCATACTTGCACTTTTTTTTTCCATCATGCAATGAAGATCCATTAGCACAAATATCTCAATTAACCACTGAATTGCAGATGGAAAAGATAGATCGGAAAAGGGCGCAAGCTGATTTAGAAACAACAACAAAGATCATACAAGCCACAGAGGGAGAAGTCAATAAATACAAAATGGATTGCCAAACTGTTGATGTTGAGATTAAAAATCTCAAAGAAAAATTGAAGGGAAATATATCTTTAATATAGGCTAAGGATATCATCTGCAATGATATTATTGCATAAATGAAAACAATTTGGGATTTTTTGACTGTTGTTGCAGAAGAAAAAAGTATTATCAAGGAGTTTGAAGAAAAAGTCATGATAGACAAACAGAAGACAATTAATAGGGCCATTTGGGCAAGAAAGTTTATTAATTTCATTGATTCCAAAACAGATCAAGAGTTGGAAGAAAATGAAATTAAAGGTAGGATTTTATATGTTGTGGAAATTAATAAGATGATTGTAAAAAATGATTTCTATAAGTCTACAGAAAAGAAGTTGATTGAGCTTAAGGAAGCAGTGAACCAGTTTGATAAATTATTTGATAAAATAGCAAGAGCAGGTTTTTCATCATGTTGGGGTCTCGGAGGTGGTCTTTTATCATAGAATTCTTATGAACCCTTACTAGTGTTGGAAAAAAGTAAGGTAGACAGTACTCATGAAAAGACTCAGGTTCTTAAAGGAGCAACAGTGATCAATTTCCTTCAAAGACATTTTCAGTTGTCGTGGTTAGTGAAAACTTTATTTGCAGAAGGCCATCTTTCAACAGAATCACTGCTTTCATATTTGAGTATCACAAGCTGGTTCATTCACCCAAGACAAACATCGAGATATGGAAGAAATGCAGAGCCTCAATGACAGATTTACCAAAGGACCCCTTAACTTCAAAGAAGGATAAACTAGCCAGTCAAGGAAATGCAGCAGCATCGTCATCAATTCGCATTAATCATATAGATTGGGATTTTAATTTCATGTTATTTTCCTCTTTGAAAGAGAATGTAATTGTAATAAGACATTTTGAGGACATGTGATGGATAGTTGACGAAGTCCCAAGTAGTTGAAGTAGTTAAGATCATTTACAGCAGTTACAAACTGCTTTCTATTGTATTTAATGAGATGAACAAGAAAGAGAAAGGTTCCGAGTTTTGGACCTTCCGACTGCAATTTTTGTTCTCAGATTTCAAATGATTAATGAATGAAAAGCAAGTTTCTAGATTTTTTTGATGTTGATGAGTCTTCTAGTTTACATTATGTACTTTCCATCTCTGAATAAAATGAAGTAATGAAGTTGCAGGTCTCTTTTTACTTGTGTGAATAAGAGTTAAAATCCTTAATAGGTGCTCCTTCATTTTAACTATTTCTTTTCTTATAATTATTCTGGAGTTTGAGGTGATATATTCTGTGCAACAACATATCAGTTTGGCCTTCTTTCTTTCATGTTCTTCTGATCATTCCATTCTATATCAATAGATAATAGCATTGTGGAACATTTATTTTACTTGATCTTTGAGGGTTTAATGATAAATATTTGAAGGTGATTAAACAAAGACCAATATTTTTGTGACATAATTATATAAATGTCTTAAGCACGAATTCCTTATCACAGCTAAGGGATTGTCTCTTAAGGTACAACAACTCCCTTAGCCATCTAAAATGTGTTTGGCTTAAAGAGTGGGGGAAGGGTTGAGGTGACAGTGGGTTCTTGCCTTGTGTGTGTCAATACAATGAGATTGTCGAGACCTTAACATCTCTGCTAATTGGATCGAAATGTCATTCAACTTTGTTATCTACGACATCCATCTTGGGTAAATTTTATTTATTTGTTTTGTACTTTGATGAGATTTTTGTAAAGGACTAATCTACATGTCTCATCTGGCAACTCTAACAAAGTATGCTTTGGCAGAACTCAATCATACAAAGAGGTACACAACAAGGTTTTCATCCTAAGGTGAGTTTTTCTTGGTTCCCAAACATGAATAATTTTATCAAAGAAGGAAATATAAAGCTTTAGCTAGGGAACAAAATACAATTGCATATGATTTTGTTTTACTTGCACTTAGGGAATTTTTTGAAAGTCTTGAAACCTCAAACCTAAGTACACCTAATCATAAATTAAATCAATTTGAAAAAATGGCTCTACCTTGCTTACAAGATATATGTAAACCACTTAACCTGACTCAATTAGCATTCCAGGATGTCCCTGAAAGTCTTGATAAATTACCCAAATTCAAAGGAGTTCATTCCATGATTTCTAAACAATTTATAGATTGAGTTAATAGCTCATGGGAGGATTAAATGTACAACATAAAGATGTAGGAATGAAGTGTTTTTCACTTGCATTAGAAGGTGATGCATCTAGTTGGTTTAAAATTTTTCCTAATAATAGTATAAATGGTTATGGTCAGTTAGTTGCTAAGTTCAATGAAAAATGGTCAGAAACAAAGGATTCTCGGTTTCTTTTCAATGCATTGCATACAATTAAAAGAAAGGAAAATAAAAAAATCAATGAATTTAATGCTAGATTTGAGAGGCTTGTTATTGATATGATTGAGTATTCCAATCCCCCTAAAAAGATTTTAACCATGTATTATCTATGAGATTTCGAAGGGAACCTTGATTTTACATTAAATATAACTAAACCAAACACTCTTAATGAGGCTAAGATGAGTGCCAAAGACATACAATAGATGGAACCTAGCAAAGAAATCTGATTGTTTACTCCCTCAATCTAAATATGTGATGCAAACAAAAGTGCCTAGAGGAAAAGAAAAGGTTTCAACTTCCAACTTGAAAGATCCTATGTCCATCTTAACTCAACAAGTGAAATAAATGCAATTGACTATGAACGACACACAAAATTGTTGAGAAATTAGTGTTATTAATTCAATTTCTATTCTTGATAATTACTTGGGAATTTTTTATGCTCTTTTACTTAGATCTTATCTTCGTTAAATTATTATGTCTTTCATCAAGTCAATTATCAAAACACAAGAGACAGAAAGTTTAGGCTCTTCAAGCCAGGGCAAAAACCTCTCCCTCTTGGAGAGAAAAACCCAAAGTAATTATTCTTATATATCTTCAATTGATGAGTATCATGACCATGACAAAAACCCTTGACTCCAACATGTCTCCAAGACCTTATCACTGCTCTCCTCGGCTTCTCAAGTTGATCTTCATTTCTATCATTGTTCTGCACCAACACTAGGGAAACTCAATCCCTAATGATATTTTCCTTCTTATTCTTGAAGAGACTCTTCATCGACATATCCTCCTGCACCCTTAATGCCCTAGAACGAGATCGCTTGCTTGTTGTGATGTCTTCTTTTCATATTGTGATGACCTTCTTCTTCAACACTGTGATAACTTTCTCTTCAACGTTGCTATGTATGTCACTGAACTTATGCGAGGGTGTGAGATCAATGACATAGGCTAGCACTTCCTCTCCTCTAAATTGATCTTAACCTCCTTGGTACTCCTTTTAATGATCCTTTCTTTGCTGCCAAGATATCTCTTTTACGCATTGTTTTCTCTGCTTTATTGGGCTCCTTAGACCGATACCTTCTCATTTTAGTTCAGATGTATGACAAAGACTTAGAATAAGATTATTAGCCCAAAACAGAGATTCACGAGAAGCTTCCATTCCTTCGCTATATTTCCTCCTTTCTCCGCACCAAACCACAGTCCTAACCTCGCACTTGATTGCAAACAAGTGATCTGAAGTGATCTCAGATTTGATCGAAAAATATGTTCTCAACAATGACATCACAATCCTATATATAGGGACTGTCTCATTGTCCTAGGTCGACATGATCTTCTGTGTGGTGAGCTGAATTCTTCCAGCATCTTTTAGGCTGACTTGACAAGGAGTGTCTACAACATATTAGAGTCGACCTCAAGGAACACTTTGACAAGGTCTTGGAGAAAACAAATTACGTCAATAGTTTGTCTTTACAAGTGTAACAAAACTTCATATACATGACTCTAAATTACATATTTATGACAAGATGAAAAACCCCTAAAGACATCAAGAAGAAGTGTTTGACCTATAATAAAAACTCCTTGTTCATGAAACCCATGATGCAAGTTTTACAAAATAAATTTTATTATCTTTGTCTTCTTCATTATATAAATTCATAGTTACAAGTCATTATGAAGATCGAACCTAGCTACACTTTTTCAACACTCCCTCTTAAATAGGGAGGTATTCATAATGGTACATGGTCACTCTCAATATGAATAATATCATAAGAAGAATCTGATTGGTAATCCCATCTGTATATCATCATATCAACCAACATTATCATAATGCAAGGCCTCGACTAACAAATCCATCTCTCCACGAGACCTTTGAGCTACAATGCGGGCGAGACCAATGATGAATAGACACTCTCATCATTATCTCTCTTGGATCATATCTCACCCGGGTTCATTTAGGATATGTGTACCAGGACTATTCTTACTGTTGGATTCTCAATCCTCAAAGAATATCTGTCCTTCCACGACTACTCTTTCCATGGATTCCCTAATACATCCCCAAAAGAGTATCAGATGCCAGGTGATTACCTAATCCTCCATTATGTCTTCCTAGGTGAAGACCAGAATGACATGTCTATCTCTACCTCTCAACTAAGGAGGACATATTCCACAAAGTAATGTACTCATTCCTATACAAGGAATGTACCAAAGCTTCCTCTTGGCTTAGGAATTACCAAGTTTCTTCTAAGTAAGAAACTTATTACCAGGCTCCCTCTTAATCAGGGACTTGCAACAGCAATGATGAAAACACCCAGTTGCTCATGAAGAACTCCTTATGTTAATATCATGAATTTTCTTTGTTGTTGAGGAGTCTTCATCTTTGGGATCTCTTCATAGGGCACATATTCTCCATCGCTTTCATTCAAGAGTCATGTCTTCTATCAGAAAGTGATCCATCAATCTTCTCATCCGATCTAGACTCATGCCATGTTTTTTTTCCTTCAAACCATACTTCTTCCAAGGATCTTTCATCTTGACATATGGTTATTAACTTGTGGAAGACATATGCTTCCCGTTGGCAGTCATGCATAAGCTCATTAAATATTATTTAATTATAAATATGAACTTTTAAATCAAAAGCTACCTTAGTGATGATCTTTGACCATGACATCTTCTTGTAGGCCTCGATATCCTTTGTTACAGATTGACACATCTCCTAAATATATGTATTGTCAAGGGTCTATATTTTCTAGACTTCAATCAAAGTCCACATATCTTCCCAGGAGATCTTCCTAGTCAAATCTTCTTGGCTTCCTTGGATGTTGATAGCTTCTTTCCATAGTTGTACTTCTCACGATCTCTTCCTCCACACAATTTTATTTCATTCCCAGGAACTTCCACTGTGTAGTTCCTTGATAATTACAATCACCTCATATTCCATATGAAGACTTATTATGTTGATTTCATCTAGTGTAGATCATGCCTTTTGGCAACCTGTGCATCGGAAGAGTTTATGCTTTCTATTTTGATCATACTTCTAAAGATAGAAGTATACTACCTGCAACCATTTGACATGACTTCATATCATCCAGTGTTAGCATATATATACATGTATCTCATCCTTTTTCCTTTTGAGTCATCCTGCAACAGGTTTCCTTAGAATGAAGAGTTTCATTCCCTTGACCTACTTCATCAATATGTCATCATATCCTGATCCCAGAATTTTGCAAGATAGAACTTTGATGAAACATTTTGCTTTCTTTCTAACTAGTGAATCCAAAGAGGATTCCATTAGAAAATGTCAGCACCTGTTTCCTTATTGATCGTTGAATGATGACCCTTGATAGTGATGACTGCCTTCTATAAATGTTGTTTCCAGTGAGGTTCCCAGGAGCCACTTATCTCATAGCATATTTGTCACATATGTGTTAAATACATCCTCCTACGACGAGTGCTCCTCCTTCAATGCTTTCATTGTGATTCCAATTCTAAATTGATGTATCTATCTAATATACACGTTGTTGGAAATACTAAGAGGGGGGTGAATCAATATTTCTTTTCAATTGTTATTTTCACAAGTTAGATCACTTATATTTAGAACACAAAATGAAAAATAAGAATAAATAATTTTATTAATGTCTTCTTTATATTAAATCCAATACAATAGTGTAGGACTCCTTCCAAACACCAATTTGTACTTTTCCAAGCACCGAATTGAACTTCACAAGGCTTCGACCTCTAGGGCTCCAACCCTATCTTCTCAAGGAACCAACCTTGTCGCTTTGAGGCACCAACCTCTCTGGTACATGCTCCGACCTGGTCTCTTGAGGACACCAATCCTCTAGGGCTCCAACCCTATCCTCCAAGGCACCTACCTTGTCTTTTCGAGGCTCCAACCTCTTGGGCTCCAACCCACTGCAATTCTTCATCAAAATATGTTTGGTAGTAACTCACGGCTCCCAAAATATTCTTCGTCGAGCCATGTCAATCTTCATCTTAAATGTAGTCTCCATGCTACATCATCAATGAAAACCTTATCAACTTAGAAGGTTTCATCACTGCTCTTCATCATACCCAATCAATCTCTTCAAGTTATCTCATCATGACATCATCATTGCATAATTATTTTCAATACAACACTCCAATTTGTTTGCACTAAGTTCTGCACTGGCTCTAAATGTGACTTCAATAGTTCTACACATTCTTCAAATCTGATCCAAGGTTTGCTCCAAGACTTCTCCAAGTTGACTTCAAAGGTGCTCCAAATTCCCACTCCTTTAATCAATGTTCCAAGGCAGTCTTCAAGAGTATCCTTACTATTCTGCAATAAGCGTGCTCTACTACACCACCCTTCATCACCCAATCGGCACCAGGGCTCTTTCATATAACTTCACTATTGTACCAACATTCTTGCACCACACTACACTAGGACTATTACACCAATTGCACTAAGGAGTTTACACCATACTACACCAAGACTTTTTCACGACTCCAAAACACCGGATTAACATTGGTCTGAGGTCATATCAGTCTAATCTTCAAGTGCTACCATAGGAAGGATGTCACAGGTCCGTAGATCTGGTGCCAAAACAATCCTAAACCTTCTGCAATGAATTTGTAACCCAACCAACCAGCCCTAACTGAAGCTTTCTGCAAAGGAAGGCACAAATCCGAATCACAATACCCACAACAAGGTGCCTAAAGAGATCGGATCAAATTCCTCCAACAAGTCCGAAGAAAGAATGCTTCTTAGTCCGAAAAATGGCCCTGTAACATCACCAAGAATGAGAGGGAACAAGCCCGAGCAACCCATGGCAACGTATGACTTAGTTTGATCAACAAAAAATTGCAATCCAACCACAGATCTGAGGCTACAGCAAGGCACCAAAGAATCAAAGGTAGGAAGTCTGAAGATTAAATCTTCTCCATAGTCTGAAACCCTTAGATTGCACCAACTCCCACAGATCAAAATTCACAGGTTCGAATATATTTACCTCCCCACTGTTCTAGGCCATAGACAGTCTGAAAATTTATCAAAAAATGCACAACAGTCCGCAATAAATAAATGGAATATGATCCTTAACTTGTTGTTTTTTCTGTGTTATTTACTTCGATTTTTTTCTCCTTAATCTCCTCCAAAATTTTATGCTAAAAGAAGGTCGAAGCCCTATTATATATACGCATTATTTTCCATAAACGAATAGACATGTCTTTAAGAAGGGTCGACATGAATTTACTAAGGTAAGGTCAGCTCACTAACAAAATTTTGCCTTAAACTTGAAAAATCAGTAACTTTCAAACCTCTTGGAGTTTCGGTCTGAGTAATAGTTCGTTGGAAAGGAAAAATTATGCTCTTCAAGATGGTGTAGGTGTCATTAATGAATTTTTCCTTATATTTAGTCCCTTGGCCATATTCCTTATATTCCCTCATGTTTCAGTTTTAACCTTCCTTTTATTTGTATGTATAGCTTTAGTTTTATGATTAAGGTTTTGTGTTAAGGTTTCATCTTGATATGTTTCCTATATTTTTAAATTGTGACTCCTCCTTGTTTTTACGTTGCGTCACTTTTACCTTCTTTCCTTGTGGTCATCCTCTTGATTTACCTAGCTTAGGTTTTGAAACACTAACCTATTCCTCTTTTTCTTCATTGAAATATATAGATTCAAGTTTTGAACACTCTACTTTAAAAAGCCTTATTTTAGTACTCTTGCATTTTGAAGCCTAAAACTCTTGCTTCTGAGGTGATTCTTTGAAATGATTCCTCAACAAAAATCCCCCCCAATTATCATTTTTCTATTGCAATTTGGCTTCAAACAAGATATTTACTAACCCATACTGAGATAAACTCCTCTTTTATTTTTTCGAACTACATTGAATACTAAAAGTCATGTTCTTCAAAATACTAAGTAAATAAAATGGTAAATTGATTTCATACCCTTTTTCAAAATGCACTATCAAATAAGGTGGTAGAAGTATAGAAGCCTATACCTCCTTTAACAAGTCACATATTTCTGTAGCACAGATAGTTCATCTCTCCACTTCTTCTTCAACATTGTCACTAGTATTGCTTCATTCCAATTTTCCACTTGAGAAAGGTCCTTAAGAAAATTCTTCTATACTTCACATTTGATTTTCTTATTTTTAAACCAATTTTCACCATTTTGAGACAATCCTATAGATTTTACAATAAAATACATTTTCAATTTCAACTGAACATCCTTAACTTGTGCTACAATCCCATTGGAGGACTTAGAAAATTCCCTTTTAAATCATTTTCATTTCCTTGGAATGTTCGTAAGAGTGGCATCCATCGCACTTTTTGAAACCACTTCTTGAAAAGAACCCAATACCAGTTGGTTCATGTCTCACAACAAGTGTCATTTTCCATCTTCAATATTAGGGAAGTTGGTTCTCGAAATCACTCTCATCATAGGGTGAAATGGAAGGAAAATAAGTGATGTGTTAGGGCCCTACATTACTAATGTAGTTCCTTATTGTTGTTAGTGTATCCCCCTTATTGTTATTTTTGTACCCCTGTAGTCCCCATATTGTTATTATTGTGTCTTTACATTAATATTGTTAGGTCGGCTAGGATTATATTGTGACCCCATGGACTCCTATATATAGAAAGGAGGTGTTGTCATTTGTGTCATCTAATAATTTTTCATTTATGTAATGCAAAGGAGGTTTCCCCCTCAAAGTGGTTGATTTATAAGGCGTTGATCTCTCTTTTCTTCTTTGGGAGCTATTTTCATAACATTTTATATCAGAGCTTTGGATTCAAGGGTTTCGCTGCTTCAAACAGGTTATCGTGGCATTTTCGCTATAAATTTTTTTCTACGAAGGTTCAGAAGTTGAAAAAAAAACATTTTCGCAGAAATCCTGAGGAAATTCTTATAAAAATTTCAGATCTTGGTTCGCAATATGTTCGGAGATATGATCTGTGGAAGTTAGGGTTTTTGCAAGCTCCTGAATTTCATCTCAAAGAGGTGACCTTGGGAAAATCATCATAACTATCTCGTTGTTTATCAGATTGGAATTATGTAAAAAGCGGCTGAAAGTACACAGACTGTAGTTTCTTGTGTATCAATTTCAGAGCCGAAGGAGGAAACATTGATATGTGGCACGTCGTACAAGTTCGCTCTACTGAACCAGTCCATAATTAGGTCATTGTGGGTGATTAAACATAACTTTGTCTTGAAGAATCCAAATCAGGTCTAACCTGTGGCACTAGAAAGAATATTCAGAGGGCTACTAAAGGACTGAATATAAAATCTTGGGGATCCAAAATTACAGAGATACATCAGTTTCAATATCAAGATCCTCAAAAGTAAGAAGAAAGTGTGTATTTTGTTTTAAAAATTGCATAAATCTTGTTTGAAAAATCAATTTGAAGTGATTCCAAGGGCATATTGAAGCATAGATATCAGTATTGGGTTCTAAAATTCCCCATAAAAAGAATTCAACACCCATTAAGCCCTCATAAGGCTCTACTATGACTTATGAAGAGGAAGAAGTGCAACATGATATATCAAAATTACAAGAACAAGTGCAACAAGTTTCGCACTCGCAAAGAGTAACAAAAAATGAAATGGAAGCTAAGATGGATAGTTTGAAGAATGGCATGGAAGCTAAGATGGAAGGCGTGGAAGCTAAGATAGATGGCGTGGAAGCTAAGATGGATGGTATAGAAGGCAACATGGATGGTTTGGAGAATGGCATGAAAGCTAAGATGGATGGTTTGAAGAAAGGCGTGGAAGTTAAGATGGATGGTTTGAAGAATGGCATGGAAGCTAAGATGGATTGCGTGAAAGCTAAGTGGATTGTATAGAAGGAAACGTGGAAGATTTGAAGAAAGACATGGAAGGTTTGGCAAAGTTGCTACAAGAAAAGCTTTCTAATGGAGAAAAGGTAGTAGAGGAAACTCATGATGAGAACAAAAGAAATGTTAATCATGATTTCATAGACTCTAATGTTGGATTTAAGACCCACCATATTCCAAAGATAGTTATGAGAAATTTTGATGGCAAGGATCTGATAACTTGGATACTACAAATGGAGCAATACTTTGAGCTCCATAATATGTAAGACACACAAAAGGTACGCATTACAACTTTATATTTAGAACCAAATCAGTTTGTATGGTATCGATGGCTTTATTCTCGTAAACCACTGGTCACTTAGTCAATTTTTACGGAGGAAATGATAGCACATTATGATGATACAAAGAACAACACCTTCTTTAGCGAATTGATAAATCTCAAAAAAAAGGGTTCAATGATGGAGCACATTGAGGACTTCCAAAAATTGAATATAATGGTAAATAATATTCCAGAGGAACATAGGATTGATGTCTTCATAGGGACTCTAAAGGATAACATCCAACATGAGGTACACCTTTGGGAACATGATACATTGGAGAAGACATTCAAATTGGCAAGAAAAATTGAAAGAAAAATTATGGCGGCAAGGAAACCTACCACTCACAACTATCAAGATGGAAGTGTTGCTACTTCTAGATTTCCACAACCTACAAGGTTGATACCACAACAATTGGAAGAAAAAAGAGAAAAAGGGCTTTTCTATAGTTGTGATAGCAAATACACTAAATTTCATAAGTGTGCTGAGAAGTAATTATTTTACATAGATTGTGAAGAGGAGGGATAAAAGGAACAAGAAACTTCAAAAGAAGAGGATATACACCAAGAACCAACCATGGAGGAAGAAGAAATGAATCCGACCATATATTTTAATGCATTGTCAGGAATTACCACTCCTCAAACTCTCAAAATAAAAGGACATATCAAGAAGAAAATGTAATATTTCTTATTGATTCGGGTAGTACCCATAATTTTATTCATTGTAAGGTAGCCAAGGAACACTACAAGGAAAAGACCCTTTAGCGGATGTTTTTGAGGAACCCCACAGAAATATACCCCATACATCCGTTTCTAGCGGAGGTTACTAGAGAAGGTTGGCGGGCGGAGGGTTTTGTGGATGGTTTCCTCCCGGTGCGCTTATCATTACAAGTCGCCCCGGTGCACTCTAACCACGAAAGCACCGGTGTGGACCAAAAAATTGGCACACCGGACACTGTGCACTCCGTACATACCCGCCCGGTGCGTCTTATTATTCTATAGCATCGGTGCGTCATAGATATTCCGCGCTGGTGCATTATAAAACACAATGCCAAAACCGAGACGACCCGATGCGATAGAAAGAAACCGCACCAGTCCATCATAATACATCGCGCCAAAACAAAAACCAGTCGGTGTGTTTGTAAGAAACATACCCGATGCGCCTATAACCAACACACACCGGTAGAGGGTTATATTAAAAAAAAAATTATGGCAAAATAACCCGGATTTTTCAGTTTTCCAGTGCTTCTGAGCTCTCAATTACCGGTGCACGCCCTACCATAGAACGCACCGGTGCGCACAAGAAATTGGCACACCAGACAGCTTGTGTGACATACACACACATCTGAGGCCTTCTATTTCTGTAACACACCGGTGCTTCACCACTATTCTACGCTGGTGCATCATAAAACACCACGCTAAAACAGAAATGCACCGGTGCGTTCTTATCAAAGAGCACCGATGCGCCTATAAAAAAAGCGCACCGATAAAGGGTTATATTAGAAAATTACGGAAAAATAACCCGGATTTTTCAGTTTTCCAGTGTTTCTAAGCTCTCAATTATTGGTGTGTGACATCCCATAGAACGCACCGGTGCACACGAGACATTGGCACACCGGACAGCTTGCGCGACATACACACACATCCAAGGCCTCTTATTACTGTAACGCACCGGTGCTTCACCACTCTTCTGTGCCGGTGCATCATAAAACACCGCGCCAAAACAGAAACGCGTCGGTGCGTTCTTACCCAAGAGCACCGGTGCGCCAATAAACTGCACGCACCAGAATAGCGTTACATTAAAAAAAAAAAAAATTAAGGCCAAAAAACCGGTGCTTTACGACTATTCCACATCGGTGCTTGACGAATTTTCCGCCCCGGTGCCTCATCAAAATTTCGCGCCGAAACTGAAACATCGCGGTGCGGTGTTAGGGAACCGCCTCGGTGCATTATAAATAACCCGCCAAATTTGACACAACTCGGTGCGGTTGTAGGTAAGCGTGTCGGTGCGCCTATAAAACCCCGCGCACCGGAACAGGGTTAAATTAAAAAAAAAAACAAAAACAAAAAAAAAAACAAACTTACGGCCAAAAAACTTCATTTTTCACTTTCCTCGGTGCTCCAGAGCTCTCAAGCACCGGTGCCATTTCCATTTGTCTGAGCCTCCCTGACATCGATGCTCTCATTGCACCCATTGCACACACTGCTGCTCTGCACTGGCCACCAATATCCAGCTTGCATTTTGAAAAATGGTGGGCAAATTTTCTTTTTCAAAGTTTACAGCCAATATGCCTCCTCGACGACGAAATGTACAGGTATTTTTCTATTTTTTCCATAATTAAACCTTTTAGCGGATTAGAAATTTAAATAACCTTAAAAATAACCATTAAAAAAAAAAAATGTTGCGCGTTGTGCCGGATCTGTTCGGCTCGCACCGGATAGCAGTGCTGCTTGTAAAATTTACAGGCCACACCGCCACTGGTGCTAATGATATACGCACCGTTTCTGGGGCGGTGCCCAAAGGCGCCCCGAATAATTTTAAAAAAAATAAAATAAAATAAAAGGCTGTGTGCTCATTTATCCAGGCGCACTGTTGACCACGGAAATCACAGTGTGATGCGTTGACGGAATTATCTGCCCTGGTGTATGTCAGCGCACCGCATTCTAGATTCTGAGAGGGCCAACGGTGCGGCCGGGTAAAATACCGCACCACCAACTATGTAATTGTCATGAAGTCGGTGCGCTGACATGACTATATGCGTCGGGGCATATATTTCAGTCAGCGCACTGCTATTCCAAACTTTGATAAATTTAACGGTGCTTGAAAAATAGATAGCTGCACCGGTGCATTGTATTTCATTATGGGCACTGGGACCGGTGTTCTATGTTCTAAATACGCACCGCGATCGGTGCGTGACTGTTTTTATGGCGCACCAACTTGTCTATTTGTTTTTTTTTCAATATATATATATATATATATATATATATATATATATATATATATATATATATATATACATTCTTAATACGCACCGCGACCGTGCGTGATCGTTTTATTATGGCGCACCGACTTGTTTGTTTGTTTTTTTTTCAAAATATATATATATATTAAAAAAAAATATTTAATATGGCAATGATTCAGAGAGAAGAGTAGGAACAGTAGGAACAACAAGATGAACAGTATGACATGATTCGCTAATGGGAGGCCCGAGAGAGGGAGAGAGATGCATACCCTCGCCCTATTATTGCAGATACCCAGGAGATCCTTAGGCAGGTAGGCCTCCTCAAGTTCTATGAGGAGGCTACTTCCCTAAAGGCGCACAGTGTATTTTTGAGATATCTTATCCGCAGGTGGAATGCCCACCGACAGGCTTTCCAGGTTGGTCCTGACCAGTGTTACACACCCACTGAGGAGGATATTTATTTTATTACAAGACTATCGAGGAGAGGGGTGGATTTTCCCTCATTTCCAGACGTTCCAGCTGGTTGTGCAGCAGGGAGTCAGTTAGTTTACTCCCAGAGATACATTGGAGCACATGTACTATCTCCTTCAGAGTTTCAGGTACTTGGAGGTCAATTACGTATAGGTGTTTTTAGTAGAAAGGACGTGCAGTGCCTCTCCCTTATCATTTCGACCATTTACACAACACCAGTGACGGGAAATGCATTAGTTGTTCGCTTTTATATTATGTTCATTCTTTAGTACAACAGCCATGACTTTTTAGGTGGTCTGCCATTTTTTTGCGGCAGTTTTGTACGACCTTAGATAGATGTTGTGCTCATGCACAAGGAAGGGTCAACTTCCCTTTTGATTCAGAGCTATTTTGTTTATTTTTTGAGAGGTTTCCAGAGATGAGACCTAGTTTTGTTCGACAGCCTCGTAGGTCGATGTTTGAAGCCTGGATGCACATGTGGGGGAAAATGATGCCCAAGATGGGAGACACTTTGTTTCCAGCCAGGATATCACATGATTCACTGGACTTACTAGCCAGTGTTGATGGGCTGCATCCCTTCATTTTGGTCCCATGTCATTATGCTGGCTTAGATTGGCGAGGGTGTCCCAACATCCTCTTCACAGCTGATGAGCCGCCAGATGATAGAGGTAATATTACTGTTTTATTTATATTTATTCTAACATGTTCTTAATTAACTTGTTTTTATTAAATTGTGTAATGAACTTGTCTAATTATTGTTGTGTACTTGTATATATTTTGAAAACATTAGCTCTTTTGATGGCAAGGAGATTCCAGGTCCACCACATGATCCAGGTGTGGATCCTGATGATGACGATCAGGATATGGCTGATGTCGAGCATGATCATGATGAGGATGAGGCCGGTGCAGCAGAGAGACAT
This sequence comes from Pinus albicaulis, assembly GCA_034641835.2. Lineage (NCBI taxonomy): Eukaryota > Viridiplantae > Streptophyta > Pinopsida > Pinales > Pinaceae > Pinus > Pinus albicaulis. The sequence continues at coordinate 568,310 of JAXQQM020067275.1, read as the reverse complement.
GCTCCTGCTCATCATGGTGCACCGGTGCCACCTTTTTCTAGGCGTGGTTGACCTGAGACCAGATATAGGATGGAGTTGGCCAACCAACTCTGTGCATTGATTTTTGATGCAGACATTAAGCCGGCTCATTACAGAGACATACAGGCCTACGATAGGCTGTTATGGATGTGGAGAGGCATGCCACGTGACATGTACGGCCTAATGCGACATGTCGTAGGAGCTACGACAGCAGTTACGTGACTCAAGAGGATTGTCCGTAGCTATAGGCGTAGTCGAGCCACGGCACGTGATGGACATGAGTCCGCGAGCAGTGACTCACATGCATCTCATGATCGTTCACCTCGCAGCATGCCTGATGAGCATGACGCTCCACTGGCAGCATCTGACAGTCATCATGGAGATGAGGTTGGACCATCGACCATGTCTAGTTAGCAGCCTGCAGCTACATCCATCAGTACTAGTCATGATGAACATGAGCAGGCTGGACCATCGACCGCCGAGGCTACACTATTCATTGAGCAGGCCTCCACTACTACTGCTCATATTGATGTTGTACTACCACTAGCGGATGCATCCATCAGTACTAGTGATCATGATCATGAGAAGACTTGACCATCGACTGTCAAGGCTGCACCCAAATTTACTGAGCAGGCAGCCACTTATAGTACTGCTATTGATGTTGTTATACTACCACCAGTGCCTGATCCATGACATTTATATTACAGTTGTATATTTTTAACATTATTCAGTTATATATATATATATATATATATATATATGGTCCATGTATTTTATGTTCATGTTGCAGTTGTACTTAATTTTCATGTTGGTGATCATCATGATGTGGCGCATATTGTTAGGTCAAGTTAGATATGTTCATTTAATGTTTAGCTTGCAGATAGATGTGTATATGTGATAGCATGAGTTATTTGACATATTGAGATGTATATTTGATGTTTGTGTTGTGATGATCTTAATATATAATGTTAATTTGATATTTGAATGTGTTTATTAGTCGAATATGATGTTTGTACGATGGTTATCATGATCGTGATGATGTTTATTAATTAATTTAATATTAAATGACCATGATATTTATTAAATATTATGTCGTGATTGTAATTGTAATTTAAATTTTAATTGTATGTAAAATTGTAAAATTGTATTTGTATTTGTACTTATTGTAATTTAAACTGTAATTTTATGTAAAATATTTATTAATGTAAAATTTTAATTGTAATTGTAATATTTAATTTAATTTGAAATGATTGTAATTGTATATATGAAAAATCGAAAAATTGTAATTGTAATTGTAAATGTAATTCTATGTAAAATTGTAAATGTAATTGTATATAAAATTCTAAAATTGTAATTGTATTTGTAATTGTAATTTTAATTGAATTGTATGTAAAATATTTGTAAAATTGTAGTTGTAAATGTAAATGTAATTTATGTAAAATTGTAAATGTAATTGTATGTAAAATTCTAAAATTGTAATTGTATTTGTAATTGTAATTTTGATTGAATTGTATGTAAAATATTTGTAAAATTGTAATTGTAATTGTAAATGTAATTCTATGTAAAATTGTAAATGTAATTGTATGTAAAATTAAAATTGTAATTGTAATTCTAATCGTAATTCATGTATGTGAAATTAATGTAAAATTGTAATTGTAATTTTAATTGTAATTGTAATTATTGTACTTTTAATTGTAATTGTATGTAAAATATTTGTAAAATTTTGATTCTATTAATGTGAAAATTTTAATTGTATTATTGTGAAATGATTTTATTAAAATATTTAAATTTGTAAATTTGCAAATAATTGTAAAATAACAAATCTAGAATAATACGAATTTTTGTAACATAATAAAGTTTAGAAAATAATGAAAATAAATTCATGTACTTTATAATTATCATTATTTTATTATGATCTTACATACAAAAAAAAAAACTTTATACAGTCTGGTGTGCTTATCATCCTAACACGCACCGGTGCGTCGAATAAATAAGATGCACTGGTGCATCACAACTCTTCCGCACCGGTAACAAATAAACGCAAATAATAAAAAACGCAACTCTATTTTCTTTAAGTGAAAAAAAAAAACGGCAATTTGAAAAATGGGCGGCAAAATATTTTTGAAAATCTAATTTCATAAAATAATTCTTTAAATACTAAACACTTTTCATTATTTCACTATTTTTGCTAAAATTTTTAGCTAGATATTTGCAGGAGACAGACCTGGAGCAAAAGAGCAGCGAAATACGTTCGAACAGAAGTATTCAGACAATCAGAAACCAAACCTCTGATGATTCAAACCCTATATCATAGAATTTGAAACCATCTCGTGATTAAATTTGATTATTTTTTTTACTTTTTTCTGCAGTTTTATCAATTTTTACCCTAAACCCTTCAATTTTTTATTTTTGCGCTTTCTTCTCCCTATTTCTGTGATTTCATAATTAGGGTTTTTCATTTTATATTGACGTCCAACCCACGGGACGACTTGCATAGTCGGATCCCAATCCATTCGACCATTGCATGAATTTTTGAAAAAATGGTTTTTTCTTTATCGGTGCACCCTGCGTACTATACCGCACCGATTATACAGCGCACCACGAAAGTACAGTAGTAAAAAAAATGAAAACATTTTTTCTAAATCCATGCGCCAAATCTGAAATAGGGCACCGATGCTCCATTTAACTAGGAAAGCATTGTACAGTGTATTACACCATTTTTTCGATGCGTTTATAATACCCCATGCACCATTAGGTCTATTACACTATTTTTTGAAGTGCGTTTACAATACCAAATGCACCATACGGTGTATTATACTATTTTGGGGTGCATTTTTAATATCCCCACGCACCGGTGGTAGTGCAGACCTCGTGAAGGCGCACCGGTGTCTTGAGATTTATTTTCTACCTGAAAAGTTGAGAATTTATTTATAAATATATTAATGAATGATATGGTATAGGTTTCAGCTTGATAAAGAAATGTTTGACAAGAGATCAAGTAACAAAAATACTATTAACACATCAAGAAAATAAAAAAAGGCAAGTTCCTTGTAAATTCTTTATAAAAAATATTATTTTTGAACTATATGTAAGTTTTAACTACTATGTATTGTTTACTGTGTATCATGCAGAGCCACAAAATGACGAAGCTCGATATGATTATTTCTGGTCTAGGACCAGAAGAGCATAAAATTTTAATGGAAAAATTGCAAAAGGATGAATCAGGTGAATGAAATAATACTATCGATCCAATATGGGTTTCTTTTTTTAATTATCATTACTAATATACTTAAAATTATTAGATAGCATGTGTCAAACAGTCTATTAATTCACATATGTTTAATGTTGTACAGGGACCAACAACTCAGAAAAGGAATGTTGTTCTAAGAAAATAAAAAAATTAGAACATGCAAATGAAAAACAATTTCTCCTTAGCTCATCTGGAGTGGTGCTGGAAGTTAACGAAAGGGGAAAAACTTTTACAAAAGTTTGAGGGATCTAGTGGAACGAATGTATAGACGTTCTTTCCAACAACAACAACGTGCTTCAAATGTAATATGTAATCATTGAATTTTTCGATCATTAGGTACAATAAATAAACAATTTGACATTAAATATTAATTTTCAGGAGTTTTCTTGCAGAAAAGAAAAGAAAATGGAACCCATTCAACACAAAAAACAGGAAGACAAGGAAGAAATTGGTTGATCTCTAAGTTTGTGAGTAATTGTTACTTCCTTATAACAAATTAACTAGATTTCATTTTTGTATTTTTTAAGTTGTTTTACAAAAATCATCATTGAATGTCTTCAAACAAGTGCTAAAATACAAAGAAGAACCATCAGACGAATTGATTGAAATTGGGTTAAATATGGGTTGTGAGTATATGTTGGCATATCAGAATTTAATTGTGGAATTTGTAAGCATCTATCGATCTTGTTTTAATTAGCTCCGTCTATAATTAATAGAACAAAAACATATTTTATATTAAATATATGATTTGTTATGGGGTATAAAACTTGCAGGAAACAAAGTATGGAACTGCGCCAACAGATGAAATTTTGAAATATGGCATGGTACATGGTTTTGAAAGAATGTGTATAATTTATGAGTCAATTGTTGCTATGGTATGTCATTTTTCTTTTCGATTTACATTGATGTATATTATTTAATATTGCAATTTTCATTGTTCTCACCAATGTATATACTCTCATTTCAGTTTATTTTTATGTTTGTAGATGGAAGGTGAAGAAGAAGAAAACAATCAACACCATGAACAAAACATTCCTGAAAATAACCTAAGTCATGGAAGTAGCTCTAGCAGTGACAGCAGTTCAAATGAAGAATGATGATCACTATGTTTGGATATCAAAGAAAAGCGTTTTATTTTTTGAAATATATATGTCTGTGAAATCAGACATTTTGTTTAATGTAATGGACATAGTGTCCCAATTGAAAGACAAAGGGATACCAATAACTGTCCCATTTTGTATGATAAAGATTGTCTTATATATATATATATATATATAATCATAAAATATGTTTTAATTTATTCTATTGCGTTCTCCATTTTCATTCTCAAATGAACTAATAAAAATTTAATTCATATGAATATTGTTATAAGATATATGTGTGTCGACTTTTGATGAATAATGAATTTTAAAAAACCACAATAATTCAAATGCATTAATAAAAATGTAATTAATATGAATATTGTTATAAGATGTGACGACTTTTGATGAATAATGAATTTAAAAGAATCACAATAATTGGACTGTCACAGGTCGATGTTTCTAAAAAATACAACATGAAAACCGGTGTATGTCAGTAACTGTACATCGGTGCGTTTATGTGTTTATACGCACTGGTGCCGTTATACGATCTATGTGCACCGCACAAATACCGATACCAGTTATCAATATTGGTATGTTTGTGTGATACTACGCACCGAGGCATTTACGTATCTATAAGCACCGGTGCATTTTTACGATCTATGGGCATCACACAAATACTGATACCAATTATAAATCTCGATGCCTTTCTGTGATACGGTGCACCGGTGCGTTGATACAACCTATGGGCACCGCAAAAATCCCAAGACCAATTAGAATGGCCTCGTGGGTTGTATGACCAACACTACACCCAGTGCGGTTTTACAACTAAACATCCGGGTGCCTTGGACTGACACGGCCTTGGGGCGCCGTTGGCATGTACGCACCGGTGCGTTAAAGGCAGAGTAGCGCATCGATGAAAAAACATCCGTAATAACCTTCGACCGCCCATTTTTTTTTAGTTGTGTTGAATTTCTGTTAAAAGCTCCTCCAAAACCTCCGTAACCATAAACGTATGTTGTAGAAAATGTTTTTTTAACAATTTTGGCCAAGTTTATAACACTAAAAACCTCCTTTATAACCTTCGCTAGAGGGTCTTTTCCTTGTAGTGGAATTGAATTGCTTCCTATACCTAACACCAGAGTGTCAAGTGATGGTGGCGAATGGAGGAACTATAAATTTCTCTTGAAAGTGCCATAATATCAAGATAAACATGGGGGAATATGTATTGAATAGTCCAATGCTTTCCATTCCAATGGGTGGTGCTGATGTTGTACTATAAGTACAATGGTTACAATCTTTAGGGACGATAGATTTTAATTTTCAAGAACTTTTCTTGGTTTTTTTTTCGAAAGGAAAGGAAGTTGAATTATGGGGTATCATAGGAAATTCGGGAAAGATAATAAGCTCTAATGTCATGAAAATGCTTTTGAATAAAGATCAATGAGGCGTCATTTCACAATTATGCTTACTAGAAGTTCCAACATCAAAATCATTTATTTCTCTATATCTCCAAAAATTATTGGAAAATCATTCCAAGGTGTTTGAAACTCACAAAGGACTCCCACCTATTCGTGAGCATGATCATTCTATTCATTTGATTCCGGGAAGTATTCCTCCAAACATCAGGCCTTACATATATCCTTATGTCCAAAAGAGCGAAATTGAACGTATGATTGCAGAAATACTAGAAGCTGGTATAATTCAACCTAGTCAAAGCTCTTTCTCTGCTCCAGTAGTATTGGTACACAAGAAGGATGGATCATGGCGCATGTTTTTGGACTATAGGGAGCTGAATAAGCTCACTATTAAATATAATTTCCCATTCATGTGATTGATGAATTATTGGATGAATTACATGGAGCAATTTATTTCACCAAGTTAGATCTTCGTTTAGGATATCATAAAATTAGAATGAAGACTGAAGACATTCCGAAAACAACATTTCAAACTCATGAGGGTCATTATGAATTTTTGGTCATGCCTTTTGGCCTTACCAATGCACCTTCTACATTTCAAGGGTTGATGAATTCCATTTTCAAACCCTTCCTTAGAAAATTTGTGCTAGTATTTTTCGATGATATACTAATCTACAACAGGTCTTGGAAGGATCATGTTGAACATGTTGACAGGGTGCTCAAACTATTGCAGGAGAAACAATTATATGCAAAAACATCCAAATGTTTCTTTGAGTACAAGAGGTGGAATATCTGGGTCATATTGTATCTCACGAGGGTGTTAAAGTAGACCCTAACAAAATTAAAGCCATTAAGGAATGGAAAGTCCCCACAACCATAAAGAAGTTGCGAGGATTTCTCGGGTTAACAGGGTATTATCGCAAGTTTGTTAAGAATTATAGGAGAATAGCAGCACCTCTAACAACATTATTGAAGAAAGATGCATTTTCATGGACTCCTGAAGCAACTAAGGCCTTTGAACATCTTAAAGAGGCAATGTGCCTAGCACCGGTCTTAGCTATGCCAGAATTCACAAAAACCTTTATTGTGGAATGTGGTGCCTCAGGAAATGGAATTGGTGTTGTTTTAATGCAAGAAGGAAGACCCATTGCTTTTGAAGGTCGTCCAATCAAAGGAAAGTATTTACAAAAAGCTATTTATGAGAAGGAAATGTTGGAAAGAGTGTCATCATGGATTTAAAGTGAGTACAGTTGTTACTGCATATATGCACACGTTTGTGCATTATCTCATCCATTTAATGCAAGTACAATTGCTACTGCATTTATGGAAATAATTCAAAATCTACATGGAAACCCAAAGATTATTGTAAGCGTTAGAGATCCCATTTTCACTGGAAATTTTTGGATGGAATTATTTTCTTGTTTGGGTACTCAACTAGCTCATAGCTCATCTTATCATCCTCAATCCGATGGGCAAATTGAGATAGTGAACAAATGTTTGGAAGGATAGCTTTGTTGCTTTGTATCTGATAAACAAACACAATGGGTAAATTAGTTACCTCTGGCTATATGGTGGTATAACACTTCCTTCCACACTGCAGCAAAAATGACCCCATTTATGGCACTTTATGGATATCATCCATCGTCCATCACATCATATTTAAGAGAAAATTCTAAGGTTCAAAGAGTGGAATATCACATCAAGCATCAACAACAAGTTCTCCAACTCTTAAAGGATAACCTAAATTTGGCACAGAATCAAATGAAACAACAGGCAAATGAACATCGCAGCGATAGAAGTTTTGATGTAGACGACTGGGTATTTTTACAGCTACAACAATACAAACAAATGTCCCTCAATTAAGATAAGAAGGATAATAAATTATCACCAAATTACTATGGTCCTTACAAGGTGTTGCAAAAAATTAGTACTATGGCATACAAATTGGAGCTTCATGCATCTTCCCGAGTGTACCCAGGTTTCAATGTTTCATACTTAAAGAAGGTTATAGGTGACAAAATTTCGGTTCAAACAATATTGCCAGAACTTGATGAGGAAGAAAAAATCATATTGGAACCAGAAGCAGTCATGGAAACAAGAACTTAACAACTATGAAATTGATCAATTTCAGAGTATCTCATCAAGTGGAAGAACTTACCCATTGAATATTCCACATAGGAGGATGAGAATTTTATACAGAAGCATCCAAAAATACTCAAGTGTTGAGGACAACACTTTTTTGAAGGAGAGGGGCGTGTTAGGGCCCTATATTACTAATGTAGTCCCTTATTGTTGTTAGTGTAACCCCCTTATTGTTTTTTTTGTACCCCTGTAGTCCCCATATTGTTATTATTTTTCCCTTACATTATTATTATTAGGTCCGCTAGGATTATATTGTGACCCCATGGACTCCTATATATAGAAAGGAGGTTTTGTCATTTGTTTCATCCAATAATTGTTCATTTATATAATGTAAAAGAGGTTTCCCCCTCGAAGTGCTTGATTTCTAAGGCGTTGATCTCTCTTTTCTTCTAGTTTGAAAGTTTGTTTCATAACATGATGAAACAATGTAGATCATTATGGGAATTTTTAGGTCTAAAATGGGCCTCCTAAGAAAAATGTATAGCCAATATAAAATTTATAAGAACCAATAAGATTCAAGATGATGATGTCAACCATGGGGGATGATTCAGTGTTTTTGGAGTAAAAAGGTAAAAAAGATTAAAAAATAATAAAATAATAAAACTATTTTTTCAACTCGTATTTTCAACTATCTCCCTAAGGTTTTACTCAAATTTCGAGCAGGAGTACTCATTGGATGAAAATTTTAATTCCTCATCCAAGGAGTACCCATTTTGCATACTTTCAACGAACCTTGATACACGAAAAATGAGAAATCTATGAAAAAACATGATTGCAATTGCGTTTTTCATGTATTTCTCATTTTTCGTGTAGCAGGGTCCATCGAAAGTATGGAACGTGGGTACTCCTTGGATGAGGAATCAAATTTTTCATCCAACGAATGTTTATGCTCGAAAATTTAGTAAACCCATAAGGAGATAAGTTGAAAATATGAGTTGAAAAAAATAGTGTTTTTCTTTTTTCCCTCTAAAATTTGATGATGTAATATAATATTTTTTTATTATTTCCACTATTATTTTGTAATTTCCTTAGGAGGCCCATTTTAGACTTTAAAACTCACCTAATGTTGGAAATGAGTAGTGGAATGAAAAGGAGTAGAGGAATGATTCAGGATGGAGAGAAATGGTGGAAGGTTTTGAAATACTCCAAGTAATAATCAAGGTCGTGAATTAATAATGAGAATGATCATGTCGATTCCCAAGGCACAATTTCAAATTATGGCAATGCTAATCAATGATTGAAGTGAACCTTTAGTGATATCATTTGATTAACACATCAAAATGCATGTTGAAGTAAGATTTCAACATTGCTTGTTCAATCATGATTCTACATGCTAACAAATAATTTAGAGTATGGTAGGTCGGGAACTAATATAGGCTGTACCAAAATATATTGTGTCATACTTCTTATATTTCATCGCTCTTATTGTAAATATATTCTAAAAATATATTTACCTTTTTTTTACTCTTAGCCAAAAATTGATTATTTGTTGTGAAGTTGGACCAAGAGTTTTGATTTTTATCTACTCGTACTGATCTTTCTCTTTCTTAATGCATTAATCCTGAAAATTGTCTGAAGTTTTTTATGAAGACTACTGACAGAATTCCAAAACATATCATAGACAATGAAGTTCATGACAAAACACATGAAATTCATAATTGTTCCATATAAGTTATAGTAGCTACTGAAAGTTGTTGTGATTATAGAAAGTTTTAAGGCTAATGAAATATTGTTGTTTGGATTTAGCTTAACTTTGTTTGGAGCTCATATGAAAGGAATCTCAAAAGATGTTGAGTCCTAAAAACATGTTCATTTTATTTATTTTCTATCCTAAACTTCCATCCAGAGCCTATATGTATGAGCCGTTTTATATCTTATTTTATCCCTTTTTCCATAAATATTATGCTCAACTACAAAAAAAATGTGTATTGAAAAATATTATATGTAAATTTTCCATTTTGCACTCATTTATATTCTTCTTTATGCAATTTGATTTAATTAGTCATTTTCTCTAAAATATTTTGTAGCCACTAAATTATTTATGTGGTTTAATTTTGAGTTCTACAAGGTTTCACACACTATAGGTCAGGATGATGACTTGGAAAAGATGTCATATTAGAACCTAAATTTTATCCACCTATATTTAGCTGTAGCCAAGGGTCCTCCAGGTCAACTAAAGAGACAAGTCAAAGTTGTGGTCAACAGATCTACACATGGAAAACCATGCAAGAGAAATATGATCAAGAGATATCAATGAGATTGCATTAAAGAAATTCATAAAACATGTCATGAAATTATCTATGAAATTGATTAAAAAATTCCTCGTACGTGGATGATAATGTTTATTTCATATAGGTATAAATATCCTAGATCTAAATTGCAAACCACCAAAATAACAACAAATGATTTTGTGGCATTGTTTACGAGCAGATGAAGGTTAATCAGGAAGAACTAAAACATGGGTTTGGTGAAGAATCAGCCCATTTAGATGAATCACGAGCATATTTCTCAAAAATGGAAAGATCTAGGCAAGATGGGTGATTCTCTAAATTGGATGTTCTCAATGTGTTGTTGTGGTTGGTTTTAGAATCAATGAGACTCAAATGAAACACAAAATATGAGATTTCATACTTTCATAAGGAATATGACATGATATAAAATTGTTGTAAAACTTGAATTTACATTTGAATAATATATCAAATTTATGGTTACTGTGCATGTACATGAGTTATATATTTTTATTTTGAAAAGTATAGCCTTATACGTTATTTCTTAGCAACAAATACCTAAATAAGGGAGGCTTCATTGTCAGGATAATAGTTTCCGTTCAATTTTAGTTATAGGATTTAATTTATGGTTTGAGTTTCTGTCTTTTCATTTACGATAGTTTATGAACAATTTGGTGTGCTAATTTCTTGCAGAGTACAAGAAATAATCATTAAGGAACTTGGACATTAGTTAGCTACTCCTACAAAGTTGCATGCACATTTATACATGAAATATTGTAACTCTGATCCATTATAACATTCATTTCCCCATATTCCATTTATACATTCCTTAGTGTTTCTTTCCAATAGTTTATCACTTTTCTTGCTTTACTTTATTTGCATTAATTTTTTTTGTAATTTGTACAACTAACCTTTGGTCCTGTACATATTTTGCATGCATATCATAAGCTTCCGACTCTCGAGTTGACATTAAATGTAACATAAATTATACATATAATTTAACTGACAACTATTATCATAAGTGGTCCTCATACCTGAAAAAATTGCATTTGAACATCAAATACAAGAAGGGGAGCACTAATCATGTTGCAAACTACCTTAGATGATTCTCGGTTGCAGTGTTAACCATAGTATTAAATATTGTGGGCATGAGACCTTTGTGTGGCCACAATTATACAATAAAAAATCTAAATTTGATTCCACATACTAGATGTTGATCAGAGGGAAATATGTTCCATACTTCCAACTACAAGATGCGCTCTTGTGTTTCCTAGGACACCTTTGGGTTCCTTCAAGTGAGCATTCCATGCTAATTGGGGAGGCACATAATAATGGGGTGGAAAGGCACTTTGGTATGGGGAAGATAGTAGCAGGTTTTCATAAGTATTTCTTTATAAGCCCTATGTTAACCCTAAAACCCCATATAACCCTTAGATATTGATTGAATACATTTATATTGTTATATTTATGTAGGCTAGAACCCCTCATGGTCCCATTTTATTATAATTGTACCATTGTTCTTATATATATATATATATTTATATATACACCAAAGAGACATAGTCTTAGGATCATCAAATACTATATTGTACATTGTATTTATTGAAAAATGAGGTTTCCCCATCGAAGAGGGTTTTAATTATTAGTTTCTTATCATTTAAGGCACAAGGCTCATACATTTGGTATCGAAGCTCATTATTAAATGTAATTTTCATGATTGCGGAAAAAGGTGAATTCCTTAGACCTAGTGGTTTGGTCTAGAACAACAGAAGAAAAAAACATGAAGTTTTCCTTAGAGAAATTAGAGAATGGGAAAGAATCCTACCTGGAATTCATTTCAAACTTTACTTTCCTCCTCGCTTGTGAGCTCCAATTATAGCTCCAGGTGCTATAATTAGAACATTCACACGTGACTAAAATAAGCAAGGGATCCACAACATCCACATATCAAAATCTAATTATCTCTATTCAATGAATCAACATGTCATTGAAATACACGAATGAAAACATAACACAATAAAAATAGGAAAAGAATATACTCTTTGTATTAATTAAATATATGAGTGATTTTACAACCATAAATAGTCGCTAACTTTGTAGATATCTCCCCAAGCTGACTTGTCCTTCCTTGTCACAAAGAACACCTCAATATCAACCCTAATGCATGAATATGATGACTCCCTTAGGTTCAAGGCAACAACATAAGGGCACTATCAATCTCCAAAATCTAAAATTCATGCTATGGATGGAAGTAAATTTATAGGAGAATTATTGTAGCATAGGATTTACCATTACGTGCTTCAGATCCACATGATGGGAGGATGAGCTCAAGGGATACGAGATGAGGCCTTCGAACTTTTTGGAAAGGTCATGCTTAGGGCTTTGTGAAGGGATGATGACTACTTTTTCATGGATATTGATTGATCCAGTTTGCAGGCATATTGACCATATGTGAGAAAATGGCCTATAACACTCATGATCCTAGGGTTTTGTTGTTTCAAGTAGATCATTGTGGAATTTTCGCTACAAATTTGTTTCTAGGATGTTTCAGATGGTGAAACTTGGAGAATATTGAGAATAAATATCATGAAATATTGGTTCAAATTGTAGATCTTGGTTAACTATATTTTTACATATATTCTCTAAGGAAGTTAGAGCTCCTAAATGATTTTGAAATCAATTTCAAACAAGTCGGTTTGGTATCTTTCACAATAAAATTTTTTGGGTGGTTTTAAATGATGAAAATTTGACCATATTAAGGATAAATCTTGGGCTTCATCTATTTAAAATTTCATAATTTGGTTCACTAAAAATTTATAATTATACCCTATGGAATTTTAAATTTGTAGCTTGGACAAGTGTCTTTGCATTGGCCTTGTGTCCAGGCATGCAAAGGATCCCTTAATAATTACTTATTTTAGCAGTTTTTTTTTTAACTTTCCAAAAACATGATAATTAATTTAATTAGTTATTAATGGATTTCTAATTCAGTATAAACTTTGGAAATTAATATTTATTTTTTGGCTGGATCAAAAGAAAGTGATAAGATCAAATTTTGGCTTTTGATTTTTTCTTTGAAGATATCAAGGAGGAAATAGGGTTATGAGAGAAATTATAAACTGCTGGAATGAGTGGGTGAAGGACATGATTTGGAGATCACATCGAGTGAGATAGAATAGGGTGAATTTGGGTGAGAAGCGTAACAATCCCTAATTTAATTTCCATGTAAAAAAAATATAAGACCAAGGTCATGGGACACGTATTCCAAGTTGAATGTTGGGCAAAACATCCTAGCGGGTGTTCATTTGGTTTATTATGGCTAAGGGGAAATTGGAAAAGTAATTTGAAAAGGAAAAGAGGCATTTATTTATGAAAAGAAGAGAAAAGGAAGCTTAAAGGTCAGAGGTTGCATGTGAGGGAAATGAAGGAAAATAATGGAAATTGAAGAAATTAGAGGCCTCAATGATAAAAAGGCTTCTGAGGATCAGTTCATGGCTTTTTCATAGTGATAGTTTGGAGCTCTCTCTCTACTCTCTCTCTATTCTCTCTCTCTCTCTCTCATACTCTTGCACACTTAGAGTATTCTTGGAGCATTCTAGCATTGGAGAAAGGAAGGAAAAGGAAGGACAAGAAAGAAAAGAGACGCAAATATCAAGGAAGGAATAGTTGGATCAAGCATCTACAACGGGATTATGTGTAGGTATCGAGTTTCATGTATTATTCCCTTGCTAGTTTTGGCATGCATGATATATGCATGTGTGTATTTGGTTCTCTTGATGTCATTGGCATGGATTTTTCCAAGTGTGACAATGGTTTTTAGCCTTGCCTTGCCATTTACGCATAGCAATGGTGTGATGGGGTTCTTCTATTTGGTTCAGATGGATTGTTGAATGGTTTCAAAACTAAGTGGGGTGGTCTCAGGAAAATTCTCAAAGGCATAGGAATCCCTTGAACAATAAATAGTGGGATACAGGGTAAATCCTGAGGGTGGAGATGGTAAAATTCCTCATGGTTTAGGTGGAGAGATTTGGAGACATCCATGCTTGTTTAGGGCCTAGTGATCCCTTGACTAGTATATGGCGGGATTGTGGTAAATCCTAGTAGTGTATTCTTATTGTTTGGGCCTAGGAATCCCTTGGTCGATAATGGCGGGATACACAATAAATCTTGAGGAAACCCGAATTGGTTTTGTTATGAGTCCCACAGTCATGCTTGGAATATGGCACAAGGGTCGAGTGGTACGTGGAATTCTATGGTCGAGTGGTATGTGGAATTCTCTAACTTGGTTAGCTTTTACATATGTTAATAAGTGCTCTTTTCCCCTTGTATTTCATGAGTATTTGTACTTGTTATTATGTTCTTTTAATGGTTCTTCTATCACTAATATTATTCTGGTTATATACTGGTTATAAGCATGGTTTCATGACATATTTTAGTTATGGCTCTTAACATGTTTTCATTCGTAAATTAATGGCTATTGAATGAATGACCTAATAGATGTTATTTCAGTTATTATGAGAAGTCACTAGACCTTCTTGGTTATTTTCATATAAGTATTAGACCCTTATGTTCAGATATGCATTTATAGCCTGTAGATTACATGTTCACAATGTGTTCGAAGAAATGTATGTCATGGTTAGGCTTGATTAAGCCAATTCCTTGATTATGTTTTGCGTTAGAAGATTTTTCGTTGTGCAATTTATTGTTTTGGAAAGTTTCATCAAGTTATGGGAACTGACCTGGAGTCTAGCCCTGAAAAGGTGGCACAGATTCTGCACTCTCAGGCACAAAACTGGCTGAAAAATATTGCATTCTCTCCCTTGTAGGCTTTTGCATGTGATTGGAGGCCTACAGTCACATGGATGCAGTCTTGTGCATGCGACTGGGAGTTCAGGTCAGTGAAAGAGAAGTTTAACTTAGATTTTGGACACCTAGAAGGGTGGTTTATCCCTTGGGGGTCTTATAGCACTCGAGGGAAGTCAGTAAGGTTTTGGTTTGTCAATTCCACTTCCTTAAGGTGATCTATGAGGTTGAATCATATCATAGTAACTCTTTGTCACATGTTTACCCTAGTATACCGGTGAGATTGGGTAAATGTGGGAGGAGGGCATTACAGAGTGGTATCAGAAGAGATTTATGTTCTTTTTGGGTGATATTTGATACCACATAGTGGTATTAGAGCATGGTTCAAACACTTGGACAAGATGGGCTAGATGCATGTTGTTAGGCAGGCGTTGTCATAGTTAAGGTTGTCATGCATGAGGTCATTGTATGCATTTTATGTCATCATGATTCTATTAGTATGTTATTATATTGATTTGTTGGTTGAGATGGAGTAGGAGAAGTAGATTATTAGAGCGAGGTTACAACACTAGACCTCGAGGTAAGAGCATATTTTTTTATGGGTTTTTATGTTGGGCATGTAGGTATGTTGATTAATGGTTTTTATATGCATTGTGGTTATATACATGCCTATAAATCTATTGTTGTTGTGGTTACATGCATGATAGATGTTATTTAATTAGTGTGGTCATATGTACGTGCGTCAGATAGTCAGGAATGGTAGTAACTTTTTGTTATATTCATTGTGGTCATATGCATGATGATTATGGTCATTGAATTTAAGATCTTGATGTTATTATGTATCATGCTAATATAGATTTCCCTATGCAGATGATTATGGTTATGATATTCAGGTATGAGTCAATATACTTGTGATATTATTTCATACTATTACGGACTGATTTGTGCATATGTGATAGCCTCCCCTGAGATATATTGAGGTATGATTTTGATTATGTCATCTGTTTGGTTTATCTAACATGGTATGTTTATGTTTGTTTGAATGTTTAATTAATTGCATGATATGAGTATGTCTCTATAATATTGCATGAAGGAATGATCTTGTTTTAATATGTTCGTACAAACACAATATGTGTTGATATAGTTGATATGTACTTGAGTGCTAGTGGGTGCTAGTTTTAGTATTATGACTATGATTGTGAGTTAATTTCAGATTATGACATGGTTGTTAGTCTTAGTAAAGGCCGATTTCAAATTAATAGATACGATGATTTTATATTTGGAACATGTGGATAACATGTGTGAATAGTTGTAGGGGAACATGCTTGGTATTAGCATGCCAAGGTAGCTATTGATTTGTTTATATAACTAACATCTGGGTGATGTGATAGTGCATAATAAGACTCAATTGTAGCAAGGAAAAGGTAAAAGAAAGGAATTGGGTGAGAATTCCTATGGCTATGTTTGGAAACTACAATTCCAAATGAATGGGTGCTTTGCATGAATAAAAAAACTCTTCTTAACCTTGATTCTCTTGAGATTTTGTGTATTTGGGGTAGCATCAGTTGTGCTCTAACTCCCAAATTTTGTGGAGGGACTAGAGTACACTTGATCTAAAAGACCCATAAATGGATTTGAGAAATTTCAGTTGGTGTTCAAGTTATTCAAATAATTAATTATTTTAATGGATTTCCTAAGTTTAACTTAGGAAAATAAAATAATTAAAGTGAATTAATCAACACATGTGCTGAAATTGTCTTAAGTCGCATATATCAAACAATATTTTAATCTCAGTCGTTGATGGATGATTTAATCTCTGTCGTTGAAGGGTTCAATGTAAAAGTATAAGAGAAAGGCTTGAGGGTCAGTTGAAGACACACAATTTCTGTAGAACTAAGGAATAGATTTGGGATTCTAGGGTGGGTTTGCTAAGAATTTCCTGTGGAATCTCCTACAGTGTGGGGTAGTATTGGCCAAGGGAATGTTTTGATTCCAAGGCCAAGAGACAGCAAGAGGTAAGAGGAGAAACTCAAGGACAACACAGAGAGGCTTCATAGCCACGCAGAGGCAACTAGGGCCACGCTGGGCTAACGTTGGCGAAGTAGAGGCAGCGCAGGGGCAGCGTAGACCCTCCTAGGGTGACGCAAGCCCTCCTATAGCCACGCAGAGGCTAATGCAGTCCCTCCAGGGCAACGTTGGGGCTTCAGAAGAAGCGTTAAGGGTTTCTAGGGTCAAATCCGGGCCGAGTCCTGCAAATCCCATTTGAGGGTGTGGATCAGTAAGATATTTGGCACTAGATCTTCAGGATAGTTGCAGATTTTATATCTTTTATTCTCTGTCAAGTTTTCCAAGGTTGGAACTTAGATTTTTTGTACTCAGAACTACTTAATAATAAAACCCTCATATCTGTTGAACCGGTTTTCCCGCTTTGGGTTTTTCCAGGGACTTATGTCCAAAAATCCATGTGTCACTTTGTTGCATGAGTGAATTATTCAGTAAATGATATGCATGTGTAGGTTGTAGTTGTGTTTATTTCTGGTATTTTCTGAATCTAATTTCTGGAAATAACTTGTATTAATTAAATCAAGTAGGAGAAAATAAACCAATACACTACAGTATAATTTTCACATGGTATCAGAGCGATAGCAGATCAAGCTGAATCTCCAGCAAATCCGCTGAAGAAATATTTTTTCTACAGGGTGTCAGAAGAAGCAGCAGATCTAGAAAGGGAATCATGACAACAAGAGAAAGCATATCCAGGAGACAGCGTTGAAGCTGCAAAGGGCCTCTAGGATTATGCAGAACCTTCTGAGGGTAACATAAGGACTGCGTCACCCAGTCTGGGGTTACGCAATCCACTTCTGAGCAACGCTGGGACTGCGATGGGCCAGCCAGGAGGACACTATCCAATCACTTCTCTTGTTTCAGAAGTATTTTTCCAAGATCCGGAAGTAGTGCTTAAAATCTTCAACAATGCTCGTGGGGTAGAGATTCTTCAGGTGCATAATTGTGCCTAGCTAAGGTAACAAAGGTGGGAGGAAGACAATCATTCAGCAAATATGAGCCAAACAGATCTCAGATTCGATCAGGAGGATTGGAGAATACTGTCCGTTTCAGTTTTGGTGGAATATTTCCAGGAGGGAAGTCAGTTTGCATACGGAAGCAGTTACTAGAGGGTTTCTACTCACCAAGACACCCAGATCCACAGGGGGGAGTATTTTTTTCTTCAGATCTGAGCAAAGATGGCTCGATATGGACTGAGGGATCAAGATAGATTGGATGGCATGTCCAACTATGTTATCTGGAAGACTAGAATCCTCTCAGTTCTGGATGAGTATGGTCTCAAATATCATGCAGAGAAGACACTTGATGTACCAACCGATGCAGATCCACTCAAGAAGTATGAAGATAATCAAGCACGGACGAAGAGGTTGATCACAGACGGAATCAAGGACCACGTGATTCCTCGTGTCACTAGTAAGAATACAGCACATGACGTGTGATCAGCTTTGGAAGTGATGTACCAAGGAGGCTTTGTGCAAATAAGAATGCTTCTTGAGAATCATATGCATATGTTCCAGATGATGAAGTGTGAAGAGATAGATCCATTTCTCTTCAGGCTTCAAGCTATTCGTGACCAGCTGATTGGCATGGGTGCTAATCCAGATGAAGGGCTCCTAGTGAGGATGACCCTGAATGTTGTCTCTGATGAATGGGAAACGTTTTTCCAGAGCATTCTGGGAAGGGCAACGTTACCATCATGGGAAGATACATGGGCTATTCTCCGCCAAGAGGAGATCCGGAGGATCACTAAGAGGCAGTCTATCAGTGGGGGAAGCAGATCAGCCAGAGTAAAGAAAGAAGAGGAGGAGGATGCAGCCCTTGCATCAAGGAAAAAGAAGCAATGGAAGAAGAAGAAGGACCTCTCCAAGGTCCGGTGCTTTAACTATGGTGATATTGGTCATTTCGCCAACAGTTGTCCTAAGAATAAGGACAAAGGATCTTATGATTCCAAGGTTGTAGCAACAAATGACGATGGCTCTGATGATGATGCAGCCATGAATGCTCATGCACCTTGAGAGAAGAGGTGCAGTGATATGGATATATAGAGTATCCATTTTTTTGGTGGGATCCTTGAGTCAACCCTACTCTTGGATCACATACGAGCTATGGGAGCCTTAAGATAGTAGCGCGATGAGTTGGAAGATGGTTGCAGATAACCACATTGAAGAGCAAGAGGGAGTTGTAGAGTTGAAGAGTGAGAAACGTGATGCAGAGGAAGCAACAATGTGGAGGCAACAACGCAGATAGGTTGATGGGACTTCAGCAGCGCAAAGAATTTGGGCTCACGCAGTGCAGTGTTGCAACATGATAGTGTCTCCAAGGGGACAACGTGATTCAGCATCCAGGAGGTTTCAGTGGTGGAGGGAAACCAAACTTGTCTATCAAACAGTTGGGTAAAGTCTTTCAGTTTCTTACTTCTCAGCAACTGAGTTGCAGTGCAGCAGTTAGCAGTGGCAGTGCTATGGGTAGCTTGATGCAGCAATTTGAGAGGGAGTTGCAGTACATATGTGGTAGTGTCAATGGCAGTGGCATAGGAAGCAGTAGAGAGAGAAATAGTGCAATAGATGGAGGGCAACAATCCAAGCATCAATAGCACAAATCCAATACTCAATATCTTGTGATACATGGTGTGATGTATTGCTAGAGCACACTCCTAATGCTAAGAGGGAGTGTTGAGATTTTGTGTATTTGGCATAGCATCAGTTGTGCTCTAGCTCCCAAATTTTGTGGAGGGACTAGAGTACACTTGATCTAAAAGACCCAGAAATGGATTTGAGAAATTTTAGTTGGTGTTCAATTTATTCAAATAATTAATTATTTTAATGGATTTCCTAAGTCTAACTTAGTAAAATAAAATAATTAAAGTGAATTAGTTAGCACATGTGCTGAAATTGTCTTAAGTCACATGGATCAAACAGTGTTTTAATCTCACTCGTTGATGGATGATTTAATCTCGACCATTGAAGGGTACATAAAATTATAAGAGAAAGGCTTGAGGGTCAGTTGAAGACACACAATTTCTGTAGAACCGAGGAATAGATATGGAATTCTAGGGAGGGTTTGCTAAGAATTTCCAGTGGAATTTCCTCCAGTGAGGGGTATTATTGGCCAAGGCAATGTTCCGATTACAGGGCCAAGAGACAGCAAGAGGCAAGAGGATCAGCTCAAGGACAATGCAGAGAGGCTTCAGAGCCAAGCAGAGCAGCAGGGGCAGCGTAGAGGCAGCTAGGGCCATGTTGGGTTGACGCTAGCCAAGTAGAGGTAGCGCAGGGGTAGCGTAGACCCTCCTAGGGTGATGCGGGCCCTCCTAGAGCCATGCATAGGCTGACGCAATCCCTCCAGGGAAACTCTAGGGCTTTAGAAGCAACGCTAAGGGTTTATAGTTTCAGATTCGGGCTGAGTCCTGTAAATCCCGTTTGAGGGTGTGATCGGTCAGATATTTGGCACTAGATATTCATGATAGCTACAGATTTTATATCTTTTTATTATTTGTTGTGTTTTCCAAGGTTGGAACCCAGATTTTCTGTACTCATAACTACTTAATAATAAAACCCTCATATATGTTGAATCAATTTTCCCGCTTTGGGTTTTTCCCAGGACTTATGTCCAAAAATCCATGTGTCACTTTGTTGCATGAGTGAATTATTCAATAAATGATTTTCATGTGTAGGTTGTAGTTGTGTTTATTTCCGGTATTTTCTGAATCTATTTTCTGGAAATAACTTGTATAAATTAAATCAAGTAGGAGAAAATAAACCAATAAATTGCAATAGAATTTTCACAGCTTCCATATGACATTATGTGGATAAGTGTTATATTCATGAACGCATATTTGACAAGTATAACAGTTGGTTCTATTTATGGCAGGATTCGTTAAGGAATCAAATTCCCTTGAGAGATTGTACATGTACGTGTTCAGTTATAGGTTATCATGTTGGGTACAACAAGGTAACGTAACTGGTATATTGTTATGTTTATTTATGCACTGACAGATATGTGTTTATGGAATTATGATGAGGGGATTTCATGGTAGAAGAGATTTCCATGAAATATTGAAAAAAGTTTGGGTTGATCTTTCCCTTGGAAGCGTTGGGAATCCATGGGGTTGAGTCATGATGTTTGTTGCTAGTTTTTTGCTTTCGGTCTTTTTTCATTTGTTTGCGTTTGATTTGCATTTTGGTTGTGTCTAGTGCAGGGCCATGCCACTTTGTTTGTGGTGTCATATTGCTATTGGTTTTCACGGTTTTCTTTTTGTTTGTTTCTTTTTCTTTCCTTTTATGTTTTGAGGGTCTTGGGAATTGGCTGGGAAGGAGGAAGTTAATGGAGCTTGGGGAGAGTTGTGTGGTACCCAACAATTAATGTAAGACTCAGATGAAGCACAATGCATGTATAAGGGCAGATGAAGGCAAGAATATGACAACCCGTTACATTGGTTGGGTCCATTGGGGTAAATGGATGGTGGCAAGACAATCATGAGAAAGGTAAAGTGAATGGATTTGAGGTGTCATATTCCTTGGCTATGTTGGGAATCATTGTTCTCAATGTTGTGCATGTTGTGCACAGATAAAGGGATTTCTCTTAACCTTAACCTTATGATATCTAGTAATTATGTTGTGATTATCATTATGATGATGTTTATATATGTATATATGTATGTCATTGTCTGACAGGGTTGTCAGGGATCATGATTTATTTATGTTGATGTTTATATGTATATATGTATGTATGTCATTGTCTCATAGGGTCTTCAGGGATCATGAAGGGGTTCCTACTTTATGAGGAATCAGGTTGACAGATCTATGAGGTTAGTATTATGTGGATATGAATTAATATTATGTTATCATACTATTTTATGTTTATGCTACGAACATGATATTCTAAGGGGTACATAAGAGGAATGAAAGAAGTGATGTTGGGATAAGCATGAATAGTAGAAAGACACTAGAAGTAAGGTTTCCTGGTAGAGACTGTGTGGTCTTTGGATGTGCAATACTATTGTTGTGTATCTTTATACATGATGTAACTACGGTGTTACGTACATGTTGGTTATGCAGTGCTATGCACAGATGGTGTTGTGCGCATATTGGATATGCAGTGTTGTGTACATATGGTGGTGTGTGCATGTTGGATATGTTGTGTTTTGTATATATGGTATTTTGTGCATGTTGGATATGCAGTATTGTGTACATATGGTGCTTTGTGCATGTTGCATATGTGGTGTTGTGTACATGTGGCATGGTGTGCATGTTGTACATATGCTGCTATCTACATGTGGTGTTGTGTGCATGTGGTGTTGTGTACATGTTGTACATGGGGTGTTATGTGCAGGTGGTGTTGTGTACACAGCGTGCATGTAGTGTTGTGTAAATGTGAATTTGTAAACACATTGTAGAGGTGGTGTTGTGTACACGTTGTGCTGGTGGTGTTGTGTACATGTTGTTCAGGTGGTGTTGTGTGCATGTTTCACATGTTGTGTTGTGTACATATGGTATTGTGTGCATTTCATACATGTTTTGTTGTGTATGTGTGGTACAATGTTATGTGCATTATGTAGTTATTGTATCATAACATGTGTATTTGTTGTGTTGTACTTTGTGTACGGAAATGTATTGTGTTGTACACTAGGTGTATGTGTGTGTATTGTGTTGTGGCGTGCACTGGGTGTAGGTGTATGTGTTGTGTGGTACACCATGTATAGGTGTATGCATGTCATGTACATTGTATGTATGTGAACGTGGTTGAATAGAAGATAAGTACTAGGTGCTTTTTTATTTTGGCAACTGATCAAGTGTGTGTACAAAAAGAATAAAGGATAAAGGTAGAAGAAAAGGACCGATTAAAGGATAAGTATCAGTGTTTTATTTCAGTTTTTGTTATGCATGTGATCTATGATTATGATTTATGATGGTTACATGTGATTTATGGTTCTGATTTATGATGGTTTAGTTTTGAGCTAACTGGATGTGATATGTTTATTCATGATGATTTTGATCAAACAACTAGTTTGACTTGTTGTGACAGGAAGTGAAAAAAATTGTAGGTGTACCATATTGACGGGCTACCAATGAGGTATGATTTAAGTTTATTTCAATTTGTATTGAATCTAATGGAAATTATGTGCTTGGTATAGGAAAGCATGAAAATTCCCGATTGGGGTGGTTGAAGTTGATTGTAAGAATTAGCAGTAAAAACAAAAAGGTATCGGTACAGGCAAGAGTATGTTGGTAAAGCACTTCAGGAGTAGGGCCATTGTGGGACACTGGTACCCAATAGTTTCCATTGATTTCCATGAGAATTTTATGATTGGTATGATGGTTTTGAGGCATGGATATGCCTTCGTTTTTGGACCTTCCGATGCGAGGAAACCTTGCCAAGGAATGTATATTCCAGGAAAGGGGATGTCAAGGAACTTGGAAGGTGAGTGACTAAACAAAAGGGGGTGACCGGATTTCTTGAGGGACTGTGCAGTAGATAAGGGAAGTTCAGGGGAAATAATTTTATTTAGTCATTAGCATTTCCATATGGAATCAAATACACATTGGGAGTGTGCCCTTGAACAATGAGCTGATAACTATTCATTGAGAGAACAAGTAGTGCAAGGATTGTAGCACTAGACATTGGATGCAGACTTTAACTTTGGCAGTCGATTTTGGACTTCCTGGGAAGGAGGTGAATCCTGGTACTACTTTTGAGGGTGGAGGTGTGAGCCTCTAGATTCGCTTGTAGCTGATACGGGCACCATATCCTTTTATTTGTTGGTTAGATAAAATGTGCATATGTGTATATTTGTATATTATTGTAAATATTGTATCGATCTAGACTTATAAAGCTCCATAGACAATATGGTTATTTGTTGGTTGAAGCACATGTGCATAAGTATATGTGGTTGTTATTGTAAATACCATAATGAGTTGTTTTATAAAGCTCTAGTAAACAATATGATTATATGTCTTCAGTAGTGGTCATTGTAAATATTGCAACAAGTCGTGTTATAAAGTTCCATGGGCAGTATGTTTTGTTTTCAGGAGATTTTTAGTTTATAGGTGCAATTCAACACCGAGGATGGTGTTCACCTAAGGGGAAGTGTTTTGTAACAGCCCCTGGCTGAATTTCCATGTAAAAAAAATATAATACCAAGGTCATGGGACATGTATTCCAAGTTGAATGTTGGGAAAAACATCCTAGCGGGTGTTCAATTGGTTTATTATGGCTAACGGAAAATTGGCAAAGGAATTTGAAAAAGCAAAGAGGCATTTATTGGCATTTATTTATGAAAATAATGGAAAATAAGAGAAAAGAAAGGTGAAAGGTCACAGGTTTCATGTGAGGAGGAAAATAAAGGGAAATAATGGAAATTGAAGAAATAAGAGGCCTCAATGATCAAAATTATTCTGAGTATCAGTTCATGGCTTTTTTACAGTGATAGTTTAGAGCTCTCTTCTCTCTCATACTCTTGCACACATAGAGTATTCTTGGAGCCTTCTAGCATTGGATAAAGGAAGGCAAAGGAAGGATAATAAAGCAAAGGGAAGCAAAGATCAAGCAAGAATTAGTTGGATAAAGTGACTATAGTGGGATTACGTGCAGGTATCAAGTTGTGTGTATGATTTCCTATCTATTTTTGACATGCATGGTATATGCATGGATGTGTTTGGTTCACTTGTTGTCATTGGCATGGGTTTTTCTAGGTGTGACAGTGGTTTTTAGCCTTGAAATTTATGGATAGCCATGGTGTAATGGGATTATTTTACTTGGTTGAGACGTATTTCCAGATGGTTTCGAAACTGAGTGGCGTGGTCTCAGGAAAATTCCCAAAGGCCTAGGAAACCCTTGAACGGTAAATGGCGAGATACATGATAAATATTGAGGGTGGAGACGAGAAAATTCTTCACAGTTTAGGTGGATATATCTAGAGGAATCCATGATTGTTTAGGGCCTAGTGATCCGTTGACCAATATATGGCAGGATTGTGGTAAAGCCTAGTAGTGTATGTTTATTATTTTTTTCTAGGAATCCCTTAACCAGTAATGGCGGGATAAATGGTAAAGCCTGGTGGTATATAAGAGGGTTTAGGTCTTAGGAATCCCTTGACCGGTAAAGGCAGGATACACGATAGAGCCTAAGAAAACCTTGGTTGGTTTTTTTATGAGTCCCACATTCATGCTTGGAATATGGCACATGGGTGATTGGCTTAAAGAAAGATTTAGTTCAACCAAATCTATGGTCGAGTGGTACATGGAAGTCCTTGACTTGATTGGTTTTTTAATATGACAATAAGATCTCTTTTCACCTTGTATTTCATGAATATTTTTGCTTATTATTATCTGTTTTTAATGGTTGTTATATCACTAATATTATTCTGGTTATATGTTGGTTATAAGCATGGTTTCATGATATATTTTAGTTATCGCTCTTAACATGTTTTGATTAGTAAATGAATTCCTATTGAATGCATGAACTAATAGATATCATTGCATATATTATGAGAAGGTACTAGACCTTCTTGGTGATTTTCAAATAAGTATCAAACCCTTATGTTCATATATGCATTTATAGCCTGTAAATTACATGTTCACAATGTGTTCGACAAAATGTTTGTCATGGTTAGACTTGGTTAGACAAATTCCTTGATCAAGTTTTGTGTTAGAAGCTTTTTATTTGTATCATTTATTTTTTTTGGAATATTTCATCAATTTTTGGGTAGTGACCTGGAGTCTAGCCCTTAAAAGGTGGCATAGAATCCATAGTCTCAGGCATAGAACTGGCTGAAAAATACTGCAATATCTCCCTTGAAGGCTTGTGCATGCGACTGGAGGCCTATAGTCGCATGGATGCAGGCTTATGCATGGGACTAGAGGCCTATAGTCGCATGGATGCGGGCTTGTACATGCGAATTGGGGTTCAGGTCAGTGAAAGAGAAGTTTAACTTAGGGTTTGGGCACCTACAAGGATGGTTTAGCTCTTGGGGGTCCTATAGCACTTGAGGGAAGTCAATAAGGTTTTGTTTTTGTTGATTCCACTTCCTTAGGTGATCTAGGAGGTTGAATCATATCATAGTAACTCTTCGTCACATATTTACCCTAGTGGATCGGTGAACCTGGGTAAGTGTGGAAGGACAGGTGTTACAAAGTATTTTTTTCCTGTGATCCTGTTGTAACATTATTTGGTTTTGATAAGTTATATTTTTTAGAAAAAATAAAAATTAAAAATATCAAGTTTGGATATGAATAGACAAAATAAAAAAATGTTAGGACTCATGATAAATAAAATTATTCATATCAAGAAAATGATAGGAATAATTTTCCTTAAAAATGAAGGAATTTTTTTTTTAAATGTTAGGAAAAGCAATTAAAAAATGTTTTTCTTAGCTTTAAAATAAAATTGGAAAAAGGCTACGTGTTTAAATGTGCCAAGATTTTATATTAGGAGTTAAGTATCTTTTAGATTTTGATTAAATTGCTTCATTAAGCAATTAATCCTTATTTTAATAAGTGAACACATCTTTTAATCCTAAATTTTGCTAAAAGGAAAAAGTGTTTGTCGCTTGTGTTATCGCTCGAGCAATTTCGAAGGGTGTATCTTTTCCCCGCCCAGATCAATGGCAAGGAAGCCTTTTCGCACCCTCCTTGCCCATTTCATGTTAACGATGTGGGGGTGGGGGGGGTCTTAAAAGTTTCTTTCTCGATGGCGGGCCCTCCCCACATATCACCTCCACGAGAGTTCACACCTCCCCCCCTCCCTCGCTCAAAACCAAAAACCACCAGCTACCCCCTCTGAAATCCACTTTCTCCCCAACGGTGGTTTCCACTCCCCATTTCCCGCCGCATCCCCTTCTCTCATCGTTTTCAACAACAAGACACCCACCTCACCTTCGTTGCAACCCCGCTCTCACTATTATTCCCTATGTCCCATTAGGACCCGCTCCCCGTTGGAAATGCAACAAGATGATGAGCTTAGTGAAAAGAGTCGCCTTCACTAAGTGGGCCCGGAGGCTATTTTTGGCGAAAGTCTATTTTTAGACATGTCGATCATATTCTATGAGTTGCAGGATGCTATTTGTGGATGGTTGGTCAAGTTGGAAAAATAGATGGACTTCTATTTTTAAAAATATTGGGCAGAATCTATTTTTAGATTGCCAGTCTAAAAATAGATATGTCGAATATTATTAGCTCTTAATAATATTTGGACTCTAAACATTATCTTATTCTCTTGGAGCACTTCAGTTAAGTGCACAGATGTGGCACAGGAGCTGACAGAGGGAATTACGCTATTCCTAGGCTTGGTGAGTTCATGCATTGTTGACTTCAGTTGGACTTCAGTGGCAGAAGTTTGGAGGAGTTAATGAGACAGATAGTGGAGTTGTGTTCTGTTTATTTTAGTTGAACTGATTGAGATTAGTTTAACTAGCTAATCAATTAGTTATGAGTGGAGTGAATTAAATATTATTTAATTCATTAATTAGTAACTCATTATTCAACCCAAGAACACATCAGTTCACTACAGTGCATGATCAGTTCAGTGGAGACCAGTGAAAGAGGTAGATGAAAGGGTGGAGTTAGCTATCAGTGGCGACATCAGTTGTGCATGAGATTTGCACCACACTTGGAGGAATTTTCCATGATGATTACGTTGTCAAGCCAAGGAGATTCAAACCTTGGATCTCTATATAGACAGGCCTGGATTGCGCAATAGAGGCAAGGCAATTGGCGGTGAGTTTTGAACCAGTAACCTGTTCAAAACTGAGCTAGATTGTGGGTAACTGTATGAGAAAGTACTTAGTACTTGTGAGGAGTATTGTACTGAGTTTGTTACTTGATTTCTCCATTATAATATACACAATAGCTGCGGGGTTTTCAGCTATAAGATTTCCCCATACATAAATTACCCATACATATTATGTAATGTGTGTGATGTTTTGATGATCTTTTAATCGCATACCGCTTGTTTTATTTCCACATGTGTAATGACCGAGGAAGAGATTACAAAGTTGCATATAATTCGACCTGATATGTGATCAGGATATACTTGCAGATAAATCTTCTTTATTCAGCAATTCTCTACATTCCCTAGCCATTGATTGGCCATTTCATCGCCCAGCTCTTGTACCATTGGAATTTATCCGCTACAGTCATATTATCAAATAATCCCTCATAACATCATTTTAGTCACTGTATAAATGAAGCATTTCCCTTCCTTTTACCACTTTTGTTATATTCATCGTTTTATGTTGGATTGCAGGTATTCAAAGCAGAACTGTGCATGGTTTTAGATGTCTCTTATCGTATCACATAGAATTAACGTTCTTCTCCTTATTATTTTCCTCTGAGAACATGGCCCCAAAAGGAAAGAGAATAAAACCTACCTCTAAATAAAATCCTCCCTCTTCTACCCCGGTCGATCTCGACCACATTCCCCTTGTTGATTCTTACTATAAAATTGTTGAAAAAAAGTCTGAATTTGAATTCCATGAATTGCACCTGTGGCTGAAGCAAAAATACCTTGATCAACAAGACGAAATAAAGTTGTGGGAATCCCTTCTGCTCCTCTTTTCATTCCCTCAAACCCATGACTTCCCAGATCTGGTCATCTGGTGTCAAACTAGATATGGCCCTATCAAAAGAGCAGTGGTGGCTTAGAATGGAGAAATTCTAATATCCATCACTGTAGAGACCATTAACAGTATGCTCTTAATCCCTAAAAATTATTCCTTAATCATGTTCTCTCTGGCAGCTCTTATGGAGTTGTACCATAAGCTTACTTTCCCTCAAAGAGCCCAAATCTTTGAAACCTTTTTACCTAATGATGCTGAATTACCAAAGAGGAATCCACCCTATCCATCCTCCATGTTTCCCTGAAGCCACCAAACACATCATATCTCTACTTTCTTGCTTGTTAGGATATCCATATGAAAAGACAGTAGATGAACCCATCCTTTGATATTTATCCATTTTATCCAAATATCATCAACCTGCATTCATGTATAATTACAGTCAATTTTTTGCTGGTAATATGCATGAGAAATTCATGAATTTGACAACCCAATGGATGATTAAGTACACCTCTGTACTTATATATATGTTTATGTTTAAGCAGGAGATTCATTTCCTATCACACTCAACAAGCAGGATGAACAAGGAGTCAACTAGTCAGTAATTCATTGGACAGAGATGGTCAAGTCCATTTCAGCCAAATTCTCTTTTTCAGATTCCTTTGACTCATTCACCCATCCAGTAGCACAGCTTCTCAGTAGCCAGAGTGAGCCTAGAAATTGGTTAAGACATCAAAAGGATCCTTAAATTAAGTGACCAAGTCAAAACTCGAGACTATTATTTATACTATAATTACACTGACATTAGGGTATATGGTTGTGAGTTAGCACCATATAAGTTGCCAAAATACGTTCCAATGAGAATTTTCTCTTTGGAATATATTAGGCAGATTATTAATATGGACGATCTACACTCTGTTTCAAGGAAAAGTAAGTCACAGTTCAAGATCAAGTCAAAAATTGGTTCCTTCATTTGTCATACCAGATCAACTGGCATTGAGGAAGATACTATTTTGAAAAATATGAATTTTCAACCAATTTTCACTTCGTCTTATGACACCTTCAGTATTATTTCAAATTTAAGATTTGAATTAAAAATAACTCCATATAATCATACACCAAGGCCTAAAATTGAAAATTTCATGAATCAGGAGCAGTGGATCGAAAATACATTGCAGGAAGCAGAGGAGCAAATACTTTCTACCTGCACTTTGCATACTCTAGTTTCCCAAATCAAACAGTAGAAAAAAACAAGGGAATAAACATCAAATACTATGGATTTGATCAGATAATTCATATTCCAACAAAAGAATCAGAAGACCGACTTATCAGTTTCTACATAAAAAATCAAAAGGAACCAAAAATCATAGAGTTAGGAGATCTAGAAGTGTCCACATCAGCAGGATGGAGTGTTCCTAATACCCCATAACCTAATTCACCTTCTCAAGAACTTCTGGAGATCATCCAAACCATGGGAACCATTTCATCATAAGACCAGAATATATTCTCCAAGTTCTTAGAGATTAAACAGAAAAATGAAACATTGAAATCTAATGTATACAGTTAGTTCTGGAAGCAGATTTCAACCTCATAGCACAGACTTCTCTCTGCTTTTGATAGTGAAAAGGGCAGGATGCAAATGGCTTTCCTGCAATCTCAAGTCCCATTTCTTAAGTCTCCATAAGATTATAAGAAGACCATTTTCTCATTTGATGCTAACCAGATTCGTCCAATAGATCAAATGGATATGCATAGACAGTCTAGAGAGATGATTTTCTCTACCACGAATAATACAACTATGACTTTCTCTAAGTTAAGAACAACATTATCAAATGTATTGTCACAACTTAAAATAGAAAAAATCTCTTCTTTAGCTAAATACAATAAGTTAAAGTCTTTAGAAGACCTTGTGGTTAAGATTGGGTATGACCCAAAAGATTGTAAATTTCTAGAGGAAATTTTGAAGAAGAAAAATGATGACATTGGAGCTCTACTGAAACAACTTAATATACCTTCCAAATAATATCAACAAACAAATAAAATAGGGGAGAGTGAACAAAACAGTGAAGAGATGCTCAAACTGATCATTGAGAAGAATATTCAAATAAAGAAGATGGAGGAGCAAATTGAAGGATTGCTCAAAGAAAAAGAGTTAGCTCAGCTTGACATGATCCTAGTTATAGCAATACCAATTGCAGTTGTAGGGACAGAGCTCGGCTCTTCATCAATATCTATGAAATCTACATTGATAATAGGGGATTCAGTCAGACTAGTGTAGGAGTTGACCATATAGAAACAGGAAAATGAGAAGCTACTAGAGAAATTCAAGAATTTGGAAACTCGGAGGATAAAAAATGATACATTATACATGGAAGAAAAGTAGAAGTCTCACAGGTGGGGACTTAAATTTCAGAAGTTAGAAAGTGAGCTGATAATGGCAGACACCTTGGCCCAAGCCAAGGAAAGTATTGGACAGAAATCAGTCAAGCAATGACAGAAGTATGTCCATCCATACAAATTATTTTTGAGCAGCAAGAGTTAATTAACAGATGCAGGATAGTCATTGAAAACAAAAATGCAACACTCAAGCAGAAACCAACCGAGGAATCAATCATGATTAAGGTGTTGAACTCAAAGAGAAGAGCAGAGTTGAAGCATATCAACATTTTAGATAGAATAGCTACTATCCTCGAAATCAAGAAGGTATTGCAGAAGAAGAATTTACTGAACCAATTGGAAAATAAGTGTCAAAATTTGGACATTGTTGTTCGAAGGTTTCACACTAAGTTTAATTTGCTGAATTAGAGAGGATTTCCTGGACTAGTAGCTCCAAATGAGAAACTGATCAACCTAGAGGAGTACTACAAAAAATTTTACACTTGCAATTGACAAACCAAAGTTTGCATGAATTAAAGGCCATGTGATAGGCAAAGCTTTTCTTGAAGATTTATATTTTGATTTGATTATAAAATATGAAATAAAATATCTCTTCCTCTACATTTGAAAGATACACAGAGGTAGATGAAGTTTTCATAAAGTTGGTAAATCTGGAAATTCCGAGTGAGGAAATATGGGATCACCTATGTGAAACCATCAAGTAACTTTTTGTCTCCAACAACATGCCAACACAACGACAATTTTTGGGTCACATCATCAATTGTTTCCTCAAAGACAGTGTCAAATCACTCATCAGTTTTGTTTTCCTACAATTTGATACTATTTTTGTAATCCTTTTTAGATACTTATAAGTGATAGAAGCTAGTATAAATAACTCTTCATTCGAGTTATTAAGGGTTGCGCCTTTGAATGCATTTGTAAGAAGAAGTGTATGAGCTTTGATTATTGATGATAATAAAAGGATTATGGATTTATTTCAATCAGTTTTTTCTCTTGTAAGTTTTCCAGTAATAATTACATTTTGTTTTCTACTTATATTTGATGTTTATGAAGATAATTAGGTAAGAAAAAGTTGTGTTTCAGTATATCTTAAATCCTCTGAACTTATAATCTATATTAGAAAATGACTTATTGAACTATAAGTTTTTATAAGTCCCTCTATATCAATTAATTGTCAGCATCTTCATAAAGTTAAGTATGTTTTGTTA
The DNA here is from genome assembly GCA_034641835.2 of Pinus albicaulis. Lineage (NCBI taxonomy): Eukaryota > Viridiplantae > Streptophyta > Pinopsida > Pinales > Pinaceae > Pinus > Pinus albicaulis. The sequence goes on along the minus strand of JAXQQM020067275.1, from coordinate 536,155 downwards.
AGTTGTTGAACATTGTTTGATAGCCTTTCACACTTATGATAAATTAAACATTCAATATGAATATTTAACTGATCATACATTCCTACATTTTCTGCCTCCACATATGTAATCTTAAATAATTGTTTGAAGTAAAGCAACAACCCTTTTTTTAATAATTAATATTATCTAAAGTTTAAATACATCTATATGCAATCGCTTTATACATTGGTCCTCCAAAAACCCCAATTCAAAACAAACAAAATATTATAGATGCTCTGGCATGATTAATTGACCTAGAATTATCTCAGAGGACAACATCAGACTCACGTCGTTGCTGGGGATACAAAATTTGATCTATTTTCCCTGGGACAATGATATTCTTATTCCTTTAAAGGTGAATAAAGGTATAGTTAGGTTAAAATATTTCATGTGGCGACTTCACAGAACCCAAGTTGGCTCCTTCAAGACATAACGGGTCACATTCTGATTCTGAGATTGTTCTACCTTTATCAGATCCAGAGAGACTGGTAAGACAAGCCTCTTCAAGAGAAAACATCAAACCCCTTCTTCTTCTATTCCTCAACAGGAGACCACCTCAGTTCCTGATCCTTTTAGTTTGGACCTATTCTCCTAAATTCAAAATATCTACTACCTAGGGTGCATGAATTGATATCTAAAGGAGTTTATTTTAAATCTGCTCTTGTAGTTCATTCACTAGAATCCTATCAAGTACCTATAGTACCTTCTGAATTCCCTACATCAGAGTAGGAATTGGCTTTACATTTACCTGAATTCAAACCTACTGATTTCATTTCTCCTACCTCGTATTATTTTCCATCCACTTTTGCACAACCAGAAGATCTCTTCTCCTTATATTCAAACCCATTATTTGAACATAAATAAGGAGAAGAAGAGTTCCAAAATTTGGTCATTCATACACCTTTGAGATCTGTAAGAATATCTTCAACTTTACTTCTTCCTCCACCTTCTTTTACCCCTCCATATTCACATCCTTCTTCCACTACTTCATCTTCTACATCTACCTCATCATCTACTACAACCACCACCACTGAATCTTCTTCATCTCCATCACAAGGTATGGTTGGTTTTAGGCCTATTTTTCAAGCAAAATATGCTACTTTACTGCTTCCAAACATATTAAATGATTTTCCTGCTGGATATTTGAAACATCTTCCAAGGTTAAATGGGGAAACTGGTTAATGTTAGTTGAATATCATTTAGTAGCATTTCTAGACTTTGCTAACAATATGAACATAGAACATGAAAATGTATATATGAGATTGTTTGTGAAATCTTTAGAAGGAAAGTTAGAATCTGGTTTAGACAATTGAGGGAAAATTCCATTCGGTCTTGGGAAGAATTACCAACTATTTTTAAGAATCAATGGGGTGTTAAAAATGATCTTGCCTATTTCTTGACATAATTTTAAGAACTTAAGAGAAATTATGGTGAACCATTATCTGAGTTCATTAAAAGATTTAACAAACTTTATCATAAGATGCCTTTTGACTGTAAACCACAAGTAGCAGCAGCAAAGGTTAGGTTTTCCAAATCCTTTGAAGATGATTTTGCAGTCATTTTAAGGGGAAGAACTTTTCTTACCTTAGAAGATATGCAAACAAATGCTATTGATGTTGAAGCTAATAGAGCTGCTTCAGCTAAACTTAAAGCCAAAGCTGAAAAGGCTCAAAGTAAAATGAAAGCTAATCAAGAAGCTTCTTCTTCTTCTAAATCTAAAAATGAAGATAAAAAAATATATGAACTTACATCATCACTTAGGAACCTTTCAAATAGGATTTCTAAAATTGAAACACAACCTAGAGCAGTTCAATAAACTGTTAATAGACCTCAAACACAAACTCAAGGTCAATTTAAGAAAGCTCCACAATTACAAATTCTTCAAAGACCTAGTAATGATTAGCAAATACCACCTCCTATTTTGATTGATGATCAAGAGTTTAATGATAATACTCTTTTAATCACAGAAGATATTAACAACCTTAACAATAAATCTGATCAGACAGCTATTGTCCCCATTCCTCAAAATAAAACATTTCAAGAGGATCAAGAAAATTCTTGTGTCTAAATATCAAGCCTTCTCAGAATTTCTAATTGTTGAGCTTAACATAAGGTATGATTTAATTCCAAGGGAAGGTCCTGGAAGGCCTCCCAAAAATCCTGTTATAATTGAACCACAGATAAAATCTGTTGAAACTCAAACAACAACCATTCAACCTTTAAATCAACCAACTAATACTAATCAAATTGATAGAATTGTTTTAATTGCTTTTAATGTTGAAAGGGAGTTAGAGAGAGTCAAAATTCTCATCCCATTATCAGAACTTTCAAAGAACCCTAGATACAAAAATCAAGTCACAAAATGGATTCAAAACTCAAGTGTAGATGCTGAAGAGGACGTTATAAGTCTTCAATATGAAAAACCATCAGTAGTAAAAGGTCAAGGTTTGGAAAAATTATTAGTTGAATCTAATTGTAAAGTTCTAGGGACAAATTCTATTTTCGAAGTTTCAGAGAAGAATACATAAGAACCTTCTTCCAACTCTCATGGGGAGAATCCACAAGAACCTTCCCTAAATTCATAAGGGGAGAATCCACAAGAACCTTCTCAGGATTCTAAAGGGAAGAACACACAAGAACCTTCATATTCAAATCAAACAGTCCTTGTTCATATGGATGAAAATTTTTTATTGTCATATTGGTATTCTGATATTGTACATTTTCTGGTAACCTTGAGTGTCCTAGTCAATTTTCAAGAAATCAATGTAAGACACTTAAGTTAAAGTTTGTAAAGTACTGTATCATAAATGAAAACTTGCACTGGAAGGATCCTCTCAGCATCCTTTTGCTTTTCTTGACAAAAAGTGAAACAGAAGGAATTATTGAGTAGTTTCATGCAGGTATATGTGGTGGAAATTATGCCCGAAGATCCACAACATAAAAAATACTAAGAGAGATATTCTATTGGCCTACCATGTTTTCACAAGTAGGAGCAAAGGTTAGAAGTTGCATTCCATGTCAGATGTTTCCTGGAAAGCAAAAACTTGTAGCCCTTCCACTAGTTCCAGTATTAGTTTCAACACCCTTCTTACAGTGTGGATTGGATTTCATAGGGGAAATTCATCTAGCATAAAGTAACCAAATAGATGGATCTTAACTGCCACAGATTACTTCACCAAATGGGTAGAGAAAATTATAGTTAGGGATGCCACGGATACTGTAGTGATCAAATTCATTAAAGAAAACATTATTTCCAGATTTGGATGTCCTCAACAAATAGTAACTGATAATGTAACAAAATTTAGTAGTGTAAAAATGATTGAGTTCTGTCAGAAGTATCAAATCTTATTACATCATTCTACTCCTTACTATCCACGGGGAAATGGTCTTGCAGATCATCAAACAAGAGCCTGGACAAGGTAATTAAAAGGAATTTAGAAGATCATAAGAAGAATTGGGAAAATGACCTCATCTATGAAGTTTGAGCTAACATGATATCTCCCAAAAGATCTACAGGCAAGTCTCCATTTCAACTGGTTTATGATAAAGAAGCCATTTTTCCTACCAATTTAGCTTTCCCTGTTTTAAATTTTTTACAAGAATTTAACGAATAATCCAATGATTTCTCTAGAAGGATCAATTGGATTATTGAATTAAATGAAAACATGGATGATTTTCAATAAAGGAAATATCAGGGTCAGATGAAAAGTATTTTTTATAGGAAGTCAAGAGAAAGAGATCTTAGGAAAGGAGATCTAGTATTGAGATGGGATGCTAGGAGGGAGGAAAGAGGAAAACATGGAAAATTTGATAGCCTTTGGTTTGGACCTTTTAGCATTGTTGAAGTAAAGGGTAACAATAACTTCATCTTACAGAACTTGGAAGAACAATTTTCTTCATTTATAGTCAATGGAAGATTTCTGAAGCATTAATTCCAGTACTGAAGATGCAGAAGAATCATTCAAATTCATCATTGTAAATATACTGGCTTTGTTAAAATTTTCAATTATGTTTGTTTTCACATCAAATACTCCATTAGCCCAAGGAGAAGGAACTTGGATCTGCTTGTTCTCTGAATCCTACAGGAGGAAGCATTCCCTAGTTGAAGCCGATGTTGTAACATTATTTGGTTTTGATAAGTTAGAATTTTTAGAAAAAAATAAAATAAAATTGTCAAGTTTGGATATGAATAGACAAAATAAAAAAATTTAGGACTCATGATAAATAAAATTATTCATATCAAGAAAATGATAGGAATAATTTTCCCTAAAAAATGACGGAAAAATTGTTTAAAAAATGTTAGGAAAAGCAATTACAAAATGTTTTTCTTAGCTTTAAAATAAAATTTGAAAAAGGATGTATGTTTAAATGCACCAAGATTTTAAATTAGGATTTAATTATCTTTTAAATTTTGATTAAATTGATTCATTAAGAAATTAATCCTTATTGTAATAAGTGAACACATTTTTTTATCCTAAAGTTCGCTAAAAGACAAAAGTGTTTGTTGCTTGTGTTATCGCTCGAGCAATTTCAAAGGGTGGATCTTTTCCTTGCCTAGATCAACGGCAGGGAAGCCTTTTTGCACCCCCATTTCCCATTTCCCATTAATGGCAGGGGGGGTGGGTTCAAAAAAAAAATTCTCGATGGTGGGCCCTCCCTACGTGTCACCTCCACGATAGTTCGCCCCCCCAGCCCCCGCTCAAAACCACAAACCACCGCCTACCTCCTCCGAAATCCACTTCCTCTCCAACGGTGGTTTCCACTCCCGCCAATGGTTAGTTGACCTTTCTCCCTGACCGTTTCCCAACATCGAATAAGACGTTGCCACCTCAACTTTCTGTTGTAACCCCGCTCCTTACTGTTATGCCCTCTATCCTATTAGACCCATCCCCTAGTCGTTGATTAGTCGTTTCATCGCCCAGCTAATGTATTATTGGAATTTATCCGCTATGGTCATATTATCAAACATTCACCTCATAATGGAATTTTAGTCATTATATAAATGGAGCCTCACCTTTACTTTTACCACTTTTGTTGTATTCGTCATTTTATGTTGGATTGTAGGTATTCAGAGAAAAATTGTGCATTGTTTTAGACATCTCTTATCATGTCACAGAGATTTAATGTTCTTCTCCTTATTATTTTCCTATGCGACCATGGCCCCAAAATGAAAGAGAAGAAGACCTACCTTTAAATAAAATCCTCCCACTTCTACCCTGGTCGACCTCGACCACGTTCCCCTTGCTGATTCTTAGTACAAAATTGCTGACACATAGTGTGAATTCAAATTCCATGAATTGCACCTATGGCTGAAGCAAAAATACCTTGATCAACTAGATGAAATCAAGTTGTGGGAATCCCTTCCGCCCCTCTTCTCATTCCCTCAAACCCATGACTTCCCAAATCTGTTCATCTGGTGTCAAACCAAATATGACCCTATCAAAAGAGAAGTGGTGGCTCATAATGGAGACATTATGATATCCATCACTATAGAGACCATTAACAGTCACTAGAGAATTTGGCGGAAATTCCGACGGCCAATCTGTCGTATTTGACCGAACACTTGGTCGTCGCAAGAGCGATGATTCGCGGCGGACAAACAGACGTGGTTTGTCATGCCGTCGTCGCAGTTCCCGGGACGCACGTAAAAAGTGCTCGCACTAATCGACACTTCTTCCGTCGCTTCCGAACAAGCGTCACTCTTCCGACGTATCACAAACCGTCGCGCCTCCGACGTTTGTAAACTGTCGCACTTCCGATGAAATCTGGTTTGACGTTTGGAACGTCACTCTTCCGACGCCTGTAAACCGTCGTAATTCCGACCCAACGTGGTCCGACGTTTTGGACGTCGCTCTTCCGACGTCTGTAAGATGTCGCAATGCCGACGATATGTGGTCCGACGTTTGGAACGTCGCTCTTCCGACGTTTGTAATCTGTCGCAATTCCGACGATATGTGGTCCGACGTTTAGAACGTCGCTCTTCCGACGTTTGTAATCTGTCGCAATTCCGACGAAATGTGGTCCGACGTTTTCATACTGTCTCTCTTCCGACGTTTCTAGGTTGTCGCAGTTCCGATGTCTACAAGGCGTCGGTAGACCGACGGAGGGTTCAATTTAAAAAAAAAAAATTGAAACTTTAAAAGACGAGAAACGTTGTTTTGAATATATTATATGAAGTAAAACAGTCCATGAAAGTGAAATAGCAGTATGTAGAATAGTAAAGCAACAGATAGAGTACCGACGTCCATTGTTCCAAATACAAATTAAAGTACCCAAAACCCCGCAACAGAGAAAAACGCTAATCATAATCATGTGAGGAGTGTGATATGTCCAAAATATAAAAAGACCATCAGACCATATCAATAAACCAGCAACATAGACCAGCATCGCTAGTTTTGAAGGCAGAGTGATAAACATTAATCATTTTTTTTTTCACAAGAGAGAAAACGTTGTTTTGAATATATTATATGAAGTAAAACAGTCCATGAAGTCATTACATTTTCACATCTGAAGATTGGAACCCAAATATCCATCCAGAAAAGTGGAAGTCCCACCCCATACATTGATAGAAAAATACCCCATGTCACATATAGGGACTTGATATAAAACCCAGTAATGGTCCACATGGAGATTATCGACAAATCTGAGAAAGCATCCAAATATGCCCGAGGCATCTATAAGAAAGTGAAATAGCAGTATGTAGAATAGTAAAACAATAGATAGAGTACTGACATCCATTGTTCCAAATACAAATTAAAGTACCCAAAATCCTTGAACAGAGAAAAACACTAATCATGTGAGTGTGATATGTCCAAAATATAAAAATACCATCAGACCATATCAATAAACCAGCAACATAGACCAGCATCGCTAGTTTTGAAGGCAGAGTGATAAACATTAATCATTTTTTTTTCACAAGAGAAAAAACACTGTTTTGAATATATTATATGAAGTAAAACAGTTCATGAAGTTATTACATTTTCACATCTGAAGATTGGAACCCAAATATCCATCCAGAAAAGTGGAAGTCCCACCCCAGACAGTGATAGAAAAATACCCCATGTCACATACATGGACTTGATATAAAACCCAGTAACGGTCCACATGGATATTATCGACAATCTGAGAAAGCATCCAAATATGCCCGAGGCATCTATAAGAAAGTGAAATAGCAGTATGTAGAATAGTAAAGCAACAGATAGAGTACCGACGTTCATTTTTCCAAATACAAATTAAAGTACCCAAAATCCTTGAACAGGGAAAAACGCTAATCATGTGAGGAGTGTGATATGTCCAAAATATAAAAAGACCATCAGACCATATCAATAAACCAACATCGCTAGTTTTGAAGGCAGAGTGATAAACAAGATAGAGTACCGACGTTCATTGTTCCAAATACAAATTAAAGTACCCAAAATCCTGCAACAGAGAAAAACGCTAATCATGTGAGGAGTGTGATATGTCCAAAATATAAAAAGACCATCGGACCATATCAATAAACCAACAACATAGACCAGCATCGCTAGTTTTGAAGGCATAGTGATAAACATTAATCATTTTTTTTTTTCACAAGAGAAAAAACGATGTTTTGAATATATTATATGAAGTAAAACAGTCCATGAAGTCATTACATTTTCACATCTGAAGATTGGAACCCAAATATCCATCCAGAAAAGTGGAAGTCCCACCCCAGACAATGATAGAAAAATACCCCATGTCACATACAAGGACATGATATAAAACCCAGTAACGGTCCACATGGAAATTATCGACAATCTGAGAAAGCATCCAAATATGCCCGAGGCATCTATAAGAAAGTGAAATAGCAGTATGTAGAATAGTAAAGCAACAGATAGAGTACCAACGTCCATTGTTCCAAACACAAATTAAAGTACCCAAAATCCTTGAACAGAGAAAAACGCTAATCATGTGAGGAGTGTGATATGTCCAAAATATAAAAAGACCATCAGACCATATCAATAAACCAGCAATATAGACCAGCATCGCTAGTTTTAAAGGCAGAGTGATAAACATTAATCATTTTTTTTTTCACAAGAGAAAAAACGTTGTTTTGAATATATTATATGAAGTAAAACAATCCATGAAGTCATTACATTTTCACATCTGAAGATTGGAACCCAAATATCCATCCATAAAAGTGGAAGTCCCACCCCAGACAATGATAGAAAAATACCCCATGTCACATACAGGGACATGATATAAAACCCAGTAACGGTCCACATGGAGATTATCGACAATCTAAGAAAGCATTCAAATATGCCCGAGGCATCTATAAGAAAGTGAAATAGTAGTATGTAGAACAGTAAAGCAACAGATAGAGTACTGACGTCCATTGTTCTAAATACAAATTAAAGTACCCAAAATCCTTGAACAGATCAAGAAAAACGCTAATCATGTGAGAATTCCAAGTAAAGTTAATCTATTAACATTGCGAATAAAATTACACCGAAGTCAAAAACATTGCCTGGCCATACTCATGGCAAATTTGTCATCAAAAAATCAAAAATTAAGAAGACTGCCCTCATACGGGGAAACCAGTCTTGAACGTTTAATTTACAGAATTCAAAAATATTACAAAGGTCCAGCACAGTAAAATAAACTAAAAGCAACCCAATTAAGTGGGCCTGCTAAGCAAGAAAAACAAATTAACCAAACTACTCCTCCGGTGGTTCCTCCACGATTCGGCACCATCCTTCGAAAGGTCCAGGATCGCTAGGTGCTACCTCCACATGCATGCCACGGCTCCCCTCCTGAAGGCCCGAATGCTTGCCGGCTTTTTCCGAGCTCAGACCCGCCGGACGGGTGCATTCTTCCTCCGTTTGGGCCTCCTCACGGAATACCACAGTGACTAAAGCCGTGATTCTTGGGCTGTTGAGAGAGCAATTAAAGGAAAATTGCACAGTGCGCGTCGTGGGAGAAGGTGAACTAACGGTGGGGAAGCCAGGAGAAGGGGAATCTATACGGTGGCCAGATGCTACAAGCCGACCCCGCCCACTCCTAGTATTTGGATATCGACCTAAATAATAATCACTGGACTGGCCGGAAGTCGACTCTGTTGAGGGGCTGGAGGGAGCACGTCGGGGTTGACGTCTAGTGCTCCCCCTGCGGCAACGCATCCTATGACGCACGCGAGGCATGGGTGCAATCTCAGGCGCAGTGGGCACAAGAGGAGACGAAGAAGCATAATTTCAATTAACAGAGGAAGACAGACAGAGACAAAACCGAGAGAAATGCAAATATGCAGCAACGTCTAGGCAGAAGTTCAGCTGGCCACTTCTCCTTATCGTCACAGTTAGCAGGCAGTGTAATCCAGCAACCGGCTTGTCTAAAAAACCATGGCTAAACGCCATTTTGTCGACCCGTCTGCAATGCAATCAAAGGACGCCCGTCATAATTAATCTCTGATCATTAATAATGAGAGCCGAAGGCCGGATCAAATTGGAGCGTGCGAAATCGCTAAGAGGAGTGGAGGTCCGATCTTGAACAGTGTTAAAAATTAATTAATGCAGATTTGATGTGAAAATTTAATTGAGCAGCGTTAAATGTTAGTGCGATTGATATGAAATCACCATATCCATGTCCCATCACCTTAAACGCCATCGAATGCACCCGCAGCCGGGAGCAGGGCAAGTTTTTATTGAGGACACGTGGCAGAAATTGATTGGAGCGGATCTTTGTTTGGGCCGCTCGCGCAGTGGAAATCCGGACCCGTAAAATATTAGGGCGAATTTGATAAGAAATTTGCGTCACAAAATTGGCCGACGTCAGCAGGCTATTTTGGAACGCGAATTTGGGTTGAATTATGGTTTATCGCCGTTTGAAGTCCGGCGGGCTCGACTCAAGAACAATTTTGTTTGATCCCATCTTATAAAATTTGTGTTGGTTTTCTTTGATAATACACATATTTATAATAAATCGTGGGAATACCACACTAAACATGTGGAAAAGTTATATAAATAATTATTGAGAACAATCATTTTTATGTAAAAATATCCAAGGCGAGGTCTGTGTAGAGAACCGGGGTCGTGAAAACTGTTCAAATATAAAAATCCCGCTTAATAAAGAGACAAAATTGTTGTGCTTTTGGAACCTGACTCGAGGATTGGACATGAGTTAACAAACAAAAGGATAGCGGAACCAGACTTGCACCCGTGGTCAAGCCCTCTACCAAAACCACGAGCGGAATCACAAAAGCGGGCTGCCCATATCGCACCGCTTTTGCGGAGTAGGCGGTATTTCCTATTCACGAGCGATTCCATAGGGAATGCGACACGTGGCGAAGTGACCCCAGAAAACAACCATTTAACCCACGCCATCGCACGTTAAAGCCCGACGTTGGAAGCCGAGCGAAATTGCCAAGAGTCGTTGATTTGGAGAAGGGCCATCGGACGGTGGTCGCATGTTGAACTTGCCCGGAGGTTAAATAAGGTGTGCGGAGGATAGCCAGGTATGATACGAGTGTTTGATTGGTTATTGATATATATAGGTGGGGCCGGAGTATAATGAAATTGTTTAATTAAACGATTGGCGGATAATTAGCATAAGTCTGGAGCATGATTGTTGTAAGGCCGGGTGGTGAAATATAGAGCCGAAAGTTCATTACAAGTTATTTATTTAAAAAGAAACGTGGAGTATAAATACAAAGTGTTGAAATTTAAACATTGGTTATAAGGCTTGGAGATAATATAAAGTTGGGAATATAAATTAAAGTCCAACCATTGTGGATAGTATTTATTTATCAAATTCTACGAATTTGATAAATAAACCCGAAGAAAGAAGAAGTCAATTAAGACTCAGGCTGGAGGAAAAGAACGGGGTACACCAAGGGAAAATGCCGACAGAGCGATTGTAGACACACCAGCTCTCCTTGGGGGTCCAATTTCAGTTTTGTTGCGTCACACGATGATCTCTCTTCTCTGGCATTTACTTGTATTGAAGATCACTATTCTAGGAATAAAGAGTTATTTTCTCCAAAAATAACCCTAGCCAAACATTGACAATGCATCAAGGATATCTTTCTATGCTTCATAAGTACATATGTTCTACTTCTAAATCATGTCTTGGAAGTGGTTGTTTTGCTGGAAATTATTCACCAGTTGGTTTCATACCAAAGTATTTTTCTCATTTTCAGCATCCAATACATGAAAAAGATAATGGTTTAAAACAACAAAAATATTTGAAATTTTGCAAGAATTGTCTGGTACACTTTGAATATTAATTTTGAAGTCAAGTGCATGATGTTGTATAGGATCAAGTGTCATTTTGAATACCAAATGTTTCACAAGAAACTTCTCAACATGCTACCCTGCAGTAAGGATTAAATGACAATATTGCATCAACTATTTCCATAATAAAAGTGCACCTTGGCCATAAGACTAAACAACTACAAATGTTGTAGATCTAACAAGACCACACAATCAAATGTATTCCACAAGGCCAATACCGTATGAAAAATGAAAAGGAGTTTGCAACCAAAAATACCTTAGGCAACTAATTCAATTAGATACACCAAACCATCAGCAAAAAGGAAAACCAGCCTACTCAAAAGGCAAGCGTTTATCTCCTTTGACAAAATTTTGAGTTCCGAAACAAGGGCCTTTATTGTCTTGTCAATGCCCCTAGTAATTTGAACGGGGTTTGCACCTGCTGCAACAACCTAAACAAAAAGGTTTCATTTCAAATTATTTTCCACAAATTTAAGATACAACCATTGTCAATTTTGTATTTCCTAATAAGCTCATAAATTTTGACAAAAGAACAAAATTTTTTTAATACCTGATAGCAATTTTTTCACTCAAAAACTATCTTAGAATCAATAAGCCCAACCCAAAACTAAAAAACCAAACACCATAAGACCCTACAAAAATGAATAGATGATCTTAATCCAGTACTATCGACAAAAAGTTACCTTTACACCCTCACTTATTAAACCCCGTGCTGTTGAATTTTAACTTCAACTGCTGCAGCAGAAGGACGGATGCAGCAGCAACATTTTTTTTTGGAGGTTGCTTGCATGCCATCCAGAAATTTAATTCAGCATTTAAAATTCCTGCAAGTTTTTTTGTAGACGGCCGCAGCCATATTTCTGTACAGGATTGTATTTAAACACAACAACCAACATTAACGCAATTCACCAACCAGAAATTAAACAAACAGAAATTTACCCGACAGTTTTGTAAATTCAAAAGGAGGACACGTGGAGCATTAATATTGGATCGCATGAAATTGAAGGGAATCTGAAAAACTGAAAACCGGACCCGAATTTTTTATAGGGCACATTGGATTGAGAATTCGAGTTAAAATTAGGCAGACGTCAGCATCCCATTTTGGAACGTGAATTTGGTTTGAAATTCAATCTATTCAGACTTTTGAAGTCCGACAGAAAGGGTTCTTTAATGTTTTGATAGTTTAATATATACATATGTTTTAAACATATGTTATATATATATATCATATGCGAAATGAAAGGTGGGCCATAGAATTTAGTTTTAATTTTATTTTTTTAAAAGAGGGTTTATTATAATATGTTTTATATGTTACGGCATATAAAAATAAAAAGGACAAAAAAGCTTGGTAGTTTTTTTTATAGACAATACGTAAATTTTTTATTACACAGCAGTGTGTAAAAAGTGAAATACTGAGTGTAACTTTTTAAGTGTGTATGCACAACAGTGCGAAAGTGAAAAACACAGCAGAGTGTTTTAGAGACAGAGTATGTTTGTTTTGAACAGACAATGAGTTGGTTTTATGCACTGCGTTTTGTAGCAGTCATAATTTTGTAATCCCTCTCAGTGAGGAAGAAGTGTAATAGTTTTTTTTTTAGTTATTGAAGGGAATATAAGTTTGTTTTCAAAGTATTGAAACTCTGTCTCCTGTCAAAGAAATTTTTATTTTCTCTGTGTTAGAGGAAGGGAGATTTATTCTCCATTCATTGTTCTGGAATTTTTCAATATTCCAACATGTGAAAGAACAACAGATGTTGTGGTTCCATCCCCAGCTAAATCATTTGTCTTTGCCGCAGCTTGCCTTACCAACTTGGCCCCAATATTTTCAACCGGGTCCTCTAATTCAACCAATAAAAAGGCCAAAACCATAGCATTGAGATACATTTCATTACACTGTCAATAACAATAAAATTTGACTCAGCCATAACCCTTTCTTTTTATTGTTGTGAAAATCTTTATGCATTACTCTAATGTGGCTAGTCCATAGGCCAAGTAGACCATTGGGTAACAAATATGTTTCCTTTCACCTTTGAGTTTTCAAATTATGCCTACTAAATCTAAGACATTTAAGAGGGGGAACTAATACAACGTTAAAAAGAAAACCAGAGCACACATCTACAAATTACCTCCTTAGCTACTGTCACACCATCATTAACTATTTTCGGAGAACCATGCTTGCTCTCGAAGACAACATTTTGCCCTTTGCCCCAAGGGTGACTCCAACAAGATCAACAATTTGTTCACACCGCCTGCAAGACAAATTGACAATGCTTTCAGTAAGTGTGCAATTGAATGCCAGACCATATGCCAAAACAACCCTCCATGAAAAATTAAAATAACACATTAAAATCGAATATAAGTGGACAAGGAAAGATCCACCGCAGTGAAGTTTCACGTGCAGGTGACCTTCCTTTAAACACAATTTTTTCTCTGACCTGCAATTTTTTTGTCACTGAGCCATCCTTGTTGAAGTACAACTCCTTTTCCATAGCTCTTGTATTAACTACCTTCTCTCCGTCGCGTAATCTCAGAGTCCCTCTTCTGCTTGAGCGATTAAAGGAAATGGGTGAAAAAACTGAAAGAGAAGACAATTGTCTGCCATAATTATCAAACATTGCACCCAACTTCTTCCCCTTTCCATTATTACCCAATGAGGTAGATGTGGCAATTGTTGTCATACTGCCCAAAGCAGAGGCCATCTTCTCTTATGTTGAATATAGAATTACAAGATCTTCATATTAGTATGAACCTTAAAAAACATGACTCCCATTGCTAAAAACCACTTTTAAGTTGTAACAGGTAAACTAAACAACTATCGCAACTTTTGGCAACTTCTGGAGCATTAAGAGAGAAACAACCAAAGAGAAATACAACCAAAATCCTCATTTTAATGAGACCGAACTATATATTTGCATTAAGATAATAGAAATAAATCACGACTATATTAAGGCCAGCACAAAACAATCTTTAACCAGTGTCTCTCGCGGCCTTCAGGTTGCCATGCTAGAGGTTGCATATTTTTAATTTAAATTCTCGACCTCTCGTGCCCATCTATGAATGCATCCAATGGGATATCTACATCAAATGCTCCTTTATATCCCCAAAAACAAATTCCCTACTACAAGAGCACAAGTATTGATGGATCACCCCACACCATCCCACCCACTAGAAACGGTGAAAAAGGAAACCCGAGAAAACTTCTGAAATATCTCAAGATGACTATATGGGTGGTTCTTATGAATCAACCAACCATTTAGAACATGCTCATCAATCCAAAACATGAGTATTATGTGACAATATTCAAGCAGGCACTGAATCGGATTTCTGAAGCTATGTTAGAGAAACCCTAAACTCTCACTGAAAATAGGTGAAATGTGGCACCACTCAGAGATTGACATGTGCCAATTGGTACAAGTGGTAGACAATTTGCATGCTCAAACAACGAGGTGATGCAGGAATGACGTGAGGGAGAAAATATCAGAAAAGCCCCAAATCTGGAGAACTAAAGCTCATCACCAACCTGAGATTGACAACTTTACATGATGTAACCTATGAAATCGTAAATGGAGAAATCATAGTAACAATAAAGTAACCTATGTAAAAATAAAGTCGGATTCATCCCGGGAGTGGTAATGGGAGAAATCATAGTGAACAATAGGAAACATGCAGAGTTGCTTACAATCAAATAGATGAAAAAACACATACAAAAAACCTAGATAATAATCATGAACAAGCTTAATATTGAATTATGAACCGTAAAGGAACTTACAAAATGTGACATTACGAACCTGGTCAAGCGCACAAGCAAAAATATCCTGGACATGACCCTGGTTGACAAGTTGTATTGCTCATGATGCAAGAGGATTTGTACCTGCACCGCCAAGTCAATCAAAATCCATCATTATCTATACAATAAATACAAGTAATTGATGTAGTATTTTTTACTCTAAGATGCATTCTTATGATAATGTTAGAACATATGTTGAAAATGTCAAAACATACCTCAATAAGCTCCTCTTCGTTTCAAGAACAATTTATTGAGTCGCATGAACTTGGAACAAGCCTCCCACTATCTGAAAGAGTAGCAACTAAGTCAACAGTGACTTTTTTGTTGCTACGCTGGATCAAGGGAGGTTTGCTCCAAGATTAAATCGCTCCAATAAATTATTCTCTACTAAACAGGGCTAACCACGTGAAGGTGGAAGCTCTTATGGCCCCTCCCCCCCCCTCACATCACTCTCAATTCCCCAATACCCAATCTATATTTCATTTTTTACTTTCATGAGCATAAAAAAATATATTCAATAACTAGTAAAAAAACAATTCAACAAAAAGTACGCAAGGAAACATTGCAATTAATGCTTGACATAAAAATAGTATGATAAATGAGTTTTTTATATAACGCAAAAAAATGTTCCAAGTATGGTAACGTTTGTCTTATAATAATACAATATTTTACATTGTCAAATTTTCTTTTTTCTTCTTCCTATTTTTAAAGCTCCTAATTACATCATCAATATCATCGTGCTCTGCTCCTGTTTCGTGCCTTTCAACCCGCACTGCTGACCTAGTTGCGTATTCACGATGTCCGGGCTCATCCAGTGACGGGGCATCGCCTACAAAAACAGATAATATTAAATTTTAATTTTCAGTTTTTAAATATCATTGAACTAGTTCGGTAATATTAATAAAAAAAATTTCAATGAGATTATTTACCTGGTGCACCAGTTGTCGGCGCTGACCTAGTTGCGTAGTCACGATGTCTGGTCTCATCCAGTGACGGGGCATCGCCTACAAAAACAGATAATATTAAATTTTAATTGTCAGCTTTTAAATATCATTGAACTAGTTCGGTAATATTAATAAAAAAAATTGCAATGAGATTATTTACCTGGTGCACCAGTTGTCGCCGTTGGGACTGTTGCCCTGTCTTCCTCTCTGGTGGTAAGATCCTCAAGGGAAACATTCTCCGTCATTTAAACAAAAAACGTTATAAGGACAACCATCAAGGTATAATTAGAAAAAATTATAAGTGGAAATTAATTACCGTCACGGCCCTCACTGATAGCAGCATTGTCGGCCCGGTCCCCACTACAATGATCAGGTTGCACGAGAGGATCATCTACATCTGGCTCTAAAACTGGGTTATTTTCCTCGTCGGTAGTGCTGCTCCCCTGATTTAAACAAATTTGTTAGACATTAAATTTATGGACGAAAACAAAAATATTGAAAGGTTAATGTTTTACCTTATCAGGCATTGTAGATCTTGGGACCTGCCCCAAGCTTCTGCGACGTTCAACTACAGCTTGATAGCCAAAACGGAAAGCAATATTTTTATCTTCCTCTGTAGTTATTGTTCCGAAGTCATCACCCTACATTATATATGATTGTTTATTTTTAATCATATCTGATAGGATTACAAAAACATTGGAAGGCGATACAATTAATTATAAGATGTTTAGCTACTTAATTACAATTCTTGCAGCTAATTTCAAGTAGCCACCCTGGCCTAGCTTGTGATGGCCCTTTTTCTCAATCCTAGCTTTGGTTGCCTTTGAGGTGTCAGGCAACCTAGCATCAAAACATTGAAGTCAGATATGACGTAGCACACTTTTATTTTAGAAATAAAGAAAATTAAAGCTATTGAATTAAAGTTATAATTTACCTTGCGGGCCCAGTTGGCATTTTTCCTTCTTTCTTTGCCCTTTCTCTTTTCTTTCATGGATGAGTGCTCTCCACTCACTCTCTGAAACTGCGAGAGGACGCTCATATCTAGGGTTAAATTGCAATTGCGTCCTATAGGTGTCCCTGGTATATTTCAAATATTTGCCGACTACCTGAGCCACCGCTTTTCTGTCAAATGTGTCGACCCAAAAAAGGGCTTCTAGATAATCTAGAAGTTCTTTTTTCAGGTTGGAATTCTGGGAATTCCACCCTGTACGTATGGTTGGGCCAAAAATTACCAACGCATGGCTCTCCAGAATCCTGTAGAACTCTTTGTTTCCTACACATAATAAAACCAAAAGAAAAAGAAGATATTATCATTAATTTAAAAATAAAAATCATGATAAATATGTTTTAGATAAAGTACATGAAATAGTTAAAATATTAAAATTTACCTGGGAGTTGTACATGCTTTATAGGGACACCCTCATCGTCCACCAACAACGTGCCATTAATGGTCCCTGTGGAGCTGACACGTGTAGCTCCAGGAAACGCAATAATGTAGTTGGCCATATCAGCCTCATCATTGCCAACACGTTCAACGGTTGGCTGGGTGTCTGCTTGGGCAAGGTGTGTTTCTTGGCTGGCACCTAAAGGAGTAGAAGGTGTACGAGAGGGTTGTTGGGCAATCTCTTGCCCTTGTGTCCCACTACCACCAACACCGGGTTCAGCAAATGCCAGAAAATGCTACATACAAAATAACTTTTTGTTAGTTTAGTCAATGTAAAAATTAAAAATCAAACTATCACAATTCATCTCATGCAGAACAAAAAAAATATCCTTTTGACTTTTTATTATTACCTGATATCTATTTAGCTGCCTCATAAGATGCTGTATCCTCTCTTCTGTTTCAGGTGTTTGAGGCGCATCTATCAAAGCATTAAATTCCGACGTTGCATCTCGTGCCTTTTTTTGCAACAACAACACTGGAGATAGGGATGAAAAAAGCTCTTCCTCAAAGAGGGAATCATCAGGCGTACCATGGCTAGGTGTCTGCATATTTGAACAAAATTAATATTGTTTCAATTATGTAAATAACTAAAATACCTAAAGATAGAGCAATGCTGGCACTTTACATGTTCTTCCGCTGGCCTCTTTCCACGATCATCCCGTCTCGGGGTTGTTCCTGCACTGCTCTGATCAGTCTGCCACATTGCAATAAAATTATAAATGTAAAAACTTGAAAACAATATCTAACTTGAAAACACAAAATGAAAACTGAAATAATTTCTAATAAGACACTGGAAGACAGAGTTAGAGTTTCAAATATGCCTTGCATTGAATTCAGTCCTGGAAACATGTCATTGCACATTAAGGCACCCAAACATTCAATCCACGAATGATATATTTAAGTAGCATTCTCCTATTCTGGGAAAACACCATACCTATAATGCATTCACTTGCATGTATAAAGGGAAAGGAAAACATGTTTTCATACAACGGTGACAAAGGCATCTTGGGGAAAGGTATCTTCACTTTTTATTTATGTTGTTCACCCACACCACTCTCGTGTTTTCACTAATCCCGTTTTATCATTTTTGGATTCAAATTAAGTTAAGGCCTTAAGTATTTTTTGACCTTTCGGTGTAGTTTTTATAAGTGGCATGTATGGATTTTCCATTAATTCTGCACTTTTTCTCTTCATGCGCATGTTTCCCCGGAAATCAAATGCATGATTTAGTCCCATACATTTAACAAGTTGTTGGATCAACTCCATAGGAAATATCATGTTTCCTATTCAATCAAAATTTATCTCAGTTAGGGTAGGTAGGAAGGTTTTCCTTTGTATTAATAGGGCACTTCTAGCTTGCATTTTTATTATATCTTTCAAATTTAGTGTCGTTTCAATTAGGGCATGATTTTTTGCAACTTTCAAGGTGAGAATGAACAAAGACAAATTTTTGTGATGGATGATTGTATATGACTCCATGGCTAGAGGAAAAGGCACTAATATACTTCTTCAAATATCTATAGTTCTCATTCACCTCATACGGAGATGGTCCCTGATTTTGAGCCAAATGTTGCAGCAAAAAGTTCCCCCCCTCCATAATTTGATATTCAATGGAAATTTCTTAAATTGATGATGGGCATGATTATGGAACATTGGCACATACATATGTAATGGAATTCCAAGATCATGATATATGTTTGCATATGTTTATGGAAATGTTCCACCAAGTCCCATGGAGGTGCGAGCGAGGGGGCGAGGGAGCGCGGGAGCGGCCTATGCAAAAGCTCCCTACCAATTTTCAGGAAACGTGGGGGGACGTCGGGGTCATAAAAATTATAAAATTTAATATTTAAAATGTAACTATATTTTTGCAAGGAATGTATATACAGTCATCATACATTTGCATCATGAAAGATAAATCATAAATGATAAAATTACAAATCGATGAATGATGAATCATATAATTGAAACAAATTTAAAAGTTAAAAGTTAAAACATACATCATACAATCATGCATGTAAGTTTGTAAGTTTGTAACTATATAATCATTAATGTAACTACTAACAATGTACAATGAAAATAAAGTTTGAGATATCATATGACATATTATATTAAGATTCAAAATAGAGTTTAAACTGAAGTTTACAACTCAAGTTTGAAACATAAAACTTAAACGCAAATAAGTTATGTCCGAAACATAAAACATAAAACATAACATATGAATATCAAATGATATCATCATAATGATAAATGAGCATAAATGCTCAAGTTAATGCCCCACCAGTCTCTGCATCCAACTTCTGCACGAATATATCAGGATCAACCATGTCACCATCTGAATCAGAATCACTTGGATTCTCAAATATGCTAAGTGGCACATCAACTTTTAACACAAAACCATAAACTAAAAGGGGCGGTGAGGGGACGTGAGGGGGCGTGAGGGAAACATCCCCTAGAAGTCCCCAAGACCCCAGAGCGCGAGGGGGCGAGGAATCTAGACCCCTAGGTGGGGGGGCGAGACCCCGTGTAACACTGGTTTATGGAGGTGGTGGAGCAAAAAGAGCTCAAATAGAGCTGAAATTTTTCACATAAAAAGGACTGTGGGCTTGACTAATGGTTCCATTTAAAAAATGATATCTAGACAGAGAATAAGTGTAGCATGCAAACATGCATTGAAAACCCATCTGAGTTTGCATTGTATTACTTATGATGGATTCAAATTTGGGTTTCAAAATGCCAGGTTATGGCATGATTTTGTCGAGAAACCCTTAGTTGGATTCTCATGCTGGTTTAATTTATATTTTAAGTTTGTTTTGCAATCTTTGGGTGATAGTAACTCATGAACTAGGTTACCAATGTGTAACAATCATATTTCAAGAATAAACTTGTGATTTTTTTATATTATTATTATTATCTATTAGCTACGAGTATTGACACCTAATGCCTGGAATTTTGACATCTTGATAGCATGGATAATTTCTAAAATGTTTCTAGTAATGTTAACATAATAACTATCATTACGTGTCTTCACTTTTGTCACCATAATAGACCTGTGATATGGACTCATCACACAACTTCATATGCTATGTCCCAACAAGTTCAAACTGGTTGAACCTACCTCATAGTTTGGTTATTAAGGACAAGTTGCTTGATATATAACTCGATAGCATAGACCACGTTGCAGTTCTAAAAAGAATCCTCAAGTGTAAAAAAAACTTCACAATATGTTCTACTATAAAGCCTTTTGGGATACCTGAAATAATATATGTATCATTGATGACTTTTAAAGTATGACAAGATCCTGAGGGAAAGGAAATCAATGGAAGAGTGATCCACCAATGAGAACCTAGAATTTAGCATCAGATGAGTTAGAGTCTAGGAAATTGAAACTCTATAATTTTAATTAGTGATGAAGGACATCACATAGGTAATTATATTTTCATGTAGAATAATCTGTTAATTCAAATTTAAACTACATAATATGAAAGGCATACCATAAATTTTTCCACGTAAGTCCAAACAACCTATAAAAAGGGAAACCTTCTTTTTCCATGGGAAATAATTTACCTTTCCTTTTTCAAGACAATCTAAATCACAAAAAATATGAACTATACTGCACACATTCTTGGATAATGTGAAAGTGGAAAGGAATACCCTACACAAGTGATGCACATATGTACATTTGAACACTAATAGATTTTTTTAGTTGAAATGCAATGCTTGTTTTCATTTAAATGTAGGGTTTTTAAAGCAGGGAGAAATAATGGCTGCCAAATTAATAAGCGTTTCTTTGGGAAAAATTTAAATCTTGTATTGGGTGATGAAGATAATAGAGGGTATTGAATCTTGATTCTTGACAACTAGAGAGAACCATACAGCCTAACACAATCCAATAGAATTGACCAAAAAAACCCAAATAGAGTCAACCCTACTATAGGAGGAAGGGCCTGCAGTAAGAACTTACCATTTTGCAAGAGCTGAGGGCGAATGCTGTTCTGCAAGAGCTGAGGGCGAACGCTGAGGGCGAATGATGTTCTGAAAGAGCTGAGGGCGAATCCAGGGCGAATGCTGTTCTGCAAGAGCTCAGGGCGAATGTTGAGGGCGAATGTTGTTCTGCAAGAGCTGAGGGCGAATGCTGAAGGCGAATGATGTTCTGCAAGAGCTGAGGGCGAATGCTGAGGGCGAATGTTGTTCTGCAAGAGCGGAGGGGGAATGCGCGCGTGATATCAGACGTTAATGTAGCACATAGGTACATTTGAACACTAATAGATTTTTGTAGTTGAAATGCAATGCTTGTTTTCATTTAAATGTAGGGTTTTTAAAGCAGGGAGAAATAATGGCTGCCAAATTAATAAGCGTTTCTTTGGGAAAAATTTAAATCTTGTATTGGGTGATGAAGATAATAGAGGGTATTGAATCTTGATTCTTGACATCTACAGAGAACCCTACAACCTAACACAATCCAATGGAATTGACCAAAAAAACCCAAATAGAGTCAACCCTACTATAGGAGGAAGGGCCTGCAGTAAGAACTTACCATTTTGCAAGAGCTGAGGGCGAATGTTGTTCTGCAAGAGCTGAGGGCGAGTGCTGTTCTGCAAGAGCTGAGGGCGAATGCTGAGGGAAAATGTTGTTCTGCAAGAGCTGAGCGCGAATGCTGAGGGCAAATGCTGTTCTGCAAGAGCAGAGGGAAAATGCGCGCGTGATATCAGACATTAATGTAGCTATTACGACAAATACGAAACAATAAAATCATTTTTATGTAGCGCGCATATAAGTTTCGAATTTTTATGTAGCGCGAAAATAAGTGTCGTTATACCGACGGCGGAAAGTGTCGTTCTACAGTTGTACCATAAGCTTACTTTCCCTCAAAGAGCCCAAAACTTTGAAACCTTTTTACCTGATGATGCTGAATTACCAAAGAGGAATCCACCCTATCCATCATCCATGTTCCCTAAAGCCACCAGACACATCATCTCACTACTGTCTTGCTTGTTAGGGTATCCAGATGCCAAGATAGTAGATGAACCCATCCTTAGATATTTCTCCATTTTCTCCAAACATCATCCACCTGCCTTCATGTATAATTACAGTCATTTTTTGGTTGATAATAGGCATGAGAAATTAATGAATTTGACAACCCAAGGGATATTTAATTACACTTTTGTACTTATATATATTTTTTTGTTTCGGAAAGGAGATTCATTGCCTATCACACTCAACAAGTAGGATGAACATGGGGTTATCCAATCAGTAATTCATTGGATAGAGATGGTCAGGTACGTTTCATCCAAATTCTCTTTTTCAAATTTCATTCACTAATTCATCCATCCAATAGCACAACTTCTCAGCAGCCAGAGTGAGCCCAGAATTGGTCAAGACATTAAATGGATCCTTCACTTAAGTGACCAAGTCAAAACTAGAGACTGGTATTTATACCATAATTACACTAATATTATGGTATATGGTTGTGAGTTAGCACCATATAAGTTGCCAAAATATGTTCCAATGATAATTTTCTCTTTGGAATATATTAGGCAAATGATTAATATGGACGATCTACACTTTGTTTCAGGGAAAAGGAAGTCACAGTTCAAGATCAAGTCAAAATGTGGTTCCTTCATTTGTAATACCAGATCAGCTGGCATTGAGGCAGATACTATTTTGAAAAATATGATTTTTCAGGCAAGCTTCACCTGGTCTTATGACCTCTTAAGTATTATTTCAAATTTAAGAGTTGAATTAAAAACAACTCCATATAATAATACACAAAGGCTTGAAATTGAAAAGTTCATGAATCAAAAACAGTGGATCAGAAATACATTCAGGAAGCAGAAGAGAAGATCCTTTCTACCTCCACTTTGCAGACTCTAGTTGCCCAAAGAAAAAAACATAAAAGAGCAAGGGAAGAAACATCAACTCCTATGGATTTGTCAAATAATTCATAGTCCAACAAAAGAAGCAGAAGATTGACTTATTAGTTTCTACATAACAAAATAAAAAGGAACCAAAAATCATAGACTTAGGAGATCTAGTAGTGTCCACATCAGCATGAGGGAGTGTCCCTAATACTCCATCATCTACTTCCCCTTCTCAAGAACCTCTGGAGATCATCCAAACCATGGGAACCAATTCATCAGAAGACCATAATATATTCTCGAAATTCTTGGAGATTAAATAGAAAATTGAAACATTGAAATCTAATGTATATAGTTAGTTCTGGAAGCATACTTCAACCTCACAGCACAAACTTCTCTATGCTTTTGATAGTGAAAAGGGCAGGATGAAAATGGCTTTCCTACAAGCTCAAGTCCCTTTTCCTAAGTCTCCATTCGATTATAAGAAGACCATTTTCTCATTTGATGCTAACCATATTCATCCAATAGATCAAATGGATATGCATAAACAGTCTGGAGAGATTCTTTTCTTTGCCATTACTAATATAGCTATGACTTTATCTAAGTTAAGAACAACATTATCAAATGTACAGTCTTTAGAAGTCCTTGTGGTTAAGATTTGGAATCACCCAAAATATTGTAAAGCTGTAGAGGAAATTTTGAAGAATAAAAATGCAGACATTGCAACCCTACGAAAACAGCTTAAGCTACCTTCCACAAAAGACCCACAGACAAAGGAAATACAGGAGAGTGAACAAAACAGAGAAGAGATGCTCAAACTGATCATTGAGAAGAATATTTAGATAAAGAAGATGGAGGAATAGTTTAAAGGAATGCTCAAAGAAAAAGAGTCGGCTCAGCTTGAAATGATCCCAGTTACAGTAGTACCAATTTCATTTGTAGGGACAAAGCACAACTCTTCATCAACAACTATGGAATCTACATTGCCAACAGGGGATTCAATCAGACTAGTGTAGGAGTTGGTCATACAGAAACAAGGAAATGAGAAGTTGCTAGAGAAATTCTAGACCTTGGAAACTCAGAAGATTAAAAGGATACCTTATACATGGAAGAAATGTAGAAGTCTCACAGGTTAGGACTTAAATTTCAGAATTTAGAAAGTAATTTTCTAATGGCAGACACCTTGGCCCAAGCCAAGGAAAGTATACAGACATAAATAAGTCAAGCAGTGACAAAAGTACTTCCATCCATACAAATTATTTTTTAGCAGCAAGAGTTAATTAACATATGTAGGATATTCATTGAAAAGGAAAAGGTAACACTCAAGCGGAAACCAACCGAGGCATCAGACATGACTAATGTGCTGAACTCAAAGAGCATAGCAGAGTTGGAGCAGATCAACATTTCAAATAGAACAACTACTATCCTGGAAATCAAGAAGGTATTGCAAAAGAATACTTTACTGAACCAATTGGAAACTAAGTGTCAAACTTTGGACATTGTTGTCCAAAGGTTTCAAACTAAATTTAATTTGTTGAACCAGAGAGTATTGTCTGGACTAGTAGCCCCAAATGAGAAATTGATCAACCTAGAGGAGTACTGCAAAAATTTGTACACTATTGCAATTGACAAAGAAAAGTTTGTAGGAATTAAAGTCCATGTGACAGGCAAAGATTTTCTTGAATCTTTATATTTTGATTTGATTATAAAACATGAAATCAAACATCTCTTCCTCAAAAAACCTACATTGAAAGATACACAGAGGTAGTTGAATTTTTCTTAAAGTTGGTAAATCTAGAAATTCCGAGTGAGGAAAGATGGGATCACCTATGTGAAACCATAGAGTAACATTTTGTCTCCAACAACATGCCATCACAACAGTAATTTTTGGACCATATCATCAACTGTTTCCTCAAAGACGGTGACATATCACTCATCAGTTTTGTTTTCCTACAATTTGATACTATTTTTGTAATCAATTTTAGATACTTCCAAGTGATAAAAACTAGTATAAATAACTCTTCATTCAAGTTATTAAGGGTTGCACACTTGGATGAGCATTTGTAAGAAGAAGTGTGTGAGTTTTGATCATTGATGATAATAAAAGGATTCTGGAATTATTTCAATCAGTTTCTTCTCTTGTAAGTTTTCCAGTATTCATTACATTTTGTTTTCTGCATATATTTGTTGTTTATGAAGATAATTAGGTAAGAAAAAGTTTTTTTTTCAGTCTATCCTAAATCCTCTGTAGTTATAATCTATATTAGAGATTGACTTATTGAACTATATGTTTTTATAAGTCCCTCTATATCAATTAATTTTCAACTTCTTCATATAGTTAAGTATGTTTTGTTAAGTTGTTGAACATTGTTTGACAATCTTTCACACTTATGATAAATTAAACATTCAATCTGAATATTTAACTGATCATACTTTCTTACATTTTCTGCCTCCAAATATGCAATCTTAAATCACTGTTTGAAGTAAAGAAACAACCCTTTTCTTAATAATTAATATTATCTAAAGTTTAAATACATCTGTATGCAATTGTTTTATACATTGGTCATCCAAAAACCCCAATTCAAAACAAACAAAATATTATATATGCTCTGGTATGATTAGTTGAACTAAAATTATCTCAAATGAAAACAAATCCTCCGGGCTTGACCTATGGCTTGAGGAGTCGTGACCCAGGGGCATGAAAGTAGTCAAAGTCACTCGGGGATCACACCCAGCCTGGAGAAGCCTTGGTGTTGAGAGTCATGATGTTGAGAATGAATATCATATGGGGAGTATTATATCACAATTGGAGAGAAAAATATTGGATAGCGGAACCATAATCATGAACTATGAATCCAAGATCCACATCTTCATGGCTTCAAGTAATCACCAAGGAACTGCTACATTTTGAAAATCAATATGAGGAAGTTTGATGAAAAATATATTGTAACATCGATATTTCATATGGAGAAATACTTTCATATACACCAAGTGACATCCTTACAAAAGGTAAATATTTCATCCATGTTTTTAAAATTAGATCAACATGTATGGTATCAATGGAATTGTGAAAGGAAAATTGATTCTATTATATCCTAGTCCCTTTTTACATAGTAAATGATAACACATTATGGGGATATTAAGAGAAATACATTCTTTACTCAATTGGTAAATTTTTGACCAAAAGGTCCAATTACAAAGCACATTCAATAATTTCAAAAGTCGAGTCTTAGAGTAAAGAGTATTTTATAGGATAATTTGTTAGACCTATTTAAGGGAACTTTAAAGGAAACCATCTAACATGAGGTGCTTCTCTTTGAACCTAAATATATTTAGCATTCTTTCAGTCTAGCAAGGAAAGTTGAAAGTAAAAATATGGCCACTGGAGAATTTTCACTAATAATTATAGATAAAATCAAGCACCCTCTTCTAAACTAACAAGGTTGAATCCTCGGCAAATGGATGAAGGAAGAGAAAAGGGACTATGTTTCAAATATGATAGCAAGTATAGTAAGGGGCATAAATTTAATTAGAACAAATTATTCTACATAGATTATAAAGATGAAGAAGATCAAGAAGTGGAAAATTCACAATATCTAGAGTTAGACGACACTACTCCAACAATATCTTGTCCTGCATTGGCTACCATCAATACTCCAAAAACCCTCAATATATAAGAATATACCAAAAATCAAAATTTAATAGTATTGATTGATTCAGGTAGTACCCATAACTTCATATATTAAAAATTGGCAAAACTTGTTAGTTTCTTTATATATCCAACACCATGATTTCAAGTAATGATTGCAGATGGAGGTACCAAAAATTGTTTCAGTAAGTGAGATAATATTAAACTAAATATGAGGGAGAGTTTTTTGGTTAGTTTCATGATTGAAATCCAAATGGGTGGTTTTGATGATGTATTAGTGGTCCAACGGTTATAGTCATTAAGAATAGTTGCCACTAATTTTCAAGATCTTTTCATAATATTTTTCTCAAAAGGAAAGAAAATTGAACTTAGAGGTATCCAAAGGAAACCAAATAAAGTGATAAGCTCTAATAACATGACAAAACTTATAAAAAAAGGGACACCAAGATGTAATTACACAATTGTGTTCATTATATGTTCAAACATCTATATCGTATACTACAACATATCTCCAAAAAGCTATCAATAATCATTCTAATGTATTTGGAGAAGCACCTAAGGGTCTTCCACCCACCCAATATCATGACCATTCTATTCATTTTATTAAATATGTCCAAATGCAGAAAGGAGTGAGATTGAACATATAGTTCAAGAAATGTTAGAGGCAGACGTCATTCAACCTAGCTAGAGCGCTTTCTCTTCATCAATGGTGGTGGTTATAAAAAATGATAGTTCATGGCATATGTTTCCAGATTACAGATAACTCAACAAAATGAAAATCAAATATAAGATTCCTATTCATTTTATTGATTAATTATTACATGAATCTCATGTAGAAATTTTCTTTACTAAGTTGGATCTTACTTTTAGATATCATCGAATCAAAATGAGGAATCAAGACATTCCCAAAACAACCTTTAGAACACATGAAAGTCATTATGATTTTTTGGTTATGAAATTTGGACTTACAAATGAACCTTCAACATTTAAAATATTGATGAATTCTATTTTCAAACCCTTCCTTAGAAAAATCGTTTTTGTATT
Organism: Pinus albicaulis; assembly: GCA_034641835.2. Taxonomy (NCBI): domain Eukaryota; kingdom Viridiplantae; phylum Streptophyta; class Pinopsida; order Pinales; family Pinaceae; genus Pinus; species Pinus albicaulis. Next base: position 508,165 of record JAXQQM020067275.1, on the reverse strand, counting down.
TTTTTATGACATATTAATATATACTAAATCTTTGGAAGAGCATGTATGACATTTTGTTAGGGTCTTAACACTATTGGAAGAGAAACAACTATATGAAAATCCTTCCAAGTGTGCCTTTGGGGTTCAAGAAGTGGAATGTTTGGGTCATATTATATCACATGGGGGTTTAAATTATGTGGATCCTAACAAAATCAAAGCTATGAGGGAATGGATAATCCCCACTACCTTGAAAAAAATCATAGGATTCTTAGGATTAATAAATCATTACTGCAGGTTTGTCAAGAATTATGGTCAAACGACAACACTTCTAACAAAATTATTGAGTAATAAAGCATTTTCTTGGACTAAAGAAACAACCAAAGCTTTTTAAGAACTTAAAGAGGCTATGTGTGCAACTATTGTCTTGTGTGACACCCGACTTCACAAAAACCTTCCTTTTGGAGTGTGATGCCTCATACCATGGCATTGGCGCAATTATGATGTAATAAGGAAGGACCCTTACCTTCAAAAGTAGTGAATTTTAGAGAGAGAACTTAATTATACCCATATATGAAAAAGAAATGTTTTTCATACTACAGGAAATTAAGAAATAACATCATTACCTAAGAGGAAGATAATTCAAAGAAAAAAAAAATCATGATAGTGTAAAGTACTTCTTGAAGAAAACACTATCTTTTGAAGAGCAATAAATATGGGTCACAAAGATGTTGGGTTATGACTTTGAAATTACATGCGAAAAGGGAAAAAAAAAATTGTGGTACATGCACTTTTAAGGATAGAGGAAGAGACAAATGGTTTACTATGTGCTATTTCCATTCCACAACCTGACAGAGTGGAAGAAGCAAGAATAAAATAGGAGTAAGATGAGAATATATTCAATATCATTCAACGACTATAAGAGAATCTTGATGTAGTAGAAAAAAAATATATGTGAAAATGATTTTTTACGGTATCAAGATCACTTATACTTGTGTAAGAATTCTCAACTCAAATAGAAGGTCCTTTCAAAATTACACAACTTATCTTGTAGAAGGAAATTTAGGGTTCTTCAATACATACCATAGGATGAAGAAAATAAAATTGGGAAGGTCGTAAAGTAGATGTGTAAAAAAATTTCATGGAATGTGTGGTGTTGTAGCTCCTAGAGACAACCTTGAGTTGCAAAAGACCAGTGCCTAGGACATCTTAAAATCAGAGGTTAAAAATGGACAATTGTATAAATACCTCTGACAGAATATGGGTCATGAGAATAATGGATTTGGTGGTTTGAGAATGGAGAAGACCATTTGAGCCTGCTTCATGTGAATTACCCAAACGAAGAGAGAGCTCAGGAGGCTGTGAGGCTGATGGCTATTAGATGGGCCAAGAATAAAACAATGAGCAGAATCTTTAAAATGTGCAGAGGCATTGAGGAAGAATAGAGAAGGAACCCACAAGAGACAGACTTAAGAGATTTAAGAATATGTCCCCCGCGACCTCAGAGGAAGCGGATATGAATGAGATATGGGTAACAACAGAGATTCGTGAAGCGCGAATTAAGGGAGTGCAACAAGCTTAAAACATGAGTGTTAACACCTAAGCGTTATTTAGGCACGAATTCATGAATAAAATTGCAGACTACCAGCAGCTACATTTATGAACCAATCGAAGTAGCATAGCATGAAAATGATTACACGTAAAAAATGAGATTATTGATAACAGAAGAAAACAGATGCATTCTACTCATTGCCCCATCTAGAATCCAAATAACATCTCTGTGTCATATTAATTTTAAATAGCTCTCCCAAATGTGTATCTCAGATCATAGGGAGCACAATCATACAAAACTATAGCAAAATTCTTCAAAATTCCAGAACCCTTCTTTAATCTTGGAAAGAGCTACATCTAGAGTTCCCCTCGAGGGTCTTACGGTACTAATCATTTATGATCGATCCATACTTATGAAATCAAAACATCCTACCTAACTTGCAAAGTGTACATTGAGCAATTACTTCTGTACTGAGAGAATTAAAACAAGAATGGGGTGAAATTCAAATTTCACCAGCAAAATCATCAAAATTAAACAGAAAATGGAAAGGACATGGTCGCCCATGGAGGCCAATAATGGGAGCATTCAAGACTGTATGGCGAGGAGCAGTTGTAGGTGGACAAACTGATTGTCATCATACGATTCTATCTATTTCTTGCAAACCTTCACTCCCTTAGTATGGTGATTTCCACTTAATCCATTATGAAGAGGCATGTAGTACTACACGCACCTAGTTCTTTAGTAGAGATCTCCTAAGCAGACTGCATAAACCATAACTGCATGTTCCACCTCAAAATCCCATGCGATGTTTTTGAATTTCAAAACAGGAACCGGATTTCAGAGGGGGTCTCAAGTGGTAAGCGGTATCAGAGAGGGGGGGTTCAAAATGAAACAAGGACCATCAGATGAGGAGGGGGTAATTGGAGATGGAGGAAAGGTGGAGGGCGATAAAGAGAAGGAAATGGCGTATTCACGGTGAGCGGAGTATTATGGTGGGGCCAAACCATGTCACAATCGTAACTCTTTACCATGAAGCAGTAAAGGTAAACTCTAAAATGAGTGAAGTGCGAAGTGTGGGGAGGAAGGAGGTGACGTGGAGGGAAGGTGGGACCCGACCGCATCGGAAGTTAAACAAAATAGGTTGTGGGCATTTCAAATGGTAAGTTAAAAACTGTGCGATGTGATATCGCACATCGACGATCGCAGGTTTTAACATTTGGTAGAATGGAATAAGTTGTAATTTTGTGAAATGCGATGGACAGTGGGGGAAGGGTGACATGTCGGGGAGAATGGCCCTACTTTAATCACAAACGTGAAATGGGGAAAAGTGGAGATGAAACAATGATATTGCGGTGAAAAAGAAAAAGTATAAAGATAAAGTGGAATGGCGGAGAAAGGTAAAGTTTAAGGCGGAAACAAGATTTTTCTTGTAGTTTCGATAATGTGGTAAGGTATGGCGAGTCCCGCTTCATCGCATTGGAAAAAAAACAAGGTTTGGCTTAAGTCTTAAGAGGTAAGGTTAAAAACCTACGGGCTGCGAAGTGTGGGCAACAGGTAAGGCTTATATGTGCGCCACTGGTGAATGGGTCCCATCTCAATACAAATCACATTTCACTTATTTTAACATTTAACCTTGTGCCCATCCTGAAAAACTTGCGATCTACGATTGCAGTTTGAATCTCCGCCATTGATCGTTTCTTAGATCCAATGGTCCTCACCGCTCCCTTACTGTGGTTTTTCCGACCTTGTCTCTTTGGTTGTGCTCTGTCATTTCTTATTTGTTCGTGGAATACTTGCCTTGTGTTCCTGACTTGACTTGCTTTAGCGTTCACGGCTTGACCCGAACGCGTGCACGAATTGACCCAATCTCGTTTAAGACTCTGCCCTTGTTTTTCTACCTTAACTACTTCTTCATTGCCTTTTCTTCCTTTGAAGCTCTTTGACAGTCAGGATTTCCCTTCCTTTCTCCTTCTCCACTTCGTGTGCGGTCACAGGCCAACATTGGCTCCATCTGGGGACAATGTGTTGTTCTAAGTGTGTTGAGAACCTGCAGACCTAAATGCCTATGCCTTATTAGGCTCATGGAGTCACAAATGCATACTGTAAACCTGAATTGAAACTACCACTGAGTTGTGCACTGCCAACTATATAAAACATAAGTCACTGTCGTACATTGAAAATATTAAATGTTGAAATCTGAAGTATGCTGAAGTTGGAAACTAAAACACACTTGAACTGAAAACTAAAAATCAATTTGAAACTAAACTAGAAATATGTTCATAGTACTAAGCTTATTGTCACTCCTACCTACACCTAGTCTGATAAAAAATTATCCCATAAAATAATAATTAGACTTCCAATGTAACTAGTCAAGCAAATGAGTGCTCAATTAAAATTGGCATCCCATTCCTGTAGGTAGAGAAATGGATTCAAAACGTGGCAAATTATCTCTTCCACTGAATTTCATAGCTCTATTTATGAACCTGGAAAATTCCTCCTTCACTGATGGCTGCAATATACTACCTAAAGGATCATGGTAAACATGCAACATGAGGTTTTCTAGAGGATTTGTAACAAGAAAACAAACCTCATTCCAAACTATTGCTTTGCTTGTGCGTTGCCACTGATTGTATTCAAACAAGAAGTATGACTCTTGTTTCTTCTCCTTTTCCATTATAATCAACTGCTTTGTGTGTTCAAACTCGTTGTTGCTTCTATACACGATTGTATTCAAACAAGAAGTATGACTCTTGTTTCTTCTCCTTTTCCATTATAATCAACTGCTTTGTGTGTTCTTCATCTTTTCCTTTGTCATATGGAGGCTTGCAGGTGAGCTGCAAACTCTCGATCATCTCGGGTAGAGAATCTTGACTAATAAAAATATATTGTGTTTCCCCAGTATCCCACAAAGAAATTAATGATGTAGAAATTTTATAATCTTCTTCAAAGTCTGCACACTCAGAAATAATATTGAGTGGTCTTCACTCAGCAAAATTGATTGGTTTTTAATCTCTAAAGGAAACGTTGCTTGTTGAGGATGTTCTTGTGGATCTAGACAATTAAGCTTTGTTGCCCCTGCTTCCAGATCACCAGAATGTTGTTGATTTTTAGTGTTGTCCTTTACTCTAGATCTTCTCCTTCTTCATGGAGGGTAAGCTCACCTCCCTCTTCTTTAGTATAGGCTAGAAATTGGTTTTCCACATGCAGTCCAAGAACCACCATGTGAATTTCCCAAACGAAGAGAGAGCTAAGGAGGCTGTGAGATTGATGGCTATTAAATGGGCCAAGAATAAAACAATGACCAGAAGCTTTAAAATGTGTAGAGGCGTTGAGGAAGAATGGAGAAGGAACCCACAAGAGACAGGCTTAAGAGATTTAAGAATCTATCCCCCGCGACCTTAGAGGATGCGGATATGAATAAGATATGGGCAATAGCAGAAATTCGTGGAGTGTGAATTAAGGGAGTGCAACAAGCTTAAAACATGGGTGTTAACACCTGGGCATTATTCAGGCACGAATTCATGAATAAAATTTTAGACTACCATCAACTACATTACACGAACCAATAAAAGTAGCATAGCACAAAAATGATTACACGTAAAAAAGGAGATTAATGATAATAGAAGGAAACATATACATACTACTCATTGCTCCATCTAGAATCCAAATAACAGCTCTGTATCATATTAATTTTAAACATCTCTCCCAAATATATATCTCAAAGCACAAGGAGCACAATCATACAAAACTAGAGCAAAATTCCAGAACCCTACTTTAATCTTGGAATGAGCTACATATAGAGTTCCCATCGAGGGTCTTACGATACTAATCGTTTATGATCGAACCATACTTATGAAATCAAAACATCCTACCTAACTTATAGAGCATACATTGAGAAATTACTTATCTACTGAGATAATTGAAACGGGAATGGGGCGAAATTGAGATTTCACCAGCAAAATCATCAAAATTAAACAGAAAATAGAAAGGACATGGTCACCCATGGAGGCCAATAATCGGAGCATTCAAGACAGTATGGCAAGGAGCAGTCGTAGGTGGACAGACTGAATTTCATCATACGATTCCATATATTGCTTACAAACCTCCACTCCCTCAATCGCGTGATTTCCACTTAATCCATTATGAAGAGGCTTGTAGTATTGCGCGCACCTAGTTCTTTAGCGGAGATCCCCTGAGCAGACCACATAAACCATAACTGCATGTTCCACCTCAAAAGCCCATGCGGTGTTTTTGAATTGCAAAATGGGAACCAGATTTTGAAGGGGGTCTCAAGTGGTAAATGTATCAGAGAGGGGGTGTGTGAAATGAAACAAGGACTGTCAAATGAGGAGGGGGTGATTGGAGATGGAGGAAAGGTGGAGAGCGATGAGGAGAAGGAAATGGCGTATTCGCAGTGAGTAGAGTATTATGGTGGGGCCAAATTGCATCGCAATCACAACTCTTTACCATGAAGTAGTAAAGTTAAACTCTAAAATGAGCGAAGTGCGAAGAGCGGGGAGGAAGGAGGTGACGTGGAGGGAAGGTGGGACCCGACCGCATCGCAAGTTAAACAAAATAGGTTGTGGGAATTTCAAATGGTAAGTCAAAAATTGTGTGATGCGATATCGCATATCGACGATCGCAGGTTTTAATGTTTGGCAGAATTGAATAAGTTGTATTTTTGCGAAAAGCGATGGACAGTGGGGGAAAGGTGACATGACGGGGAGAATGCCCCACTTTAATCGCAATTGGGGAATGGGGAAAAGAAGAGATGAAACAATGATATAGCGGTGAAAAAGGAAAAGCATAAAGATAAAGCGGAACAACGGAGAGAGGTAAAGTTTAAGGCAGAAACAATATTTTTCGTGCGGTTTCAATAATGTGGTAAGGTATGGCGGGTCCCGCTTCATCGCATCGGCAGAAAAACAAGGTTTGCCGTAAGCCTTAAGAGGTAAGGTTAAAAACTTGCGGGCTACGAAGTGCGGGCAACAGGCAAAGCTTATATGTGCGCCACGGGTGAATGGGTCCCACCTCATCGCAAATTTCATTTCGCTCATTTTAACATTAACCCTTGCGCCCATCCTGAAAACTTGCGATCTGTGATTGTGATTTGAATCTCCATCGTTGATCGTTGCTTAGATCCAACGGTCCTCACTGCTCCCTTACTATGGTTTTCTGACCTTGTCTCTTTTTTTGCGCCTAGTCATTTCTTATTTTTTCGTGGAATACTTGCCCTGTGTTCACGACTTGACCGTTCACGACTCGACCCGAACGCGTGCAAGAATTGACCCAATCTCGTTCAAAACTCTACCCTTGTTGTTTTCTACCTTAACTAATTCTCTGCTGCCTTTGCTTCCTTTGAAGCTCTTTGAAGGTCAAAATTTCCCTTCCTTTCTCCTTCTCCACTTTGTGTGCAGTCAGAGGCTAACATGTGGTATGCCAACAAAATAAGGGAGAGACAATCGATTTTAAAAATATTCAACATCGGTCAAATTCCACTTTGGATAGCTCACATGATGAATATAATGATTGCATTGAATTTATGTTTTTGAGAGGACCAAAATCGACCTAAATATCACCTCATTTGGATAAGCAGAAGTTAGTTTTTGAATTTATGAATCCACTCATGTACATTGGATTAGGTCGACCCTATTCACATGTTCATATTAGACAAGGTTATCCCTAAAGCAAGTGCACCCATTGGAAGGATATAAATACAAGTGACCTCTAACACATTTAAACAATGATTAGACACTCTTCCCTCTTGGTTTTTGGCTCGCACAGGTTTGAGGTTCGTTCGTGGAAGAATAGGTTCACAATGAGGTGAAATTGAAGGGTTCAAGGCTCGCATGTCTGATTTATGGTTTTGTTCCCCAGTCATAGGCACATAACTAGAAGATTTAGACCTTAGTCACTCCCTCCTATGCTCATGAGTTTGACTGGAGCCTTCCATTTGCACAGATCCCCCTATGTGCATGCGACTAGGAGGTTAGGTTTTCTACAATGAGATCAGATCCTAGTTTCATGCTTCTAGACTCATGAGTGCAACCAGAGCATCTAGTCACACTTACAAGCTCATCAGTGCGACTAGAGCATCCCATCTGCACGCACAACATGTCCTTCATGTGACCATGATATTAGGGTTTATGCAGTTTATTTTTTATTCCCAGTGGCACACTTCCATGCTCATTAGTGAGACTAAATCATCCAAGTCACACGCAAAACATGTCCTCAATGAGACTGAGATATTATGGTTTTTGAAATCTAGTTTTGACCTCAAGTTGCGCACTTTCCTAGATTAAGGGAGCGATTGGAACTGTATATTCGCACATATGACTCCTCCTCCATCCTACCAAGGACTAAAATATGAATTTTAATTATTCTGAAGATTCCACTTAGTGACCGCATGGTTTGGAAGTTGATTTCAGAAAATGATAGCTCAGTACATGTTTCAGAATCATATTTCATAGTATATATATTGTTGGACTCATTTCATGGATGTTGTAGTAGTTTTTTTGGTTAGTTACATAAATGAAGATGTGGATCATTGTACTCTCTTTTTTTGAATCATTTGATGACAATCTAAGAAGAATAATTTGCAAGGGTTTTCCCCATAGTGGGCTTTTCCCTGTTCTTCGACCAACCCTGGTGTCTCTGTTGTTTCTTTATGTTATGTTGCATTGATGATGATGATAAATTTTTTTCTATGTAGTTTCATATGTTGATAAATAATGATATAGGTCTGAATAATGTTATGATGTTTTGGGGTGAAATTAATGTGTTAATGAAGAAATGAAATTATCAAAGAAAATAAAAATTTAACCCTATGAAAAATGTAACATGGTACCAGAGCTAGGCTGAAGAAAATTTATGGAGATCACCCCTATGATGACACCTTTGATGGAAGCAAGAAGAGGATGGTGGAGACCTAAAAGAATTCTATGGTATGAAGGAAATTTGTGCATTAGGGTCTGAGAGAAACCCTGGTTTATGGCAAAGACTTGAGATTTGATATATGAAACTCTAGCATGGTCCATGTTAAGATGCTTAAGCACTTGGGAAAATTTTGATGAATCCCTAGACGGGATAGAATCTAATAGGCTTGGTTGTTGATAAAGTTGGTTGGAAGCAACATTGGCTCTTGAAGGTTGGTTCAAGAGGGAGAGGATCACCTTTCATTGAAGATAAGTATTCATTGACTTATGATGTTTCATTGTGTCTTTACTCTTGTTTAGGATTATGGATATGATTATATTTTTTATCATTTATTATACTTATTGCATGTATATTTGAGTATTTGGATGTTTCTAACCTCCTTGATGAGATGTGATAAGTGGATCCTTCTTGAGGATCATTTGAGATGCAGGAAAGAAAAGCTAGATCTGGAAAAAGGTAAAGAGGCACCTGATGAACATGTGACAAGCACTACAAGCTGCATATGAGAAGGTGCATGGGTATTTGAATGCATGGTATAGTGTTTCAATGTTATGTTTCAGCTGTAATATTGAATATCAAGGTTAGCCCTAAGGTATGTTGAGAATTTCCCCTTATCAAATGGTCCATGCATGCATATGAAAGTAATTTGGATCCATGGTTCTTATCATGAAATGGTGCACTTTATGTTGATCAAGTATATTACATAATGAAATTCTTAATTCTATGAGAATAATTAATGTTGATCTTTGATACAGTAGTATATCTTAATTTTTGGCTAACATTTGTTGCTTTTGGAGATGCTAATTCTATGAAGAAGACTAACACATTGAGTCTAGTAAATGATACTCTTGACACTTGACATACATAAGACATGATGGACCTCATATAGAAGGTTACCTCATTGATTTATATAATGGTATTTATAATTCTTGTGATGAGCATGATGAGAGTATGGAGTAAGGGTTGACTCTCTTGTTGTTTTGATAGAGTTTTATTGATTGACCTGACTTGATACGATTAATCATGATAAGAATAGTAACCATGATAGAAGTATAACTATGAGATTGACATTCTAGATCCTTCATTAATCGTGGTTGTGTTTTGATTAGTAACTATGGCATACAGTAATTATAAATGCCCTAACTTGATGGATTGACTTGATATTGTGTTCATGATCTTCGAAATTTTGTGTCACACCTGTTAGTTTCCCTTATCATATAATCCTAACTCTTTATGGATTGAGTTATGTGACATAGAAGTAATGCATGTGATCATGACCCTTGAAGTCTTCTTCCATTAGCTCTTTGACTCTAACCCTTGATGGAAGAGTGATGCCATGTTGTCATGATGTAGTAGTTGATGTTAGCATGTTATGACCATTATGGGTATATGTTTGACTTTATGATCTAACAAATTTGCTGATGTATGAAAACATTATAGACAAGCTCATGGAATGAATGAATATGACTGAAGTGGATTCCCATTCAAAGGGAGAACCTCTCCATAAGATCCCTTCTCCTATTTTCATTTGCATTATATGTAGATTTTGCACTGTTGAAATATGATTTGTGGGCATGCATAGACAAGTATCTCACATTGATGATCTACAACAAAGGTCTGATTTGAGGAAAGAGAATTTTTCCCTTGCTCTAAGCCTTAATCACACGAAATAAATCCTATAGGTGTGATTGTAGCCTCCTAGTCACACAGATGCAAGCTCAAGGGTGCGACTAAGGCACTGAGTCATTTCTAAGCTAGGGTTTGGTAGTTGGAAGCCATAATCGATCACATAACATCCTAAGAGTGTGAATGCAGTCTCCCAACCACACTAAGGAAGTCCCAAGGGTGCGACTATGACTTTAGGACACAAAAATGAATTTTTTTGCATAAATTCAGATGTTCTCCTGAAATATATCAGTCCTACTAATGTGGAGCAGACAACCGAAATATATTTGAGCAAGAAAGTTTGAGTTTGTTATAATATGAACATGAATACTGAACTTGTGTTTGCAGGTGACCAGGACATACATAAAAATATGTCATCATGATTAATTTTTTTGCTACAAGAACTTGACATTATTTGGATGATTAATATAGATGAGAAGTGTTTGGATTTTTGACATGATTCTTGACAATGACTTAGAACTTTGACTTGATGAATAAGACATGTTTTGGATTATAGATATCTCTACGATAATAAAATTTGGATTCAACATAATGACTAATGATTTGATTTGATGACTGATGACTTGCCTTGAAGATAATGATATATAAGCATAATGACATTCAGTGACTATAATTGGTATTCGAAAATGGTTTTGTATTGGCCTCCTTCTTCCTAGCACTATGGTTTAAGTATTGTCAGTTGTGATTCAGTATGAAGATAAAACCTACATGACTTACCCTTGGTGTATGCATTTACATATAGTGAAAGAAATGGCTTGGGAATGGCCTGATGAAGTTTCAGATTGATATTGTGTGGTTAATGACAACCTATTAGCATGATAATAGATGAAATCATGACTTGATGATATCTCTACCTGTCACATGGTTTAAAGAGTTGACACTGAGATATTGACGACTTTGATAAGAGTATTAATCTAGCTTCTAAACTTTGATGATCTGATTTAGTTGATTTGATTTCACAATATCGATTTATGAAAGGTTGTGCATGTTGGTTTAGTAAATTTTTCTTATTGTAGTGAGCATTGCATGAATCAAGCTCCCCAATCTAGATATTTCTATGCTGAAATTTATCTAGTGAAGGCAGGATGATGTGTTGATCCAAACCTCTACTTCAGAAGTGTTCCAAGGAATGATTTTGATTTTTGGTTTTGGTTCTACACACTAATGATATACTCTTGACAGGAAATGAGCTTATGATGATACAAGTAAGAGGGAGATGGCCTCTGAAGCTCAAAATGATGAATCATGGCATGATGAATTGAATTCTAAAAGTTTGGAAAATATAATATATATTGTGAAATTATTGAAGAAGCATTGAAAAGAGGAAATGAAAATCTTTGGACACTCTGATTTTAAGTTCAAGATGTTGTTAAACTTGTCATGGAATCCGACAGTTGATTGAATCATTATTGTTTCACTTTGAACATACATCCACATAGATATATTTGATGTGCATAGAACGTAAATGAATTCATGATTTAGTTTCTTCATTCACATTAATTTTCCACTGATCATCCTTCAAGATATCTACATAAGATGATCAATTCTTGATCTAAGATATTATTTATATGATATGTGAATGCATGGATGTATTGTTGATATTTGAGATTATTATTGTTGAGAACATTTGGATGCTTCTTTAGTGTGAGGTCCATTGCATGACCAAGGTTGAGTACGATGTTTCTAGCATGTATAACTGTGAGATAGGATGAAGAAGCTCCTTAGAGAGGTATGAGCAGGATCTTGATATGACATGGACACATTGTGATGAGAAAGAGTGGGATCTGACTAGAAGAGAATCCCAAATATATATATATATATATATATATTTGGGATCGAGATACTCTCATATATTGAGACAGCGTAGCTATACGAGACAAGCTTAGGCTTGTGGTTGGCACTTCCTTGAGAGGGAGGATCAATATGGTATATTTTACGATTTATGTGATTATTTATGTTCTGACATGATATTTTATTTGATGTCCTGTATGAACAGGGGAAAAATACTATTGATACATGATGATTCAAGTACGATGATATTTTGATGAATTATAGAGAGCATAGTTGATCAAGGACACTGAGCCAACTCTTCCTCCCTGCTTAAGTTCCCAAGGTGTGGAATTGATATGAGGGGATCCTGGGGTTGAGGGAAATTTAGACAATAGTAGCCACATGTTTCTCCCTATCTGTCACCCATGGGATTTGTGTGATCCTTTTTTTTTTTGACAAGTCGGGTATCTCTCCCACCTTTAGTCGTTTCAGAGTATACCCCAGTTGGCATCATACCCACAAGCATGGCTTGTTGGGATTTTCCCTCCCCATTTATAAAATGGGTTCAGGTTGCTTGGAGGCGTGTGATCCTTACCTCTTGGTAAGTCGGGTATCTCATCTAGGTTGGATTATGATGCATGTGTTCTACCACATGAATGCTTAGATCCATCGATGGGAAGATCAGTAGGCAATAGGATTTGGTTGAGATAACCCTATGTGATTCTGGGTTGAGAATGAGCTCCCCGATGTGATACCAAGTTTGAGATATGCTCCCCTGTGTGTTTGAATATCCTATGTATCGATTTGGGGTCAGAGTAGTAGCTCCCCCATGAGATTTTGGGTTGAGTAGTTACCCTATGTGGTTATAGGTTGATATGTGCTCCGTGATGATATGCTCTTCGATGATGATGATTAACTCTCCATTTATGTGATTTTAGGTAGTAGCCCACTGATAGATATTCAAGATCGTAGTTCGATGAATAAAGGGTGGAAAACCTTATGCTCCCCTCTGATGGAAATTTATTCTTCTAGATTCAAGGATATTTAGCATCTGATCAGGGAAAATCAAGAGATAATCAAGAATAAGAAAGAGATGGATCGAGATGAACATTGATGATTTGATATGATGAGATACTTGAGATGGTCACGACATGAAGACAACATGACAGGATGATGTGATGATCAACAGTAAAATATTAGCAAGTGGAATTCTCCCTAGTTGAGAGAAAGTGTTAAAAATATGAAATGATATTCAAGTTCCACTTTTTACAGCTCACTTGATGAAGATAATTATTGCATTGAATTCCTCTTTTCGAGAGGACCAAAATTGAAATAAATATCACCTCATTTGGATAATAAGAAGTTGGTTTTTGAATTTATGAACCCACTCATGTACATTGGATTAGGTTGGCCCTATTCACATGTGCATATTAGATCATGTCAGCCCTAAAGCAAATGGACCCATTGGAAGGATAAAAATACAAGTGACCTCTACCTCATTTAGACAATGGTGAGACACTCTTCTCTCTTGGTTTTTGGCTCGCACAGGTATGAGGCTCATCCGTGGAAGAATATGTTTTCTCTGAGGTGCAATTGCAGGGTCTAAGGCTCACATCTATGATTTATGGATTTGGGCCCTAGTCACAAGAACAAAACTATAATATTTCGACCTTAGTCGCTCCCTCCTCGGCTCATGAGTGCGACTAGAGCCTTCCAATAGCACATATTCCCCTCTGTGCATACGAACAGGAGGTTAGGGTTTTAGAATTCACATCAAATCCCAGTCACGCACTTCTAGGCTCATTAGTGTGACCAAATCATCCTAGTCACACACTTCTAAGCTCATAAATACAACCAGAGCATCCCAGTCACACACATATCACGTCCTTCATGTGATCGAGATATTCGGGTCTTTGCAGTCCAGTTTTGACTCCCATTCACACGCTTCCAGGCTCATCAATGTGACTAGAGCATCCCAGTCGCAGGCTTCCAGACTCATCACTGTGACCAGAGCATCCCAGTCACAAACACAACATGTCCTCCACGCGACCAAGTTATTAGGTTTTCTAGAGTCCAATTTTGACCCCCAGTCACACGATTTCCTAGCTTAAGTGAGTGACTGGGTCCATATATTCACACGGATGACTCCTCCTCCATGTGACCGAGGACTAAAATATGAAGTTTCAATATGCCAAAGATTCCACTCAGTAACCACAAGGTTTGACAGTTGATTTCAGATAATGACAGTTCAGTACAGGCTTCAGAATCAAATTTCAAAGTATATATATATTGTTGGACTCATTTCATGGATATTGTAGTAGTTTTGCTAGTTAGTTGCATATATAAAGATATGGATCATTGTACTCTCTTTTTCTAAATAATTTGATGACAATATAAGAAGAATAATTTGAAAGGGTTTTCCCCATAATGGGTGTTTCCCTAGCCTCTGACCAATCCTCGTGTCTCTATGTGTGCATGCTTTTATTATATTGTTCATTTATATTACACTACATTGATGATGGCGATATTATTCTTTCTGTATAGTTTCATATGTTTATGAATAATTATATAGATCTAAATAATGTTATGATGTTTTGGGGTGACCTTAATGTGTTAATGAAGAAATGCAATTATCAAAGAAAATAACAATATAGCCCTATGAAAAAATTAACAATCAAGACCCTAGGTATCCTTCAACCATTAATGATACCAACCCAGTATTAGGGATAAGTTTCAATGGATTTTATTACATTTTTACCCAAATTTTAAGGAAAGAGTGTAATTATGGTATTGGTATATCAAATGACAAAGTAGTCCCTTTTTTTTTCATTCTCATCAATATAAAGCAATTATAGTGGTATAAGCATTCATGAAATTATACCAAAAGCTACATGGAATACCAAAGTCTATTGTAAGTGATAGAGATCGAATTTTCACTAGGAATTTCTAGACTAAATTATTTTCTTGTTTGGGTACTCAATTGGATCATAGCTCATCTTACCATCCTCAATATGATGGGTAAACTGAGAATGTGAACAATTTTTTAAAAGTATATCTACATTTCCTTGCATATGATAAATAGACACAATGGATCAAGTGGTTTCCCTTAAAATAGTGGTGGTACAATACATCCTTCTATACCACATCAAAAATATCACCATTTATGGTTCCTTATGGATATCATCCTGCATCCATCACATTGGCCTTGAAAGGAGATATAAAATCTCAAACAGTAGAGGACCACATACATCACCAATAAGCAGTTCTCAAACTACTGAAGGACAACTTGGTTATGACACAAAATAGGATGAAACAAAAAGTAGATTAATATCATAGTGAAAGGGAATTTGAAGTGGGGGATTGGGTATTTGTAAGACTACAACCAGATAAATATATGTCCCTTAAGCAACAAAATAAGGAAAATAAATTATCTCCAAGGTATTATGGCCCTTATAAGATTTTGTTGAGGATTGGAAGTATGGATTACGAATTGGATTTTCTTACACCTTCATGTCTACATCTAGTCTTCCATGCTTCTTTTTTAAAGAAGGTTATCGATGGGAATATCTGAGTCAAAACTATTGTATTTGAGATTAATGAAGAAGGGAAAATGATAATAGAACCACGAACAATCTTGGAAACTAGGATTAAGAAGTTGAGAAATCAAGAAATTATTGAATATCTCATCAAACAGAAGAACCTTTCAATGGAAGAAACAACATGGGAATATTATTTGTTCATAAACAAACGCCCACAAATTGTCAGGTGTTGAGGGAAAAAATTGTTTGAAGGGGAGGGTCATGTTAAGCCCTATGTAAAACCTAAAATCCCTTATTAAGCTCTATATATTAGGTGATTACATTTATATTTTTATATTTTTATGTAGGCTAGAATCCCTCATGGTCCCATTTTATTATAGGTGTACCTTTTTTATCCTACACACACATACACACACACTAAGGAGACCTAGTTTTAGGATAATCAAATATTGTTTTGTACATTGTATTAATTTAAGATAAGGTTTTCTGTTGAAGAGGACTGTAATTATTGGTTTCTCATCATTTTTAAGAGGAAAGGTTCATAACATTTATATTGGCTAAAGCTTTTGAATAAGATGTCCACTAGTATATCAAATCGTGCATTGTCTATGTCAATGCTAAACCAACCATTAAGAAGAAGGGGTTGTACACTCCTCCAGCTATTATCGCTCAGAGGTTTTTTGCATAAATTCAGATGTTCTCCTGAAATATGTCAGTCCTACTAATGTGGAGCAGACAACCGAAAGATAATTTAGCAAGAAATTTTGAATGTTTGGTGTAATATGAACATGAATACTGAACTTATGTTTGCAGGTGACCGAGACATACATATAAATATGTCATTGTGATTAAATTTTTTGCTACAAGAATTTGACATGATTTGGATGATTAATATAGATGAGCAGTGTTTGGAGTTTTGACATGATTCTTGACAGTGACTTAGAACTTTGACTTGATGACTAAGACATGTTTTGGATTATAGATCTCTCTACGATAAGAAAATTTGGATTCGAAATAATGACTAATGATTTGATTTGCGATTGATGACTTGCCTTGAAGATAATGATATATAAACATAGTGACCTTCAGTGACTATCATTGGTATTCGAAAATGGTTTTGTATTGGCCTCCTTGTTCCTAGCACTATGGTTTAAGTATTGTTAGTTGTGATTCAGTATGAAGATAAAACCTACATGACTTACCCTTGGTGTATGTGTTTACATGTAGCAACATAAATGACTTGGGAATGGCCTAATGAAATTTTGGATTGATATTGTGAGGTTAATGACAACCTGTTGGAATGATAATAGATGAAATCATGACTTGATGAGATCTCTACCTGTCACGTGATTTAAAGAGTTGACACTGAGATATTGACGACTTTGATAAGAGTATTAATTCTGCTTCTAAACTTTGATGAGTTGATTTAGTTGATTTGATTGAAAAATATTGATTTATGTAGGTTTGGGCATGTTGGTTTGGTAAATTTTTATGGTTGCAATGAGCATTGCATGAATCAAGCTCCCCAATCCAGATATGTCTGCGCTGAAATTTATCTAGTGAAGGCAGGATGATGTGTTGATCCAAACCTCTACTTCAGAATTGTTCCAAGGAATGATTTTGATTTTTGGTTTTGTTTCTATATACTGATGATATACTCTTGGCAGGAAATGAGCTTATGATGCTCCAAGTAAGAGGGAGATGGCCTCTGAAGCTCAAAATGATGAATCATGGCATGATGAATCGAATTTTGAAAGTTTGGAAAATATAATCTATATTGTGAAGTTATTGAAGAAGCATTGAAAAGAGGAAATGAAAATCCTTGGACACTTTGATTTTAAGTTCAAGATGTTTTTTAACTTGTCATAAAATCCGATAGTTGATTGAAGCATTGTTGTTCCACTTTGAACATACATCCACATATATATATTTGATGTGCATAGAACCTAAATGAGTTCATGATTTAGTTTCTTCATTCACATTAATTTTCCACCGATCATCCTTCAAGATATATGCATAAGATGATCAATTCTTGATCTAAGATATTCTTTATATGATATGTGAATGCATGAATGTATTGTTGATATTTGAGATTATTCTTGTTGAGAACATTTGGATGCTTCTTTAATGTGAGGTCCATTGCACGACCAAGGTTGAGTACGATGTTTCTAGCATGGATAGCTGTGAGATAGGATGAAGAATATCCTTAGAGAGGTATAAGCATGATCTGGATATGACATGGACACATTGTGATGACAAGGAGTGGGATCTGATTGGAAGAGAATCCTATATATATATATATATATATATGGGACCGAGATACTCTCATATATTGAGACAATGCAGCTATATAAGAAAATCTTAGGCTTGTGGTTGGCACCTCCTTGAGAGGGAGGATCAATATGGTACCATTTTACGATTTGTATGATTATGTATGTTCTGACATGATATTTTATTTGATGTCCTGTATGAACAGGGGAAAACTGCTATTGATACATGATGGTTCAAGTATGATGATATGTTGATGAATTATAGAGAGCATAGTTGATCGAGGACATTGAGCCAACTCTTCCTCCCTGCCTAATTTCCCAAGGTGTGGAATTGATATAAAGGGCTCCTAGGGTTGAGGTAACTCTGGAAAATAGGGTCATATATGTTTCTCCCCTATCTGTCACCCATGGGATGTGTGTGATCCTTGTCTTTTTTAACAATTTGGGTATCTCCCCCACCTTTGGTCGTTGCAGAGTATACCCTAGTTGGCATCATACCCACAAGTAAGGCTTGTTGGGATTTTCCCTCCCCATTTGTAAAATGGGTTCAGGATGCTTGGAGGCATGTGATCCTTACCTCTTGTTAAGTTGGGTATAATCTCGTCTAAGTCGATCGATTATGATGCATGTTTTCTACCACATGACTACTTAGATTCATCGATGGGAAGACCAGTAGGCAATAGGATTCGGTTGAGATAACCCTATGTGATTTCAGGTTGAGAATGATCTCCCCGATGTGGTACTAAGGTTGAGATATGCTCCCTTTGCTTTTGAATATCCTATTTATCGATATGGGGTCAAAGTAGTAACTCCCCCATGAGATTTCAGTTTGAGTAGTAGCTCCGCTATGTGGTTACAGGTTGAGATGTGCTCCTTGATGGTATGCTCTTCGATGATGATGATTAACTCTCCATTTATGTGATTTCAGGTAGTATCCCACTAACAGAGATTCAAGATCGTAGTTCGATGAGTAAAGGGTGGAAAAACTTATGCTCCCCTCTGATGGAAATTTCTTCTTCTAGATTCAAGAATATTTAGTGTATGAGCAGGGACAATCAAGAGATAATCAAGAATAAGCAAGAGATGGATCCAGATGAACATTGATGATTTGAGATGATGAGATACTTGAGATGGTCACGACATGAAGAAAACATGACAGGATGATGTGATGATCAACAGTAAAATATTAGCAAGTGGAATTCTCTCTAGTTGAGAGAAAGTGTTAAAAATGTGAAATTATAGTCAAGTTCCACTTTGGACAACTCACATGATGAAGATAATTATTGCATTGAATTCCTCTTTTCGAGAGGACCAAAATTGACCTAAAGATCACCTCGTTTGGATAAACAGAAGTTGGTTTTTGAATTTATGAACCCACTCATGTACATTGGATTAGGTTGGCCCTATTCACATGTGCATATTAGATCAGGTCGGCCCTAAATCAAGTGGACCCATTGGAAGGATATAAATAAAAGTGACCTCTACCTCATTTAGACAATGATTGGACACTCTTCTCTCTTGGTTTTTGGCTCACACAAATATGAGGCTCATCCATAAAAGAATAGGTTTGCTCTGATGTGCAATTGCAGGGTCTGAGGCTCACACCTATGATTTAGGGTTTTGGGCCCCATTCACAGGAGAAAAACAATAATATTTCGACCTTGATCGCTCCCTCCTTGGCTCATGAGTGCGACTAGAGCCTTCCAGTTTCACAGATCCCACTCTGTGCATACAACCAGGAGGTTAGGGTTTTTGAAGTCACATCAGATCCCATCCACACACTTCCAGGTTCATCAGTGTGACCAAATCATCCCAGTCACGCACTTCTAAGCTCAGCAATATGACCAGAGCATCCTAGTCACACACATATCACGTCCTTCATGTGACTGAGATATAGGGTTTTTACAGTCCAGTTTTGACTCACAGTCGCACGTTTACAGGCCCATCAGTGTGACTAGAGCATGCCAGTCGCAGGCTTCCAAACTCATCAGTGTGACCAGAGCATCCCAATTGCACACATAGCACATCCTCCATTCGACCGAGATATTAGGTTTTCTAGAGTCCAATTTCGACCCCCGTCACACGATTCCTAGCTTAAGGGATCGATTAGGCCTGGATGACTCCTCCTCTATGCGGCCGAGGACTAAAATATGAAGTTTCAGTATTCCAAAGATTCCACTCAGTAACCACAAGGTTTTGCAGTTGATTTCAGACAATGACAATTCAGTACAGGCTTCAAAATCAAATTTCAGAGTGTATATATATATATATATATATTGTTGGACTCATTTCATGGATATTGTAGTAGTTTGTTGGTTATTCGCATATATGAAGATATGGATCATTGTACTCCCATTTTCTGAATCATTTGATTACAATCTAAGAAGAATAATTTGAAAGGGTTTTCCCCATAGTGGGTGTTGCCCTAGTCTCTGACCAATCCTGGTGTCTCTATGTGTGCATGCCTTTCTTCTATTATTCATTTATGATACACTGCATTGATGATGGTGATATTGTTATTTCTTCATAGTTTCATATGTTGATGAATAATTATATAGATCTAAATAATGTTATGATGTTTTGGGGTGAAATTAATGTGATAATGAAGAAATGAAATTATCAAAGAAAATAACAATATATCCCTATGAAAAAATTAACAATCAAGACCCTAGGTCTCCTTCAAGCATTAATCATACCAAGCCAGTATTGGGGATAAGTTTCAATGGATTTTATTACATTTTTACCGAAATTTTAAGGAAAAAGTGTAATTATGGTAGTGGTATATCAAATGACAAAGTATTCCTTTTTTTTAATTTCTTTCTCATAAATATAAAGCAATTATAGTGGCAAAAGAATTTATGAAATTATACCAAAAGATACATGGAATACCAAAGACTATTGTAATTGATATAGATCCACTTTCACTAGGAATTTCTAGACTGGATTATTTTCTTGTTTGGGTACTCATTTGGATCATAGCTCATCTTACCATCCTCAATATGATGGGTAAACCAAGAATGTGAATAAATGTTTAAAAGAATATCTACATTTCCTTGCATATGATAGATAGACACAATGGATCAAATGGTTGGCCTTAAAAGAATGGTGGTAAAATACATCCTTCTATACCTCATCAAAATATCACCATTTATGGTTCCTTATGGATATCATCCTCCATCCATCACATCAGCCTTGAAAGGGGATATGAAATCTAAAACAGTAGAGGACCACATACATCACCAATAAGAGGTTCTAAAACTATTGAAGGACAACTTGGTTATGGCACAAAACAGGATGAAACAACAAGTAGATTAATATCATAGTGAAAGGGAATTCGAAGTGGGGGATTGGGTATTTGTAAGACTACAACCGAATAAATATATGTCCCTCCAGCAACAAAAGAAGGAAAATAAATTATCTCCAAGGTATTATGGCCCTTATAAGATGTTGTTGAGGATTGGAAGTATGGATTACGAATTGGATTTTCTTACGCCTTCCTTTCTACATCCAGTCTTCCATGTTTCTTTAGTAAAGAAGGTTATCGATGGGAAGATCCCAGTCAAAACTATTATATTTGAGACTAATGAAGAAGGGAAAATGATAATAGAACCACGAACAATATTGGAAACTAGGATTAAGAATTTGAGATATCGAGAAATTATTGAATATCTCATCAAAAATAAGAACCTACCCGTGGAAGAAAAAACATGGGAATATTATTTGTTCATAAAGAAATGCCCACAAATTGTCAGGTGTTGAGGAAAAAAATTGTTTGAAGGGGAGGCTCATGTTAAGCCCTATGTTAACCCTAAAATCCCTTATTAAGCTCTATATATTAGGTGATTACATTTATATTTTTATATTGTTATGTAGGCTAGAATCCTTCATGGTCCCATTTTATTACAGGTGTACCTTTTTTTATCCTACACACACACACTAAGGACACCTAGTTTTAGGATATAATAAAATATTGTTTTATACATTGTACTAATTGTAAGATAAGGTTTTCCGTTGAAGAGGACTGTAATTATTGGGTTCTTATCATTTTTAAGGGGTGAGGTTCATAAAATTTATATTGGCTAAAGTTTCAATGAGATATCAACTAGTATATCAAATCGTGCATTGTTTATGTCATTGATAAACCAGCCATTAAGAAGAAGGGGTTGTACACTCCTCCACCTATTATCGCTTAGATTTTTTTTGCATAAATTCAGATGTTCTCTTGAAATATGTCAGTCCTACTAATGTGGAGCAGATAACTGAAAGATATTTGAGCAGGAAAGTTTGAATGTTTGTTGTAATATGAACATGAATACTGAACTTGTGCTTGCAGGTAACCGGGACATACATATAAATATGTCATTGTGATTAATTTTTTTTCTTCAAGAATTTGACATGATTTGGATGATTAATATAGATGAGCGGTGTTTGGAGTTTTGACATGATTCTTGACAATGACTTAGAACTTTGACTTGATGACTAAGACATGTTTTGGATTATAGATCTCTCTACAATAAGAAAATTTGGATTCGACATAATGACTAATGATTTGATTTGAAGACTGATGACTTGCCTTGAATATAATGATACATGAGCATACTGACCTTCAATGACTATCATCGGTATTCAAAAATGGTTTTATATTGACCTCCTTGTTCCTAGCACTTGGTTTAAGTATTGTCAGTTGTGATTCAGTATGAAGATAAAACCTGCATGACTTACCCTTGGTGTATGCATTTACATATAGTGACAGAAATGGGTTGGGAATGGCCTGATGAAGTTTTGGATTGATATTGCATGGTTAATGACAACTCGTTGACATGATAATAGATGAAATCACGAATTAATGAGATCTCTACCTGTCACGTGGTTTAAAGAGTTGACACTGAGATATTGACGACTTTGATAAGAGTATTAATCTGGCTTCTAAACTTTGATGAGCTAATTTAGTTGATGTTATTGCACAATGTTGATTTATGAAAGCTTGGGCATGTTGGTTTGGTAAATGTTTATGGTTGCAGTGAGCATTGCATGAATCAAGCTCCCCAATCCAGATATGTTTGCGCTGAAATTTATCTAGTGAAGGCAGGATGATGTGTTGATCCAAACCTCTACTTCAGAATTGTTCCAAGGAATGATTTTGATTTTTGGTTTTGGTTCTATATACTGATGATATACTCTTGACAGTAAATGAGCTTATGATGATCCAAGTAAGAGGGAGATGGCCTTTGAAGCTCAAAATGATGAACCATGGCATGATGAAACGAATTCTGAAAGTTTGGAAAATATAATCTATATTGCAAAGTTATTGAAGAAGCATTGAAAAGAGGAAATGAAAATCCTTGGACACTCTAATTTGAAGTTCAAGATGTTTTTCAACTTGTCATGGAATTTGATAGTTGATTGAAGCAGTGTTGCTCTACTTTGAACATACATCCACATATATATATTTGATGTGCATAGAACATGAATGAGTTCATGATTTAGTTTCTTCATTCACATTAAGTTTCCACCAATCATCCTTCAAGATATCTGCATAAGATGATCAATTCTTAATCTAAGATATTATTTATATGATATGTGAATGCATCGATGTATTGTTGATATTTGAGATTATTATTGTTGAGAAAATTTGGATGCTTCTTTAGTGTGAGGTCCATTGCATGACCAAGGTTTAGTACAATGTTTCTAGCATGGATAGCTGTGAGATAGGATGAAGAATCTCCTTAGAGAGGTATGAGCATGATCTGGATATGACATTGACACATTGTGATGACAAATAGTGGGATCCGATTGGAAGATAATCCCATATATATATAGATATATAGTTGGGGCCGAGATATTATCATATATTGAGACAGTGTAGCTATACGAGACAAGCTTAGGCTTGTGGTTGGCACCTCCTTGAGAGGGAGGATCAATATGGTATCATTTTATATGATTATTTATGATTTGACATGATATTTTATTTGATGTCTTGTATGAACAGGGGAAAACTACTATTGATACATGATGATTCAAGTACGATGATATGTTGATGAATTATAGAGATCATAGTTGATCGAGGACTCTGATCCAACTCTTTCTCCATGCCTAAGCTCCCAGGATGTGGAATTGAGATGAAGGGCTCCTGGGGTTGAGGGAACTCTAGACAACAGGGTCATAGATGTTTCTCCCCTATCTGTCACCCATGGTATGTGTGTGATCCTTATCTGTTTTTAGAAGTTGGGTATCTCCCCCACCTTTGGTCGTTGCAGAGTATACCCTAGTTGGCATCATACCCACAAGCAGGGATTGTTGGGATTATCCCTCCTTATTTGTAAAATGGGTTCAGGAAGCTTGGAGGTGTGTGGTCCTTACCCCTTGGTAAGTCGAGTATCTCATCCAGATCGGATTATGATGCATGTTTTCTAAACATTACTACTTAGATTCATTGATGGGAAGATCAGTAGACAATAGGATTGGGTTGATATAACCCTATGTGATTCCGGCTTGAGAATGAGCTCCCCGATGTGATACCACGGTTGATATATGCTCCCATGTGTGTTTGAATATCCTATTTATCGATATGGGGTCAGAGTAGTAGCTCCCCCATGATATTTCGGGTTGAGTAGTAGCTCCCCTATGTGGTTACAGGTTGAGATGTGATCCTTGATGGTATGCTCCTCGATGATGATGATTGACTCTCCATTGATGTGATTTCGGGTAGTATCCCACTGATAGAGATTCAAGATCGTAGTTTTATGAATAAAGGGTGGAAAACCTTATGCTCCCCTCCGAAGGAAAATTCTTCTTCTAGATTCAAGAATATTCAGCGTATGAGCAGGGACAATCAAGAGATAATCAAGAACAATCAAGAGATGGATCAAGATGAACATTGATGATTTGAGATGATGAGATACTTGAGATGGTCACGGCATGAAGAAAAAATGACATGATGATGTGATGATCAACAGTAAAATATTAGCAAGTGGAATTATCCCTAGTTGAGAGGAAGTGTTAAAAATATGAAATGATAGTCAAGTTCCACTTTGGACAGATCACATGATGAAGATAATTATTTCATTTAATTCCTCTTTTAGAGTGGACCAAAATTGACCTAAATATCGCCTCATTTGGATAAGCAGAAGTTGGTTTTTGAATTTATGAACCCACTCATGTACATTGGATTCGGTTGGCCCTATTCACATGTGAATATTAGATCAGGTCGGCCCTAAAGCAAGTGGACCATTTGGAAGGATATAAATACAAGTGACCTCTACCTCATTTAGACAATGATGAGACACTCTTCTCTCTTGGTTTTTGGCTCACATAGGTATGAGGCTCGTCCGCGGAAGAATAGGTTTGCTCTGAGGTGCAATTTCAGGGTTTGAGGCTCATATCTCTAATTTAGGGTTTTGGGCCCCAATCAAAGGAACATAAATATAATATTTCGACCTTGGTCGCTCTCTCCTCAACTCATGAGTGTGACTAGAGCCTTCCCGTCACATAGATCCCCCTCTGTGCATACGACCAGGAGGTTAGGGCTTTTGAAGTCACATCAGATCCTAGTCACACGCTTCCAAGCTCTTCAATGTGACCAAATCATCCCATTCACGTGCTTCCAGGCTCATCAGTGTAACCAAATCATTGGACCCAATCACACACTTCTAAGCTCATCAATATGACCAGAGTATCCCAGTCACACACATATCATGTCCTTCATGTGACTGATATATTAGGGTTTTTGCAGTCCAGTTTTGACTCCCATTCGCACGCTTCCAGGCTCATCGGTGTGACTAGAGCATCCCAGTCGTAGCCTTCCAGAGTCATCAGTGTGACCAGAGCATCCCAGTCGCACACACATCATGTCCTCCATGCGGCTAAGATAATAGGTTTTCTGAGTCCAATTTTGACCCCCAGTCACACGATTTCCTAGCTTAAGGGACCACTGGGACCCTATAGTCACACGAATGACTCCTCCTCCATGCGACCAAGGACTAAAATATGAAGTTTCAGTATTCCAAATATTCCACTCAGTATTCACAAGGTTTGGCAGTTGATTTTAGACAATGATAGTTCAGTACAGGCTTCAGAATCATATTTCAGAGTATATATATATTGTTGGACTCATTTCATGGATATTGTAGTAGTTTTGCAGGTTAGTTGTATATATGAAGATATGGATCATTATACTCTCTTTTTCTGAATCATTTGATGACAATCTAAGAAGAATAATTTGCAAGGGTTTTCCCCATAGTGGGTGTTTCCCTGGTCTCTAACCAATCCAGGTGTCTCTATGTGTGCATGATTTTCTTCTATTGTTCATTTATGTTACACTACATTGATGATGGTGATATTGTTCTTTTTGCATAGTTTCATATGTTGATGAATAGTTATATAGATCTAAATAATGTTATGATGTTTTGGGGTGAAATTAATGTGTTAATGAACAAATGCAATTATCAAAGAAAAGAACAATATATCCCTATGAAAAAATTAACAATCAAGACCCTAGGTCTCCTTCAAGCATTAACCATACCAAGCCGAGATTGGGGATACGTTTCAATGGATGTTATTACATTTTTACCCAAATTTTAAGGAAAGAGTGTAATTGTGGTAGTGGTATATCAAATGACAAAATATTCCTTTTTTTATTTCTTTCTCATCAATATAAAGCAATTATAGTGGCAGAAGCATTCATGAAATTATATAAAAAGCTACATGGAATACCAAAGACTATTGTAAGTGATAGAGATCCAATTTTCACTAGGAATTTCTAGGCTGAATTATTTCCTTGTTTGGGTACTCAATTGGATCATAGCTCATCTTACCATCCTCAATATGATGGGTAAACTGAGAATGTGAATAAATGTTTAAAATTATATCTACATTTCCTTGCATATGATAAATATACACAATGGATCAAATGGTTGCCCTTAAAAGAATGGTGGTAAAATAAATCATTCTATACCACATCAAAAATATCACCATTTATGGTTCCTTATGGATATCATCCTCCATCCATCACATCAGCATTGAAAGGGGATATAAAATCTCAAACAGAAGAGGACCACATACATCACCAATAAGAGGTTCTCAAACTATTGAAGGACAACTTGATTATGGCACAAAATAGGATGAAACAACAAGTAGATTAATATCATAGTGAAAGGGAATTCGAAGTGGGGGTTGGGTATTTGTAAGACTACAACCAGATAAATATATGTCCCTCAAGCAAAAAAAGAAGGAAAATAAATTATCTCCAAGGTATTATGGCCCTTATAAGATGTTGTTGAGATTTGGAAGTATGAATTACGAATTGGATTTTCTTACACCTTCATGTCTACATCCAGTCTTCCATGTTTCTTTCATAAAGACGGTTATCAGTGGGAAGATCCAGGTCAAAACTATTATAATTGAGATTAATGAAGAAGGGAAAATATTAATAGAACCACAAACAATCTTGGAAAATAGGATTAATATGTTGAGAAATAGAGAAATTATTGAATATCTCATCAAACAGAAACAACATGGGAATATTATTTGTTCATAAAGAAACACCCACAAATTATCAGGTGTTGAGGAAAAAAATTGTTTGAAGGGGAGGGTCATGTTAAGTCCTATGTTAACCCTAAAATACCTTATTAAGCTCTATATATTAGATTATTACATTTATATTTTTATATTTTTATGTAGGCTAAAATCCCTCGTGGTCCCATTTTATTATAGGTGTACCTTTTTTATCCTACAAACACATACACACACACTAAGGAGAACTAGTGTTAGGATAATCAAATATTTTTTTGTACATTATATTAATTGTAAGATAAGATTTTCCCTTGAAGAGGGCTATAACTATTGGGTTCTTATCATTTTTAAGGGGCAAGGTTCATAACATTTATATTGGCTAAAGCTTCAATAAGATGTCCACTAGTATATCAAATCGTGCATTGTCTATGTCATTGCTAAAACCAACCATTAAGAAGAAGGGGTTGTACACTCCTCCACCTATTATCGCTCAAAAGTTTTCCTTTGCTATGGAAAGAAACTCATTGAGGAAACCTTTATACTTCTTTGGGATTGAAAGTTGTCCCTTCAATCTAGAAAGGGATTTCTCCTTAATTCTACTACTCAAGGTCACTATAGTTCTAGTTCACTAATACACTCATTAGCTATATTTTACTTGTAACAAATGAATTTGGTTTGGAAAGAAAAGAAAAGGGACCATTGGGCATGGAGTCTGCAAAAATAAATACTTGGTAATCAAAGTTACATGAAAAACTATAAAAAAAGGCAAGATAAATTATGATTTCTTAAACAAATTATCACAAAGGGATGGTAGCTGAATATAGAGAATAAATATAAAAAACAGAGCACTGTGATTTCTGTAAATGATATTTAGGCTGAAAAAACACATAAGTATTTCGAATAACGTGAACTTGAGCATTCAATATGAATACCAATTCATATAGCTTTATTGAAATACTGAAGCTTAATGGTCAACAGCTTGGCTAAGGAGAAAATAAACATGGTAGAAGAAACAAACTACAAATCATTCACACATGAACCTCTGATAATTGGCCATAATAACTACTTATAAAAAAAATTATTTATCTTCAAAGGCTACAACAATACACAAAGTTTGTCTTTTTTTTCAAAAAATTTAACCCTTGTTACTTACAAAAGCCTTGCTTAAATAATAAAAACAATATCTCAAACTACTCTTGGTTTGTTGGAAGTAAAATCCAATAAAATCATAAAAAAAAACAAATATGGAAATAGTTCCAATAGTTGTCAAATGGTTGATATTACTGGCGGATTTGTTGGTTGGAGATAGTTGCTAAGATTTGGAACTGCTTCTTGATTTCCATTTGTACCCATATGTTAGAATGTACCTCTTAATAGAATATTTAGTCTCTAACTTGTTGATTTCATGGCTAGAAGATTGGGATGCTCCACCACATGTTGAGTTGTCTTCATTCCTCGAATTGGTGATTTTCTGTCTACAAATATGATATGTTGATCCTTCTCCTATAATAGATGATATTGAAATTCCCTTTGACTCCTAGATGATTATGTGGCACTCCACTTGTCAACTATATCAGATAGGACACATTTTGAATTTAGTGAGCAGTGTATTTTATAAAAATAGAAAAAATTAAAATGGTGAATTTCTGAAAAATAGGCTTCAAAGAGCCATTCGAATCTCCAAAATCATGATAGTTGTGTAAAATATGAGATTTTTTTTTCAATGAGACCGTTCCCAATAAAAAACTCTTTTGGTTTTCAAAAATTTATTTCCAATTGTTTAGAAATCATGCCCAAAGTAATTGTCTTTTACAAGAAAAAACAGAGTAAAACATAGTTTTGTCATCATGTTCAAAATAGTAAGTTCACCATGGATCTCAAGATTTATTAATCAAAACTAAAGCTTGTTGTGTAAATCCATCTTGCATGAGCTTTATCATGATCAAAGCCTCTTATAGTTGCCTTTATCATGTCATTAACTTTAATAATGATTATCACATTTGGCGGTGGTAAATTCAACAATTTTTCATTTTGGGAAAATTGAATAACATGCCACACCAACTAATTTATCAACACAATCGGTCCAATGATGATAGGTTGTGTGGTAAATTGAATTTTTAGCACTCTCTTGTTTGGAAATTAAAACAATTGTTGATATTTTATTTGTCAACACTTTCATTTTAAATTTTTTGAACCACTGTTGAAAAATTAATTTTCAGCGCACTTGAAATTTTTATGAAAAAACTAAACAATTGTTCCAAGCCATTATCTTTGAACCCTTTATCCTGAAACTAAACTTTGATAACAACCGGATCCAACAGGGATGCTTTCACCTTAAGAGGCAACAAAGAACCCCAGTAGACCAAGTGCCTAGTCATTGGGCGGCTCCCAAATATTTAAAACAAATTCGTTCTCCTAATATGAAACTTGTGACCTGTAAATTGTTCCTGTTCCAATATGAAAACATAGATTCAAACTAAACTATCTTGCATACCAATAAAAACCAACTAATCACTAAAACATTGATGAAGACTGCAAACTTCTCAAATCAAAACCAACCATGTTGCAAATCTAACGGATACTACAATCAGACTAAGACAGAAAACATCCTCCAATGATGACATTATTTATGTCCAAACCAACCTATTCTAATAACTAAAATCAATTGTATCAAGTGATAAGATAATATTAATGCAACCAATCAAGTAGTTGCTCAAATGATGTGACTCCTTGAATTTGCTTGAACAATGTAATGACAAATACAACTGATGATAAACTTGATTCTCACAGTGGTTGAGCATTTAAGTTGAAAAATCCTTCCATATAGACAACTATAGAATCATAGAAGACAAATATTGTTTGTTTATCCTTAATATATTTTGTGACTTGATTGTTATAGTTGGATAGTTCATATGTGTTCTCTTATTTAGCGTATGGTGGTTTCAGTTGTGAGTTTTCAAGCTCATGTCCAAAACCAAAACATTTTTCAATCTCAATATTAAAGGGAAAAGGAAAAAATGTATCTTTTTGCTTCTATTGAAATGAAACTTCAAAATAATGACCATGTAATGGAATAATTTGGGGTATTTCCAAAGCCTCTAATGATCCAAGTGGATATTGGTGGCCACCCTCGTATTCCACCTAGTCAGTTTCATCAGTTTTCTTATTTACTATTTTTAGCAGTTTTTAGAGTCTTGAATTTCTGGAGCCATTTTGAAGCCCCAAACGACATTTTTTGGGGATGATTCCTTTAATTATTTTATGGAAATCATGTTAGAAGTTTTATTCCTCAGAGAGATCTTTCCAATGAGATATCATACACACCAAACAGAGATAATATGACCAAGTTACAACCCCGGGAAGTTGGTTGCCCAACTAAACCCAACGGGGCCCATAAACTCTTGGTGTTACATCTCCTTAGGTTAGGGTTTTGGTTGTTTCGGTTTTTCTCTTATTTTTCAATAATAAAAAGGCCCTTGAGCCTCATTGTAATACAATTTAGAGGCATGTAGCCTCTACATCTCTTCTCAAAGATAAGCTACCATTGCCCAAGCTAGTTTATTTGCTATTTTGTTTGTAAGCATTTTTCAGTATTTGATATTAATGGAATGAAGTTTTATTCCTGCTGCATCTCTGCATTTATGTCTATTTCTATATTTTATTATGTTCCTGCATAAATCTGGATCAGTGGTATTAGAGTGGTCTACTCTTTCTCAATCTTTCTTTGTGTGTCCCTAATGAGATCGGGGTATAAGGAGTTAAGGCTTGATCTAGTCGAACCTTTGCAAGATTAGCCTCGCAAACCCCGATGACCTTCCATGGCGGAAGAAAATAAAGACAGGGGAGAAGGAGATCCTATGAAAATATTTCTTGAGGAGGCCCTCAAGAAACAAAGGAACGCGATGATGGATAAATTTTCCCAGATCCTTCAACGACTGCCCACTGGCGGTGCATATACAACAACCACTCTAGAGGCACCACTCCTTTCAAGGTACAAGTCAACTTCAACATTCCTGTATTTAAAGTCCAGATAGATGCAGGCGCCATAGATAGATGGTTGAATTTTTTGGAAGGGTATTTATCGGTCCATGATTTCTCTAGCCGAGAATAGATTACATTTGCACAACTCAAAGCCACCCCCATGTCAAAGACTGGTGGGAAACCTACTGTGAAAAAATGACGAGAGGGAACCCTTTCTGTTCTCAGCCACACTGACTTGGAATTCATTCTGAGACGGAATGAAGGAACAATATTACCCCATGGGGAGCTATGAGGACAAGTACATCCAATGGACCACGATATGGTAACAGAGGGATCAAGATGTGCACAAGGTGACAAATTTGTTCCATACCCTATGCACAAAGTTGGGTATTAAAGATTCAGAGAAATATTTGGTGCTCAAGTACCGTAGTTGTTTTCACATATACATTCAGAAGGAAATGGAATTCCTTGACATTACCTCACTTAGCATGGCATATTGATATGCCGCCAAGATTGAGCATAAATTTAAGCAAAATAATTGAGACTTTGGATTCGTGAATCTGAAGTGAGGGAAAGGCGCTCCTGAATCACAAAACAAGGGGTAAAGCCAAATCAGGGCGACTCAGAACAACACCACAAAGCCAAAGAAGGACACGGGAAAGTGGTGTGAATTTCATAACAACCCCAATCACAATACAAGAGAGTGTTGGACCAAACAATCGGTGGTGGCCGAACTAAAGGCATCCGAATAATATGCATGCTCTGATTCTGAGTCAGAACTGGACAAGGGGAATGACAAAGGGAAGTAAATCATTGATGCGGAACCCAATGCCACTATTTCCACCACTAAGATCCAAAAGGAGGAACCCGAAGATCTAAAGGAGGGGGGGCGTCTCTTCCATTCCCAAATGTGGGTGAAGGGTTCTCCACTGCAATTCCTTGTAGATAGAAGAAACCAAAAGAACCTCATTTCAGCAAAGGTCTTGAAGCGGCTCGGCCTACCTACCACAACACACCCGTAGTTGTATACCATCAGGTGGATTCACCAAGGAAGAGATATCCTCGTATGCCAGTATTGTTTCCTTCCGTATAGCATCAAGCCCTTCACAGATGAGGTATTGTGTGATGTTTCTCCTCTTGATGTGTCTGATGTATTATTAGGCCAACCATACTTGTGGAAGCGACATGCTGTGTATGAGTCTAGGCCTTGTTATATTATTATTACTTTGGGAAATAAGTTGTATAGGATACCGAAGGTAGTACCGTCTTCTACCATCTCTTTGAATATTGTAAAGCAATGCAGTAAGATTATTTCCCAAACCAGGAAATTTGTTTTCATTATGATTCGCCCACAGGGAAAAAAGAATATTGTGGTCGCAGACTCCAAGTAAGGATCCCCTACGCTGAAGCAAAAGATGGAAAAAGACATGGAGGGACACAAGGACATTTTCTCCTCATCCACATAGGTTCCTTTACACTATCAGATCAAGAAATCCATTAATCTGGCCCCAGGCTCGTCGCTGCCTGATGTTGCCATACCTCATGCGACCACATAGAAAAAATCCACACATGTATTTTATGAGGCTGCTAAAGCAACCAGATTTATTGAACACATCCAGCACACTCGCCAGAAGGTCCATGACATCTTGGATAAATCCAATGCCAAGAAAAAGGTAGCAACATGATCAACATCGGGTGCGACACAAGTTCTAGGTGGGTGACAAAGTTTGGTTACATTTGTAGAAGGAACGCCTCTTTGGACCCCACTGCAAGCTACATCCACTCCGACATGGTACATACACCATCACCAAGGTTGTGGGAGATAATGCTTTTGAGCTTAGCATTCCCCCATTCCTTGGCTCACACCCAGTGTTCAATGTGGATCACCTTCCGCCATACTTTCTGCCATTATTGGACACATCCGACATTTTAGAACAACTCACCCCGACAGAGTTAAATCCAGACTGCATGGAATAGGTTGCAACTGATCGGATCATGGACACATAGCTTAAAATCACTCGTAAATAGAAGATCCAATTGTATCGGGTTGTCAAAATTGGCCAACTCCTACACCAAGGCAAGTAGCTCACTAGGGGCCAAGTTCAGCAGAAGTCCCCCCCATCTCATGAAGGCACTCAACACAATGGGGACCATTTCTTCCTAAATGGGGAGGAATTATCTAGGTGGATATTAGTGGCCACCTGCATATTCCACCTAGTAAGTTTCATCAGCTTTCTTATTTACTATTTTTAGAAGTTTTCCGGGTCCTAAACTCCTGGAGCATTTTTGAGGCCCCAAACGACATTTTTTGGGCATGATTCCTGTTGATATTTCATATAAATTGCATTAGAAACTGTATTCCTCGGAGATATACTTTTAACGAGATATTGTACGCGCCAAACTGAGATAATATGACCAAGTTATGACCCCGGGAAGTTGGTTGCCCAACTAACACCAACGGGGCCCATAAAATCTTGGTGTTACAACTCCTCAGGTTAAGGTTTTGATTTTTTAGGGTTTTCTATTATTGTTCTATAATAAAAAGGCCCTTGAGCCTCATTGTAACACAATTCAGAGGCATGTAGACACAACATCTCTTCTTAGAGATAAGATACCATCGCCCGAGCTAGTTTATTTGTTATTCTGCATGTGAGCATTTTTCACTATTTGATAATTAATGGAATGAAGTGTTATTCCTTATGCATATCCTATGAAGTTTTATTGTGCCTTTGAATACAATATTTTATCTCTAACATTTTTATTTCATGGCTAGAATATTAGGATGCTCTACCACATGCTGAGTTGTCTTCATTCCTCGAATTGTCAATTTTTTTCTATAGATTTGGATATGTTGATCCTTCTCCTTTAAAAAATGACAATGACATTCCATTTAACTCCTATATGATTGTGTGGCACTCCAATTTTCAACTATATCAGACAAGACACATTTTTCATTTAGTGAGATGTGTATTTTATAAATAAATAAATATGGCAAATTTCTAAAAAATGGGCTTCAAAGAGCCATTTGAATCTCCAAAAAAGTGATAGATGTGTAAAATATGAGAGAGGTTTTTTTAAATAAGTTTGTTCCCAATAAATTTCTCTTTTGTTTTTCCAAAATTTGTTTCTAGCTATTTGGAAACCACACCCAAAGTTACTATCTTTTACAGGAAAAAAACAAAGTAAAACAAGGTTTTATCATCATGTTCAAAATAGTAAGTTCACCATGGATCTTGGGCTTGATTCATCAAAACTGAAGCTTGGTGTCTGAATCCAATTATATTTAGCCTGACCAAAGCCTCTTATCATTGCCTCAATCATGTCATTAAATTTGATAATGGTTATCACAGTTGGCGATGGTAAATTCAACAATTTTCATTTTGGGAAAACTGAATAACATGCCACACCAAGTAATTTATCAGCACCATTGGTCAAATGATTATAGGTTATGTGGTAACTTAATTTTCATTTTTTCAGAAATTAAAACAATTTTTGATATTTGATTTGTCATCGCTTTCGTTTTAAATTTTGTGAACCAGCATTGACAAATTAATTGTCAGTGCACTTGAAACTTTTATGAAAAAGTTAAACAATTGTTCCAAGGAATTACCTATGAATCCTTTATCCTGAAACTAAACTCTGATAACACTACCTACCCTAGTCAATCCTTTGGAGTTAGTATCCATGGATTACATGTCATTTTTTCCCACCACCAAGCACGGTAATGATTATGTGTATGTGGTTATTGACCAATTCTCCTAGATGGCCATTTTAGCATCATGAAAGAAGAGTATCACAACCAAATACAATTCTAAACTCTCCTTTGAACATGTTTGGGTTATTTTTGGGTTTCTCAGACCATTATTTCATATAGGGATATTAAGTTCCTAAATACCCTCTAGTCAAACCTATGGTCCTTGATGGATAGCAAGTTGACCAAATCAACCGCCTATGATCCCCAAACAAATGGAAAAACATAATTGTTCAACAAGATGATTGTGCATATCTTGCACATGTGCAACCCCAAGCATATGTATGCATGGGATGAAATAATTCCATATGCTCATCATGGCTATAATAGATCCCTTCGTAGTTTTATTTGCCACAATATTTTTTAGATGTGCTTGGGGTTCTAACCATTGAGCCTAATTGATGTGGTTATGTCCATTATATATTCACCAATAGATTCCTCCAATCCTCAATTCAAGGTAGATAAAGGAACAAAATTTGTTGAACATATCCAACACCTCCAAAAATAGGTTAATGATATCCTACAGGAGGTCAATTCCAAGTAGAAGTAGAAACATGACTAGCATAGGGTTCCACATAAATTTCATGTTAGTGATAATCTATCATTGTAGTTACAAAAATAATGCCTCACAGACCCCCATAAAAATCTCAAATTAGTCCATCATGGGCCTTACACAATAAAAAATATGGTGCGTGATTTTTTTTTTTTAATTGAGTATTCCCCCTATCCTTGGTTGACACCCAGTAATTAATCTTAAACTTCTAAGACCATAATTTCCACCATTATTAGACACCTTCGAGGAATTCAAGCAAATGGACCCACAAAAATAAATCATAACTACATTGAATAGGCTACAATAGATTAGGTCATAGATACCAAGACAAAGGATATATTCTATTAGCACATGCAACTCTATCAAGTTGTCAAAGCATGGAAACTTCTTCACCAGGGACCAAATTTAGCATAATTTTCCCCATCTAATGAGGGAAATTGACACAATGAAGACAATTTATTCCTAGGGTAGAGGATTGATCCATGTTGGTATTGATGGCCACCCACCTCTTCCACTGATTCAATAGTTTTATATCTTCTTAGAAGTTTTTATATGTTTTCTGGGTCCCAAATTTTTGGGGTCATTTTAAGGCCCTAAATTATGCTTTTTAGCAATTTAGGGGCCGAGGGATTGCCATAAAATACCTTGGCCCCAGTAAAAATTTCCAACCCTTGGATATATGTTTCCAACGAGCTAATGTGTGCTCCAAAGGGATATTGTATGTAAAAGTTGCACCCCTGGGAAGTTGATGTACCAACTAACCATCTTGGGGCCCAAAAATATTTTAGCACTACATCTTCTAGGGTTAGGGGTTTGGACCTATAGGATTATTTATTTATGTTAAAAGGCCATTCTTTTAGCCTTTTTCAATATATTTTTGTGAATGCATGTAGTCACCATCTCTCTCTCTCTTTAGAGATAGCTACCACCATTATAGCCAGTTTGTGTTCTATAACATTTTGTTATTTTATTTATTAACATAATTTGGGTTTTCATTATATTATTGTAATCTTGTTATATTTCATTGTGTGTGTGATTAATTTCATTTCATTTCATTCCTTATATAACATGAATTAGTGGTTATGCCATTTGGGCTTCCCAATGCCTTAACTACACTCATGTGCCTAATGAATAACATCGTCAATAAGTACTTGGAAAAATTTGTATTGGTCTTCATAAATGACATACTCATCTATTCAAAGACTAAGAAATATCACAAGGAACAACTTAATATTGTGTTGGAAGTGTTGAAGGAGAATCAACTCTATACCAAGTTCAACAAGTGTGATTTCTACCAAAATAAAATTAATTGTATGGATCACATGATCTATGAACAAGGGATCATATTGGATCTTGAAAAGATACATGCCATCATGGATTGGCGTGCTCCAAGGAATATTGTTACTAAAGTGATATCTCATTAGAGGAAATTCCAACCTAAAAGTGTATACATTTGTTGGATGCGAAGTTAAATTCCACATCCAATGAGTACCCATTATGCATACTTCTGAGAAGACCCACTTTGATAAAAATGGAAGATACATTAAAAAAACATGTTGAACACGCTTTTGAATGTACCTTCAATTTTTATCAGTATGCATACATAATGCGTACTCCTTGGATGTGGAATTTAATTCCACATCCAATGAGAGTCTACACTTGAAATTTGAGTAAACCTATAAGGAGATCAGCGAAAAATACAACTAAAAAAAGTAGCTTCTTTTATCTTCCCTCCAAAATATTTACATGTAACTCTTTTTAATTTTAAAGGATTTTGATTGGTTTACATATTATGTACATGAAAATTTCATGGGAATTTCTAGGCTGAAATCTCCTCTAATTGTTCATGGGATTGGTAAGATATTATCAAATATTCATCCAAGGATTTCCCACAATTGTCCATTCAATCACTTAATTTATAGAAGAAAGTCGTGACATTTATTTGATTAAATGAATGTGAAGAAATATTTTAGTATCTAAAGCGTGTCTTTACTAATGCATTGATATTGAAGATTACAAATGCAAAAAAATATTTTTTAGTGTGCGCTAATGCATGAAAGGAAGGGCTAGGAGGAGTCCTTATGCAAGATGGATATGTAATTAGCTATGGGTCTAGGAATCTTAATGATCACGAGAAGCATTATTCCATGCATAACTTGGAAATTGTAGCTATTATCCACACTCTTAAGATGTGTGACATTACTTGCTTGGACGTAGAATTTTATTGATGACTGACCATAGTGGGATGAAGTATTTGTTTGAATAACCTCATTTGGATTCTAGGAAAGTTACATGGTTGGAACTCATTATTGAGTATGAATTTGAGACTAAACACATAAAAGGAAAAGAAAACAATTTATCATATGCATTAAGTTGCAACATGCAGGTAATACACATGACAACAATCAACAACTATAAGATTGATTTAAGAACTAAGATAAAATATTCTTGTAGAATGATGCACACTTTCATAACATTGAGGAATGCTTGTAGAAAATGATTAATTTATTAGATTATATATGATATCATTTGAATAAATATGGAAAATGATGCACCAAGACAAGTTGTACATACTAGATGTCACTGAATTGGAAAATCTCATCATGAATGAACTACATAAAAATCCTTCAACACCTTGCTTTTCATAGGATGATTACATCCATGAGGAAGTTATATTATTGGCCTGGGACGAAGAAGGAAGTTATGGAATACATTGCTCAATGTTTGGAATTCCTGTAAGTCAAGGATGAGCATAAACATATGGAAGGTTTGTTGCAACCCATTTTGATTTTGGAATGGAATATGGAAATCATACTATGGATTTCATAACAGGACTACTAAAGACCATGATACAACATGATGCAATAATGATATTGGTGGACAATCTAAGAAAAGTCATTCATTTCATCCCAATGAAATCCACTCACAATGCAATTGACATTTTTGAAATTCCCATTATATATATATATATATATATATATATATAGAGAGAGAGAGAGAGAGAGAGAGAGAGAGATATGTGTGTGTGTGTGTGTTAAAGGTAATAGTGTCTAATTGAGATGCTAAGTTCACTGCAAGGTTTTGGAAATCATTGTTTGAAGGAATTGGAATGCAATTATCTTAATAGTTCTTGTCATCCTCAAGTGGATGGGAAGAAAAAAAGAGGAAAAATAATATCATAGAATATATGCTTCACATGTATGTGATGGGAAAACATACTAAATGGGAGGATTATTTATGATTAGTAGATTTATCATATAATAATGGATACTAGGAATCATTGAAAATGAGTGTGTTTGAAGCCCTATATGGCCAAAAGTATAATATTCCAATTCGTTGTGACCATCTAGTGTATCAAATTACAATTGGGTCTAACATGATAAAAAATGGAACAATAAGTCTTATAGATCAAGGGTTGGAAGTAGCCCAAGATAGCTGGAAGAGATAGACAGGTAAAAATAGAACCCACAATGAATTTAAGATGGGATAATATGTGTATCTCCTAGTCAAGCCAAAAATAAGTTCCTTGAGAATGGGAACATGTACCAAATTGGCACCCACTACTATGGACCATTTGAGATTCTGGAGAGAGTTAGATTAATGGAATACAAGCTTGCCTTACCTCCTAATGTTGAATAACATGATGTATTTGACATGTCTTTGATTAAGAAATGTGTTTATGATTCTAATCACATCATTTATTGGGTTGTGATCTAGGTGGAACGAGAAAGAGAATTCCAACCTAAGCCTCAATGCATACTAGACAGGAAAGATAAATTACTCTAGAAATGATCCATCATGCAGGTCAAGGTGTAATGAAATTACCATGGAGCAGAAGAAGGCACATGGGAGTTGGGGAATGCCATAACAGAGGCATACCCTTTTTTTTTTACTTCATAAGGTGTTAGCGCTGAAATCAACGTTTGGACTGCTTCAAGTGCTTGACCAGTCACATCCTAAGCTATAGGGAAATTTAATGATTTGGCTTATATAATTGGTAGGTGTTTTAAGCTCTCAATTACTGAAAAGGGATTTCAGTCAATTTCATTGTCATACTAATGAGGGTATTGAGACCTGATATGGTAGAAAAAGATAATTTTGTAGCATGTGGAAGGAAGAAAGTGTGGAATAACAGAAAATACAGTGGGTCTGCAAGGCATAAATCCATTGCTTTGATGAAAAATAACACAAGTAACAGTTTGACAATATATCAACAAGAGAAGGCTATACCAAGACTTACAACATTCTTATTGAATATCATAAAAATTCACTGTCATAAGGAATTCTCTTTAAACATACATTATACATATCTCATCAAGAAATATCACTTAGTAAGACTTATAAAAGTTGATAAGATACACAAACACATCAAGAGGCTCATAAAAACATACAACAACATTTGATATTACAAACTGCAACTGAAGATATTTAGGTGTGGAAACACATAAGAAAGAATAACAATACACATATCAAGTTGGTAGTAAGTCCTCAAAAGTATTCTTAAATATCATTAATTGAAAAAAATACACTGATCATATGAGTATAAGATTCGCAAACCATGAAGATTTTATCCATTGAGTTTCATCATATATATACAAGAGATATTATGCTGACATTTCCACAAAAAGTGTGAATCTGTTCTAGAGAAGTTATTACATTCCTATACATAAGGTGAGGCTTATCCTTAACCTTAATAAAAATTAGTGCAACATAATAAAAATAAAGAACATGATGGCATATAGTTCAAAGTGGTTGGAATGATGTGGCAAGCTGCTGGCAGACTACTCCTCTTTTCTGGTACAAACACTTCCTCAAAAAGTGCAACTAACAGCTGAAGTTGACATCTGGATTTCTCCCCAAAAAGTGAAAAAAGGAATTCTAAAATTTGGAAAGGAGCTTGATCAATTGACACCTAGCAGCAGCTTCTTCTATTGATAATGCATGCATGTAATTACTCCTCAGTAGCACCCTTTGAGACTTGAACAAAAACTGCCTTCGCTTCCTTCATACAAAAACTCAGGAAACCATAGTTTCCCTTTTAAGAATCAGTTAGCTATTACAGGAAATTTTGTAAATAGCTGCGTTTGTTGATTAAGCCAAAAAAGTGTGTACCTCTCCTTCTTTGACTTGCCTGAAAGGATTAAATAAAATCAAGTATTGAAGCAAAGATTTTGAGAGACTCTGCCTTAGTGAGCCTTTTAGTTCTTATTTTTCTTGTATGCTTTTGTTTATGAGATCTGGTCTTTTGGCTTCCTTTCCTGGGCTTTCATCAACATTAATGATTTCATCTCTTAGCCTAGGATTAGCAATGAGTTTTCTATTTAGTCTAGGCTTGTTTTTAGGCCTAGTGTGAGGCCTTTTGAGGTATGGGTTGGGAATATAGGAAACCCTTCTTCTCTTTTGTATCATACTACTAGACTTACCTTCTTCATACTCTGTCTCTGAGAAATATTCATCAGTGTTGTATTTTTCGAAAGATGAATATGAGTGAATGACATTCTTTTCCTTTCTTCTGGTAGATGTCTTGGATGTCTTGAGAGAAGAAAAAAAGTGAGCTAGTGTTGGTTCCTCTACTAAAGGGGTGTCCATGTTTTCTTCTTGATCTTTTGAAACTGTTGGAATAGAGTGTTGAATGGGTACTTCAGGATTGGCTTCCTCTGAAGTTTCTTATCCTAGGATCAATTTTCTTATGCCTCTATATCTTGAGGAAGAAG
This sequence comes from Pinus albicaulis, assembly GCA_034641835.2. Classification (NCBI taxonomy): domain Eukaryota; kingdom Viridiplantae; phylum Streptophyta; class Pinopsida; order Pinales; family Pinaceae; genus Pinus; species Pinus albicaulis. The sequence goes on along the minus strand of JAXQQM020067275.1, from coordinate 466,927 downwards.
CTCTATTTTCCTCACATGTAGACTTAACTTCTTTGCTAGGCTGAGTTTTCCCTTTCTTGAATCTCATGGAATTTTCTCTGATGAATGCTGCTAAATTTTGGGGTTCCTTTGGAGATTTCCTTGTATAAACCCTTTCTTCTAGTTGTACCATTGGTATGGGAATGACAGGTTCGGTTCTATCTCTCTTAGCTGAACTTCTAGTTTGTCTAATAGTTGATGGGATGGACTGAGTTGGTTGTGAACTGTTTGGCACAGGTGTTGTGCCAGTTTGTTCTTGGACATTTGGCTTCTTGGGTATCCCTACCTTCCTCCTAGTGTTGATACTACCAAACCCCTCCTCTGTTAGGAATTTTTCCCAGGTAGTATTTTTCTTCTTAAGGTGATAGACAATCAACATCTTGATTAAACCCCTATGAGATAGGTTATGCAGGGAATAGTTAGGTATTTTCAACTTCGAAGACATTTTAAGAAAGGATCTGTATATAAATAAAGGAAAATTCAAAGGTTTGACACCTGAGATATGAGAGATAAATCTCATTTTGTATTGATGAACATAGGAAAATCTACCTTCACAAGTAATGTATCATTGCATTGTGGTTATTACGTGTTACCATTATGCCCTAAAATAGGAAATATGCACAGTTGGAGTCCATTTGATATTCACATGCTCAGGTTTAAGGAAGGGACTTACTTCTGCTTGCAACTTTTTCTTCTTGAACCAATGTTCTCTAGTGGTTGAAGTTTGATTAGCTCCAACTATAATGGTTTCATTTGTTTTGAAATTCTTGCTCCCAAGCTTGACTTTCTCCCCATTAAAACTCTCAGCAAAGGCCTATGCAAGAGCTACGTTTTCCTCGGAGAATTTCTGCAAAAACTTATACGAGTTTTTTTCTTAAATTGGGGCTTTTCTCTAGCATCAACAAACTTGGTATTTTTTGGCTCAGACCGGTTAACGTTTCCACCTTTTCCCATTCTTCTCAACACCTAAGCTCCCTCTTTACGCACAAATATTCAACCTGGAGGTAAAACCCTACACGCAGCCCTAATTTATTGCTTTGGGATGATAAACTGGTTGCTGGAAAACGCAACTCTGTTAGTTGTAACCTTCAAGGAGAACCTCGGTCATGAGAACATATGAACCTAACTCTCAGTAATTGTGCCTTTATTCACGGTATGGTTTAATGGAACGATTTGAAATGATTCAAATATGAGCGCCAAGTCACCCCATAACACATAACACTCCTCTGCATCATTTAATAAATTGATACCTTGTACCTTAATTTCTGCTTTAGCCTTAATAAGGTAGTTAGAGGTTAGCTTCATCAACAATATAATCATTCCCCTATAATATTTCTTCTAAGTAAAAAAATAATTACCCTTTTAAAAAGAATAACATGTTATAACATAGAAGATCTTCAATTAATTTCAAAGGAGAATGATTTTTCCTCTAATAAATGCTCTTTGTAGCTCCTTATGCAGTTTCAGAGAAATAATTTCCTTTTATCTCTGTGTCACCAATGTAACCAAACTTTGCAGAAATTGATGCCCTTTTTTATCATTGTGTTACCAATGAAACTTTCAAAAGGGTAGCTATTATCCCGGAAAGAGCAGCTATTATTTTATTACAAAAATGACCAATAACCTTTGACACTAACCTAAGTTAAAACAATAGTTTTAACTTCTTTATATGAATCTAAGACACAATACCACCTATAAAACTTAAAAATATTTTTGGTTTTGAGACTCTTTTTGGCTTTTTATTGAAGATGACTAGAACTTTGACATAGGCTAGGGGAAAAGAAAAATTTGAAAACAGTGATACAATGACGATCAGACTATTAACATTTATAGTGATAACAGTGGCTCCTATTGGGGATGAATTTCTCCCTGTGAGGCTTCAAGGACTATTGACTTAGTGCCTTAAAAATTTCAGGACTCAAAAAACTTTAGGAACTTATGACTTGAACTGACCTTTCATTGACTTGACTCAAGTCTGACCATATTTACATACACAAATACTATTTGGCATGGAGTTTTATTGACATGTCACTCTGGATATTTACAATGGAATGGCTAACTATTTTATCAAACATAGAAATTTTTAAGAAAATGACCATTAACTGGACCTCCAGTCAACTAATCATCATTTAGATGCTTGAGCAGAAATGTATTGTTTTCCAAAAAATGAGCAATTCTGAATGGCCCAAACCATAAATTGTCGAACTTACCATGCTTTCCATGGTCTTCCTTGCTGACATCCCAGAGCAGCACCAAAACATTTTCCTAAAATAATTTCTGATTTTCTCTTTTGTCAAAAACATATTTGACTTTGGTCTAATATTTCTATACTTTGTCCATCAGTGATTCTCTCATTTGATGAGCTTCTATCAGCTGTAGCATTCTCCTTTGAATTGGATTTTCATCATCAATTTCACCTTGCAGAGATTTCATAACAGGAAGAGCTAATTGCAATGTCATTACAGCATCAGTGCCATAATCAAGTTGAAAGGGAGACATTCCAATTGATTTTTTTCCACTTACCCTGTCTGCCCAAAGAGCATGAACTAGTTGAGTGTCCCAATTTATCTTATTTTCAGGCAACATCGTCCTAATGATTCTCACCAAGCTTTTATTGGATGACTCAGCTAACCCATTACCTTGAGGGTAATAATGTGTAGAATGAGTCAATTCAATACCATATTTCGTACATAATCTATTAATCTTAGTAGAATAAAAAGCCATTGCATTATCAGTCACTAATTTCTGAGGAAAACCAAATCTAGCATAATGTTTTCCAGCAGAAATTTGATTATTATCATGTCAGTAGCATTCCTGGTTGGAACAACTTCAATCCACTTAGTAAAATAGTCTGTAGTTGTAAGAATCCATCTATGTTGTCCTGATGAAGGCAGATGAATTTCACCGATGAAGTCTAACCCCCACTGCTGGAAAGGAACATCTGCTAAAATAGGAATAAGAGGTAATGGAAGTAGCTTCTGCTTACCAGCAAACTTTTGACATTTAACACAAGTCCTGACTTTGGAAAAAACATCAGAGAAAATAATTGGCCAATAATAGCCAGCTCTTAATATTTTGTTTGCAGTGACTTTCCAATACAAATGTCTACCACACACCCTTGCATGTATCTCTGACATAATCTTATGTGACTCAGCTTCTTCTACACATCTTAATAATACTCCCACAGGTTCTTTCCAGTAAATATGGTCTTCCAATATGAAATATTTATAGATTTCAATTTAAAAGCCCTTCTTTTTAACTTCTCCATTTCAGGGGGACAACTGAAATTTAACAAAAAGTATACTATATCCTTATACCAATTTGAATGAAATATTTCAGGATAATCAGATATACCTTCTCCATATTTTTCCTCAGCTACCTCCATATTCAGATCTAGAGCTTTGCAATTAGATTCAACCATCAAGCGAGCTAAGCCTTGTCCTTTTATCAATTTAGTAGGTCTGATCTCAATATCAAATTCCAGAATCTTGGTTAACCATCTTCCCCTCCCGCCATTTGTGTTTGGCTGCAGCAATACATCTTTGACAGTAATATTTGGTACAAAAGCAACAATTTTTGAATGTAACACGTAAACTCGAAAAGACTTTAAAGCCTTAACTAGTGCATATGCTTCTTTTTATGTCAAGTTGTATTTTAATTCAGCATCTCTAAAAGCACGACTGAAAAATGAAATAGGTTGTTATAAACCTTATTTTTTCTTTTGTAACAAAAAAATTGCAATTGTTTCTTCTGAAGCATATGAAAAAATTAGAAACTATTTTTCAAAATCAAGGCTAATTCAAACTGGAGCTTCAGTCAAGGCATACTTGATTGCTGAAAAACAATTTTTTGCTTCATCTCGCCACTTGAACTCTGTATCTTTCTTTAGCAAGACATATATGTGTTTGATCAGCTCTGCAAAATTTGTGACAAAGCGCCTTAGAAAATTAATTTTCCCCAAAAATAACTGCAATTATTTTTTATTCCTTGGCAAACCAATCTTATGAATAAATACATACACCACTTTTTGTCACAATGTGTCCCAATAATTTTCCTTCTTGAACAACAAAGCACGACTTCTTTGGGTTCAAGGACAAACCAAATTTTCTACATTTGTCAAAAACTTGTTTCAAATGTTTGAAATGATCTTCATCGGATTTTGAAAAGACTGTAATATCATCCAAGTAAATGACTACAAATCTGTCTTTTTCTCCTGCAAAGGCAATATCCATTGCCCATCGAAATGTTGTGCCTGCATTCATTAGACCAAATGGAATTTTTTTGTAAATTAATGTTCCCCATGGTGTGGTAAATGTTGTCTTCTCTCTGTCTTGTTTATCAACTGAGATTTGATTATACCCTGGAAAGCCATGTATCATTGACAATCTCTTGGAGCCTAAAAATTTCTGCAAAATATAATCCATCTTGGGTAATGGATAGTTATCCTTCAATGAACACCAGTCCAAATTGTGAAAATCAACACAAATTATAATTTTTCCATTCTTCTGTCGAACCGGGACTATATTAGCTACCCAATTAGAAAATCTTAAAGGCGGAATTATTTTTTCTTCCCATAATTTTCTGATCTCTTTTTCAATAATAGGGAGCAACATGGGATTGATATGCTTAATCTTCTGTGCTACATGATTTGCTTCTTATTTCAAAGGAATTTTGTGCTCCATTATACCTCTATCATAGGTCTTCAACTCACTGTAGGACCCTTCAAAAATGTCTTCATATTTTTTCAGCAACTTGACATATTTTTTTCTAGTTTCTAGAGAAAGAAATTTAGAAACTTTAACTAATCTGGGTTGATATTGTAGGTTTTAACCCTAAACAGAAATTATCTACACACGAATCTTATAACAAAAAATAAAAAATAGCGAGAACAAAAAACAGATAAACACAGAGATTTTCCCCTAGATCCCAAATCGGGACGACCAGCTTGATTTTTCATTATATTCCTTTTAGTGTTACAACACATATATATACATGCCGAAGCATACATGAACCCTAATCCATTAACCCTGGATTAGAACATAACCGTAGTTCCCTTGACCGGATCTACAAAAATACCAGGGGCCGAAAACCATCATACCCCAAAACCATGTGCAAAACCATGCACAAAACCATGGGCACAGACTACCCACCGAAAATTAAGGGCCAAAAAATTTTCGCTGGGGCGCTGCCCCAGACCCCGACAAGGGGGGACTATCGCCACCCCTCTTACCCCCCCACGCATGCTTAGTCATGGAAAGCATATAACACATACCCAACATTTTCCCACTTGTTGTTTTCTTTTAGCAGGGGGCCACAGGAGAGCTTAGTCATTGGGCCAATTCTTCAACACCCATTGTTTCTCTACACCAAAAGAACTTTTGAGTGCTCACAGACTTTGTCAATGCATCTACAACATTCTTCATAGTGTCCACCTTTACCAAAGAACATCCTTTGTAGTAGATCTGATAAGAAAATGTATAGAAATGGAAAATATGCCCAAGAAATAACACCATAGAAGATAAAACTTCAGATCTTCATTAATATCAAAACCCTTAAGGTAGGGCAACACCATACATTCACTCCTTAAGGAAGGAGATCACTCCACAAGCCATATGCTTACCCATACAATAATCCTTCACATCTCTCAATGGAGAGTCTCTAACCTCTATATAGGTTTCATACATGCAATACCATGGGTAGTTACCATGGGTCTCTCAATACCATACATCCAATACAATGGGCTTATCACTTTATTCCCTTGTTACATGTGGTCCCTTACATAATTTGGGTTAACCACTTTATTTATTAACTATGGCCCATTTATTTATCATTCTTATATTAATACATCATATTATTCCCTTGGGTACCTCCCTCTGTACCCTATATTATCCCCTCTAGGTATACTACATTACACCCCCCTTAAACATGTTTCGTCCCCGAAACATGAGAAGAACACAAATAATAAGATCTACTCAAAAGAGTATTCCACTGGTACCATTCATGTGCATCTATCCATCCAAGGGAAAGGTGAACACTTGATCTAGTCGGTGCCTCGCTCGCTTGAGATGGAAGCGGGTTCTGGTGGTTCTTCATTGTTGATGTGTTGTTAGTGGATCGTCGCACCTCTCTATGTGTCATCCAGGGGTTGTTGTCCTTGTTGCTAATTCGTTGCCACCTTGCTGGTTGTTGTCTTGCTGGGTGATGCGGGTGGTGATATGTTGAAGCTTTAACTGATGTAATATCTTTCCTTAATTCCTCCATTATTGGTGATGGAGTGGTGTCTAGTTCTTTTGTTGGTACTTGTTTTAATGTCTGTGTTTGGCTATCTACCATCAAAGGCTCATCATCTGATGTGTCTGTGTCGTTAGATATTTTTTCTTTTTCCTCCTCGATCTCTGCATGGTTCCTAATGCAAATATCGTGCAATGTAATTTTCTTCTTTTTATACCAGAGCTTCATGAATTTCTTTTGCACATTAAAATTGACAGTACCAACGGATTCCATCCAAGGATGTCCCAAAACAACATCCACAACAGCCATATCTGAAGCATAAAAATCAGAATGCAACACATACTTATCCATAGAAATCTTCAAATCTTTATAAATTTTAACATCTTCATTATCAACCTGTGTGTTTTCAATATGCTTTGCTGGAACTTGCAATTTTTTAGCCAAATTCACATTGATACAATTATGCTTGCAACTAGGAATGATAGACACAATGATGTTCTCTTTCTGAATACTTCCATGAACCCGTAATATGGAAATATTAGTAGAAAATAAGTCTTTATGGCTCTTACTATCCTTCTTTCCCGCTTGAGACCACTTGTCCAAAAGGACTTTTTCAAGTTTTTTCTCGGGAAGTTTCCTCACTGAGCTGTCAAGTGAGGTCCACCATTTATTTGCCTCATCTTTCATATGAAGCCCTATGGAGCATATCCAAAAACTTCGATATTGAGCCTTGAGATGTTGTAAAAAATCTTCAATAGTAGGGCCATCATCTTTTCCTGTAAACTTCATCTTGCGAGAATCCATAAAATAAAGTAAGGGTTTTGAAGAAAATCACTTACTTTGGAAAAAATTTAAAATGGATATTACTCGGTCAATATAACTCAGAATCTTTAATATAACCTGTTTTCGAAAATGGAATAGCCATTCTGCATCTAAACTTGCTGCTGAAATCTCGATCCAGGCACTCTGGAAACACAGATTTGCGCTGCAACTGCCCCGTCGTCACAAAATTTCTGAAAAAATGGCTGATTTTAAATCAGTGATAACGCCCTCATCCGGACTCCGATTCGACTGATTTTTTTTTTGAAATCGGGTGATTTTTCAAGGGGATCTCAGATCTATAATTGGTTTTCTAAAATTTTGCACCAGAATCTGCTAAAACGTTAGGAGAGACGCCGTACAGAAATTGCCGTCAGAAACATTTCTGCAACATAGCTGAATTTAAATCAGCGATATCACCCTCATCCGGACTCCGATTCGACTGATTTTTTTTTTGAAATTGGGTATTTTTCGATAAGGAATCCAGATCTGATATTTATTTTTGAAAATTTTTCACCAAATATTCCAGATCTGCTCTACAAACTCGCCGCCCAAAAATTTCCTGCAAAAAATGAAAAAAACAAATCTCCAAACTCTGCCCAAGAAAGTGCTCTGATACCACTTGTAGTAGATCTGATAAGAAAATATATAGAAATATAAAATATGCCCAAGAAATAACACCATAGAAGATAAAACTTCAGATCTTCATTAATATCAAAACCCTTAAGGTAGGGCAACACCATACATTCACTCCTTAAGGAAGGAGATCACTCCACAAGCCATATGCTTACCCATACAATAATCCTTGACATCTTTCAATGGAGAGACTCTAGCCTCTATGTAGGTTTCATACATGCAATACCATGGGTAGTTACCATGGGTATCTCAATACCATACATCCAATACAATGGACTTATCACTTTATTCCCTAACTACATGTGGTCCCTTACATAATGTGGGTTAACCACTTTATTTATTAACTATGGCCCAATTATTTATCATTCTTATATTATTACATCATATTATTCCCTTGGATACCTCCCTTTGTACCCGATATTATCCCCCCTAGGTATACTACACCCTTTTAGCCTCAACCATATCTCTAACAAAGTGATATTGAACATCAATGTGCTTTGTCTTTGAATGATAAGCAGGGTTCTTAGCCAAGAAAATTGCACTTTGGCTATCACGGTCTATCCTTATAGCTTGATATACCAACCCCATACTTGAACACAATCTCTGCAACCAAACTACTTCCTTGCTTGCATGAGTGGCTACCATGTATTCTGCCTCTATAGTTGAAAGAGCCACTACAGATTGTCTTTTACTCATCCAACTGACTGCGCCTCCAAATAGGCTAAACACATACCCACTTGTAGATCTTCTTTGGTCCAGATCTCAAGCCCAGTCTGCATCAACAAAACCACGAATGTCCAACATTCTTTCCAATCCTGGTCTTCCCTGGTAGCACAAGCCATAATCACTAGTGCCACGTAAATGTCCGAAACCATTCACTGTAGTAATGGCTATCTGCTGGGATGACATAATGCCTCAATACCTTGCCATGTGCAATGTCTTGATCTGGTCCTGGTAGCGTTGCATTATAGACCACCTGTACTGCATATATGAACGCAGGTATCCTCCTCTTCTTCTTGTGTCTTGGGACACTGTTCAACAGACAGTTTTACACCTACATGAATAGGAACATTCATCGGTTTACTATCCTGCATATTGAAACTCTACAATATAGTCTCGACATACTTCCTCTGGTTTAACCAGAGCTTCCTCTTTGCCCGATCTCTCTTAATTTCCATGCCCAAAATATAGTTTGCAGCACCAAGATCCTTCATGTCGAATTTGGAGAACAGTTGGGTCTTCAAATTTTGGATAATTTCTTTTTCATTTCCAATCAACAACATATCATCCACATACAAGACCAAATAAATAACATGGTCACCAATTAATTTAAAATAAACACAGTGATCCTCCTTGCTTCGGGTGAAGCCAAGTCCCCGTATATAGGTATCAAATTTCTGATACCACATCCTTGGTGACTGTTTTAACCCATACAGAGACTTCTTCAACTTGCATACTAGTTCTTTCTTACCCTTCACCATAAAGCCTTCAGGTTGCTTCATGTAGATCTCTTCTTCTAGATCCCCGTGAAGAAATGTTGTCTTCACATCCATCTGTTCTATCTCAAAATCAAATGCAGCAGCAACAGATAAAAGTAATCTAATAGATGTAACTTTGGCAACAGGAGAAAAAATATCACCAAAATCAATTCCCAGCACTTGGGAATAACCTTTTGCTACCAACCGAGCTTTGTATTTCTCCACCTTGCCTTCTACATTCATCTTCTTCTTAAACACCCATTTTCTCCCAATGGGCTTCCTTCTAGCCGGCAACTCCACCAGATCCCATGCCTCATTTTTGTGCAAGGATGCCATTTCATCAACCATGGCCTCCTTCCAGAGTTTTCCATCCTCGGAATCTACTGCCTCCCTGACAGTTCTAGGATCATCATCAGTTATAGTTAAGGAAAAACCTGAACATAAAGCAGATAGACTATACCTTTCTGGTTGCCTTCTTTCACGAACTGATATTCTCAAAGTTGGAGTTTGTGGCTCTTCCTCTTCTGAATCTTCTTATGTTGTAGAGTCTGATTCATATCCTTTAGCTCAAACTCTATCTTCTCAGGTTCCTTTGGTATGACTTCATGTTTAAAAACATCTTTCACCTCTCTAAACACCACATCTCGACTGTACACAACCTTCCTTTTTTCTGGGTTCCAAAGCTTGTAACCCTTTAAACCATCCTTATACCCAATAAAGATGCACCTTTCAGATTTATTATCCAACTTGGTCCTTTTCTCCTTTGGAACATGTACATATGCATCATATCCAAATACCCTTAGATGTGAAAGAGAGGGTTTCTTACCAGTCCATACCTCATGTGGAGTCTTATCCTCCAACACTGATGAAGGTGATCTGTTAACTAAGTAACATGCAGCCTCCACTGCCTCTGCCCAGAATTCTTGTCCTAACCCGGTACCACTGAGCATGCTTCTTGCCTTTTCCATCAGCATTATGTTCATTCTTTCTGCAACTTCGTTTTTCTGAGGTGTGTATGGAGTAGTCTTCTGTCATGCTATACCACACTTCTTACAGAATTCTTCAAATTGCTTCTTGCAAAACTCCCCACCATTAACTGTCCTCAGTGCCTTTATCTTCTTCTCTGTCTGGTTTTCCACCAAAGCCTTAAATTCTTTAAATTTGTCAAAGACTTCAGATTACTTCCTCAAGAAATATATCCATGTATTCCTTGAGCATTCATCTATGAATGAAACATAGTACACAGACTTTCCCAGTGAAGGAAATGACACAGACCCAAACACATCACTGTGCATAAGTTCTAATATCTTGTTCGCCCTCTTAGAACCAGAAGGAAAACTCACCCGATTCTGCTTCCCATATACACAATGTTCACAGAAATTGAAATCCAGAGAGCAATTAGACATACCTTCTACCATACCATTTCTATGCAGTATCCGAAGGCCCTTCTCTCCAATATGTCCAAGCCTTTGATGCCATAGCATGGTCTTTTCTCCGAAGACAGCTAGGCTTTCCACTCCACTTTCAGGAACCACAGAACTGTTACACCCATCAATAACAGTGCTACCTTGTAGCTTGTACAGAGTTCCAGTCCGAACTCCCCGCATTAATACCAGTGCTCCCCGAACCATCTTGCAGACATCTTTCTCGAACACTGTTTTTACACCTGCATCATCCATCTTGCTTACAGAAATCAGATTTCTGGCCAATGTAGGAATATGCAGAACACCAGGAAGTGTTCTAATCCTTCCACCTTGCAGCTTCAGCTTGACCTTTCCATGTCCGACGATTCTAGCCTTCCTATCATCCCCTAGGAAGACATCACCACCATCATATTTCTCATACTCGCAGAACCACTCCCGATGGGGAGTGAAGTGAAAGGATGCACCTGAGTCAATCAACCATGGCTCATGATCTACATGTGTATTTGAAGAAGAAGCCAAATACACATCCCCACCTTCATCCGAGGTGGTTTTTGCCTCTGCAGAAGGAGCATCATCAGATCCCTTTCCTTTCTCAGGAGCTTTAGATCTGCGGTCCTTTTTGTAGTGCCCTTCCTTTCCGCATTTCCAGCATACCTTTACAAACTTTCCAGGAGATTTAGATCTCCCTCTAGATTTGGATCTCCCACTCGAAACCTTATTCTTATTTCTGTTTTGGGACCTTCCTCGTACAGATAAGGCATCTCCATTATGGCCCTCCATATTTCTCCGTCTCATTTCCTCCGACAGCAAGGCTGAGACAATGTCATCAAAATTCAAGGTAGTTGTATTGCTACCTATTGCAATAACCAGACTGTCCCACGAGTCTGGTAGAGAACACAACAAACTGATGCACTTATCTTCATCTAATATTTTAATATCAACAGATGACAGCTGACTTACCACAGTATTGAAGGCGTTCAGATGCTCTGTCACCGAGTCTCCATCCTTCATCCTCAGGTTATACAGCTTTTTCCGCAGGAACAACTTATTCACCAAAGACTTAGATTGGTACAAAGTCCCAAGTTTTTCCCACAAATTCTTCGCCGTAGCTTCCCCAGATACATTCAACAATGCTGAATCTGACACACACAACCGTATTGTGCTCTTAGCCTTCCGATCCAGTTTCTTCCAGTCTTCATCTGACATTGCCGTTGGTTTAGTACCTGGATCTACCGCGATCCACTGATCTTTATCCACCAGCAGATCCTCCATCTTGAGCTTCCATAACTCAAAACTCTGACCATTAAATTTCTTGATCTCTATCTTTCCACCGCTCGCCATCTTCTTTCACCGCAAGAATCGATCCCGCAGATCTCCCACTGAACAGGGTCTACCTCAGGCCCGAGCAAAAAAACCCTCAGTAGCAAAGGCGTCCCCTTGAAGCCGAAACAGCTCTGATACCAAATGTAGGTTTTAACCCTAAACAGAAATTATCTACACACGAATCTTATAACAGAAAATAAACAATAGCGAGAACATAAAATGAGATAAACATGATTTTCCCTTGGATCCCAAATCGGGAGCGACTAGCTTGATTTTTCATTATATTCCTTTTAGTGCTACAACACATATATATACATGCCGAAGCATACATGAACCTAATCCATTAACCCAGTTATTTCATAGCTGTGTATTTCCCTTGGCCAGGATCTGCACAAAAATACCAGGGGCCGAAAACCGCATCATACCCAAAACCATGTGCCAAAACCATGCCACAAAACCATGGGCGCGGACTAACCACCCGGAAATTAAGGACCAAAAAATTTCGCCGGGGCGCGCCGGGCCCCCAGCGGGGGGTACCACCCCCATTAAGCCCTAGTGTAAAGGGGGGACCTATCGGCCCCATGCGTGTGAAGTAGGTAAATAAGCTTTGGGAAACGTGAGATATTTTGTACCAATATTGTAGTCAATTGTACTCTCTCCATATGCTTTACTTTTAGGGTTTAAAAAGACATCATTATTGTCAAACAACCTCTCTAAACGAACTAGGCCTTTAGGAATGTAGTTATTTTTCATATCAATAATGTCTTTCTCAACCATGGTCTTCTTTAATGACTTACTATTTTGATTTTCAACAATATACTGCTCGTCATCAATTTGAATGTCTATAAACTCTTCAACACATTCCAAAAAATTCTGAATTTCTTTGTCATCTTCAAATACTTGCTAGTATTTGATATTATCAGGAATAGAAGGTCTTTTTTTTTATTTGAACATCATATGTTTCTTTGACATCAAGAGGAACTTTAAAATTACTAGCAGTTATAGCTAGTGAATCATCCATTTGTTTTTCCTCTCTAGTGACAAAATTTACATTGAATGCTGAAAAATAATGCTCAATCAAGTCCCACACTTCATTCCTATAATTCTTCAATTTGGAATTTTCCACTTGATAGTTGTTTCTCACCTGCCTTATCACCAATTCTGAATCACCAAAAGCAACTAGTTGTTCAACTCCCAAATATTTCGCTGCCTTCATATCCAAAACAAGTGCTTCATATTCAGCAGTGTTATTAGTGGTAGTAAACTGCAATGTATATGATATAGTTACCCTTTTATGAGTGGGAGAAATGAGAACTACACCAGCTCCTGATTCTTCTCTTGATGAGGCTCCATCAAAATATAATTTCCAGATCTATCCTCCCTCTAAATGTTGCTCATTTATATCTTGCAAATGTTGTTTTTCACTAATTTCAGGTTGGGAATTGTTGTCATCAGCAGCAAGGTGTAATATGGATGACCCCAAATCCATCTCCTCATCTTATATAGGATGATCTGAGGGATTATGTTGATCACTTATGATATAGCCCATTTGGGTTTCCCTATACAACCTCCTGAATTCTCCTCCAAATAATGGGATGGTGGCATATGACATATCCATCTAAAGGGTGCCTCCCAATTTTTTAGACCAAGATCTGGAAAGTAGCATTCCAAATCCAGAAGGTATGTATACAAATACTATGTCCATCACTAAACTTTTCATAGGAAGCTGGGTAAGAGAAACAACCAAGTCTTTAATCACTCCTAAACACTTGACTTTTTTGGAATCAAAAGTGTATAGGTCATGGTATTGCTTAGTGATTTCTAATCCTAATTCATCCATCACTTTATTTGGCATTATATTGTGAGAAGCCCGGGAATCTAATAAACAATTATGCAACAATTTGTCATGTATATTGAGTGAAAGATAGAAAGGTGGTGAATTATCATCATTTTGGTCTTGGACATGGCAGCCTAATTAAATAGTAGGATGTTCATCCTCAAGATTGACTGAATCAGGAGCTACAGGTGGTTGTAACAAGCCTTTAAATGACTCTTTGTATGCTGTATTTTTCAACAATTCAAGAAGTGGGACAAGGATCTTGATTTTATTTAGTTCTGATTTGAAACTAAAATAAAGAGGAGCTAATTCTTTATTTTCTGCAAAAATTTTGATGATTGGGGCATAATTATGAGGTGGAAGAACATCACTGACTTTCGCCTTTTATTTAGTAGCTTGTTTTTCAGAATCTAATTTTTGTTGAGGTTGCTGGACAAGACCTTTCGATCTCAGAGGATAATTTTTGTTTTGAGTTTCTTGCTATTTTTTATCATTTTGTGCATGAATTTGGGCATTCTCATCATCTGAAAAGAGACATATCCTTGACTGGCCTTCATATTCTTGCAAAGTCAAACAAGTTGACTTTGATGTTTCTCCTACAAGGTTTATGTCTTCATTTCCTTCCTCATGTTCTTGATGCTCTTCTTCATCAAAATTATTTAAAGGAGGCTGAACATTTTGATCATCAGCATTCCTCCTTGGGTGCTGTAAGATTTTTTGAGGTTGAAAAGGTCTTCTGAAGGGTACCTGATTTCTATTGGCTTCATTTTGATTGGCTCTAGTAGCTGGTTTGTTCTCTAACTCCAGTTTTGTCATCTTAGAGGCAAGTTCTTTGATCAAATTGGACATTTGATCAATTTTTTCTTCTGTTGTAAGGGTTTTGGAGGAAGAAGGTTTTTCTTCTTTCATTTTCTTTTTGTCCTTTGTTGCTTTCACCTCTTCCATTTTCAATTTATTTGATGCCATAAGATTAGACTGCACTCCAATTGCATCCTCTTGCATATCCATTAATTTTTGTGCTTTCTCAACCCTTAATTATAAATAAAACTTGGGATCTAAAGCATTGTCAAAAGTTATCATAGTTGTGGTTTCAGGAGGCTTAATTTCTTCAGGAATGTTTTGATAAACTTTATTAAACCTCTTTTTAAAATCAGCCAATGACTCATATTTCTTCTTTTTTAGAGTTCCAAACTCTGTAAGGTAGTACACATAATCTTTCCTACCACCCCATTGTTTCACAAATACGTCATCCAATTCATCTATTACTGTTATTGAGTTTGGTGGCAGACTTCTAAACCATTTATGAGCTTCTCCATCCAAGATCTCAACAAAGAGTCTTCATTGAACATCTTCATGTTCAAAGTTCCGGTTATCAGCATAACTATATAAAGAAACCAAATTTTCCTCATCAAAAACTCCTTCTCCCTCTCTTGTGTATTTTGGCAGATATTTTAGATAATCCCCTTAAGGAAGAGGATGTAAAGGTTGAGGAAGAGAAAGTGGTGCATATCTTGCAGCCACTATCTACTGCATCCTTGTAAGGGCAGGCTAAGCCATGGCTTGTTGATGTACAATTGATGGATGACTGGTTGATGTAGTTGTTTGGGAACTAGGAATTACAATATGTGGAATTTGAATCTGATTTGGCACAACAGAAAATTGGAATTCTTGGGTTGGTTCTTCAAGTTTTGGGATTGAAAACAGTGAATTTTCAAAGGGATGAACAGAGGGGGTATTTGTTTCACCTTCTATAGAAGAATCAGATTCAAATGTTTTCTCTTGAGGGGATGAAGTAACCTCAACTTTGTTTAGTTGAGCTAAAAATTCAGATAAACTGAAAGTCAGGCCTTCAGAAACATTCCCTTCTAGTGGATGAGAAGAGCATGAACCAACAGTTGGATTTCGAGACAAAGGAAAATAATCTTGCTGAGGGTATAAAAGGACTGATATTCAGGATGATTTTGAAGAAAATTTACAATGGTTTTTAAATCTTCTTCAGTCAAAACATCCCTATCTAGAAAAGGTGCAATTGCCAATACTTGTTCTAACTCCCCTTCAATCAGCACAAAGTCTTATGATTCCTTATTGACACTTAAAATTTTTATTTTTTCTTCTTTAACTAGAATAGTACTTATCTCTTATTTACTAAATGATGAATGATAGAAACTTTTAGCTGAGCCTAGGTTAACATCATCTACTTTATTTTCTAGGGAAGCAGTTTCAACTTGAGATTTTTTAGCAGAATCTTTTGAAAGTAAAACTTATTTTGATTCTAAAGTAGATGAGGGTACCTTTTTCTTTGGAATGTACCTTCTTCACTGACTGAGATGTGGCTTCAGTTGATCTCTGTTTTCCTTTTGCATCTTTAATGATCTTCTCTGGGTCAGCCACTGGAGTCATAGTAGGTGATCTCTGATTTCTCCTTGTAGTAGGAGGTATTGAAATCCCTTTTCCTCTTTGTGGAGTCGTCGGTTGAACCAATATGTAATCTTCTTCAAGTCACCAATTCCTATTCACCTTCAAGAATTGATCATCAACAATTTAAAACAAGAGACTCGGGAGAATACTTTGTTTCAAGGCCTTTGTCTCTCGAAAGACGCACCAAAAGATGTTAGCGCTGGAATCAGCACTTGGACTGCTTCAAGTGCTTGACCAGTCACATCCTAAGCTATAGGGAAATTTAATGATTTGGATTATATAATTGGTAGGTGGTTTAAGCTCTCAATTACTGAAAATGGATTTCAGTCAATTTCATTGTCATACTAATGAGTGAGACCTGATATGGTAGCAAAAGATAAGTGTGTAGCCTATGGAAGGAATAAAGTGTGGGATAGTAGAAGAGACAGTGGGTTTGCAAGGCAAAAATCTATTGCTTTGATTAAAAATAACACAAGTAACAGTTTGACAATATATCAACAAGAGAAGGCTATATCAAGACTTACAACATTCTTATTGAATATCATGAAAAGTCATTGTCATAAGGTTTTCTCTTTAAACAGTCATTATACATATCTCATCAAGAAAGCTCACTGAGTAAGAATTATAAAAGTTGATAAGATACATAAACACATCAAGAGTCTCATAAAAACATACAATAGCATTTGATATTACAAACTACAACTGAAGAGATTTACTTGTGGAAACACATAAGACAAAATAATAATACACATATCAAGTTGGTAATAAGTCCTCAAAAGTCTTCTTCAATATCATTAACTGAAAATAATACACTGATCATATGAATATAATATTCACAAACCATGAACCTTTTCTCCATTTAGTTTCATCATATATATACAAGAGATATTATGCTGACATTTCCACAAAAAGTGTGAATCTGTTCTAGATAAGTTATTACATTCCTATACACAAGGTGAGGCTTATCCTTAACCTTAATACAAAGTAGTGCAACATAATAAAAATAAATAGCATGATGGCATATAGTTTGAAGTGGCTGGAATTATGTGGCAAGCTATTGGCAGACTACTCCTCTTTTCTGGTACAACCACTTCCTCAAAAAGTGCAACTAACAGCGGATGTTGACATCTGGATTTCTCCCCAAAAAGTGCAAAACAGAATTCTAAAATTTGGAAGGTAACTTGATCAATTGACACCTGGCAGCAGCTTCTTATGTTGATAATGCATGCATGTAATTACTCCTCAGTAGCACCCTTCAAGACTTGTACAAAACTGCCTCCACTTCCTTCATACAAAAACTCAGGAAATAATAGTTTCCCTCTTCAGAATTAGGTAGCTATTACCGAAAATTTTGTAAATAACTGTGTTTGTTGATTAAACCAAAAATGTGTGTACCTCTCCTTCTTTGACTTGCCTGAAAGGATTAAATAAATTGAAGAAAATATTTTGAGAGACTCTGCCTTAGTGAGCCTTTTAGTTCTTCTTTTTCCTATATGCTTATGTTTTTGAGCTCTCGTCTTTTTGGCTTCCTTTGCTGGGCTTTCATCAACATTAATGATTTCATCTCTCAATCTAGGATTAGCAATGAGTTTGCTATTCAGTCTAAGCTTGTTTTTGTGCCTAGTGTGAGGCATTTTGAGGTATGGATTGGGAATATAGGAAAACCCTTATTCTCTTATGTATCAAACTACTAGACTAACCTTCTTCATACTCGGTCTCTGAGAAATATTCATCAATGTTGTCTTCTTCAAAAGATTAATAGGAGTGAATGACATTCTTGTCCTTTCTTCTGGTAGATGTCTTGGATGCCTTGAGAGAAGAAAACAACTGAGATAGTGTTGGTTCCTCTAATGAAGAGGGGCCCCTGTTTTCTTCTTGCTCTTCTGCAACTGCTGGAATAGAGTGTTGAACTAGTACTTCAGGGTTGGCTTCCTCTGAAGTTTCTTCTCCTATAATCGACTTTCTTATGCCTCTATATCGTGAGGAAGAAGCTCTGTTTTCCTCACATGTAGACTTAACTTCTCTGCTAGGCTGAGTTTCCCCTTGCTTGAATCTCATGGAATTTTCTTTGATGAATACTGCTAAAGTTTTGGGTTCCTTTGGATAGTTCCTTGTATAAACCCTTTCTACTGGTTGTACCATTGGTATGGGAGTGACAAGTTCAGTTCTAGCTATCTTAGATGAACTTCTAGTTTGTTTACTAGTTGATGGGATGGACTGAGATGGATGTGAAATGTTTGGCACAGGTGTTGTGCTAGTTTTTTTATGGGCATTTTGCTTCTTGGGTCTCCCTACCATCCTCCTAGAGTTGAAACTACCAAATCCCTCCTCGGTTAGGAATTTTATCAGGTATTCTTTTTCTTCTTAAGGTGATAGACAATCAACATCTTGATTAAACCCTTATGATAGTGGTTATGCAGGGAATAGTTAGGAATTTTCTGCAACTTCAAAGACATTTTAAGCAAGGATCTGTATAGAAAGAAAGGCAAATTCAAAGGTTTGGCACCTAAGATGTGAGAGAGAAATCTCATTTATTATTGATGAACAGAGGAAAATCTATCGTCACAAGTAATGTAGCATTACACAGTGGTTATTACGTGTTTCCATTCTTCCCTAAAACAGGAAATATGCACAGTTGGAGTCCATTTGATATTCACATGCTCAGGTTTGAGAGCGGAACTTACTTCTACTTGCAGCATTTTCTTCTTGAACCAACATTCTCCAGTGGCTCAAGTTTGAGTAACTCTAGCTATAATGGTTTCAGTGATTTTTAAAGTCTTGCTCCTAAGCTTGAATTTCTCCCCATCAAAATTCTTGACAAAGGCTTGTGCAAGAGCTACATTTTCCCCAGAGAACTTCTACAAAAACTTATACCAACCTGCTATCTTAAATTGGGCTTTTCTCTAGCATCAACAAACCTGGTATTTGCTGGCTCAAACCGGTTAACATTTCCACCTTTTCCCAATATTCTCAACACCTAAGCTCCCTCTTTACGCACAACCTGGAGGTAAAACCCTACACGCAACCCTAATTTCTTGCTTTGGGATGATAAAATGGTTACTGGAAAACGCAACTCTATTAGCTCTAACCTTCACAGAGAACCTCGGTCATGAGATGAACCTACTCTCTAGAATCTGCGCCTTTAATCATGGTACAATTTAATGGCACAATTTGAAATGATTCAAATACGAGTGCCAAGTCACCCCATAACACATAACACACCCCTGCATCATTTAATAAATTGATACCTTGCACCTTAATTTCCACTTCAGCCTTAATAAGGTAGCTATAGGTTAGCTCCATCAATAATATAATCATTCCCCTATAATATTTCTTCTAAGTAAAAAATAATTACCCTTTTAAAAGGAATAACATGTTATAACATAGAAGATCTTCAATAAATTTCAAAGGAGAATGATTTTTCCTCTGATAAATGCTCTTTGCAACTCCTTAAGCAGTTTCAGAGAAATAACTGCCTTTTCTCTCTGTGTCACCAATGTAACCAAACTTCTGAGAAATTGTTGCCCTTTTTTATCACTGTGTTACCAATGAAACTTTCAAAAGGGTAGCTATTATCTCGGAAAGAGCAGTTATTATTTTATTACAAAAGTGACCAATAGCCTTTGATATTAACCTAAGTTAAAACAATAGTTTTTACTTCTTTATATGAATCTAAGACACAATACCACCTATAAAACTTAAAAATGTTTTTGGTTTTGAGACGCTTTTTTTCTTATATTGAAGATGATTGGAACTTTGACATAAGCTAGGGACAAAGAGAAAAAACAAGGGAGATGGACGCAACAAGGGTTTCTGCAAGGTCTCTGCATGTTTCTGCCGCCGCCAAGCCGGGGGATCAGGATAGCTCAGGCTCAGCAAGGCTCCCTTACGGTGTTGAATCCGATTCGATTGCATCAGATCTATTTGGCGTGAGAGAGGTTTTCCTGCAGGTGACGCGCGGATCTGGAGGCTGGCTTCGAGCCCCATGGGAGGCTTATCGCAGAACCCAAGCAATGGCTCCAGCCACAAAGCAACGAGCGTTTGATCCGGCCCGACCAAGGGCGCCCTGCAACCGACTTTTGCTGATTCGTTCCACACTTGTTCAGGAAGGCGCCGCCATAGGTTTTTCCCAAGTTTTCCTTACGCCAGGCAGAGAGATTTGGCAGTCGTGGACTAGACTGGATGGGGAACACTGCTATGGAAGTGCAAGAGCCCCTGGTTCTCAGAGAGTTTGGGGGCAGTTTCTTCCTGATCCGAGATCTCGGTATCTGAACCCACCGCCGAATCAACAGAAAGGAAAGGCAGAGATGAGGGATCGGCATAAGCAGGAAGCGCTTACCTCTGATCCCCAATCAATCGGTAAGATCTCGGTTCAGCAGAACTCTTCCCCCTTTCAAATTTTTATTAGAACCCCGACGGGCAAGTCTCGTGTAGTCTGGGTAACTGATGATACTTCTATTTTACATCTTAAGCATAAAATCTGGGGATTGATAGGGTACCCAGCGTCGATTCAACATCTGGTCAATGGGCACAGCTCCCTCCATGAGTGCAGGCTTTTAAAGGATTATTCCATAAAAGCAGAGATGACTATTACCCTCAACTTGCGTTTGCGAGGGGGTGCTGTGAACCAGAACAAGCCAAGATCTGCTGGGGGAGATAAAGGGAAAGCGCCCTTCACTCAACAGCAATCAAATGGAGGCCCCTCCTACAAAAACATCCTTCAAGGGAAAAAAGCAGCAGGCTCATCCCCAGAACAGGCTGGAAATGTGCCGAGACCCTATATTGTAGAACTACAGGACCAAACCCCAGCACTAAAAATCAACAGTTCAGCAACAGAGGACCATAAAAAGACATATGAAGCCCAGGCATTAATATGCCGCTTTAACAGTTTCTGGCCCAAACCAGTGGATCTATTTCATTGGATTTTCACACAATGGTCCCTGGATTGTGAAATACATCTCTGCTCAAAGGGGTTTTTTATTGTAAAATTCCAAACCTCGGAGGAAAGAGATATCATAATCAGAGAAGGGCCTTGGTTTTGGGGGTCCACGGGGTTGTTTATAACCCCATGGTTTCCAGATTTTGACCCCAACACCATGACAGTTTCCAGGTTACCTGTATGGGTGAGACTACACAACCTGCCTCTTCATTTTTGGAATGAACAGGTTCTCGAAAGCATTGGGAATAGCCTTGGGCGGTATATCAAAACAGACATGGAAAGGTTGGAACAAAGAATTTTCACCTTTGCCCGAATCTGTGTAGAAGTAGATTTAAGCAAAGGGCTACCGGAAAACATCATGTTGATTTATAAGCAGCAAAACTGGCTACAAACACTAGATTATGAGAACACTGCGTTCAGATGCAGGATTTGCAGGATGAATGGACACCTACAGAATACATGTCCAGAAGCCAAGAAAGCAAACAGCAAAAGGAAATCAAACAGGAAGCAGAGGAAAGGCTGGCAGTTTCCTCCTCCTGACTCTGAGGAGGACGAGTCCGAAGAAGAAGAGGAACTAGTTCCTCCAGAAAGTAAGCAACCCACACAGGAACCAGAGGTACAAACAGAGGACAAGACCGCACACATGGATCCACTCCACCAGTCGAAACAATCAGACAGGAACGGCGAAGACATTAGCAGCGGAGGGATTAAAAGACATCATACTTCAGAAACTTCAGACTCAGACAAGGATACAGGAACTCATATTGCAGAAAACCAGATTGTCCTAGCCACTTGTGTTCCTTCCCAAGGCGAATGGCGCAAGGTTGAGAAGAAGAAAGGCAGAAAAACCTGATTTGTGGGACGCCTTTCCCACGATCTAGTAGTTTTTACTTTTTCTGTCTCTCACTGTAGTCCCTTCTCTCTTTCTCTTTTTATTTCATTCTTTCTGAATGCAAGGTAGCTTTGCTACGTCGCATTGTGTGCCAAAGCACATGAGCCCAATGGGCAATTTCTGAAAATGCTTAAATGCATATGCTATGTGTAACTTTTTTTTATATAAATAAAAGTTACCGATTTTTTCTTTGGAAAAAAAATAAGCTAGGGGACAAGAAAAATTTGAAAACATTGATACAATGGCAGTCATACTATTAACATTTATAGTCCTAACATAAGGCATTATTGTATATAGCAAAATACCAAGGACAATTTTCCTTTAAGAGGGTGGGGGGTTGTAACAACCCTATTTTGAACCTCATGGTTACTATAACTAATTATTTCATCATTTCTTGTAGAAATATTTTTTCAATATGGTTCTGGGCCAAATGAATGATTTAAAAATGATGCATATGTAAATATTTTCCTTGATAATTAATAATATTGAGCCAGAGATTATGCATGCGAACACTAATACAAACTATGATACTATAAGTGGGAACTGGTGAGAGGGTTATGGGAAATTAACCATGCTTCTGATCACCAGTAAACATCACCCAATGATCTATGTCAAAATTTAAATTCAAAATTTTATTATTTTTTTCCCCTAAACTTATAATTCATTAAATGAAACAAAGGGTCATTGATGCAATTTCCTCCCACATTTATGGAAGTTGAGTGGTAGTTGTGGAGTACTCTCAAAATTCATTGAGAAATATGGGAAAGTACCCATCTTCAAATTTAAGGACCCATGTATGGTGTGGAAAAATGGGGAAAAACATATGGGTAATACATCCATGAGTTGATTTAAACAATATCCAAAGAGATTAGAGACACATAAAGGCTTGGAATGGTGCTTTTTGTGAGTAGATAGCTACCATTTTTTATTGGAGAGCTTGTTAAACTATTCTTAGTGTTTATAAGGAGTTTTTGGCACCAAAATACACCTAGAAAAGTGATAATCATGGATTGGAAAATCGTTGGTGTATTTTGGTCTATCTAATAATTAATTTTGCATGCACATTACACATAAGAGAGCTATGTAACTTAGCTAAGTAGTGGGGGTCACAAATTGATGCAAATTGGGCCAATACGATAAATAATGGGCAAGGAAATTGCTAAGAGAATATAAAGCAATGAATAAATTTATGTGTTTCTATGTTGACTAGACAAGAGGCATCTCAAATTATGGATACCTTGGGCTCAACAAGAAAATGAGTTCTCTAATGTTTTTATTTTGTAAAGGAGAGTTGAATTCACCCATCCAAAACCTCTAAGTGTTGATAGTTTCCCCTTGTGGTTCCATATCCTGGCCAAGGGGTGGCCAATTGTAGAGAGCATTGGTGTAAATGAACGTAAAATTGGGCGGAAAAGGCTCCTTCCTAAGTTAATTACTAGTTTGAAATTTTAGGAAAATGTTGCCTCTAATTCCTATGATTATTGTTCATTCACTCTTTGAATTTTGTTCATAAAATTAGAGGTGAAAATGTGCTTCTTTTCTTATATGGAATTTTGAATGTAATGCATGCTTTAAACTATCATATAAATATGGAATAGTGATATGAAGGTGTGTGAAAATGTGTGTTTTTTCTTATATGGAATTTCGAACGTAATGCATGCTTTAAACTATCATATAAATCTGGAATAGTGATCTGAAGGTGTTCGGGACTATCACTCGATTGCCTCCCCTACTTCCATTGTTATAAGGGTGAGATTTGGATCTAGTATAATGTAAACCTTTGAGGTTGTATGATAAATGAGCCTCACTTGCTAAAAATCTCAATAAAATTCATAGTATTGTAAGTGAAAATTAAAATACATTAATGCATGACCCAAATATCTACTATAAACCAAGGGATGATGTGATGAATGGAAGCATGGTAAATTTGGTAGAAAACTTGGTTATTATGAGGGGGAGTAAAATTTGTTATGTTTATGCTGTAGCCGCTACAATACCCTCCAAAATTTGGTCCCATCTTAAAATTTCGAAGCCCCTGACCTCTTTGGGATAGGTAAGTCTGATGCACCCTCGGCCTTGAGCCTCGAGAAAGTTCCTTTTTCATGCATTATCCCTTCAAAGTTTGTTCTAGGACTTGGTCTCTAAAAATCTAGTTGCATAGTCACAAAGTCACAAAACTCATAATATCAAACATCCTGCGACCATGTGACCTATCGACCTCGCGACCCCTAGGTCGCGAGGTCGCATTTTGGTCTAAAGCTTCACATTTGTGGCTATGCGACCTAGCGACCTCCAGGTCGCAAAGTCGCAAGGTCGCAAGGTCGCATATCCCATAAACCAGCCCTGATTTGCGACCTAGCAACCTGCATTAAATTATCGCATGTGCGACCCCTTTATAAATAGAAGGGTTGTGTAGGTCGCATTCAACCTGCACGAAGGAGCAAGTAACACCTCCTACAAGCCAGCTAGAGCATGTTTTTTCCTGGGTAAGTTACCTAATCCTCCTGTTGTTTCCTTTTTGATTAATTATTGCCTCACGTGCCCCTACCCCTTGCCTATTAATCCCCTTTTTGGTTTCATCCAAGCTCAACAGCCCTCTGGTTAAAGTTTACACCTTCCCTCATGGCTTATCTCTCTCTGCCTCCCTCTATAAACCTCACCCTACCCCAATCTTCCTTAAGCACCCTTCTAAGCTACCTGGGGAGGTCTTGAAGCCCAGATATGTCCATTACCCTTGAAATTTTTGCCCTCTTTACCATTCATTCCCCGCGGGTCGCAATCGCCGCGAAACCTCTCAAAAAGCCCTAGCGCGACTCCACGACTAAGTGACCTTGCGACTTGGTCGTTGGGTCGCCAAGTTGCCAAGTCGCAAGGTCGTAGTTCCCTGAAAGTTTACTCCAGTTCGACCTAGTTGCAAGTCGCCATGTCGCAGAGTCATTGTTCCCTGAGATTTCACGCCGGTGCGACCTTGCGACCTTGTGAACTAGTCGCAAGGTCGCTAAGTCGCAGATTCGTTTTTCCCTAAGATTTCACGCCGGTGTGACCTTGCAACCTTGTGACCTAGTCGCAAGGTCGCTAAGTCACAAACCTCGCCATTTCTTCAGATAATAGTTGGCAGGGGTTGCAACTACCTAACCTGAGCAGTCATTTGGAGGTTTCATTGGTCTTAACATATTTGTAATTATGACGTCTGTCTTATCGTGGGATTGTTTTATGAACATGCCAGGGAACATTGAAGCCGAGCTCAAGTGCGTCTCCATCTCTTAGGCCTCAAGCGATATGGGGCCTCCAGCAGTTCAGAAGAGAAACAAGAGTCCAGAGGTATAAATCTTAGAAGAAGGCACGCTTCCTTCCCCACCCCCTATATATGTGGACATCGCCTGTGTGTTCGGGAAAGGAGACAAAATGAGTTGGTACCAGATATATCAGGAGTTCACAAAGCCTGAGTTCCTAGAAGATCTTGCAGACCGAAAAGTGTACATTCAAGTCAAGAGATCCAAACTCCACTATGCAGGCGCCCATCCACCCATATTTCCATGTGCGGAGGTTATTGAATGGATCCTACAAAAGGTCAACTCCAGGATTTGGGTCATTCGCGATCACTCGGGGAAGATGTTTTCTAACCTTATGGGGAAGGATGCAGAAGTCTACTATGTACTCCCCACCCGTGAACAAAATTTTAACGTTGATTGGGAAGCCACTCATGAAGTACCCGTACCAGAGACCTTTAAGGGATGGTGGGAAGACCCCGAGAAGTTTAAGGTTAAAAAGGATCAAGAATATAAAATAGAGGGTCTCAGGAAAGTCTACAAGTTCGTGGCCACAATGATGTGTAGGATGTACGGCCGACCAGATGCCACCACATTTAACGAGACTTGGGTCCCTCTCATGTACGCCATCACTACATATGGAACCTTGTTCAACTGGGCAAACCTAATAGTAGCAGCCCTTAGGTCAAACATATCAACAACACAGGCACCCGAAGAAGGATGCGCATCTGAATTTTACATGGCTTCCTACCTTTTGGACGTAGTATGTGCAAGATGTAAGTTTCAAGGATGGTCGCATAACTAGGACGTGAAGCATGGCGAACCAATCCACAAAGACTTACAGGTGTTCTGGGCTTCCAAATACAAATAAGATATCGAGTCAATCTCACATAATTTAATTCCCACACTCTACAGGAAGTTGTTTGGCAAAGACGCCCCATGCATGTCTAGGAGAGCCATGGAAACAATAACCCAAGTGGCCAACTGGTTTCCCATTGTAGAAAGTGCTTTTATCAAGGTCTTTGGGTCGTTCAAGGCACCTCTTGCGTTGCCTCAGTTTGTCACTAACAAGCTACTCTTACAAGAAGTGTGCTACCAGATGACGAGCGGGTTTTCCAAGGTCCTCAGCAAGGGCAAGAAGAAACCATGGCCTACTCTCCTGCTCACTATCGGCGCCTATACAGTCAAATATTTCAAGGAGGTAGAAGCAGAGGCAGAGAAAATCAAGGGTTTTCATTTCGTGACCTTTGCCCACAGATCATATGACCCTGAAAGGATTACCCCTGCGCATTGCAAACAAGCCAAATTCAATTGGAAATACCAACACACAGAGTGCCCTGTCGAAGAGCAAGTCAGGAACTAGTACAACAAAGACAGGGCGGCCTCACCAGAGGAATCAGCTGACCAAGGGGGGCAAGATGATCGAGCTGCAGAAGAGAGGGCCAACATGCTAAAGCGAAGTGAACCGATAGGAGGAGCCTCATTTTCCAAGAAACCAAGAACTAATATAGGCATTAGTATTTCCAGAGAACAACAGGAAAAGAGATACATAGAAGCCAAAGCACAGCAAGAAGCCGAGAAGAAGGCAAAGGAAGAAGAACTCAAAATAACCTAGGATGCCCAGGAACGACAAAAAGAAGAAGAAAAGAAAAAGAAATTAGCTGAGGAGCAACAGAAAAAACAATAAAAGGAGGAACGCAAGAAAAATCAAGCAGAAGAAGCCCACAGGAAAACAGAGGAAGAGTAATGTAAGAAGAAGGAGGAATAAGAACAGAAGAAAGAGGTTGAGTGCAAGTTAAAAAAGGAACAGGATAAAGCAGAGGCTGAGAAGAGAAGAAAGGAGGAAGAAAGCCAGAAATCACAGGAAGAATCTTCCAAGGAAGTAGGGGGATGTAAGACACTGCCCCCAGAGACAGGGGAATAAACAGAGCTGCCTCACATCGATGTACCTCAAACAATCCCCATGACAAGTGTGCATTTTCCTCTCTCGGACCTTGGCACCTCAAAGGAACAGGAAGATGAGATTCTAGATCTGACAAGGCTGACATACGATCAGTTCATGCATAAGATCAGGCAAGAGAAAAGAAAATTCCTTGCGCGGAACCCGGCTGCGCCTCTCGCAGTTACCACAGAAAAGGATATAGTCCTAGATACTAGGACTAATCCGATCATGATTGCATCAGCAGGGACTGCCTTCATTGCAGCCACAGAAGAAAATGTTAGAAGAATGAGCAGAGAGATTATGTCTCTACAAAACAGGCTCCATGCTTCTGAGCAAAAGGCAGCTCAGTCCGAACAAGAAAAGAAGATGCTGGAAGAATAAATCCAAAGGCTTCATTTCACAACCGCCCAGGCTAATGAATTACCAATCACTATTCAAAGGGAGTTGGTTACTTTGGAGGCTACCATGAAGCAATTGTATGAGGAAATGTTCATGATAAAGCATACAGTCGCACCACTGCTAAAAGCGCAAGTAGAAATTAAAAGAAGAACTGCACAACTGAAGGAGGCCTCCACCGCCCTAGAAAACATGTTGGAATGGTCAGATATATATCCGTAGGCTCCTAACACCCTGCCAAGGAAGGATTGGATTTGTACTTAGAATGAAAAAGTCCAGATCCGAATGAAGATACAATCCAAGGATAAACTGGTAAAGGATGTAGAGAGGGTGATGTCCGCTTATGAACACCTAATCAGTGGCATCGATTCAATGGCTGAAATACATCATATCCCTTCCCTGGGAGGATTGGACACTGAGAAAACAAGGGAAGAGGTGACCCAAGACATTCAAACATTCCTACAACCAATGAGGCAAGCAGTTGCTTCACAGGACCTCCCGGCCTCACAAGAAAACATTATTCAATTCATCATCACACCAATCCGGATCTACACCAAACTGGCCTCCCTATCCAATCAAATATCAGTAAAGAGGTGCACTTTGGTCCCGGAGGCTCTTGAATGTTTTCATAGGTTATAGGAAGATACCCCCCAGGTCACTCCAGTAGCCGCAGACTATCAGGCTTGGCAAAAGTACCTTGATGATTAGCAGCAGGTAGACGTATTGGATCTCTCCATCACACAACTGCTCCCTTGACAAAGGAAATGGCACAGGCCGCAAGTCGCAACAGGCAACAGGTCGCAGGTCGCATTTAGGGCCAAGTTGCAAGTCGCAGATGCCTCCTAGGTTGCAGACCATGCCAACAGTCGGGAAGCTGAAAGGTCAGGGCCACCCAAGGGTCAATTTTTCCCTATAAGTACTCCCTCCGGGGACATTGTAAAGGATCTTTTTTCGGGGCTCCAAAAGGAGCAGGGATAATTGTATAGCATCGAATGCATATTTCTATGAATGAATACAAGTGAATTTTTTGATTCCACTATTTGATCGGATGAGGACTTATGTGTGGCAACATTATGAATATTGTGTCTCATGTATTTGTTGTCTTTTTTATAATTAATTAGTCTGTGTTTTTCTGCCCATATGTCATTTATACATTTAAGCTTACTTGATGTGTTAATGATATAAGAATATTTAATTAAGAGATGTTTAATGACTCCATTATTAATATCACTTCATCTTTTGGAAAACGCTTAAGGAATTGAAGGATGTTTCGATGATAAAGAACTGTTTCTTTTGTGGTCAAGTAGCTTTTATGAGCATGACCCTAATGATGTGTTACTAACAACATTTCCTTTGGCTGCATGCTTCGAAACTTGCTTTGCTATTCATAATGTTTCATTTACAGGAGGACTCATCAACCATTTGTTTCGTATCATTCAAGTAACTGTGTGTATTCACCAGTTTGCAGGGCTCATACTCCGTCTGAGAAAAGGTATACTCAGCAGTAGCCGGACCCACACCCCGAACGGGATCCCTATCACAAACGGTCCAGAGTCTAGTTGGCACTTTTACAGGGGAGATCCCCGATTGTTGGCCGGGCATTTTCTTCCCGTCAACCGTTTAATTTCTAACAATGAAAATTTATTCATGTGATTATTGCATATAGATAAATATATTTATTCATGAAGAGATTTAAAGTTATTTTTTATTTAATGTATATTAATATGAGATTACAAGAGCTTTTTGGGAGTAGTTTGATGTCTGAAGTAGAGAAATTTAATTATATACTCCTCCTAGTTAAATTTATGCAATGAAGTGCATAAATCTTTGTGGAAGCAACAATTAGTAACTTTGTATTCTTACTTTACGACTGGTACCTATCTCCATGTTAAGAAATGCATAGAGTTGGGTGAGCAGTAACTCTTGGTATGAATGCTCATTTACATTTGATTCACAACTTTGTTGGTGCAAGGAATTGCTTCATTTATGGTGAGCCAAAACACTTGGTAATTGTGTTTAATTAGTTAAGTATGAAGAATGTTCAAAATTTCCTTATTCCTAGTAATTGAAATTAAAGCTTAGTTAGTATGGATTTTGAACAAGTCTACAAAAAATGTGATTCACATATATTTTGGTGCAATGAATTGCTGAATTTATGGTGGACCATAACTCTTGGTAATTATGTTTAATTACTTGAGTATAAAGAATGTTCAAAATTTCCTTATTCCTAAGAATTGAAATTTAAGTTCATATGAATTTTCAACAATGTCGGCAAAATTTTTAGATTTAATAAATGATAGTAAAAAATACTTTTTTTTAAATAAATATAATAAGAGAATTTTTTTTAAGTGTAAGAATATATGTATACATATAATTACTCATATTCTTCATGAATTTCTCACCTACAATAATTAGATTCTCATGACAAAAATAATTTGGAAAATTTATTGTATAATACAAATTCTTTTAAATTTGTTGTAAAAATTGCAAAAATATACTCCACCAAGTAAATTTGTTAGATTTTGCTAATGGCCCATAAGAAAATGTGGATTCTGTGGATTTGGAAAGGTGCTAAATATGGTCTACATCCTAAAATTCAATCCTGGGTAATATGGATTTGGAAATGTGCTAATTGTGACACGTGTTGCTAATGTCATACATTAAACATTGCCAATGAATTCACAGATTTGGCAAGGTGTTAATAGTGAAACGTTAAATATTTCCTGAAAAGTCAATTGAGGTTGGGCAGATTCGGCAGTGTGTTAAAAATGAGACATTAAATAGCGTCCAAAACGCAATGAAGCAGATTTGGCGAAGTGCTGAAGGTGGCACATTAAATTCAGTTGACCATCTAAAAGTGAATCCATCTATATTTGGCAATGTTACTAAAAATTCCTTGTTAAATCTTACCCATGATCGGGTCAATGAAGAGTTAGGATAGGTTGATTTTGGAATGATATTGCCTCCATCGGTGATGAAATGTTTTAAATTGGTAAAATTTGGATGTCACTTCAGGTTGATGATTAAATCTTTAGTACCTTTGAATTGTGCAGGTTGGTAATTTATAAATCTAAATATATTAATTTATTAGTTTAAGATTATTTTAATTAAATGTAAAGTGATTCATTTTTAGAGCCAATGGTGAAACTTTTCAATTCATCATATTTGAATGATTTTAACCATCTGAACTTTTATTTATATATATATATATATATCCTGGGAAGCTCTTAATAAAGAGAAGATGATGAATTTTAAAATATATATATATATGTGGGGGGGGAGGGGCGGGAAGCTCAACATAGATAGAAGATGATGACTTTTAGTAAGTTTATATTGTTTTTAACTAGCAAAAGATGGCGATCAATAGTAGATGGGTGGGGTTGGGCATGTTAAAGATGGGAAGCAAATCCTTAATATATTAATTTTTTATTTAAAATTAATTTGTGATTTCTAATATTTATGGAAAGGATATGTGAATTTAATGATTATGAATATGTATTCTTTATAAGAAATAATACAGAGGGGTTAGTGAGGGGTTAGTGTATGTATATTTTTGTAGTTTTATCAATTAAATTTTTGTGTGGATGTGGGTTTTTTTACCACAAATAAGGAGGTCTTATATATCAATTTAGTGTCTAGCTTGATATTGACCTTAAAAATAGATGATTATTTTTATTAATTATATTAAAAATTTGAGAACTAGTAATTCTCATATTCATTAAATATTTATATTTTGAGAGAGCATGATAATATTGGGATAAAAGTTTACAACTCCAAAGGTATTTGGAGTGGGACTTAAAATACATTCATCTATTTGGCCAACCTTTGATGGCAAAGTAATGTTTATGGGGTGTCCTCACAAAGGATAGTATTTGGCATAGGATCTTGGATTAGAAGTATATTTCCCCTGGATCCATGATTGATTGGATAAGAAAAGGGAAGAAAATTATCCATAATGTGTCCAAACAACAGAAGGCCTTATCACTAGCCTTCCTAGTAATAGGATATTACTTAGCTTGGTGTGTTGTGATTGGGTCAATGATAGGACTCTTACTCATCTTGGTGTGTTGGGATTGGGTCATAGATGAGGATTGGGGTTGATATTATAATCGGGTGCAATAATGATATCTTTTGGCCTTTTGTTTAACATTTACATGTGATTGGAAGAATGACACTTAATAAATAAACCTATGGAAATGACCATGCGGAAACAAAGTTGGTTGAACTAAGCTATTTTGGGACTAGATGGTGATTTTGTGAGATACTGGGAGAATTGTCTCAAAATTAGAAAGGGGACACCTTAGAATTTGTGAGGATTATAAAGGGAACACCTTAGATTTTGTGAGGATTAGAGAGACTTTGTGAGGATTTAGATGAACTGATTTGGGGATGAGGCAATTCATTAGTGGTGGAAAGTTTTGTGGGAAGTGAAAGAACCTCCTATATTAAAGATTATCATGTGGTTAAATCTATATGAGAGGGTTTTAACTTGGGATCATTTACAAAAAAAAGAGGCAAGTTAGGACCTAACCGGTGCACCTTATGCAAACTCAATGAGGAAGCAAACTCCCATATATTTGTGTAATTTTCGAAGATGTTCTATGCTTGATGAAACTTTACTTTGAACCCGATATCAAATAGAAATCACATAAACATGAAAGTAAAATGCTGATAGAACATACCAATAGATCGACGGAAGACAAGCCAAAAAATTACTTAACTTGATCAGAAAAATATATGTGTTGTGGTGCATTACGACGGTCGATAGGATGCTTCAACCAGCAAAGTCTCCTCACAAACAGCCAATCATAAATGTCACACAACCCTCAAGACAGATCCACAAAAGTCAACGAAATTCAACGTCGTCGAGTTAATGGTCAACACAAAACAACAGCAAAAATTCAACGCAGCAGGTCAAAGGTCAATGTCTAGCCTCGATTTTTGTGCCAAAGAATGTGGACTGCAGAAATCAGAATTTTGGTGGAGTTTAAGGTCAAATGGACCAAGCATTGACCAAAGTCAACACTGGTCAAAGCTGCGTTGAAACCCTAGAAAGATCCAAACAGAAACCCTAGCTGTTGTTCCACACGTGTGAGAAGAGAAGCCTCCAAATGATGATCGAACCAATCAGACACAAGAGAGAAGTGTGTGATGAGTGGATGATGAAATGAACTCTAAGTTTTTCCAATTTATAGCCATCTATGAGGGTGTGTGACACATATGTTGGGGCTCCAAGCCTACATTACAATTTTGGCCGACCTTGCACATAAGTGGAATAAATTCAAAATAAATGTTCTGCTCATCGGATCAAGATGATCTTTAGATCGATCTTGCACCTCTCCAAGAGGAATCCAATAAAAATATCTGCATCATCATCTGAGTAGTACAACATGGAGTTTAGACCTAGTTTCCAAAAATTAACACTCCCTCTCAATTAGGGAGAATTCCATCCACCTGTGCCATCCAAACATCGTGCGTCATCCCACCGTAACTTGCTTTGTTGGCTTCTTTATTTCAAATGGTGAGTCACAAAGACATCACTCCCGGCTGAACTGAAGTCAGCTCAGATGTCTGAAACCTCTATAGGACTCAAAGGAACCTCATACTAACCCGAAGTTAGTTTAACTGAACCGAAGTCAGTTGGACGTCTGAAACCTCGCTAGACTTGATCCCAGATCAAGTGGTTGGACATGTGCCATCCTAGACATAAAGAGTACGAAAATCTCTGATGCATCCATCGGTCTCTATCCACATTTCCCACCTCATTGGCCAATATGAGAGGTACTTCCCATGAGTCTGGGACTCCATGGGTAGGATGCATATGGGGCACAGATCAAAGAGACATGAACCAACTCAATATCATCACGGTGGGGCGGAAGCACACCAAAAAGGTTTGGCAAGCCTAGCCTTGTGGCTACTTATAGCTCCAAGAAGCTATCCCCAAAGCCCCATGGAGCTCCCAGAGCTCATCATCCAACAGGACCCTCAACATAGTGTCGTTCCACGATTCCAAGATTCTCACCGAAGGTTAGGAACTTGACCTTCCCCAAGGGATTTGTGAGAATATCCATGACCTACTCATCAGTTCCTATATGGTCGAGCCTTACGGTGCCTCGTTGCACCATATCTTGGATAAAATGGTACCTAATATCAATATGCTTGGATCGATTGTGGAACACAAGATTCTCTGACAAACGAATCCCGCTCTGGTTATCACAAAGGATAACGGTGGTATCTAGCACATGTACGAACATCTCACTGAAGAGATTTTGCAACCGAATAGCTTCACAACATGCCATACTCGCTGCAATGTATTCGTTCTTAGTGGTGCTAAAATCTACCGACTTCTGCTTCTTGCTCATCCAAGATATCGAAGTAGACCCGAGTGTGAAGCAAAATCCAGATGTGCTCTTTCGATCCACCACACTGCCATCCCAATTGGCATCAGTATATCCATGGAGTCTCAAACTCCTGGAAGTGTATCTCAGCCCATGGTTTATCGTTCCCTAAATATATCTCAACAAATTCTTGGCACCAACCTAGTGAATGTGATGAGGATCAACCATGTGTTGACTCAAAGTGTTCACTACAAAACATACGTCCGTACGGGTGTTCACTAAGAACATCAGGGCTCCTACGAGTTGTCGATACTCGGTAGGATTTTCTAGCACAGGCCCAACAACGTTTCCACTCAACTTCTTAAAGTTGAGCTCCATTGGTGTCGACACAGACTTACAATCCACCATACCAAATCTCTCTAGCAGCTTCAGAACGTATTTTCCTTGAGAGAGGAAAATCTCGTCAGGTCTCTGCCAGACCTCCAAGTGCGGTGAGAACCATTTCTCGATCAACTATTGTTTCCCTAATGGCAAGAAGGTTATTCTTGATTTCAGTCAACTTCAGAAAATATGATTGAACAGATTCATCCTTGCCTTTCTTGAGATTCTTCAATTGGTTCTTAAAGAAAAGAACTTGATTTTCATTATTAGCCCTGAACATATTGACCAACTTATCATACATCTCCTTAGATGTGCCCAGCTCAGAGATGTAAGCAACCATACTTTTGTGGATGGAATCTCGGGCAATCAGCTTAGCTTTGATTTCCCCTTTTCTATACTTCGATTTGTGGTAGCAGGTGCAAAGATGGAGGCTCTTGGATTTTTCCCTGTACATATTCCATAACCTCTTGATCTTCCAAAACCAAGTCCAAAGACATCTTCCAAGCATGATAGTCAGACTTTCCAGTCAACTTATAATCAGCTTTGAAGCCATCATAATTTGAGGTACCCATGGGTCCTTGACAAATGCTACTTCTTCGATGATTTCTCTTAACACAAACTTGGGCTTTGCCTTCACCTTAGCTCTGAAACCATGTAAATTTTCGAAGATGTTCTATGCTTGATGCAACTTTAATTTGAACCTGATATCAAATAGCAATCACATAAACATGAAAGTAAAATGTTGATAGAACATACCAATAGATCAACGGAAGACAAGCCAAAAATTCACTTAACTTAATCAGAAAAATATATGTGGTGTGGTGCGTTACGGCGGTCAACATGATGCTTCAACCAACAAAGTCTCCTCGCGGTCAGCCAACCAGAAGTGTCACACAACTCTCAAGACAGCTCCACAAAAGTCAAAAAAAGTCAATGTTTTCCAGTCAACGGTCAACGCAGAAAAGTAGCAGCAAAAAGTCAATACAGCAGGTCATAGGTCAACATCTAGCCTCGATTTTTGTGCCAAATAATGCGGACTGTAGAAATCAAAATTTTGGTGGAGTTTGAGGTCAAATGGACCAAGATTTGACCAAAGTCAACGCTGGTCAAAGTTGCGGTGAAACCCTAGATAGATTTGAACATAAACCCTAGCTGTTGTTCCACACGTGTGAGAAGAGAAACCTTCAAATGATGATCGAACCAATCAGACACAAGAGAGAAGTGTGTGATGAGTGGATGATAAAATTAACTCCAAGTTTGTCCAATTTATATCCATATGTGAGGTTGTGTGACACATTTGTTGGGGCTCTAAGCCTACATTACAATTCTGGCCAACCTTGCACATAAGTGGAATAAATTCAAAAAAAATGTTCTGCTCATCCAATCAAGATGATCTTTAGATCAATCTTGCACCTCTCCGAGAGAGGAATCCAATAAAAATATTGCCATCATCACTGAGCAGTACAACATGGAGTTTGGACCTAGTTGCCCAAAATTAACAATTCCTACATTGTTTTTATTCTAGGTGTGAAGTTGAAGTGTTGATTAGTTACATGTCTCTTTGGCAAATGGTAACTATTGAAGACTATTTCTAATCTTAGTTTATAAGGAATGAATTGGAAACCATTTGAGCTATGCCATATCAAATTTTAAGGGGAATTTGGCTTACGAGTGACTCATCTTTATTTGAGGATAAACAACTCCCTACTTTTCAAGTCTTGTCATAAGTGATGGGCTCACTCCCTTTTTGCAAGGAGAATTCCAGGCAAAAAATGGAAGTTTTTAATAAATTTTTAGCTGGACATTTTTTTTCTTGGATCCTTTTTCATGGGGCTTATCAAGGGAAAACTATAACTACTTCCCTTGGGTTTATCTTATTTCTTTCTAAACCACATCATTTCTTTTCAAATCAAATATGTGTAGTGGGACAAATAAAATTAGAGAAGTTACATCTCTTCACACTAAAATTAGCTTTAGGAAGAGCTTGATATCCTTGTAGGTTTTTGGTGGCTCTCTTTAGTCATAACTAAATGATTGAACATGCTTTTATTCAAAACATTGAATTTCTTACTATGAGTAAACAACTGGAAATGTTTACCTATTTTTTTCATGATAATCGGTTTTCTCATATTTTTTAAAAACATAATCAATTTGATGATAAACTTTCAAAAAAATCTAGAACTTCTAAAAAAAATTCTTCTTTGATTTTTTAAGAACACAATCAAATTACTAATAAACTTTCCAAAAAAAAAAATCTAAAACTTTTGGAGAATTAATTTGTTCTATAAATTCCATGGTGGTCATTCATATATAGTTTTACCTTAATGTTTTTGAGTTCATACATTGATTAAGAATAAAATATGTGATTCTTTGACTTTTTAAGATAGTTGTGGATGTCTTTGTCTTTTTGTTGAGCACTTGTTAGCTTTGTTTTTAGTAGTTCCTAGTAGATAGTTTTACGTAAATGTTTTTTGAGTTCATAATTATTTATTAAGAATGAAATATGTGATTCTTGACTTTTTAAGATAAGTGTGGATGTCTTTGTATTTTTTTAAGATAAGTGTGGATGTCTTTGTATTTTTTTTGTTTGTTGATGAGAACATATTAGTTTTGTTTTTAGTAAATTATTACATTTTTATTTTGAAGAAATTTTTAAATTATCTTTTCAGCGTTTTATAATTATATATTTTATTATTTGAAAAATAAATATAGTTTTTTTTTTTTTTTTTAAATGGCTGATTTTGTGATAAAAGAATTCTTTCTTAATTACAAATATTGAATTAACATTTTAGATATGAATAGATTTTTAAAATTTTTTGTTTTAATTAAATTGGTTTAGAACATCAAAAATATAATTATAATGTAATATTAACAAAACTTTGATTTCTGGTAATTAAAGAAAAGTTCATTTAAAAACTAAATAACTCCATGTTTTTCAGTATATACTATATTTCCAAAAAATATAATATATTGGAAAATGTCATAGACTAATTGTTTTACATTTTGAAGTTTTTGGGAAATGTATTTTACTTGAATTTGCCTAAAATTCAACAAGAATTTTTAGGAGTTACAAGTTTGAGTTGTGAACTCTTCACAATATGAATTTTAGCTATGTCAATTTGTATGATGAGGTAAGTGCTTTGATGTTTATTATGAATTGATGCCTATTAATATTGACGCAACTAACTTATGTATGATGACGTAAGTTCTTTGAAGTTTATTATGAATTGATGTCTATTAATATTGACATAGTTTCACGGAATGTAGCTATACAATTTCAAGCAAAAATGCGATTGTTTTATTATTTAAAATATATTTTTGAATGCATAAATGGATTCAGCATCCTGAAAACCCATTGAGGCACTCGAATTTTACAAATTAAATAACTTAAACTCAAATTTTTAAAAATCTCAGCCACATTTTGGTTAAAATTAATTAGAAAATTGATCATGAAAAAAATCATTTCTTTTTAGACTACGTCATTAATATTTCCTAACCATTAAATTTATATGATTGCACACTATATAATATGAAATTTAAATGATAAAAAGTCATTAAATAAGAAAAATATAAATCATTTAAAATTATATTAAATATTTTTTCCCAATATTTAATATATTCTTTTGTGCTATAATTTTCTTTAATTATTATTTAACATATGTTAAATAAAATAAAAAAATTAAAAGCATGAGACATATAACAATAAGTGTATTCAAAATATTGGGTATAGAGTATGCTCTAATTTTTTTTACTTGGATAAGAGTTTAGAGGTAAGGAGTTAATGTCTTAAGGCCCAAGACACAAAGGCATCAGGAAAGAGTGAAAGCCTACCCCCTTATGATAAGATGTGATTTTACTTGAATAAAAATGATAATCCAACCTCCATTAGCGAAGAGACCCAGAGGAATTGGCAGGAGTGAAAACCTATCTCCTCTGAGGGTAAGCCCTTCTTTTTATTCTCTCAACTTATCAAGTCAATCTAGGAGTGAAATCCTACCCCCTTATGGTAAGATGTGATTTTCCTTGAATAAAAATCATAAGCCAACCTACATTCGTGGATAGACCTCGAGGAATTAGCAGGAGTGAAAGTATATCTCCTCTAAGGGTAAGCCCTTCTTTTTATTCTCTCAACTTATCAAGTCAATCCAATAAAGTCCAATCAATGTATCTTTCTGAAGGCCTCTCCACATGCACCCACGCCCAAGACCCCTGCAGTAAAAACCAACATGCCACAAATAATATTGTCCAATGGGGCTCTCCTCCCATAAGATATTGAGTATGAATCAATTCAATCACTCACTAACTCAGTATCCTAGGAACACTTTCCTTGAATAACAATGATGAGTCACCTAAATTATGATAAGGTTTCCCAATATTTAAAAAAAAAAAAGTATATTCAAAACATATCTTATAAAATATTTTTAGAATTATAAAACAAAAGATAAAGATAAGATTTTTTTTTTTTTTTTTTTGGGTACAAGCCAGATAAGATTCAATATTCCTATGAGTAATTTTAATTTACATTATTATTAATATTCATAATTTACTCTTACAACAAGAAATAAAAAATTCCAACATTTAAAAATAATAATAATTAAAATACCCCAATGGGGTGGGTGAACAATGTGAGGTGGATGGGTTAATTGTGCACGATGTGTGCATTGAAGTGGAGGAGCAACCACAACAAGTGGCATCAGAAAGGTTGAAGTCTCGAGAAGCTAAAGGTTCAATATATCCTCTGGACACTCAACAATTTCATTCATTTATGGTTTCTTAGCATGGGATATGGAGAGGGTGGTTTTACCAATGCTAAATATGCATAGGTTGTCAACCTATGCATGCTCATTTGTTTGGGAGGATCTGCTTCAGATGATGTTGGTTTCTAGTGTAATTTTCCTAGTATTGTTCTTGCTCGAGTGAATATTAGGGTGGTATGAGATCCTGGGGAGAGGGTCGACTATGGTTGAACGAAGTGCCCTTCTGAAATGTGGGTTGGATTTTATACTGTGTTGGTTCAATTTGCGAAGCTTGGCATTTGGATAATCCTTCAAACCCTAGGTGGTGATGCAGTAAGCTTTTTTCTTCCTGTTTGATTTAATTCTTACTTTGGATCAATGTTGGGGACGTGGTTATTATGATTTGTTTTGTCCCTACCCCAGGAGAGTGCAGTTTTGTGTCAAAGTTTTGAGTCAGGGCATAGGAGGACCAAAATTATGTGTCATTTTTAGTCTTGGGGGTTCCACAAAGAATCCCTATTCTGAAGTCAGTGATACTTTGACCCAAATTGAGGAGTTGCGTCAATTATGAGGTGTTGGGCGTGCAAGCTGGAATTGGAATTATTGTGTGGTTTTTCTTTATCCAAGGGGCTAGAGTAGAGGGGTCTGTGGGTGAAATTTATTCGCTCTCCTTACATTGAAGTACCCTTCCTGGTGTTTTGGAGGTTTAGTATTCATGATGCGATAATGTCGATGAGTTTGACAGGGTGTAGGTGATCATAAATTGAATTGGGGGCAAAAAATTGCTAAAAATTCAAATTTCTCAGAATGGAGTGGAATCTGAATGATCAGATAGTTCCCGTCTTCCTGATTCTGGCGCATTTCGTTTCATCGATAACCGACTCCGTATGTGAAATTTAGAGCTTGTTGTTCGTTTTTACAAATAGTAAAAATTTGTGCAGAATTGACAGGATGATGATTGGGCAGCCTAGTCATAAAAATAATATTCCAAGGAATATTCCTCCAGTTGGTCCTATGAGCTGCTAACAGGTGTCATTTCGGGATTGGTTGATGAGGTTGGTGATTTGTTGCAATGTGATTAGATGGTGGAGGACCAATTAGGTGAGGACACGTGGCAAGCCCAGAGGCCGCCACATGCCCCCCCAAGGCCGAAAGGAGTGGTAGATTTTTGGTCAAAATTTTAATGGAGGCGGAGGGGTCTGACCCTGCGACCTCCCCCACAACACACGCAACACATACGAACTCTGCTATCGTTTAGTTCTTAACTATTAACAGAGCCGACTTCCATTTGAAGTTTCCAATGTATAACGACAGGGAAAAGAGGGGCTAGCACCGAAGGGCCAACCCCGGTTAGGGAAAATTGTAGTCGCTAATATTCATAGGTGGGCTAATTTTCCATGATTTTTCCAAAGATTCATCAATTTACATCTTTTCCTAAAATGATTTGCCCAAATTTTATAGTACACCATTATTTTTCCTTAAAAATCGCCAAAATATAATATCGACTAATATAAAATCATTGGAAATCTAAATGTTTCTACAAAAATATCACCAAAAAATTACAATTTGCATATTAGGGACTAGTAAGGTTCGCCGAGGTTTCTAAACTTTAACATAAACTTCCATCCTTAAAATTTCCCTTGGCCCCAGTCCATAGGACCACTGGCGGAGCTTCGAGTTAATGCGGAGGGTTAACAAACTAAACCACAGTTTAATTAACCTAATCATGTTTAATTAATGTGCTAATCCAAATCTTTAATACAAATTAATCTAAGCGTGGATTAAGCGCTTAATTAGCGCTAACCTTCACTTAACATTTAATTGGCGGACCTCCGAAATTGGCGGAACTGCCAGTTTTAACTGTGGTTAGCTATTTTAGCGGAGTATTTAGTGGAAAAAATTGAAAGAGGCATATTTTTTGCCCAAAGAGTCATAATTTGAC
The DNA here is from genome assembly GCA_034641835.2 of Pinus albicaulis. Taxonomy (NCBI): domain Eukaryota; kingdom Viridiplantae; phylum Streptophyta; class Pinopsida; order Pinales; family Pinaceae; genus Pinus; species Pinus albicaulis. The sequence goes on along the minus strand of JAXQQM020067275.1, from coordinate 425,908 downwards.
TCAAGAGGAACCAAAACAAGGGTATTAGGGTGTCCCGAAGCCGTTGAAGCAGGTTTGAGAGCCATCAAAGCTCAGGATATGACTGTATTCAAATTTTTTATCAATTAATCAAAGAGGGCTTAGCCATTGAAGCTGGTCCAAGGAGATGTAGCTCAGGAGGGGTGAAAAGCTTCATCACTACTGTGTAATGTGCTTGTCATGTATTATATTCTCTACAATTTACTTGATTTTTATGTGTTTTTAAATCTAATTTACTTCATGAATTTCTCATAAAAGACACACAAATTTGACACATAAAACATCTCATAAACTTGCTATTTGACACAATACTTAAGCACACTTTTCTTTTATACTGATGAGGAAGCTACCACAACAAAACTAGTTTTTCCATATTCATATCAAGTTGGTATCAGAGCACATTTTAGCTCATTCTAGCCCAAGTTTATCCCAGGGTTTGCCAAGGTTAGATAGAAAATTAGCTATTGGTTTTTTATTTTTGAAAGGAGAATTTAACTGTGTGCAAGTTTATGTGTGTAAGATGAAGAGAGGAGAAGGTCAAGATTGAGGACCCGGCTCTCAAATCACAACAAATAAGCTTTTTTGTATGCATTACAAGTGTGAAGATGGAAGCTTCATACAACATTGTTTCTAATCAATCTTCCTTAGAAAGACTCTTTGATGAAGAGATGTTGCAGAAGCTCTTCATCATAAGAAATATGGTGCAAGATATGGTTGAAGATAGGAAGGAGAGCAGTGGGCTTCAGGAGTAGTTGATGGCCATGAAGGAGGAGAAACAAGAGCTTCTTGAAAATATGCATGAGATGGAGATTCAACTCCATGATGCCAAGGAAACCCTAGTCAAGTATGTGCATGAAAATGAGGTATGCAAATCAAGTTTATCTTCAATTTCCTCTCAATATGAATCTTTTGGTGTTTTTGAAAGACACACTACAGGAATAGGGTCCAAATTGTTAAAAAAATGGGCTATGAAGGTAAAGGGTTAGGCAAACATGCACAAGGAATTATAAACCCTATTGTTGTTGAGGGAAGGTCTAGGTACATGGATCTAGCTTTTGGTGAAAAAGATGATGTAGATCACTCAAAAACTATGGATACTTTTGGAAATGTTTCAAGAAAGGCTTCCATTACATATTCACTACCTCAATATTGTGTTCGTGGAGAATACAACAGGTTTACACCCATTGTTGAAGATATTTATTTTAGCCATGCAAGTAGTGGTTATGGACATCAAGAAGATGGAGAATGCTCCAAAGCCAAGGAGGCACATGAAGGTGTTCCAAGAAAGACTTTCATTACATGTTCATTACCTCAAGCTTGTTAAGTTTGTGTTCATAAGGAATACAAAATTTTTACACCCACTTTGTAATAAGATGCTCATAAGCATGCAACTAATGGAAATGGAAAACAAGAGGATGTTGAAAGCTCTAAAACCATTGAAGGAATTGTTGGTATTCCGAAGAGAGCACCTACCTCATCAAATTCACCTCCTCAAGAAGGTGACAAAGGTGAATGTGCAAGGTATAAATCTGCCTTTAATCAAGTTGCTTTTAATTATGATAAACATGGAAATTCCTCACATAATATTTGGAGAAAATTTACATGTTCCTTTTGCGGTTTGAATAACCATACTATTTCGAGGTGTTGGAATAAGACAGCCATACACATTAAACTTTTAAAACAAAGGAGACAGAAAGCCAAAGGTCTAATGGACAATGAAAACCATGTTGAAAAGAAGATGTAATTATTTTTCACTCATTGCCATAAGCAGGGTCATCTTGTAGACAAGTGTTAGACTTTGTATCCAACAAGTCATCCATGACATTTGAAGAAGGTTGAGAGAGATTTTGACAAGAATGGAAAAGAGGATTCCATAGTTGATGTGGGTCAGGATGATACATATGATGAAGTGCAACTGAAATAACACTAGTACAAAATGGCTAATTTGTTACTAAAAAAACGACTAAAATTTGCATATAAATGACTATTTTTCGCTAATTTACAGTATCTTATAACGTGACCAACTTTTGGTCGTTTTTAGCTTAGTCATTAATTGGTTATCTCAATTCTGTTATCTAGTTGTATATTTGGTCATTGACTTGGTCATTGATAAAAAGCTATGAAAATGCCCAGGCTGCCTATCTAAAACCTGAAAAACATAAACACTGATCAGTGATTAACAATCATAAAGCATGAAAGACAGAAATGAAATGGAAATTATGGAAATGTATAAACAGAAATGAAACAAATGCAATATATGAACATATGAATGGATTATGTCACAATGGAATGAAAGTAAAATTATACACTAATACACAAAACCTTAGCTGAGCAGGGGCCCTCTACACAGCCTTGGTAACGGTCCTCAAACACGAATTAAGTTGAAAAACAGAGTCTTCTCATATTAAAAAGCAGTTCATTACATAATGGTAATGTTACGGCACAAGTGCAGCGTAATCACTACAGAGCAGACTAAAAGATAACAGAGATTACATTCACTAACAACGACTAACTTCATATGCGTATGCAAACGCAATATATATAACAACAAACTATAACTGTCTCCTAAAGTTCATGCTGGTGGGAAGCACGTAGACCACTACGTCCACGGATATAGGAGTATGGCCGTGTTGGAAAGTAGATCTACGAAAGGTGGATGCTTGAATTCGACTCTAGAACCCTGTACAGATGTCGATTTAACCTCCGCGGGCTTAGAAACGGCCGTATGGGTCTTCATGTGACACGAAACAGAGTCCGGCCGACATGAAACTCCATGGTTGACTTCCATGTGGACGCCTTTGACCGCGGCTTCTTTGGACGAGTTTGCTTGAACCAATAGGACACGAACCATGTCCACGTCATTCCTGACCTGCCCATGTGGCTCGTTTCTCTTGTAGACACCTGTAGCATAGAGTTTCACAAAATAGCTGCGGAAAGTTGCAGCAGCTGCGGAAAGTGGCAAGATTCCGCAGCTGAATGAACAAAATCTAGATCAAATAGCAAACACAAAAATATAATTAAAAACCATGTTAAATGCTCTTTTGCACATGATATTGACAATTTGGGAGGTTTAGGAGAGTGAAAAAGGTATGGAAAAATGTATGGAAAAGATGCAAATTTGGGACTCAACATACCCCCACTGTGAAGGTGTTGCATGTCCTCATGCAACCAAAATTTTGATACTCTTCCTTCAATTCATGTGCCTTGATACTTCAGCCAGCACATCCAACCCTCTTCTCTTCTTCTTTGGTACTGCCATCATTCTGGGTTTCTTCATTAAGCACCTAAATTTGATATTTACAAGTGCTCTGCTCAATTTCTGGCATTTCCTTTTCAATTTCTTATTCTTCTTTTGCCATATTCCCAAATGTAACATAGTATTATCATGGATGATTTTGTCTAGTTTGCCTTGTTCTTTCAATGTTTCATTTTCATTTTTGATGTGCCTATTTAAAAGCTCCAACTCAAAAATTTCCTGTTTTAATGATTGAACTAAATCATCCTGCAATGTATGAGGCTGAATAGAAGAAGTACTTGGACCTGTGGCTGCCTTTTCCAAAGATTCTATATAGTCATATACCTCCTGCTGCTTGGGGTCTATTTCAGGTGTCCTTTTTATTGGGCTGTCCCCAAAATGCTGTAAAGGAGAGTTATGTTCAAAATCTGGCCGAGGAGGGCTTACATCAATATTTTGCTGAGAATAAGATGGAGTATGCTCATTGTCTGATTGGGAATGAAAGGAACCAGGTTCACTAACTGACTGAGATGGACTATGGTCAGTTGGGGACTGTTCAGATGTCTCCTCACCCAAATCAATGAAATGAGGACCCTTAATTTTCGTTTTTCTCAATTTCCCCTTAATCCTGCTGCTTCTCCTCACACGCTGTGGTACACTACCCTTTTGTTCTTGTTTTCCTTTCTCTGCCTTCTTGGATATAGATGACTGTTTTTGAAGATAAACTAATCTTTCAGAGAGCATTTGATGATCTTCTTCTTCAGAAGAAGGAGTTTTATGTACAGCCTCAATAGTTTCTTTCCCTTTTGGTATTATTGGCTTCTTACCCTTGATTTCCTTCTTCTTTCTTTTTACCAATCTCTCTTCTCTATCAGTTCTTTCCATAGTAGTAGTAGGAGTGTTTTGGATTTCCTCAATTGTTCTTTTCCTCCTACTTCTTCTTGCTGTGCTAGCTGCGGGAATTTCTTGAGTAGGAGTAATTTGGGTTTCAACATTTATTCTTTTTCTTCTACTCCTTCTTGTTGAACTACTTTCAGGAATTTCCTGAGGTTCCTCAAAGAAATTTCTAACTAGGAATTGTTCCCATGTGTCTTTTCTTTCCTTTAGCTCCTTTTCAATCAGAATTTTTATAAGGCCGTGGTGATATAGATGAGGCTCTACATCTCCTAAGTGTTTTTGAACAGTCACAACCATTTTCTTCAAGCTATTGAATAGAAAATAAGGGAGATTGAGAGTTTGGTTTTCTAGAAAATTCATCAATAGCCTGGTATGGTACATGTACATAGACCCAAAACGGCCTTCACATGTAATGAATTTCTGAACAATTAGCAGTAAAGTGGCCCATTCTTCTTTTATTGCATGCACAAGGATTCCTCTTTTAAAAACGGTGATGTCCATACCTTGATTTCGTAGGATTGTTCTCCATGCCTCATCACTGATACTTTTATTTTTGAACCAACGTTCTCCCTCCTGAAGAAGTTCTGTGGCTGTTGCTATTGATGCTTCATTGACCGAAAACTTGAGGTCTCCAATTTCTGCTTCCGAGCCATCAAATGACCTTGCAAACGCTTTCGTAACTTCTCTGTGATAACCTCTGAATTTCTGAATAAAACGCAGCCATTTTGCTTTCTTTAATATCTCCTTTGCTTGCGGATATCCCTCTATAAACTTCGGTCCTTCCGGCTCTGCCCTTAATAATTTTCCCATTTCACTTCTCTGTGCTTCACAAATTTTCTTTCGTGAGGGTTTAAGTGGAAATGGAACGATGGAATACACAGGATCAAGCACAATACTGTGGGGATGTATCATAAAATGAGAATGAGTACCATAAACGGAATGGAGTAAGACTGTGTGTAGATATACGGGAGTGAGAATGAGCAAAAGGAACGAAATGGAGTGAAACAGGGAGTGAGAATGAGTAGAGTGGGGTTTCATAAACACGACAGAGACACGACAGAGAGGTTAACAAAGTATAACACATTCGGCAACGTTTTGAATTTTGGTGGCTGCGCAATTAAATATGAACACGTTTCAATCAACGGTTATGAGTTTATGCGGCTGCAAGAGTCCTAAGTCAAATCAAATACGCTTCATTATCACCGGTGGGATATTGGATCATAAGTGAAAATCGGGGTTTAATGATGAAACCGTTTGTGAATAAATGCAAGAGGATAACATGGAGATCGTGAAAGGTTACGGAACTGTCAATATAATCATTGCGCGTAATGGGTAGAGCTCATGGTTTAAAACTATATAAAAATGTGTTTTTCAATACTATTTGAAATAAATTTTATTCATACCTTTGGAATCTTTGCTTTTGCCCTTGGTCTTCAACTGACTGATCTCCATTGGTGTCTTGAATGCTCCATTGATCTTCTCTCCTGCATTTTATTTCATAATTATAAAAATAACATCTGACTGTACATTCTCTTTGAAAACAGAGTAGTAGCTGCGGAATCTGCTTCTGGCTGCGGAAACTGGAGTCAGCTGCGGAAACAGATGTCAGCTGCGGAAACTGACACAGCTATTACTTGGTTGAATAGAAATGAACAAATGACAAATGACCAGATGGAAATGGTCATAAAAAAAGATTTTTATTGATGGAATGGATGAAATGAAGTGGAATGAAGTGAAATGAAATGAAATGAAATGAAATGAAGTGGAATGAAATGGAGTGGGTGGTGAAATGAAATGAAATGAAAGACAGATTTTTTGGAAAATATAGAGTGTCAGGTGTCCCTGATTTTCACCCTATATTTTCTGTATAAGACTGCCAATCAATGATTGGTTTTCAGGCTTATACCATTTTTTTTTATTATTATTATTTTTTTTAACTAAAAAGAAACAAAAGCTAGGCTGGTGGAGAAGAAGAATTCTTCTGTACCAGCCTGATTGCAGAACTTTCTTGAAACATCTTGACAAAATCCTCTTTTGAGAGTGGCTTATGATAAACTTTCAATCTATGGCCATTCACGATAAGAGGAGTTTGAAACTCATCAATGGTCTTGATTCTTACAGCTCCATTGCTAAAGATCTTGTCAATCTCATATGGCCCAAGCCAATGAGTCTGAAATTTCCCTCGAAAATCTTTAAACTTGGAATCAAATAACAATGCCCAATCTCCTTCTTGAAACTTCTTCTCTTTGATATATTTGTCATGCCATTTAGTTCTTTGATATTGAACTAGATCAGTTCTTAGAATTGCTTCTTGTCTGATCTCATCTAGCTCATTCAAGTGCTCCATTCTATGCTTTTGGGCTTCTGATAAGTCCATCCCCAACTGAACTGCTATCTTGAAGGTCTTGACTTGGAACTCAATGGGGAGAAAGACTTCTTTCCCATAAACAAGTTCATAGGGAGAATGTCATGTTGTATTCCTCCATGTAGTTCTGTAGGCCCACAAGGCTTCTGGAAGCCTTTCTGCCCAATCTCTTCTATGTAGATGAACAGTTTTGGTGATGATACTTTCAAGAACTTTGTTTGTGGACTCCACTTGACCATTTGCTTGTGGATGGTAAGGAGTAGATCTTCTGTGCTTGATTTTGTATTCCTCCATCAACTTTTCCACCAAATTGGATGTGAATTGGCTCCCCTGATCTGTCACAATTTCTCTTGGAACACCAAAGCGAGTAAAAATATCCTCATAAAGAAAATGAACAACTGAATTTTCAGTAGCAGATACTAATGCTTTGGCTTCTACCCATTTAGTAACATAATCGGTACAAACCAATATATACTTCTTTTGCTTAGATGGTGGATTAATAGGTCCAATGAAATCTAAAGCCCATTTTCAAAGGGTTCAATGAGTACCTGTGTTTGCAATGGCATTTCATTTGAAAGGGTAGGTTTCCCTACTCTTTGGCAGCTATCACACCTTTTGACATATTGTTTTGCATCTTTGAAGAGGGAAGGCCAATAATATCCCAGAGAAAGGATTTTATAGGCCGTCCTCTTGTCCGCAAAGTGTCCGCCGCATGGTTCATCATGACATGCCTTAAGAATATCAGGCATTTCATCTTCCCTGACACATCTTCTGATCACAAGATCTGGCCCTGTTTTAAACAATTCGTTAGAAATCCATGAATATTTTGAACTCTCCTGAATAATTTTTCGTTTTTCAATTGGAAATAAATGTGAAGGTAGTTTCCCTGTAACCAAATAGTTAGCAATATCTGCATACCAAGGGGTCTTAATAGTTACTGCAAACAAGTATTCATCAGGAAACTTATCTTCTACAGGAGAATCTTCTTTAGTATTCTGAATCCTAGACAAGAAATCAGCTACTGTATTCTGTTTTCCTGGTCTATCCAACACGGTAATATTGAATTCTTGCAAAAGTAAAAGCCATCTTGTCACTCTGCCATTAGTAACAGGTTTGTTCATTAAATATCTAATTGCAGAATGGTCGGTATGAATAAAAGTTTCATAGCCTGTTATGTAATGTCTAAACTTATTAATTGCATGAACAACAGCTAAAAACTCTTTTTCAGTCACAGTATAGTTCAACTCTGTGGGAGTCAAATTTTTACGGGTGTAATAAATGGCATAAGGAATTAAATCTTTTTGACCCAACACAGCTCCAAGAGCTGTATCTGAAGCATCCGTAGAAATATGGAAAGGAAGTTTCCAATTTGGTCCCCTCAAGATAGGTGCTTCAGATATTCTTGTTTTCAAAGTTTCAAAAGCTGATTGACAATCAGGATCCCATTTAAATTCACAGTCTTTTGTAAGCAATTTGAAGAGTGGAAATGCTATTTTAGTGAAGTTTTCTATAAATCTTCTATAGTAACCAGTAAATCCTAGAAAACTTCTAACATCTCTTTGACAATTTGGAATAGGCAACTTGGATATGACTTCAACTTTTGATCTATCAACCTTAATCCCATCTCTTGAAATATGATGTCCTAAAACAATCCCTTCAATAAACATCATAAAGCATTTTTCATGGCTTAATGAAAGGTTTGTTTCTTTACATCTTATAAGAACTTTTTCCAAATTTTCTAATGCCTCTTCAAATGAATTACCATAAACTGTAAAATCATCCATATAAACCTCTACACAATCATGGATTAGATTAGAAAAAATTCCTAGTACTGCTCTTTGGAATGTTGCTGGTGCATTACACAACCCAAAAGGAAGCACTCGGTAGGCAAAAGTTCCCCATGGACAAGTAAATGTGGTCTTATCTTGATCTTCAGGTGCTACCTGAATTTGATTATAGCCACTAAAACCATCCAAAAATGAAAAGTACTTTTTACCCGCTAATGTATCTAATACCTGATCGATAAAAGGCAAAGGAAAGTGATCCTTCAAAGTTGCTTTGTTCAATTCCCTGTAATCAATGCATACCCTCCATTTACCATTCTTTTTAGGCACTATAACCAACGGAGAAACCCATCGGCTATCTGAAATTGGATAAATGAAGTTTACATTGAGAAGTTTTTGGAGCTCTTCTTTCACTATCTCCCTAAGATTTGGATTCATTCTTCTTTGAGGTTGTCTGATTGGTCTACTGTTTTCCTCGATATAGATATGATGGATGCAAGTCTTAGGATCAATACCCTTCATGTCAGTATACTCCCATGCAAATGCAGTAGAATGTTTTTGCAAGATTCTGGTTAGTTCTTCTTGTTGTGATTTCTCCAAATGTTTGTTGATATTCAATGTATTTTCTGGAAAAATCTCAATAGAAGAATTACCAAACTCTTCCATAGAGTAAAGAGACATTTGTCTTGATGATAAATATTCTATGTCAGATTCCAACTGAAATTGTGTGGGGTCATATTCTGAAGATATCTCAAAATTCTCTAATGTGTTCAGAATTTGACTATCCTCACTGATTTCGGAGATGGTAAAGACAGGTTGTATAGTGTTCTCATCATCGACCCATTCATTGTCTCCTATTTCTGTGATTGCTCTTGCTGGAGGATACAAATTGAATTTCTTTGTCGAATTACCATTAGAAATGTACATGTCTCCAGATCTACAACTAATAAAAGCATCAGCTGTGGCCAGCCAAGGTCTTCCTAAGATAATTGGATGTCCTCCTAGATTACTTTTGGGAGTCAAAATCATAAAGTCTACTGGGTATTCCCAAGAATCTAAGGAGACTGAAATATCTTCTAATACACCATCTGGTTTAATAACCGATCGATCTGCAAGTTGCAATAAAGTAGGTGTAAAAAGAAGGTTAGGAAGTTTTAACTGTTCCATAGTCTGTCTACTCATAATGTTGATAGCAGCCCCTAAGTCAATCAATGTGTTTGGAATTTCTATCCCATTTATATGTGTCTTGACAATTGGACTTCCCGGATCTACATACTTCTGCATGGTAATTTTTCCCATCATAATATCTGCAATCTTTCCTACCAGGTGGATTCTTCTTGTGTCTTTTAATTTCCTTCCTGGTCTTTTGAAACTCAACTCCTTTATGGTTTTTGCTAGAATAGGAATTTCTCGAATGGCTTGTAGCAATGGAATCTTGATACAAACATTCTTCAATTCATCTAGAAAGTCATAGTTAGGCAACGAGATTTGTTTTTCCACCCCCTTATCAATTTGTAGTCTTTCCGGAAAAGGAGGTGTAGATGAAGATACAGGTTGCTCAACTATAGGAGTTGTGGATGTTAGCTTTTCTTTTTCTTTTTGAATTTTTGAATTTTGAAGAGATTCTTCCTCAGAACCCTTATTGACTTGAAGAGAGTCCTCCTCAGAGGTATCTTGCTCTTGAATGTCTATAGAAGGTTTTTCTAAAACTCTACCAGATCTGAGTTGTACATCGTTGAGAGGAACAATTATATAGGTAGGAAATTGTTGTCCTTCTACCATATAAGTAGTTTGAGGATTCTTATTGTTAGGATTTGGCAATGGCTGAGCTGGAAGTTGATTTGTCTTCTGTTGGTATGGAAGCATGAGTTGAGGATTTGTATTTTGTTTAGAAGGTTGTTGTTGTGGAAATGGCAATGAAAGTTGTGGATTTGGGCTTGGAAGTTGTGGAGCTTGTTGATTTTGAAAAGATGGAGGATATTGATAAAATTGAGCAAATCTCCCATAAGGATTTTGCATCCCCTGTACCCATGGATGATATGAATTCTGATGTTGGGGCCAAGGTTGTTGCCAAGGATTCCAATTTGGTGGGGTTTGAATATTCATAGGGTTATTAAACCCTTGAGATTGTTGTCCCTGCCAAGGTCTCCTTGCGACAAAACAGAGAGATTCTACTGAATTTGGATCTTCTTGAAAAACAGCTTTGAGTCCAGGAATTGAAGGACAATCCTTGATCTCATGATTCTCTGAGCAAATCATACATGTTTCTACGACTTTTGCATCCAAGGGACATTCCCTTAAAGCATGTTTCTTCCTACATTTCGGACAAAAGATGGCTAAAGCATCTGTTTCTGCTTTCTACTTGTTTTGGATTTTAAGGGTGTCTAGTTGTTCACTAAGGCTCCCTAAGATATCAGTTTTGAACTCATCAAGCATATTACCAATCTCTGCCCTACTTACCGATCCAGTTGCAGATTTGTTAGCCCTAATCAGAGAAGAATCCCTAGGCCCTTTTCCAGTTTTAGATTTTCCTCTTGAGAGATGGATACATAGTTCTGTTATATCACGAAATGGAAGTTGAGAAATGTCTCCTTTCCCCATCATGTTTAAAATTTCTATCCATTCATCTCTAATGGCTTTTAATAGGAGGGCTTTCAAGGTTTCATTATCTAAGTCGCTCATCTTTGCTCTTTTCAAGTTGTATTGAAATCTTTCAATTAAGTCTTCCAAATTTTCATCTTCTTTTTGCATCATTTTGAATACCTCATCCTTGTGATTGATGGGCATACAATAGTCCAAGTATCTATCCAAAAATGTTTGTTTCATATCATTCCAAGTCCTGATAGATTGAGTGGCTAATCCCATGAACCATTTCAAAACAGATCCCTTCAAAGTTGAAGGAAATAGTTTGAGTTTTTGAGAATCTTCCATATAGTCATAAGTTCGGCACACTACTTCAAACTCAAACAGAAATGTTTCGGGATCCTCACTTCGTAATCCATAAAAGTTAGGGAGAACAGATGGTGAGATATTTTTCATTGTTGCATGAGTTTCCTCATCAACTATAGGGAATCCCAACAAATCCCTATTTCTATCATTATTTCCTTCACCATTGTTGTCTCTATTGTTTCCTCCTCTTCTACCTTCACCTCTATTTATTACTTCCTCTGCCATGATAGTTTCTTTAGAGTCCTTATAGTCCTCTAGTTCTTCTACCAAGGAAGGATGAGAGAAAGTCTCTTTGTTTTCTAAGTGGGTTTTAGTAGGTGGTATAGGAGAATCCTCTAATTCGGCTGTTCCTTGACTTCCAAGAATCTTAAGGCTAGGGGTAGATGGTGGTGAATTTGGTCTATGCCTTGAAGAAGATGGAGTTATGAAAATCGAACTCTTGGCTTTAGCTATAAACCTTCCCCTAGAATCTCTTGCTCTATGCATGTCATTTTTTATTTTTTAAAAAGTTGGGCTAATAATTCTCTTTCTGATCTTCCAGATCACACTAGGTGCAAGAAGAGAGCATACTTAGGAAATTACTAAACCAATAACTCTCTTTTCTGATCCTCCAGATCACACTAGGTGCAAGAGGAGAGCATACTTCAAGAAGTTATCAAGTTTTCCCTTCTTTTATGATTTTATGTTTTTTTTTTAAGAAATTGGCTACCTAGTTACACTTCCACGGCAACGGCGCCAAAATGTTTGGTCAATTTAGTGTGTCCTAAATTGCTGCATTTAATTTGTCAATCCGGGAATCGTAAGCTGATGAAGTGCGGCGCACTATATGTGCAAGATAACCTATTTCTTAACTTTTTTGTCGTTTTTGGTTTTCTAAGGTGAAATGGAAATTCTAAGATGAAAACAAGTTTGGTTATGTTTGTTCAAGGAAGTGATATCCCCTATAATGATTTACCAACTTGAAACTTTAAAAAGCAAATTGAAATTTACAATGACAAGACTTGAAAGAAAATGAAAATGTACTGCTGAAATGAAAAGGTGTTGCTAATCTAATAAATCAAAACAGTGAACTAGTGAGCATGAAAACCAAACTATTCTTGCTGCCGACTAAACACAAAAGAAACTATGCTTAAGGAAATTCAAAATTGCAACAAAATAAATCTAAATCAGATTACATCAATTCATTTTCTGACCCTTCATCATTAGACCTATTCTTGCTGCCAACTAAACACAAAAGAACTATGCTTAAGGAAATTCAAAATTGCAACAAAATAAATCTAAATCAGATTACATCAATTCATTTTCTGACCCTTCATCATTAGTCCAGCTATGATTTTCGGAAGTAATCATAAACAACTTGTGTAACTGATATTTAATTTGCAGAAAAGAAACTAATATTAAACTACACATTTCATAATGCAATCCCTCACCATCAGTCCAGCTGTGGCTTTCGGAGGCAACTGAAGATGCTATGAGCAGCTTAATATATCTAAATTTGAAGAAAAGAAACTAATACTAAACTACACATTTCATAATGCAATCCCTCACCATCAGTCCAGCTATGGCTTTCGGAGGCAACTGAAGATGCTATGAGCAGCTTAATATATCTAAATTTTAACTACTGAAGCAGAAAAACAAAACTGAAATGTACAGAGCAATACTGAAGTTAAACAAAAGCTATGAAAAGAAAACTAGCAGCAGAACAATGTTAGTTCCATGTCACTAATCAAAAAGCTATAAAAATGCCCGGGCTGTCTATCTAAAACCTGCATCAAGAACACTGATCAGTGATTAACAATCATAAAACATGAAAGACATAAATGAAATGGAAATTATGGAAATGTATAAACAGAAATGAAACAAATGCAATATATGAACATATGAATGGATTATGTCACAATGGAATGAAAGTAAAATTATACACTAATACACAAAACCTTAGCTGAGCAGGGGCCCTCTACACAGCCTTGGTAACGATCCTCAAATACGAATTAAGTTGAAAAACAGAGTCTTCTCATATTAAAAAGCAGTTCATTACAGAATGGTAATGTTACGGCACAAGTGCAGCGTAATCACTACAGAGAAGATTAAAAGATAACAGAGACTACATTCACTAACATCAACTAACTTCATATGCGTATGCAAACGCAATATATATAACAACAAACTATAACTGTTTCCTAAAGTTCATGCTAGTGGAGAGCACGTAGACCACTACGTCCACGGATATAGGAGCATGGCCGTGTTGGAAAGTAAATCTACGAGAGATGGATGCTTGAATTCGACTCTAGAACCCTGTACAGATGTCGATTTAACCTCCGCAGGCTTAGAAACGGCCGTATGGGTCTTCATGTGACACGAAACAGAGTCCGGCCGACATGAAACTCCATGTTTGACTTCCATGTGGACGCCTTTGACCGCGGCTTCTTTGGATGAGTTTGCTTGAACCAATAGGACACGAACCATGTCCACGTCATTCCTGACCTGCCCATGTGGCTCGTTTTCCTTGTAGACACCTGTAGCATAGAGTTTCACAAAATAGCCGCGGAAAGTTGCAGCAGCTGCGGAAAGTGGCAAGATTCCGCAGCTGAATGAACAAAATCTAGATCAAATAGCAAACACAAAAATATAATTAAAAACCATGTTAAATGCTCTTTTTCACATGATATTGACAATTTGGGAGGTTTAGGAGAGTGAAAAAGGTATGGAAAAGTGTATGGAAAAGATGCAAATTTGGGACTCATCACTGACTCCATTACATATTCACTACCTCAAGATTGTGTTCGTAGGGAATACAACAAGTTTACACCCACTATTGAAGAGATTCATTTTAGCCATACAAGTATTGGTTATGGACAGCAAGAAGATAGAGAATGCTCCAAAGCCAAGGAGGCACATGAAGGTGTTCCAAGAAATACTTTCATAACATGTTCATTACCTCAAGCTTGTGAAGTTTTTGTTCATGAGGAATGTAAAAATTTTACACCCACTTTGCAAGAAGATGCTCATAAGCATGCAACTAATGGAAATGGAAAACAAGAGGATGTTGAAAGATAAAAATCCATTGAAGCCATTGTTGGTATTCCGAGGAGAGACACTACCTCATCAAATTCACCTTCTCAAGAAGGTGACAAAGGTGAATGTGCAAGGTGTAAATCTGCCTTTAATAAATTTTCTTTTAATTATGATAAACATGGAAAATCATCACATAAGATTTCATTAAAATTTACATGTTCCTTTTGTGGTTTGAATAACCATACTATTTCAAGGTGTTGGAAGAAGATAGCCATACATAGAAAAATTTCAAAACAAAGGAGACAGAAATCCAAAGGTCCAATGGACAATGCTAACCATGTTGAAAAGAAGATGCATTTACTTTTCACTCATTTTCATAAGCAAGGTCATCTTGTAGACAAGTGTTGCACTTTGTATCCAACAAGTCATCCATGACATTTGAAGAAGGTGGAGAGATATTTTGACAAGAATGGAAAAGAGGATTCCATAGTTGAAGTGGGTTAGGATGATACACATGATGAAGTGTGGCTGAAAGAAGTTCCATTGAAGTGGTTTGGAAAGGGATGGTTGATGCCTTTCCTTGTTATCTGAATGCATTTCTTTTCTCTTGAAAGTATGTTGCATATTGCACGAAGTAAGATGTTGGAAAAGTACAGTTATGTTGACTCACTTAGATGCAGCAAATATGGAAATTTGTAGTTGCAATTTTCATGTGAATGCATTTCTTTTTCTCTAGAATGTATGTTGCATGTTTATGCTAAGAAGGTGTTTGAAATTGGAGTATGTTGACTCACTTTGTTACAGAAAATTTGGTCATTTCATCTCTTTAAGTACTTGTACATACCAATGGTATTATTTTACTTGTGATTGTACTTGCGAGCGAGTTGAGCATTGTATACATGCATGAGATTTTATGTGTGTGAACAGTGGAATTTTTTATAGTTTCATCGTGCTTGAACATGCATGAGTAATTGAATTGTGTTGGTTGATTTATTTGTTAACATGTATATTGTTAACTTGAGAGTGTTGATTATTTGTACATGCATGAGTGATCGACTTGTGTTGGTCGGTTGATTGTTACATGTATGTCTTATCGACTTGGAAGAGTTGATTTAGTCTCTGTTATAGGTCAATTTGGGCACCATTCCCGATGACCTGGTTAACTGGACATCATCTCCAGGACCAATGAATATGGTCTATCATCCCCTATCATTTCAGTTGTTACATGCCCTAAGACAAGAACAAGACAAATCATACATGACTTTCATCAAGAAAAGGTTTCCAAGATTTGAAGTTTATTATATAGCATGTGGGAGCTCACCAACGCTACCTCTAAAGGGACTAAGTGCGTTGCATATGCAAGTAGCCCCATCCAAGGTTTCTCTGCAAAGCACTTCCCGACATTCACAGGTGCGTTGGTCACATTGGGAGCGAAATTCTCATTGTTATGGAATCTCCACTTGGCCAGTGCCTTCTAGAAGAGTGTGTCAAACTTCGAATCCATGTGTCCATTTGACATCTACAAGATTGGGAACATGTCTTGTCTATTATTGGAAAGTCATTGATTGTAAAACTACCTTCAGGATCTCTATAAATTGAGCACAAATCCTAGTGCTTAGTAAGGAATAATTTGAGTAGAGAAATGCTGGTGGAATTTCAATTGAGGAGAAGATTTTTGTAACAAGTTTCTGGAGATATTTATATCATAATGAGGCTGGGATGCTGCTGGTGATGGTCACATCAAATCAGTCACTTGGTGGTAACCTCCCCTTCTATTATTTAATAAAGAGTATGGCTTAATTTTCCCTATATGCATCCGTATTGGTTTTGATTTTCCATATTGCAAGATCTTAGTTGATGTATATGGTTTATGCTTTACTAATTTAGCAAACCAACTTGAATAGACATCTATATTATTGCTATCTTCTATTTTTTAGTGTGCATTCTTGTAGGAAATATTTTGCACAACCGGCTGGAATTTGAAGCTACAACCAAAGCGACAGAAGGAGTCATTTGGAAGCGCTTGGATTCCAAGTAAGCCTCTAATCCATTCTGTGTGTATGTTCTTAGTTAGGAAAAGTAGTCGTATAGTATTTATCCTGTTGTTCTAGATTAGCACCTATCTAGGGAAGCGTGTTTTATCTGTAATACATAATTCTACATAAAAAATTGGCGACTCTGCTGGGGAATGTTTGCCTTCATCCTAGGTGTATTTTCCTCTGTTTATCTTTGTTTAGTCACCCGGTAGATTTTACTCATAAATATCAGTCTTTTTGAAATCCAAATTTGCATTACAAGTGTTTTAGACAGCTCTGTTTTCATTTTTACAATGCGCCCAACGCACTGTTGGACAGGACACAGTGCTTTGCAGAGCCCTGTCTCCCTTTCAGGACTACGTTGCAAAGCACTGTCTCTCTTTAGAGACTACGTTGCCTCCTAAAACCATCGAAATTCCCTTGAATTTTTCATTGCAATTTGTTTTAGTTTGTTTGCTACTGTGTTTTTATTTATCATTGGAAAATTTAATTTCAAATTATTTCATTCACTGCATTAGATCCATTTTCTTTTGAAAATTAAATTTTTGTAAATTCTTCATTTCCTGATAGGATAAATTGTTGTCAATTCCTCATTTTTCCTTCAAAAGAGAAATGGTTGTTTTAATTCTTCACTTCTCAAAAATAAAAGGCATTTGTTTGTTGTTTGATGCACTTAGTTTCCTTTTCTGCATTCATAACATTAAAGGGACTGAAAAGAAAAACCTGCATTTGCATTTAGTTGTTTGTGTGTTTTGCAAAAGGAACAATTAGGAAAGTTGCATTTTAGTTTTTGCTCTTTGATTTGTTTTCTCTCAAACTGATTTTCTCTTTCCCTTTAGTAGCTAAGTCTTTCATTGAAAAAACTAAAAGTGAAAATATTGGTTACCATTCTTAGTTTTAATTTTAGGAATTTCCAATACATCATCGCGGTGAACCTTGAAAGGCAAATTGATAAACAAGATCAAATTAAAATTTATCTCGATTTACCTAACAAAGAATTATAACCATAACGATAAAATTTAGAAGGTCTAGGCTAGAGACGTGTTCCGAAGTCATAAAACATAGCAGTTGTCGTTAATTTTATGTGATACATTCCGAGTGTGATACCTCACTCCACGTACGTAAGTATATCATAGATCGTCCACGTACTTTCGGGTATATCGAGCGGTGTTATAGTGCAAAAAGTATAAAGGGGTGATCTCACTGTGCGGTTTCACATCAGACATCGCTAATATGGACTTTGGCCTCCACGTACCTTCGGGTATATTTGGGAGGACAAATTTTAGGCGCTATCCATCCATAGTGAACCGAGTCGGCTGCCTTGTAAATTGTGATACACCGAACACAACATTCGGGGAGATTGCATGCCCGTACTTCTAGGTTCACCAGGAGGTATTCTGTAGTTCACAGTTTCTTAGTAAACCTTTTGCCTAGCATTACCCTCTTTTTGTTTTTTTTTTGGTTAAAATAAATTAGTAATCATGGAAGAACAAAATCATTTCCCCCGTCGTTCGCATAGATTAGCTTTAAACCCACCTTTACCACCAGAAGTTACTTTTGGTAGGCGAAGGCGATCATGATCTGCCGAATCAAGTATAATTTGTACCTCTAGTGAAACATCAACTTCCCATAAACCAGAGTTAGCTCAAGTTGTTTCAACACATCCTGGTTCGTCTACTGTTATCGAGACGGAGTCTTCATAGCTACCCGTGTTCACGATCCATCCAATCAGTGAGACCATACCTCCTAGACCCGATGTTGTTCAACCCAAAATTGATCCAGATCATGTCTCTTCTTTGCCAGAATATCTGAATCTAGAAGTCGAACAATAGAAATTTGTTCTTACCTTGTTCATTCCAAAAAATTTTGTAGCTATTGAGTCTCCCATATCACACACTCAACCTCCTGAAATATACTTTGGGCCTGACGGTGAAATACTTCCACCTAGTTCAATTACTATTGAAGAAATCCCACAAGACGAGACACTTTTAACTCCAACCCATTTTGGGGAGGACCTTTACCTGTACAAGTATTTTCCTATATCAACACCCTTTGCTTTTGTTGATCATGTTCCTATTCAAGATCCCATCGATTTGAAAGGGTATACTTTTGGTCAAGTAACCATGCCTGAACCAACATCCTCGATTGGGCCATTTGTTCCAATTACGTCAGTGCCTGCCCTCGCTACCCCTTCAATGTTCACAACTTCACCTGAGTCATATTTCCATGGTGGCCCTATGGTTCCATGAGGCTATAAATCATTATCTGTAATTTTCTCTGGTGCATCTTCAAGGGAATGGAATTTACCAATGTCATCATCTGGTATTTTAACTGGTAATCCTATAGTTAGTACTGAATGGTTTGATTCTTTATAAACATCATCAGGGAAATATAAAATTGATCCTTCTGGATCTATTCCATCCAGTCACATGTCAACTAGACTTCTAGCATTTTGTGAACAATATTTTACATCCTATTCTCCTCCTTATGCTGGAGGGAAACCTTTGGTCACCCACTATGACATTGCTCCGTCACTTTTTGGTCAACCTAATGTCGAATTGAATGTTTTTCAATGGCAGCCCACTCTGCCTATCCAACCACAAATTATTGTACAATCGTATCAACTAGTTCAACTTGTTACACCCACTTCTTTTCCACTTGTTAATAATTATTTACCCTTGTTGCAGAATCAAAATTTTGTACAACAACCTTTTCAAATAGTTCCTTCCACTCAATACTCTCATGTATTGGGTCCACAGAACCCAAATCCTCTGGTTAATTTACAACAACAACCTATACCTGGAATTTTTTATTCACAAGTTGGTTTACCATTTTATGGGATGTCACAGCCACAACTAGGTTATACTCATCCTCAACCGAATCCAAGTTATTTTAATTTGGGTTATAACATTGGTGGACAGACCCCTTGGCAGCCTCAGGCGCAAATGCCTCAAACTTCATTTCAACAAGTATCATATCCAGGTTTTGGTCAACAGACTCCTCAAGTGTTTTCTTATCAAAACAACCCCTATCTGGGTTACCAGCAACAGATTCCTTATGTTGGTGCTCAAAGACATGTTGCTCAAGAAATTCCATCATACCCTAGATATGCTCAACCTGACCTTAATAGAAAGTTTCCTTTTGTTGCAACTTTAGAGTTACCAAATTTAAATCGGTTAACCAATGATCCAATCAACTATGCTCCTTAGTGGCCAGTGATACCTCACAAATTACCCTCAAATATTCCTAAGTTCAATGGAAACCCTGGAAAATATCCGTCGACTCATGTTATGACGTATCATTTATGGTGTTCATCAAAATCCCTGAATGATGATTCTATTCGACTACGTCTTTTCTAGTACACGCTCACAAGTACGGCTTCAAAATGGTACATCGAATTACCTAGAGCCTCTTTTGACAATTTCACTTCCCTAGCTATTGTCCTTTTGACTCACTTCCAGTTACCCATATGATATGAAACTAGAATGGAACTCTTGACCAACTTCAAATAGACTAATGCTACTCACATTTCTGATCATATTCATGAGTGGTGTCGTTGTCGTTGAATGGTTAAGACATTTTTTCCTGATCAGCTCCTTGTTGAGTGGTTCATTAAGTCCCTGTTACCATCTATAACTAAGGATGTGGCTAAGGGTGGCGTGGTCACTAAAGAGCAGGTTATTGCTTGTGCCCAATATTTAGACTTGAGTTATACTTAGTCTAGCACGCTCTATGAAAAGATTCCTAATGCATCGTGATCTAATTTTGTTGTTCCTCCTCAATTAAAGGACTCTCATGCCAGAGACAGCTTGATTGGTACTACAAGCACACATCATACTAATTCAATTGATCCTGCTCCTTTTTCTGAAATAAATTCCATGTCATTTGACAAAGGCAAAAGTGACAAGCAACCCAAAAGTAAGAAAAAGGGGAAAAATAAGAAAAATCAAACTTCTAACCTGTAGGATAGATCATCTGATCAATCATCTGGACCAAGGAAACCTAATTATCCCTGCATAATCTGTAATGAGGAACATTTTGTTAGGGATTGTCCTCACCGTGTAGAAGTCTCAAAAATCATTAAAACTTCTCATGCGTCAACTATGTTGACAGACCCATTTCCTAATATGGACACAAATTTGGTTGCTACGGATTCAGCTCCTATTTCCGAAGTGTTAATGTTATCTATCACAAAACCTTCAACAGATATTTTGGTGTCAATGCAAAATAAATGTCATGGTAGTCAGGCCACTAATCAACCTACTACCTCGACTACGAATCCGTCTATGGAAACAGTACTGCCTACTGCTATTCTTGAATTGACAATTAAGCCACCAAAGTGAGTTATTCATAAATCGACATATAATCCTCGAGTAAGAGCTGCACAAAATTATAATATAGTTGAAGATTTGGCTCAATCCCCTTCAGCTATCTCTGCTCTTGAGGTATTACAAAATTGTCCCTCCCAAAAATAGGCTTTATTGTCAGCCATTGGTGGAATTGATGCGACTAATTCTAATCTCTTCATCTTTAATCATACGGGCTATGTGCCACAATTACCAGCAGAATTGGCATTCTCCATACAAGTAAATGTTATCAATCACCTTGTTCATCATACTATTATTGATGAGGGAGAATCTACATGCATTATGTCTCTAAACTGTTGGAATTCACTTGGCTCACCGCGCTTATCTCAATCATCAACGACGTTGAAGGCTTTCGATGGATGTACATATAAGCCTTGTGGTATTATTAATAACCTGCATGCTGAACTAGGGGGAAAAACAGTGAATATTGATGTTGAAGTTGTTGACGAACCACTTGACTACAATATTATACTTGGAAGGCCATGGGTATATGCTATGATTGCAATTGTTTCTACATATTTTAGAACGATTTCCTTTCCATATAAAGGTACTATCACAGTCATCAATCAGCTATCCTTCTTTGCCTCCACTTCACAGGTAACTAGAAGCGTTTCGTTCATTCATGCACCCCAACTAGCACTTCAAAAAATTGGTGTAGGAATTTTAAAGGATTCCACTTTAATGGGAACCTCTTCATTACCGCCACCTACAACGTCGACAGAAATTGCAAGTATAGATAACTGCTACATGATCTCTTCCACTCTATCTACATTAAGGGAGAGTAAGGATGATTATGAAGTTTTTACGTTGGATGATTTTTTTCCGCCCAACCCTATTGAGCTGGCATAGCAATCAATCTATCTATCTTGGGCAGCGAATCCGAAATCAGCGTCGCTGGTAGTTTGGGTTGATCGTTCCTTATATTTTGGTACTCCATCAAATCCTTTTTTAAAAACTTTCTTGACAGATGAGAATATTTTGGAAGCAATGATGTCAGAAGGAGAACCATGGGAAGATTATCATCATCGTTCCCATCTTCTTGATTATGAAGAAAACTATCATAGTGAACTATATCACCCATCGATCAAAAATTTCTTTTTGAATTCTTTACCTATTAATGTAATCGATTCCAAGCAAAATTTGTCAAATATTGAAGAAACCATTTCTATCGATATTTCGACCAAACCAGGAATTGTAGAAAATATTCATGTTGGTGTGTCTTGTTCTCCATCAGAAATCCAAACATATCACTCTCTATTTCATGAGTTTCGTGATGTATTTTATTGGTTTTACGAGGAAATGGCAGGCATAGATACTAGTATCGTTGAACACACTATTAATATGTAGCCTGATGTCAAACCGATGCATCAACGCCTTTGTCTTGTTCATCCAAAGAAGGCTGCTGCCATCAAAATAGAAGTTGAAAAAAATTTGCGTGTTGGTTTCATTTACCCTGTTCTGCTAACTAAGTGGGTTTCCAATATCGTTCCAGTTATGAAAAAACAAGGAACCATCAGAGTGTGAGACGATTATCGGGATGTCAATCTGGCTTGTCCAAAAGACAACTATCCTACTCCCTTTATCGACCAAATTATTGACGATTGTGCTGGATGTAAAATCTTTTCGTTCATGGATGGATTTTCTGGCTATAATCAAATCAATATCTGCCAAGGAGATCAACATAAGACAACATTCATATGTCCCTGGGGCACATTCGCTTATAGGAAACTTTTGTTTGGTTTAAAGAACGTTGGGGCAACCTTTCAAAGAGAAATGGATTATGCTTTCAATGACATCAAGAACATTGTTCAACCATATCTAGATGATTTACCAGCGCATTCACGAAATCAGATTGATCACTCGATGCATTTGAGAGCCATATTTTTATGCTGCCGACACTAGAAAATTCACCTCAATTCACATAAATGTGTGTTTTGTGTTGGTTATGGTCATTTACTTGGATTCATCATCTCAAAAGAAGGAATTTGAATAGACCCATTGAAGGTTCAATCCATTCTTTATTTTCCTGCGCCATCAAATTTACTTCAGATACAGAAACTTCAAGGAAAGGCTAACTTCCTAAGGAGGTTCATACCCCACTACACCAAAATGGCTAAATGATTTACTAGACTTTTGAAAAAAGGGGTTCCCTTCCATTGGGACCAAGTTGCGCAAGCCTATTTTTATGTTTTTAAGGATACTCTTGTCTAGGCGTCATTAATGTATTCCCCAAATTATCAAAATGATTATATCCTATATATCGCCACGACTGAAATGACCATTGCTATGGTATTGGTCCAAGTAGAAGAAGGGATAGAACATCCAATCTATTATTTGAGTTGTAATATCAATGATATGGAAGTTAAATATTCATATGTAGAAAAGCTTTCTTTGGCGGTTGTTCAAGCTGTCCAAAGATTTCGCCACTATATCCTGCTCCGAAAAACTACTATCATTTCAAATTGCAATCCCGTGACTTATATCTTATCACGTCAATTTCTGGGGGGGAAATATTCAAAATGGATTGTCATTTTGCAGGAATTTGATTTGGAATTCCTCAAATCCAAGTCAAATAAATCTTTAGTTTTGGATAAACTTCTATGTGACCTTCCCTCTGATAGCGCTATAACTACGTCAGAACTATCAATTCCTAACGAGTCTATGTTTCTGATCAGATCATCTGATCCTTGGTATGGGGATTTCATCATTTATCTCCAAACTCAAAATTTTTGGCCTGATACCTCTCGCTCTGAATAGAGATGTATTCGATACCAAGCCAAAGATTATCTGATCGTCAGCGATTCACTTTATCGACGTGGTGTCGATACAATTTTAAGAAGGTGCCTCACTCATGAGGAGGCCGAAAAAGTGCTAAATGATTGTCATGCTGGGGCTTGTGGTGGATATTTGTCTGGATATGTTACCGCGTAGAAGATAATCCGCGCCGATTACTTTTGGCCTACCATATTTCGCGACTGTATTATCACGGTCAGAAGTTGTCATGCATGCCAGATTTTTTATCGTAAAATCCACAAACTGCCAGCGCCAATGCATCCTGTTGTCTTTGTGGGACCATTGTCGAAATGGGGTATTGAATTCATGACCTATAACCCTCATTCATCCGAGGGACATGGTTATATTAGTGTCACAGTATACTACTTTACAAAATGGGCCGAAGCGATGCCTACATTCAATAAGTTACACAAGACAGATAGCTTTATTTTTTTTCTTTAATCATGTTATTGCACAGTTTTGGGTCCCACAGGCTATAGTTACAGATCATGGGAAGCATTTTCGCAACCACATGATGTATGAATTGACTGCTAAGTTAGGATTTTCACATGATAATTCTACTCCTTATTATCCATAATCAAATGGACAAGTTGAGGCTGTCAACAAGATTCTTAAACGTATGCTTCAACGTATGATAAGAGTGCATAAAATAAACTGGCATTTAATCATGTACTCTGCCTTTTGGGCGTATCGAACCTTGGTGAAATATGCAACTGGATTTACTCTGTTTCAATTGGTGTATGGTCTAGAATTTATCTTACCTATCCAATGTGAAATACCATCTTTGAAACTCACAATCGACTTGTTACCTGACACCTCAGAAGAAGAAGCATGTCTCCTTAACCTCATCCATCTGGATGAAACACATCGTGAAGCCTAATTGGCCAGCGAAGTGCATAAGAGAAGTATAAAGGCACAATATGACAAAAATTTCCAGCCTCGCATTTTCTCAGAGGGCGACTTGGTCCTTCTTTATGATCAAGAAGCTGATGTTGTAGGTACAGGAAAATTTGAGCCATTATGGCATGGCCCCTATATTGTCAAAAGAGTTCTTTCTAAAGGTGCCTATGAGTTGGTAGATTACAATGGGATTCAGTTGGCGTAGCATAGAAATGGGTTGTATCTGAAACATTACTATGCTTAATCATGAGCGTAGTAATATTTTGTATTATATTGTATATATATGTTGTTGATTTGCATTCACTATCTTAATTTTTTTTTAGAGTTTTCTCGACGTTAGTAATCCACTTTACATTTTATCGCATATGTCTGAATCTTCAGAACCTTTTGTTGGATATGTTGGTGGTGCTAGTCATAGTACATAGAATCTATCCTCTGCAGCGTGGGCCATTTTCGCTCCAAACGGTGAGTTAGTGAGTTTTCAAGGGATTTGTATCGGTAGATCGACGAAAAATATCGTTGAGTATAGCGCATTGATTGAACTTCTCTCTGTTGCCATTTCATTTGGTATTAATCGCATAATCATAAGTTTAGACTCACAACTTGTGGTATTACAACTTACTAGTGTTTATACTATTAGAAATCCAACACTACATTGTTTGTTCCTAAGAGTTCGAATTTTGGAAAGATGCTTTGATTTTATTCAATATCAACACATTTCCATAAATTTGAACACATTACCTGATTCATTAGCTAATCAAGTTTTAGACATACATTTGCAACATATGTAAATAAAACATTCACATCATTGAATAGGATTTCACAGTAAACATAGGAAAACACTGAAATCATATAGATAGATAGTTATAGGTTTTTACAAAATTTGTGCCCAAGACACATTGGTCATCTGACCTCAAAATGTATGCAAAAAATGTCAAAAGTAAACTAGTGATGCTCATGGTAACATGATATGCATCTAGCTATCCTACGTAGTAACCGCATTCGACGGTTAGGAACCTAAATAGTGTGTCTCTGCAGACACATGGGTAACTCTTCGATCTGGAAATTTGGAATCCCAAAGGTCAACCCCTCTATGTGTTTCCGTAGCTCAGTCAGAGTCTCAGCCATATCAAGGTCCTGAAGGACTTCTCTCCCGACATCCCTCTATGTTGGCTCATCTTCTTCAGACTCTGGTTCCTCTATTGGTTGAACTCGACCAACATCTGCATTACATCAAACATTTAGTTTAGTATTGGGAAAACATTAAAATACAAAAACATTGTATAAACCTTAGGAAAATAAAAAAAACAAACACTCTTACCTATTGCACCCCACTGGGCGCCTTCTGGTAATGATAAATCTATATCTCCTCAGAAATAAATGCTTGCATATGCATACTCATCGATGGCGACAATCTATCGTCGGAACCAGGCGAAGAAAGCAGTCAAGAACACAATGGTAAATTGGCCTACATTCCGACCCATGATTTCTACCCATCTATGCATCCTTGGATCTTTAGGACTAGCTATATCCAGTGTCACATGTTGTGGCTCCATCAATGGAATCTGTTCCAAGGCAAATGATATAAGGATCGAACCATAACTGAAATTCTTCCTCTTTCCTTCTTTTGCTTTGTTCATTTTTTCCTTTATCTGAGATAGTACAGCTTCAGACTAGTTGAAGACTGTTGGCTACACACACTCAAGCGCATACTGCATATATGATCTGTTCGCTACATGTAGTGTAACAGTGCCAGCTAGTTTTGCAATCGTGAAAAGGATAGTTCTCAAAGGAAAATCTCTAATAGTACGGATGTTTATATTTCCATCTTTGCTACGCTTTGCCCCTGGATATAAATACTGCAGAATATAATCTCTCACAATCTCTCCACCTAGAGTAGACCCTGAGAGTGAAATATGAAAGCCTCTCCTCGACAAACCTGTAATAAAGTACACATCCTCCACTGTTATGGGAACCACTTAGTTCTTAATATGAAATGCCTATATATCTGGATCCCATGCTTGAACTAAGAACTCCAATATTTCTATTTGTTGCCTCTTCCCTGAAAACCGGAAGTACTTTAGTAGTCCACATTCTCTTAGGGCTCTTACTGTGCCCGGATCATTTAGGTATCGTGTTCTTCATGTTCTCTTTCCCTCCATGTAATCATCATTATAATCCGATGGAAACCTGAAATACAACCATAAGATCCATTAGATTCCATTCATGGCAAAAAACTAGGCAAATTTTGGGCATAATATAAAAAAACATAAACTTATATTGCGCCCAACACACTCCTTAACAAGATACATTGCATTGCATGTGCAAGTAACCTTCACTGTACTTGTTATGCAATGCAGGTTTCGACATTCAGGGGTGTGTTTCCCTCTTTTTGGGCAGAATTTACCCTATGGGCCTTAAAACCCTAAAAATTTGCAGAAATTGGAAATTAATTGAATACTGAAGGAAAGATGAGGTTCATGGCACTAACCTGGATCAAACAGCAACGAAATCCGTCCACAAAAATGATTGCAATCAGTAGCTGAAGTTCGGGGGAAAATCAGGTTCAGAGCTCCAAAATGCAAATGGTAACTATGGAATGGTAAAAATGAATAGTAAAAATACTTTTAATAGTCATTTAATTATTTGCAAGTTAAATTTATTGCTATGACTATAGTTTTATTATGTTTTTATCATGAGACGGGTATTTTTAATCCATTTGATGTTGTTCTGAATAGGATATACAACTAATGAACAGACTAGTCATGCAGATTTATTTCAAAGAATGATTTGACCACAAAGCATACTTTTTCTCCTTATTTTTCAAGCTTTGTTAAAAACGAAAAAGGATTTGAAGCACACTTTTATCTCTTTTTCAAGCTTCGATAACAGTGAAAAAGGAACCCATGGAGTCTTCTTTCAGCTCTTTTTAGACTCCGATAATGTGAAAATATTGCCAAGCACTTATGGAGTTCTCTTTCATCCTCTTTTTTAGACTCTCTAAATATGAAAAAGGACCGGGCTATCACTATTATTAAGCTCGTTAAAACATCAAATAGCGACGGGCTTGTCAATCATGGCAAAAGTCAAGTTTCATTCATCACTAGACTCATTAAATTATTAAATGGTGATACTTTATTTGCCCGAAGGGTTGAATTATAGATCAAGCACATGTTATCCTCCTCAAGCTTGTTAAAAAATAAAGAGGTACTAGTCGACAAATGATCGGGGAAAATTTGGGAAAGTATGCATGAAATTTTACTGTAGCAGGTCGCTCTTGAACATGACACTTCCTTCACTCCATGTCCATGATATTTTGGTTGGGTAGTCTTCTTGACGGCTCATTCATACATATGGTTCATCATACCTTCACTTCGGTTTTGGGTCAATGCTGCCAACTCATCTCAGTGTCGTCGATATGTTCAAGAGAAGTCATCCAGTGAATACTCATCCTTCTGCCATACTCATAAACCTTCATTCTCATTACTGTCATCCTTGAAAATTGCTATATCATGTTATACCCTTGTCTCTGAAATCAGTAACTCCCATTTCGCAATAAGGTGACTTCTTGTCGACGACAAATAAATATCCAGGAAGTTCACTTAGAAACATTAGATTCCAGTACCACGAGGCTTGTTACAGCATCAACAAGATCCTCGCTTACAGACTTTTGACTAAAATATTTTGTTTGGCGTTCGACATCAAATCATCTATCCGTGCCTTACAAAATGTACTGTAGTACCTTGAGGACCATTGACATTAATGGTGGTTCTCTTGCGTTTGTTAATAGCTCACATCATTGGCTAGTAATCCAACGATGTCTTACCATGTTCGACTACAAATCATATATTCACATGGCTAGACTTGTACCCGAATGATCAAGTGAATGAGATAAGAAGACCTCGGATCTAGTTTCAGCCATCCGAGCTGCAATTTCAAGATTGTTGTACACATCATCTGTACAGTGATCTTGCATACATATCATCATCCGAACATGGGCCTATATCTATAGGTGTGTCTGTATTGGGGAACATACCAATGTAGATGAATTTATGAATTATGTACATGTTATTAGATTGTTTATGTGCTAAACATGGGAATACCTACCCTCAGCAATTCTTGATCAAAGAGGATATATCATGATGTAATTTATTGTAATATTGATGCAGGTGACCACTCCGCTTCATCTCTAGCTCATCATAGTGTAAATCATATCAATCAAAATGTTATTATTATTATTCTGACTTCATGCTTTAAGGGGAAATTTTTATATGTCAATTTGGGCACCATTCCCAATGACCTGGTTAACTGGACATCATCTCAAGGACCAATGAATAGGGTCTATCATCCCCTACATTTCAGTTGTTACATGCCCTAAGACAAGAACAAGACAAATCATACATGACTTTCATCAAGAAAAGGTTTCCAAGATTTGAATTTTATTATATAGCATGTGGGACCTTACCAACGCTGCCTCTAAAGGGACTAAGTGCATTGCATATGTAGGTATCCCCATGCAAGGCTGCTCTGCAAAGCACTTCCCTACATTCACAGGTGTGTTGGTCACATTGGGAGCGAAATTCTCATTGTTCTGGAATCTCCACTTGGCCAGTGCCTTCTAGAAGATTTCACATGTGTCAAACTTAGAATCCATGTGTCCATTTGACATCTACGAGATTGGGAACATGTCTTGCCTATTATTGGAAAGTCATTGATTGTAAAACTACCTTCAGGATCTCTATAAATTGAACACAGATCCTAGTGCTTAGTAAGGAAGAATTTGAGTAGAGAAATTCTGGTGGAATTTCAATTGAGGAGAAGATTTGTGTAACAAGTTGTTGGAGAGATTTATACTGTGATGAGGCTGGGATGCTACTGGTGATGGTCACTTCAAATCAGTCACTTGGTTGTAACCTCCCCTTCTATTCTTTAATAAAGAGTACAGCTTACTTTTCCCCATATGCATCTGTATTGGCTTTGATTTTCCATATTGCAAGATATTAGTTGATGTATATGGTTTATGATTTACTGATTTAGAAAACTAACTTGAATAGACATCTGTATTATTACTATCTTCTGTTGCTTAGTGTTTATTCTTGCAGGAAATATTTTTCACAGCCTGCTGGAATTTGAAGCTACAACGGAAGCAACAGAAGGAGTCATTTGGAATCGCTTGGATTCCAAGTAAGCCTCTAATCCATTCTATGTGTCTGTTCTTAGTTAGGAAAAGTAGTTGTATAGTATTTAACCTGTTGTTCTAGATTAGCACCTGTCTAGGGAAGCGTGTTTTATCCGTAACACACAATTCTACATAACATTCTCCAAGGATGAAAGGGAGATGTTGACGAATTGTTTCATGAGATGTGAAATTCTTTTTGTTTTGGGAAAAGAATCATCAAGTGTTGTACATGATTTTGTTTGACTTAAGAGTCAATGGTTTGAAGTCTCATGTTTTTTCGACTTGTGTTTGGTCGATGGGTTTGTACACCAAGATGTAAGAATGCATTTTTATGTTCACAGGATGTGACATTTTTTGCTTTGAAAGAGAAAAAAGAAGAGGTCTTCAAGTTGTGTTTCTTGCATGATGTGTTTTTCAAGTTAATGGTTGTGCTTGTGACAAGATGTCTCAAGATTTTGGAAGGTCCACTCTTGAGCGAGAGGCTCATGATTAGCCTTCATTCTCAAATCATGGCATGAGAAGCATGTCAATATCGGAGGATTATGAAATCAAGAAGTGAAAAGAGGGAAAAGATGAAAAAAGATTGCAGCAAAAATAGCAACCCTTTTGTAGACCATATGATGCATGACACCAAGAAGTGAAAGAGTTGGCGAAGACATTCTTCCAGATGTGGAATTTGGTAACGTGGAGGTAAAAGAATGGTCATTTCATTTCTAGTGATTACTAATATTTGAATTCGTTGTTTTAGTTCACTCAGATGGGCTTAAATTGGAAAAGAGTTTCCAAGGAGAAGCTTGCATCAAATGCATGTTTATGCAAAGCAGGAACATGATTCTCACTGGGAAGGCCATTAGTCAATATTTCCAAGCATAGAGAGATTGCTTTGTTACAGCACGATGTTTTTCATTAGTCATCAAGCAGCCAGCAAGGGTCAGCAGCTAAAGGAGGACATTGGTTGGAGTACCCATCCATTTGCAAGAGTAGGCATGTTAAGGAACCAAAGTGGTTATCATGAAGATTTTTCCAAGTAGAATCAAGTCGATAGAACTAGGAAAGGTGAAGAGGATTAAACCCTCATCATATAACCAGCTTTTGTGGGTCCAAAAGCCTTTCAATGGGAAGGAGTGATCAGAAACTGAATTGGGGGCAAAAATTTTCTAAAAATTCAAATTTCTCATAATGGAGTGGAACCTAAATTACCAGAAAGTTCTTGTTTTCCTAATTCCTATGCACTTTGATTCGCTCAAAATGGAGTCCGTATGATAAAATTAGAAAATTTTGATTGTTTGCACAAATAGGCAAATTTTCAAAAAAAAAGGTCTAATAGGGAACCCAGTCAGTGGTCTGTACTGATGACGTGGAAACTGACTAGGCTGGTCAAAGGATTGCTCAGAGCTCTTCGTTGAATGGGAAGCTCCCCCTTGGTAGCATGGCACTGGTTTGTATTTGGGGTGATGTGTTGAAGTGTTATTGGTCAAAATCATTAATGGATGGCTTTGCTTCAGGTTTCTTCAGGCATCGGAAGTGTAATAGGTCAAAATCATGAATCACATGAAATCATCATAAAATATAATCATAAATCACATGTACCATCATAAGTCATATTCATAGATCACATGCATAATAAAACTGAAATAAAGTCCCAATACTTATCCTTCCTCGGTCCTTAATTTTTCCTTTGTTCTTTTTCTACACACATCAAATCGGTTTCCACACCCTGCAAGCACCCAATGTCTTTTCTTCTCTTCAATCACGTAAACATACACACAGTGTACATCACAACAAGTACACCAACATAAGACATACAACACCATACAATACACACGCCCACACCAGCATACGACACATACACCTACACTCGGTGTACAATAACAAAATGCATACGCCTACCCCGGAATACAACACATACAACTACACCTGGTGTACAATATAAAACAATACATATACATATATAGAGTACAACACAACAAATACATATTTCATGATACCATGACTACACCATGCACATACATAGTACCGCATGATCGCAACACAACATGTACAACATGCACAAAATACCACATGTATACCAGTAGCATATGCACAACATGTACACAGTACCACCTGTACACAACACTACATGCACAACGTGTGCACAACATCACATTTACACGACACCACCTACACAACGTGTACACAAAGCCAAATTTACACTACACCACCTGTACAATGTGTACACAATACCACATGTGCACAGCACCACATGCACGACATGTTCACAACTCCACACGTACATAGCACCACATTCATGACATGTACACGACACCACTTGCACACAGCACCACATGCACATAGTGCCACATGTACAATCATGCACACAACACCGTATGTACAACACACACACAACACCATATGTACACAGCACTACATATACAACATGTACAAAGTGCCATACATACACAGCACTACATATCCAACATGTGCACAACACCATATGCACACAACACCGCATATCCAACATGCACACAAGATGATATGTGAACAGCAACGCATATCCAACATGCACATAGCACCATTTATGCCTAGCACTGAATATGAAATATGTACACAAAACCAATACATACAACATCATATGTACATAATACTACATATGTTACGTGTCCACATCACCATAGGTACAATCACTAAATATACAACATGTGCAACTTATACACAACAGTCGTATTGCACATCCATAGACCACGCACTGACCCCATAAGAAACCTTTCTTCTAGTGTCTTTCTATTGTCCATGATTATCCTACCATGTCACAGATCACACTACTTTCACTTCCTTGATTTACGCCTCAACATTACCTGTCCATAACATAAATATAGGAATAGTACAAGCATATAACATTAAATCATATCCACATGATATTGACCTCATAGATCTATCAAGGCTACTCTACCACTTGATTCCTCATAATACCAAGAACCTCTTCATGCCATTCACCTACATAATAAATCACTCCCCCACAAGAATGATCCCTGAGAACCCTGTCAGACAGTGACATAGATACATGCATACATACATATATAATCATTATCATAAAACAATCATGATCATGTCAGACAACAACATACATACACATATATATACATGTAAACATTTAGCATTAAAAACCATGATCCCTAATGACCCTTTCAGACATGACATACAAACATATATACATACATGTATGCATATATAAACATCAGCATAATCATGATCACAACATAATTACCAGATAACATAAGTTCTAGGTTAATATAACTTCCTTTATCCATGCGGAATATGCACAATGTTGAGAACAACAGTTTCAAAAATATCCAAGGCATCTGACGCTTCAATTCCATTTAATTTTACCTTTTTGGTTACCTTTCTCATGTATGTACTACCACCATCTATTTACCACAATCGACCCAACCAGTCCAACCGGTTGTCATATTCTTACCTTTCGTTGCGCTTATTAATGCACTAAGATTCATCTGTGTCTTTCATTACCTTTTAGGTACCACACATCTCTCCCTATGCTCCATTACTTTCCTCTTTCCCCAACCAATTCCTAAGTCTCTCAAACAAAAGGAAAGAACAAGAAACAACAAGAATAAAATCATCAATAACAATACAACACCGCAACAAGGTAGTATGGTCATACACTAGACATAAACAAATCCGCAAATCAAGCACAACAAACCACAAGAGACCAAAATCACAAGAATGGAAACAATCACTATCACTCAATCCCCATGGGTCCCCAGTGCTTCTGAAGGAAAACTTTTTCTAATCCCTCTTCAATATTTCATGGCAATCTCTTTTGCCATGCAATCCATGCATCATACTTCAATAACCACATAACTTTCAACATATAAATAAATATAACAATATACCAATTATCTTACCTTGTTGTGCCAAGCACGCTGACCTGTAACTGAACACGCATGTCAGTCGTATGTACCGAATATCAAGACAGCATATATATCAATTTGGAATCAAGATTTACCAAAACTAACAACCATGTCATAATAAAAAATAAACTCTCAGTCATAATACATAATGCTACAACTATCATCTACTTATACTCAATTAAATATCATTTGTCTCAACCCATATATGTTAGTACAACCATCTTAAAAAAATATCATTCATTCATACAATCTTACATACACATATTCATATCATGTGATTAATCAAACATTCAAACAACTTGCAAAAATACCATGTTAAATAAATCAACTAGATGACATAATCAAACACTCAAACACCAAGTAGATGCCATAAGTAAACTCATATCTTAATGTATCTTAGGGAAGACTATCTTGTCTACACAATCAATCTAGTTTAGCACAATATAACTTCACAACATATCCACTCAAACATAAATAAGGTCATGACATCCATAATAGTAACTATCTAACATGTTCACCTCATAAGTTCATAAACAATTGTCATTCATGCATAACAATCACATATCCACAATCAGCCTAGATTAGTATGACATAATATCACAATATATTAAATCATACATGAATGTCATATCCATAATCATTTACATAGGTCAATCTACATATATCAACAAAGATCTTAAATTCCATAACCCTAATCATCAAGTTAACTAACACATAACAACAACAAGTTACTCATATAACATAATCATCATGTGCATGACCACAATTCATATAACAACAAGTTACTATCCTTCATGACTAACTGACACAGATACATATGATCACACTAATTAACTAACATCTATCATACATGTAACCACAACAATGATAAAATCACAAGCATGTACATAACCCTAATGTTCATAATAATCATTAACCAACATACATGCATGTCAAACATACAATACTTTTATGACGATCTTCTCTTACCCCAAAGTATAGTGCTGCAACTTCACTTTGATGACCTACATCTCCTATTCTATCTTAGCCAACATATCAGCATCATGTCTTATCAACAACATCATGATGACCTAAAATACCTACAATGACCTCATGGACAACAACCTTAACCATGGAAATGCATGCATAACAACATATCGACATTGACATGCATAATAAATTCATATACAACTGACATCCACTCATGGTGACCACATCCAATCACCATCAATTTTCACATGGAGACACCACTGCAATTATGACCAATTCCATGCATATGCAACAAGCACATAGAACATAAACATGAGGAACACATATGCAATCGACATGAATGCACAATCAACACGCTGCCCAAGGAGAGTGAAACCATGCTCTAATACCACCTAGTATACCCACCTCCCCTCACACCTACCCAATTAACTAGCCAATTGGGGTAAACATGAGATGGGGGGAAATTAGGACATACTCAACCTCCTTGGTGATTTTAAGGAAGTGAAATCTAAGAGAAAAACCATAAAACTGTAGAAAATATAACCACGGGGATTAAATATAATCTTATGATATACTAAAACAACATACTGAATCCCTTCTACAATTTGCAGAAACAAGCACGATCGCACAAACACATAAACAAGTCATAGAAAGAGACAATCAATCGCACAACACAAGATGTATCTGGGGAAAGCATGTTCCCTAAACCCCACAATTTGTATATTGTATAAATTCAAGGATCATGAAACAATATAATGCTTTCTCTCACAAGAGAACTCTTGCACTCTGCCAACTATCTCACACTGATCTAAAAAAAATTGGACAAATACTTAGTCAATTCTCTGCCTCTTCTCAACCTACCTTTCTCACGCATTCCTTGAGGAATCAATGCCCTATTAAATAGGAAAATACATTGCCTTGACTGTGTAATCCATCCAATATATCTAACTAACTCTATAACTGACTTGTACAATTATCTAATTATACAACTAATGGTTATCTTCCCTTTAACCTCTGTCTCAACTGGGTCTTACTCTAAATTGACATGCAACAACTATTTATAGTGAATTATCAGTTAACTGATTGATCAATCATTGTGAATTAAATCAGATTTAATTCACTAGACATATCACTAGCTCATCACTCAGTTATAACTAGTTAAACTAATTTTAACTCAATTAATTGAGTTAACTAATTACAACTCATGTTAACTGCAACTGCACCCCCTTAAATCATTGAATCACTCTACATGCATCCTCTCTGATCCTCAACTCGAATTTCCTAATCTAACTCAGTCATTCTAACTTAGTTAACTAATACAAGTTTTTATGAGATGAAATTTCAATTTCTCTTCCAATTTCATTGAGGGGAAATTAAATTAGAAGCCCCACTTTGGGGTTCCATTTCAACACTCCCTCTCAACAATAAAGGGATTATCTGCTACTCCGATCCTGTCTCTGTGGAATTCAAATTTTCTTCTTTCTAGTGCCTTCATCAATATTTCCGCATCCTGCTCCTTCGTGGGAATGTATTCTAATGACATAATCCTCCTCTAAACAAAATCTTTGAGATGGTGATATCGGATATCAATATGCTTGGACCTGTTATGGAATACTTCATTTACTGAGAGTTTGATGCAACTCTGGTCGGATCCATTTGTTGACCAAATAAACCAACAAGTATCTTCATCATCCAGATGGCCTCGCATGCAACCTAACTAGCCTCCATGTATTCTGCCTCTATTGAACTGAGTGCAATGGGTATCTGTTTCTTGTTGTACCAAGAAATTGTTGTTGATCCTATGTTGAAGATGTCTCCTGATGTACTATTCTGGTTGAATGGACTCCCAGCCCAATCTACCTCGGTGAAGCCTTGAAGCTTCACTCCCTCTATCTATCTGTACCATAATCCATGCTCTACAGTTCCCATGATATATATCAACACATTCTTCCCTACCTTCCAAAAGATCTTGGTCAGCTTAACCATATCTTGGCTCAACTATTTAACTGCATATCACATGTCAGGTCATGTTTTCACCAAATACATGAGTGAACCCACTGTTACATAGCCATTTTTAATTATACATGTACTCCCCATCCCTGATCCTGGATACCCATAACAGTGACCTATGTGCCTGTTTTCCATCATGAAAATATGCCTTTATTTCCTTTTCAGCACAATTAATAAACACTATGTTGGTCATTCTTGAATCAACTCCTTGAAAACCTAATTATTTGGAGAGACGCGGCCTCTCTGTGTCTTTCTTGTTTCGATGACCTTCTTTTGGTCTAGGGCTGTGCCAGTCGGCACTGGAATGAAGCTTGTACTCGCATCAATCCTCTTCAGGGAAGTTTTTTTTAAATGGAAGTGAAGCTTCGTGGCGGAGACCTGGTTGTTTGTTCCTGAAGATAGAGCCGAGATTCTCCCTTTGGCCTCTTTGTTCCTACAAAAGTGGAACCACCCAAAGGGATAACCCATTTCCCCACCTAAAGTGGATCCATGCTCCCTCCTCCTTTGCTATATAATGGACAATATCCCATAGCTCTACTAGTTAGAACAGAGATAAAATAACAGTAGAGAGACTTTTTTTTCTATATATATCGAGTGAGAGTTGAGACCTTTTTCCCTCACATCAATTTGAAAGAGCACGTTGGAGACGTGCCTGGATCAGGACCCATCGAAGGAGAGCTATGACATCAAGGTGCAGGTTTTAACTCCCCCTCTATATTTTAATATAATACGAATTGGATTCTTATTTTTCCTTGATTATCTAAGTAGGTTGTATATGCATTAAATATGTTATTCTTTCACGTTTGTTGTTGTTTTATCCCTTGCGCAGGTAACCGAGCATCAGTAGCGGTGAAGATCTGTGTTGAGATTCAACAAGAGTGAAAATTAAGCACCTACACTAGGATGGATCCTTAGGTTATTTTTAGGTGTATGTCTATTTATAGATGTATGTGCAAATTCTATTTAGATAATGCATGTCTATTTATAGATGCATGTCTACTATTATTATCCCTTAATATTATTTGGACAATAAACCATATTCTATTCTCAATTAGCACTGGAAATAGTTAACTGAAGTGGAAAATCAGTTAGCTAAAGAATTTTCGAGTTAAGTGGTTGGTTGGTTGGACATGCAGGTTGACTTAGTTGTAACTAAGTGATTCGAAGTTGTAACAGAGTTGGAAGTGCAGTTATGCAAGTTTTAAAGTAGTTTAACTCAGTTAGTTAAACTCAATTGTGCTAGTTGTAACTAAAGATACACTAGTGAGAGATCAAGTGAATTAATTATTAATTAATTCACAATCAGTGGTCTCACATGCAACTGAATATTTACTATTATTAATTTCATGTATGTCAGATCCAGTGGAGATCCAGTTGAGTTCTAGGTGAAAGGGAAGTAAACTATCAGTTGTGACATTATCCGGTTGCACATATACAACCACACTCACATTGGATGTGCCCATGAGGATTTCATAGTAAAGGAAAGAAATGTCACATTCATTTTAGGGATTTCTATAAGCAGAGATTGTGCAGTGGAGGCAGGTTTTCTGGAGACAGTAAATTGAATAAGTAACTTGCCAATTTTTGTATGAAAGTGTGACACAATTAGATCATGTACTGAAATCTCTTGGATTAGAGATTTGTATCTGATTGTTTCATGATCCATGATATAATATATAATAGAATATTCAGATAGTGGGGTTTGTAGCTATAATATTTCCCCGGTAAATTATATTTGTTGTGTGATTGATCTTTCTTCATGTTATTGTAATTGGCGATTATGTTTCAAATTCCACAAAGATTTGTAGAAGCGATTATATATTTAACAGTAGAATATTATTTTTAGATCGAGAGAATCCGGACATACATGTATTTTTTATAATTTCTACATGGTATCAGAACATAGGAAATTGTATTAGTGAAGCAGGAGATGAGTTTGTTGGTGGAAAGAATTTGAATCTGCAGAAAATACTTTCTTGGTGCTATAGCTGATTCAAGATCGAAATGGATTTCAATGGCCTAAGGTTAGAGTATGCACTCAAGGGCAGCTCGAACTAAATTTCTTGGAAGGACAGGATGGAGGCGGTACTCGAAGACAATGGATTGAAGGAATTCATTGAAAAATATGTTCCTAAGGTAGATGTTGCAGATGCTACCAATCTTGATGCATGGCAAAAGAAAGTGGAAAAGGCAAGGAGGATCCTATTGGAGGGAGTACAAGACCACATTATCTCAAGCCTCCATGGGAAAGCCACACCATATGCTATGTAGAAGGCTTTTTCATATCTATTCCAAATCAGTAGCGACCATAGGAAATTGGTGCTCAAAGATAAACTCAGAAAGATCAAGATGGAAAAGGGAGACACCATTCCAAAGTATCTGACAAAGTTTGTCCAATGTCAGGATGAACTGGGGAGTGTGGGAATAAATGTTGTTGATGATTATTTGGTGATCTTGGATCTCTTGGGACTTCTTAAGAGTTGGCACAGTTATGAAGACTCTGTCAACAGACAGGAAAAATTGTTGGATTGGGAACGACTATGGTCGGATCTGGTGCAGGAGAATTTCAGGTGGAACACCAGAGATGGATCTTCATCAAAGCATGATGATGAAGAGGATTGCGCTTTGGCTGCCAAGGTGAAGAAGGGGAAGGGGAATAAATTCCATTCTAAATCCAAGTCTAAAGCAAGAATCTGGATATGTCCAAAGTGAAGTGTTTTCAGTGTCACGAACATGGGAATATTGCTACTAACTGTCCACAAAAGAAGAAGAACAAGAAGGTTGTTGGAAATGTAGCTGGTGAGGCCCTTGCCTCACAATTTGAGCTTGAATTCTCCTTGATTGCACACATGGTTTCAAGTGCATTGGGATCAGTGTGGTATTTTGATAGTGGCACTTCCTTTCACATCACAGGAGATAAGGAAATTTTCAGTGACTTGGACGAGAAATATCTCCAGATGCATATAGAGATGGGTGATGACGGACAGTATAGTGCTACCAGGATTGGTACCATTTCCTTTCAGATGGATTCAGGTAAACCATTTCAATTAAAATATGGTATGCATGTTCCAGGATTGATGAAAAATTTGGTCTCAATCACAATGTTGGAGGACAGAGGCTATGACATTGTTTTTAGCAATGGAAAATATTCCTACGACATAAAACAATGGGCCAAGCCAAGAGGATAGGGATTAGAGTTAAGAATATCTACAATCTGGAGGTAGATGGTTTCACTTCCATGATGGGCAAGGCAAAAAAATTGGTGAGACGGCATGAGGGTGAATCATGGCATAGGCGATTGGTTCATCTTCATCATGGAGCCTTGAAACTTATGCAACAAATATCTACTAAACTTCCAATGGGAACACTTTCTCAATTAGATCATATCAAGGGTTGCACCATGGGGAAGTATGCAAATTCCACCTTTCATGAGAAGGAGAATCATGCTTCGGGGATCCTTGAGAGAGTTCACACAAACGTGTGTGGACTATTATCGGTTGCTTCAACAGTAAAACATAAGTACTATGTAATCTTTGTTGATGATTTTTCTCATAAATGCTGGATCTTCTTCATGTAGAAGAAGGCTCAAACATTCTCAAAGATTTGTGAGTTTAAGTCATTGGTGGAGAAAGATTCGGGGAAGAAATTGAAGGCTCTTAGGAGACATAATGGTGGAGAATACATCTCTAACGAATTCAAGAACTTCTACAGCAAACAAGGAATTCAAAGATAACTCATAGCGCCTTATAACCCAAAGAAAAATGGGGTTGCGGAGAGGAAGAACAGAATGATCGTAGATGCAACATGAGCGATGTTGCATGATCAGGGCCTACGAATGCATTTGTGGGCAAAAGCATGCAACATTGCGGTTTATGTGAAAAATCGTTGTCCTCGTAGAGTACTTGGCATGAGTACACCTGAAGAAGCTTTCACTGATAAGAAACCAGATGTTTCACAATTTAAGATTTTTGGCTCATCTGTTTATGTGCATGTGACCAAGGACGCCAGGAAGAAGATGTAGCCAACTGCTAAAGTTGGGGATTTTTTGGGGTACACAGAAACACCCCATAATTATCGTGTGTATTTTCCAAATAGAAGAATGACTGTTGTGTGACGGGATATAAAATTCGATGAGGGGAAATCCATGCGGTTGTCGCTTGAGAGGGAACTAGACTTGCATGCAGAGGAGGAACTATTGGTTCCCAAAGATAAGTCTTAAGATGTGGATAAGCCACATGAGGAGGTTCATGGAGTGGAGGGGACCACTCACACAGAGCCATCCATCAAAAATGGTAGGAGGCGTACCATGGAAGCTTATAGGCTGAGACTTGATTCTGCATAGAATGTAGGAGCCCCTACTTCATAATGCAGACAAAGATAGTATCCTGACCCATTTATTGGATACATGGATCTCATGAGAAAATGTATTGTGACTGAACCATCTTCCTTTCAGGAAGCAGTGTAGGAGCCCACATTGGTAGATGCAATGGTGGAGTATGACTCCATTGTCAAAAAAAATGCTTGGGAAATTGTTCCAAGGTCGATTGATAAATCAGTGGTAGGTTTGAGATGGATATATAAGGTAAAGCAAGTTGTTGATGGTATTATGGAGAAATACAAGGGCTTCTCATAGATCGAGAGGATAGATTATGAAGATACCTTTTCACCTGTCACAAGGTATTCTTCCATAAGATCCATCCTTTCTCTCTCAGCGCAGATGGGTTGGTGCATTCATCAGATGGATGTGAAAACTGTGTTTCTCAATGGGATCATTGAGGAAAAGGTGTACATAGAGCAGCCTAAAGGTTTCGAGATCTTCAACAGCGAGTCACATGTGTGCCGAATCAAAAGAGCGTTGTATGGGCTGAAGCAAGCACCTTGTGCTTGGTACACTCGGATAGACAACTATTTCACTGGACTTGGCTTCACCAAAAGTGAAGCAGATGCAAACCTATACCAAATTTTAGTGGAGGGTAAGATTTTAATCATTTTTCTCTATGTTGATGATTTAATATTGACTGATGATGAGTAGTTGATACACTCATGCAAGGAGGATCTTGCAAGGGAGTTTGAAATGAAGGATATGGGCCTCCTTCATTATGTCCTTGGATTGGAAATATGACAGTGAGATGGTGAACTTTTTTTGTCTCAAAGAAAGTATGCAAGGAAGATACTGGGTAAGTTGCACATGGAGGGTTGCAAAGCCATGGATACTCCTCCTCCAGGAAACTGGAGGAAAGAGAATGCTACTTCTAGAGAGGTGGTGGATGCTACTATCTGTCGACAGTTAGTGGTTTCGCTAATGTATCTAGTGAACATGAGACCGGACATTTTCTATGCGGTTAACCAGCTAAGTCAAGCTATGGTTAAGCCTACCAAGATCTTTTGGAAGGTGGGTAAGCATGTACTGAGATACCTAAGGGGCACATAAGAGTATGGTTTATGGTACAGAGAGACGGATGGAGCAAAGTTGAATGGATTCACGAATGCACGACATGTACTCATCGATACACCGGAGCACACCGGGGATCTTTAGTATCGGGTCTACAGTTGTTTCTTGGTACAGCAAGAAGTAGAGATCTGTGGCACTCATTTCAGCAGAAGCAGAATACATGGTAGCGATTCAAGCTGCATGTGAGGCTATCTGGATGAGAAATATCTTGGTTGGTTTGTTTGGTTCTCATATGTATCCGACAATGATTCCTTGTGATAATTAGATTTGCATTAAACTCTCGATTAATCCAGTGTTTCATGACAGATCCAAGCATATATATATTTGGTACCATCATCTCAGATATTGTGTGCAGAGGAGAATCATGTTGCTTCAGTACATTCCCACGGAAGATCAGGATGCAGATATTCTAACGAAGGCACTCACCAAGAGAAAATTCGAATACCATAGAGACTGGATAG
The DNA here is from genome assembly GCA_034641835.2 of Pinus albicaulis. NCBI lineage: Eukaryota > Viridiplantae > Streptophyta > Pinopsida > Pinales > Pinaceae > Pinus > Pinus albicaulis. The sequence continues at coordinate 383,570 of JAXQQM020067275.1, read as the reverse complement.
GGGTGAAGGATAATCCCTTTCTTGTTGAGAGGGAGTGTTTAGATTCAACAAGAATATCCTAGTGAAAATGAAGCACCTACACTAGGATGGAGCCTTAGGCTAATTTTAAGCGTATGTCTATTTATAGATGTATGTGAAAATTCTATTTATAGAGTGCATGTCTATTTATAGATGCATGTCTACTATTATGTAATATTCCCAATTAGCGGCAGATAATTGGAAATATTAAATTTTGGCCAGTTTACTTTTATAAAGTTAGTCGGTTGATAAAGTGGGTGAAGACACTTAGAAATAAACATTCCCTAGTCGCTTGAGCACATTATTTGACGACTGTGGGTGTGAAAGGGTGTGGCAGGAAGTGGCCGGTGTGGGCGGTGTTTGAAATGCGAGAGGGGGCGAATCAGTATTCCTTTCAATGAGAGGATTAGTTAATATTCAATTATTATTAGTGTTTGTACAATGATAGCAGCAAACAAGAGGAACACAAATGCACACGGTTTTTAAGGTGGAAACCCACTCTGGGACAAAAACCACCTAATGTTTTTCTAATAATTCTTTAATATTCAACTCCAATTGAAAATAAAGCTCCAACTTCCTAGAATATAGAAAAGCATTCTTCTCCAGCTCCCACTGGATGGACGCTCCAATGCCTGAGATTCTTTAGTAGTCAACTGAACGGATGCCCCAACACCCAATGAGCTACAACTCACCCTAGCACCACTCTACCACCCTATAGAAGAATAAAAGAAGAATGGACTCCCGTACCAGGGAAAATGGTCCACTTTACAATGATATAGAATGATGTAGAAGAAGAAGATATACTAGACCATAACCCCAGCTTTGACACAACCACCTATTGATGATCCTATACCTCCCAACACTGCCTCTTCAACCCTTGGCAGATAGACACTAGTACAATTTTTACAATAATGTATTTATAATGACTTAGTACAATGATACCTTTACAATGATTGTATGCAGTGCTGCCCACTTGAAGACTTCATATGATGAACTTCTTGCTGCTGTTATGCACCTTGGTTGTTGCTCTTGTCATTCTACTTTCTGCTACACCTTGCTTTGTTTTGCTTCCATATAAAGTCTGGTCCTTTGCAACCCTTGACAACACATGATCTAGCTTTTTCTTGCCTTCTAGGAGTTCGATATTGAATCTGGTGTATCTACGGTATTTAGGATCCTAAATATCGATTTTCGGTCACGAAGTATTCCTACGAGTCCACTTTCCAATGCCACAGGTCTGACCCAATTTGGATTCTTCAAGTAATATTTATGCCCAATCTCTCACAATTCCCTAATTATGGACCGTTTCAGCAGAGCGCACTTGTACGAAATTCCACGTGTCACTTTTTCTTCATTTGGATCTGAAATTGATAGAGAGAAAAGTAAAGACTGTGCAATATTTTCCATTTTTTACGAAATTCCAATCCGATACTCAGAGAGAGAGTTATGACAAATTTACCAAGGTCACTTCTTTGAGATGAATTTCAGGAGCCTGCAAAAACCCTGACTTCCACAGATCATATCTCCAAATATATTGTGCATCTTGATCTAAAATTTTCTGAAAGTTCCATAAGTTTCGGCTTCACCTCATAAACATTTCGAAAGCACGCAACTATAAACGTTAGAGCGAAAATGCCACGATGACCTGTTTCAGATAGCGAAATCCCTTGCATAAGGAGGAAATGAGGATCACAATTTATATAAATGCTTAGGTTGAGAGGGGCTTCAACAAGTGAACGTAGGAGGGATTTTAGGAGCTTAAAAAATATTAATTATGACTTTTCAATGACCCATGCCCCAACCCCATGGGGTTTTAGCCCACTAACTGGGGGTACAAACTTCAAACATGAATATCTCTCAAACCGTGAAGAATTACATGGCGTACCATATATCAACGGAAACATCTCGACAAGTAGAAACCATCAAAAGAATTATTGACCCAAAATATATTAATTTGGTAGGTCAAAATTCCCATGCAATATTGGGTTAGCCCTTGGTGCTGCTTGGGTTGACATCAATGACAATCGCTGATCAATAATATCCCCCTTTGGCATTGATGGCAGCACAAGTACTCCCCCTGCGATCATGAAACCTCTTGCTACAAAATTCTATCCCCCTTTGACATAAATGGAAAAGGGTAACTCCCCCTGAAACACAACCATCCTACGGACCTATATACACTTCCACTTCCGCTGACACACAACTGTCCTGCAGACATGTAATCTAATGACAACTTGGGAGAATCCCAAGCCTTTGATGAAGATATTCAAATGCTTCAGGAGGTAAAGGTTTAGTGAAGATATCAAAAATTTGTTCTTTTGTACAAACATACTCAAGTTTGATATTATTTTCAGTGACTTGTTCTCTAAAAAATGATATTTGATCGGAATGTGTTTTGTTATTTAATGCATGACAGGATTCTTGGAGATGCTGATGGCACTAGTGTTGTCACAAAATATGGGAATAGGCTCACTGAATTGTACTTGAAGATCTTGCAAAGTTTGTTTCATCCAAAGGACTTGAGTACAACATGATGTTGCTGCAATGTATTCTGCTTCCGTTGTAGATAACGAGATTGAAGTTTGCTTTTTTCTCAACCATGATACGAGACAACCACCTAGATAGAATGTTGCTCCACTAGTACTCTTACGATCATCAACACTTCCTGCCCAATCTGCATCTGTAAAGGCTTGAATAATGAGATTTTTACCCTTGGGATACCACAAGCCATATTCTTCTGTGCCCTTTAGATATCGAAGAATTATTTTGACGGAAATAATATGTGATTCTTTTGGTGCTGCTTGGAATCTTGCTACTTGTCCAACTGCTTGCATAACATCTGGCCGAGAGGCAGTTACATATAGAAGACTACCAATCATAGATATGTACAACTTCTGATCCACATCCTTAGATGAGTCATCTATGCTCAATTTGCAACCTGTTACCATTGGAGTAAGGACGGGTTTGCAATCTTCCATTTTGAATTTCTTGAGCATTTCCTTGATGTACTTGGCTTGACATATAAATATTCCTTTCTCTTGCTGAGATATTTGAAGCCCTAAGAAGTATGTCGGCTCACCAAGTAAAGACATCTCAAACTCACTTTGCATCTTTGTAGAAAATTTCTTACTTAGTCGATCATCATTGCTACCAAATATTATATCATCCACATATACCTCAACAATTGTTAAATTATCTTTATCTATTTGTACATAAATATTTCTATCAACAGTACCTTTCTTGAACCCTTGTTGACATAGATATCCATCAAGACAAGCATACCATGCTCTGGGAGCCTACTTGAGACCATATAGAGCCTTCTTTAACCTGTAGACATAGTCTTATTTTTGTGATAGTAGAAAAACTTTAGGTTGTTCAATGTAAACTTCTTCTTCTAATTCTCCATTCAGAAATGATGACTTAACAGCCATTTGGTAGACTTTGATTTTTCTTTAACATGCATAGGCGAGAAACATTCGGATGGCTTCCATTCTGGCAACTGGTGCAAATGTTTCGTCAAAATCAATTCCTTCCACTTGTGCATAGCCTTTGCAAACCAATCTTGCTTTGTTTCTGGTAACCTGCCCATCTTCATTCAATTTGTTCCTGAACACCCATTTAGTCCCAATGACATTTTTATCTTTTGGTCATGGAACTAATTCCTAGGTGTTATTCTTCTCAATTTGATCCAATTCTTCATTCATAGCTGCTACCCAATGTTCATTCTGGCTGGCTTCCTCAAAACTACTAGGCTCAAAGGTTGCTAGAAAAGCAACGTGAGCTTGTTGTGATGAACGAAGCTATTGACCTTCATTTATGTCACCAGTGATTTGATTTGATTGATGGTTCTTTTGAATCCACTCTTTTGTTCTCCTTGGAGGAGCTTCTTGTTGTTGTTCTGGTATATCTTGATGATCATTGTTTACTTCTTCCTCATTGATAGTTTCTTCTTGTTCTACAATTTTATCTGTGTCTTTTTCAGCCTCTGTCTCAAGTTTCAAAGATTCTAGATCTTCATCATTACTCACTAGAACACCATCTTCGTCAAATGTAACATTTATGCTCTCCACTATCTATTTTCGTCTTAGATTATAGCATTTATAGGCCTTTCTTTTGCATGAGTAACCAACAAAGATACCTTCATCAACACGTGATTCAAACTTACCCAAATTTTGATCTTCTCTTTTGATATAACATTTGCTTCCGAAGATTCTAAAATATTTTACATTAGCTGGTTTTCCTTTCCATAATTCATATGGAGTCTTGTTGCAATTATTTTTTAGAAGACTTTGGTTGATAATGAAGACTGTCGTATCAATTGCTTGAACCCAGAATTTTTCATCCAATTTTGAGTCCTTCAACATTGTTCTACCCATTTCCTATACGGTTCTATTCTTTCTTTCAGCAACTCCATTTTGCTGAGGTGTTCGTGTTGTTGAAAATTGTCTTTTTATTCCATTTTTGTCACAGTATTGCTGAAATAATTTGGAAGTGAATTCTCTGCCATTATCTGATCTTAGACACTTTATTTTCAAATTAGTTTCATTTTCGACCAACTCCTTGTAGATCTTAAAGCACTCAAATGCTTCAGATTTTTTCTTTAGGAAACTGACGGCTGTCATCCTGGTATAGTCATCTATCATTAACATGAAATATAATTCTCTGTCTAAGCCTTTTGTTCTCATAGGACCACATAGATCAGTATGTATCAATTCCAATGGATGTGATGAAAAGTGTTCTTTTGTTTTAAATTGGACTTTTGTCTGCTTGCCATCCCGACATGCCTCACATAGTGTGTTGGAAGGTTTTGAGATTTTCGGCATTTCTCATACTGCTTCCTTTTTGCTTATCCTGACAAGATTGTCAAATTTTATGTGACCCATTTGTTTGTGCCATAACCAACTTTCATCTTCTTTAGCTAGTAGACATGCTTTAGTTGCTTCATCCAGAACATATATGTCGTTTGGAGCTTGACTTGCTGTAGCCACACTTTTACCATACCTGCCTTTCCTGATTTCACATTTTGTGGAGTTGAATAGCATTGTGTGTCCTTGATCACACATTTGTCCAACACTGAGCAGATTGTGATTCATGTTTTCGACCAATAGAACATTCTTGGCTATAACATCTTTTCTTCCGAGAGTGATGGTACCTAATCCTATAACATTTGAAGATCCATCATTTCCAAAGGATATGGTTCCATCCTTCTTCTCTTTCAGAGATACAAATTTCCTTCTATCTCCAGTCATATGCGTTGAGCAACCGCTGTCAACATACCACACATCTTTCCTTTTTTGAGCCTTGAGAGTGAGAGCACAATTATCGGTCTTCTTCTTCTTCCATGTTCGTTCATTCTGTGGCTTCGAAGATTCTTCTGGAGGATTTTCAAGTCTGCAGTCTCTGGCTATGTGTCCAAATTTCTGACATTTGTAACATTCCATATTATTTCTTAAATTTTCAAATCTATTGATGTTTTGTTGAGCCCTGGGAGGTTCATATTTGAAGAATCTCTTGGAATTGTATTGGTTCATAGGGTACGTGCGACATTCTACAACTTTATGACCAAATTTTCCACATGAATAACAATAGCCATGAAAAATATGTTGGTACCTGGATGAAAATATTCGTCGAGGAATCGTCTTCCAAGGATGTGCTTGCAAATCTTGTCCAATGAAGTCTTCATGTATGTCAGATCTCATAGGTTCATTGTATTTTGTTGTAGAAGGTCCTGCTTCTTCTTCTTTGTAACCGAGGCCAGTTCTGTCGTTGTAAGATCGTTGATTGTTGATGAGTTCTTCCAATGCCCTTGAGCTATTGGCATAGTTTTGGACAGTTTTTCCCTTCTTCACTTCCTTACGCGGCGAGACTACTTCGGCTTCTAATGCTTCCCTTTCTTGGTTGCTTTCTTCCAACTTCTTTTGAAGTGACTCTTCAATACATTTGTGTTCTTCAACCTCAATTTTGAGACCTTGAACTTTTTCTTCAAGAGTGTTGGAACGGATCTTCTCAGCATTGAGCTCTTTTATAAGCTTGATTGCCTCCTCATAAAATTATTCTATGGTCAACCCTTCTTCTTCATTGTTTGATACTTCTTGTTTATTGTGCTTGGCCATAAACAATACTTTCTCATTGGCTTCTTCTTTGCTGTCACTTTCTTCATCAAATGTTGAGCTATCTTCTTTAGAGAGAAAGTTCCTTTTGGATCCTTTCGTTTTGCCTTGCTTGTTGAATTTCTTAAAGCCTTTCTTTCCTTTTGAGTTGCCATCACTTTTGTTCGGACATTTTTCTACGAAATGCCCAACCTCACCACAACCGAAACATATCAATGGAAGTTTACCTTTGAATTTTCCCTTACCAGGTTTTAGTTTTCTTGTAAAGTAAGCATATTCTTCATTTGAAAGACCTTCTCCATCATCTCCCTTTTCTTCACACTTGCAGGTGCATGTCATTTCAATTGAAGGTTGTTTGTCCTTATTGGTTTTCTTAGATGCAACGAATGCAGTTTCTAGATTTGAAGTACCCTCTTCTTCATCAAGTCTCATTTCATATGCTATGATAACTCCATGTAATTCCTCTTTGCTGAGTTTGTCCAGATTTGCACTGTATTCTAAGACCGATACCTTTGGGTTGAATCTCCCTGGTAACGTTCTAAGAATCTTCTGTATAATAGTCTTCTCGTCAACTAGCTCTCCCAATCCTTCCAGAGTATTGGTTATTTCATCAACGTATTGAAAGTATGCAGCAATGTTGCAATCTTCTTTCATTCTAAGTTGCTCAAATTTTGCTCTTTAGATTTGAAGCTTTGCTTGTTTAACATTTGAGTCACCTGCATATATATTCTCAAGCTTGTCCCATACATTTTTGGCGGTTTTACAACCCAACACCTTATGATAAGCAGATTCAATAAGTCCACTGATAATAATATTCTTTGCTTTTGCATCATTTACCAAATTCTTCTTACCTTGTTCATCCGCGGTTGATGTAAATCCATTTTGAGCAGTGTCCCATACTTCGTAACCTTGCGCCAAGAGATAGACCTCCATTCTTCCTTTCCAGAGTGCATAATTATTTTCATTGAATAGAGGTACACCATTCTTGGTATGCTCCATGACCTCCTTCCAGCTGTTAAACTGCTATTGAAGGAACCAAGCTCCGATACCAATTGTTGGAAATACTGAGAGGGGGGGTGAATCAGTATTTCTTTCAATTAGAGCATTAGTTAATCTTCAATTATTATCAGTGTTTGTACAATGATAGCAGCAAACAAGAGGAACACAAATGCACACAGTTTTTAAGGTGGAAACCCACTCCGGGACAAAAACCACATAATGCTTTTCTAATAATTCTTTAATATTCAACTCCAATTGAAAATAAAGCTCCAACTTCCTAGAATCTAGAAAAGCATTCTTCTCCAGCTCCCACTGGATGGACGCTCCAACGCCCGAGATTCTTCAGTAGTCAACTAAATGGATGCCCCAACACCTAATGAGCTACAACTCACCCTAGCACCACCCTACCACCCTATAGAAGAATAAAAGAAGAATGGACTCCCGTACCAGGGAAAATGGTCCACTTTACAATGATATAGAATGATGCAGAAGAAGAAGATATACTAGAACATAACCCCAACTTTGACACAACCACCTAATGATGATCCTAGACCTCCCAACACTACCTCTTCAACCCTTGGCAAATAGACACTAGTACAATTTGTACAATAATGTATTTACAATGACTGAGTACAATGATACCTTTACAATGATTGTATGCAGTGCTGCCCACTTGAAGACTTCATATGATGAACTTATTGCTGCTATTATGCACCTTGGTTGCTTCTCTTTTCATGCTGCTACCCTCTCTTGCACCTTGCTTTTCTTCAGCTTTGTAGAAATTACTGGTCCTTTTGCAACCTTGACAACACATGATCTGACTTTTCTTGCCTTCTAGGAGCTTGATATTGAGTCCGGGTATATCTACGTATTTCGGAATATCAATATCTAATTTTTTTAGTCTGTAGTAGTCCTCCCAGGTCTTATTTCCAATCCCATAGGTCTGACCCAATTTAGATTCTTCAAGAGAGAGTTACACCCAATTTCTCACACTACCCTAATTATGGACTGTTTCAGTAGAGCACACTTGTACGGCATGCCAAGTGTCACCATTTTATTCATTTGTCTTTGAAATTGATAGAGCACAAATTAAAGACTGTGTAATATCTGTCACTTTTTACAGCATTCCAATCCGATACTCAGAAAGGGAGTTATGACGAATTTACCAAGGTCACTTCTTTGAGATGAATTTGAGAACTGCAAAACACAATTCTGAGACCATATCTGCCCGAAAAAATTGCGTACCTTGATGCGAAATTTTCATAGAAACTTCCCTGAGTGTGGCTTTGCTTCATAAAAAATTTAAGCTTCTAAAACTACATAGAAAGAATTTAGAGGCAAAATTTACATTGACTGATGGATGGTAGCTTCGCATAAGGAGGAAATGAGGATCCATGATTATATATATAAATGCTTAGGTTGGGGGGCTATGGGGAGACATGGGAGGGATTTTAGGAGCATAAAAAATATTAATTATTACTTTTCAATGAACCATGCCCCAACCCCATGGGGTTTTAGCCCACTAACTGGGGTACAAACTTCAAACATGAATATCTCTCAAACCGTGAAGAATTACATGGCGTGCCATATATCAATGGAAACATCTTGACAAGTAGAAACCATAAAAAGCATTATTGACCTAGAATATACTAATTTGGTAGGTCAAAATTCCCATGCAATATTTGGTTAGCCCCTGGTGCTTCTTGGGTTGACATCAATATTGTGCCTTCAACAATCAACGGGCAGCGTGGGCCCATGACAGCGCAGAGAGAGAGGGACATCGTGGCCAAGAGGGACAATGCAGTTTTGGTGGGGCCTACAGGAGAGAAAGGATCTCCAAGCATAAAGAGGGGAAGAGGCTCCTCATTCAGGGATTTGATTAGGCATCTATGTTTTGTCTCTTAACATTGAGAACACTTTTGTTGTTGAGAAAATTCTGCAAGTGTTGTTTAGCACACTGGGTGTCTCAAAGTGAATATCCCAACCTCAGCCCCGGGGGACTTTAAGTGCCTTCTCGGGTGAGGAGTTCTATCCATCGATTTTCAAGTGGGAGTCATAGCATCGTCAGCCAGGGATTATGCACTTGCTTGGACAATGCATTCTTCAAGAGAGATCACGTAGTTCTTGGAGGAGGTAGTGTCAGGGGTGGAGATTTATCAGGGTATTCAGCTCGGAATAGCGAGAAGGGTGTTTGAGTCTCAAAATTGTTTCCATAATCATACATATTTCCATTATGTCATAACCATCTAGCCCTTATTTCATAGCCATACGACTTAAAGCCCTACATCGAAATAACCATTTTCATAAATATATGGGTTAGGATCCTTGTTTTTCCAAAGTTATTTATTTTATGTATTTAAAGTATTGAATTTATGATTAGAAACATAGAAAATTAACATAATTTCATATATCTATATATGTGTTGTAAGGTTTTTGTGACATGTGTAGGTCAAGGAGACTTCTAGAAGACCCTTATGTGGCACTCTAAGGCCAAATTCGAATTTGGTTGGAGAAGATCATGGGATCATGAGAACATGCAAAGTGAATTTATGATTAGAAACTAGAAAATTAACATAGTTTCATATATCTATATATGTGTTGTGAGTTTTGTGACATGTGTAGGTCAAAAAGGAGACTTCTAGAAGACCCTTATGTGGCATTCTAAGGCCAAATTCGAATTTGGTTGGAGAAGATCATGGGATCATGAGAACATGTGTGTCACTTCCTTGTTGTATTGAAACTCTAAGAGGATATGTGTCTCACTTCCTTGTTGTATTTAAATACTAAGAGGATATGTGTCTCCTTTCTTAAGTTGTGTTGAAATTCTAGAAAGACATGTGTCTTATCATTTCCTATTTTGATTGTAACTCTAGAGTTGGAGGGAGAGATTCATGGACTCTCATTAATGAGATGACTCCTCATATTTTGTATAAATAGGAGAAGCTTTCTCCTATCATGGGTAATGAGGAAGTAAGGAAGAAGTAGGAGAAAATAGGAGTATTTTGTAACAAAGTTCAAGATGGAATGGGATGTAGATTTGTGAGATTTTCAATAAAGAAATTCAGTTCTTTGATGATGTTTTGATTACAACTTTAAGGAGCTGAAGGACTTCACCAAATTGGTAGCAGAGGGCCCATGCTATCCAAGGAGGCTTCTACATGCTTTCTAGATAAGTAGCTTTTAATTCATGTCTTGCATTATTTGTTTAACTGAAAGACCCTTATCATCTTACAATCATTCTTTTTCTTAAAATGCTCTTCCAAAATATCATAATTAGATGAAAAAGATTTGGTTGTATCATGTTGAGTATCTTAGTTGCCTTTACGTTTCTGAAGTTGAATTTGTAGTTGTTTTTATTAACTACTGTAGTTATACTCATTCTAACTCTTCCACAAGAAGAAGCTCTTCCAAAATATTATAATGATGAATGGGAAATGGCTATAGTATTGTAGGATTAGAAGTTGAATTCGTAGTTGCTTTTATTAGTTACTATAGTTATACTCATTCTAACTCTTCCACAAGAAGAAGCTCTTCCAAAAGATTATAATGATGAATGGGAAATGGCTATAGTATTGTAGGATTAGAAGTTGAATTCTTAGTTGCTTTTATTAGTTACTGTAGTTATACTCATTCTAACTCTTCCACAAGAAGAAGCTCTTCCAAAAGATTATAATGATGAATGGGAAATGGCTATAGTATTGTAGGATTAGAAGTTGAATTCGTAGTTGCTTTTATTAGTTACTGTAGTTATACTCATTCTAATTCTTCCACAAGAAGAAGCTCTTCCAAAAGATTATAATGATGAATGGGAAATAGCTATAGTATTGTAGGATTAAAAGTTGAATTCGTAGTTGCTTTTATTAGTTACTGTAGTTATACTCATTCTAACTCTTCGACAAGAAGAAATTCTTCCAAAAGATTATAATGATGAATGAAAATGGCTATAGTACTGTAGGATTTAGTTGTAATTTTTGTTGTTCACTATCACAGTTACACTTGTTCTAATCACTCTTCCACAAGAAGAAACTCTTCCAAGAAATTCTTAAGAAGTTCAAGACATGACCGTGATAATGAATGATTTAGTTGTGTTTGCACTAAGTATCATCTCTGTTCTTGCTCTTAAACGCTTGCCCAAAACATCATAATAACGAGTAGGATAAGGATATGATATCTTAGTTTTTCATTGCTTTCAGTCTTTATGCTTGCATTTGCACTCAATTACACAGTCAGGATTGTTCTAAAAACTCTTCCAAAAGAAGGAACTCTTCCAAAATACCAATCATGATGGACAAACAGACTGTAGAATTCCATAGACTAGTTGCATGTTAATTCAGTTAGAGCACTCCGGAGGTAGATTACATAAAAACAATACAAAAAAAACACATACAACGAAGTAAGGAAGAGGTCACTTAAGAACATATAGTGCACCACACTTCATCAGTTTACTAGCCCTGGTTGATAATTTATGTTAGCAATTTAGGACGCTAAATTGACTACACAAAAGGGTAATAGCCCTAAAGAGCCATCCTATTCCAACAATAGCAGCAGCAGTGGGAGATAACGAAATCACTGATAGAGCACCCATTCCGGGAGTATTTCTGAGAGTATTTCCATCTTTCCATGTGCAGGCCAAGGTGTCGTCTTTTTTATCACCTTTGTACTCATTGTATCTTTCATTTATATAATAAAATAGCTCGCTGTTCTCCATATTTTTCATTATGTATGTGATTTCTCTCTATTTGTAGTAGTTTCATGTTTATGTTGCTTTATATTGTTGTTTATTTCTACTCAGAATATTACAGTGGTATCAGAGCTCATAGACTTGGCTCAGCCTGTGGGAAAATTGTCTATGACACTAGCAGGAAAACCATATATCACTTCCTCGGGAAGGAAGTACAAGTACCAAGAGCATAGGCTTGAGACCACTTTTGGAGAGGGAGACTGCATTTCAGTTGTGGAAGCAGAGGAGGAAGGACCCATGGCAGGTGATAAATATGAAGGAAGGGATTTCAGGGAACTCTTCCTAAAATTTTTGCAAGAGCTATCGAGGAGAATATAAGAGATGGGGCAGAAGTTTACTGCAGACCAGAGACAGAGTGAAACCCCAAGGGGTTTTCACATTGGAGAAGGATTCGACACTTCCCACCATTTGCAGGAGCAACTCACAGCTACTCCCCCACATTCCATGATGCCCACATTTCTAGCTATAGGCACAAGAGTAGGAGTATCTCAAGAACCGGAGCTTGTTCATATGGGGGATTATTTTTCCGAGTATCATTCCTATGGGAAATAGTTTGGTTAGGCTCTCTATTTCCATGATTTTTTCATCTCAAGAAGGATAGCAGGCCCCATAACTAGAAAAAAGGGAGCATATACACACAGGATGAGGATGTACAACATATAGTGGGCATATTTTTCCTGCCAACATTTGACGGATCCTCCAAATTTTCGGCAAAGGCTTGGGTGGAGAAGTTAGATATCTATTTCCAGCTTAATCAGATGGAAGAGGGAGAGGCCATCAAGGTGGCAGGGCTGCACCTAGAGGGAGAGGCCCATGATTGGTGGTTCCAAGGGTTGGCCACGCTGGGTCACTCAGTGGTGACAGCATATGCAGAGTTTACACGGAGATTGGTAGAGAAGTTTGATCAGAGGGATCTGGAGGACCACTTTGTTGAGCTAACCAAGCTCAAACATACCAGGAGCCCAGACACCTACATTTCCAATTTTTTGAGACTCTTTGTGATGGTAACCAACTTGTCTGATGCTATACATGTTCATTGATGTGTTGGAAGAACCTCTACAAGGGTTAGTTAGGTCTACGATGGTGGATACACTTCACGATGTAGTTGGGAGGATCAAGAGTTTGCAGGATGCCCTGCCCAGGACAAGAGCTCCTTTCCCCAAGAGACTGGCATTTCAGTCGAAGGGGAAGGACACGAGGGTTCCACCTCCAAAGGGGAACCAAGGCCGAGGACCTTTAGATGATGAGACCTAAAGGGACATGAGAAGGAAGAAATTATGCTTCACATGCTAGGAGCCGTGGGCACTAGGACATCATTATGTCATTGGGAAGGCACACTACATATAGGTCTTCTTTGACAGTGACGGGGAAGAGGATGCATATGAGGAGATGGAGGCAGGAGGTAGCGATGTAATACAGAGAGGGGATCATCCACCATCTCCACCACCAGGAGCAGGAGGGGCAGCATTTGCACCTTCTGGGGGATTCCTTGCTTCTTTGTGAGGAGTTCCCAAATACTTGACACTGCGTGTCCGAGGTACTATCCAGGGACAACCTGTTTTAGAATTAGTGGATAGTGGGGCTACCCACAATTTTATATATGCACAGTGGGTAGAGCAGAGGAGCATACCAACAGAGAGCTTTTATGGGTTTTTAGTACTGGTACCAGGTGTCAGAACCATGCAGTGTGCCAGGTATGTGCCAGCCTTGGCAGTGATTATGGGGACTTACACTATGACAGATCATTTCTTTGTGGTGGAGACCTGACACTTAGGGTGATAATAGGAGTGCAGTGGTTGATCACGGTGGGGAAGCTCACTACAGATTTGGAGACCTTGGAGATGGAGTGGACAGGAAATAATACCGAGAAGCATGAGATGATTTGGGGCATGCACACTTATCTACCACAGACAGTTCCAGCACAACGGATGGAGGTTTGTAATATTCCCAATTAGCCACTGCTACTTGGAATATTATAACCGCTCCATTTTTTAAATAAAAAAAGTAGGGAGGACAATAAAACATATCTCAGTGTGAAAAGTGATTGGATTAGGAGGAAAAATAAAGCCACTTTGGTGTGAAAGAGGGGCAAAGCAATGAGCTAGATCTAGTTGACCAAGTCAACAGCGTTGTTACAAGAGGATGGAAACCAACTAGGGCAACGCATTTTTGAAAGGGGAATCTTCTCAAGGAAGTCACATCATCAATGGGTGGGGTCCGGGGTGAGGAAGCTCACCAAGGATAAGAAGGAGGATATAGCGACAAGGAAGGCATTTAGTAATCATCTTTTTTTGGTATTTTGACTGATTGCAAGCTCCAGTGTTTAGTTGTAGTTGCAGCACTGTTTAGTGCAAAGAATTCTCATGCAGGAATTCCATCTTCACCTTTGGTCTAGCCGATTGGGAGATCTAAGGGGAAGGTGTTGAGCTCAATTTTCACTCTGGGAGGTCTATTGACGAAGGCCTTGGGCCAATTTCTATATTATCCATCTATTTCAGATCACATAAAGTATTTTATAATACATAGTTTCTGGGTACAACGTTATTTTCTGCAGTGCTGCATTTTATGTTGCTATTTTTCTGAAAACCCTTGCCGGGATGTTCTGATGTGCTTGTAAAAGAGGTCAATCCTCTAATTTCTGATTATATGATTAATGAAAGCTCCATATATATATGAAATCATATTTTTTTGTAGATTCCCTAATAAAAATTACACTTTTGCAGTCTTCAGCAATTCTATTCTGTGAAGTTGTGGGATTGGGGTGTTTTGAGCATATATGAGCTTGGGAGATCTATTTAGTGCAGCTAGAATTTTTTTTTTTTTATTCAATTTCATATTTAAGCTACATACAGCATATATAAGAGGATCCAAGTCCTTTTGTGCTTTTTCATTGCATGGTTTTCCTTATACAGTGTCCTCATTGAAGATATTGCAGGAATTTCTGAAAAGGAATATTACAGTGGTATCAGAGCCCTGCTCTTGGCTTAGCTTGTGGGGGGAATTTATCTTCAGCATGGAGGAGGAATATATTTTGAATCTCCTACTTCAAACCCTGCAGAAAATTGCAAGGGACCTCAAAGAGATGAGACATGAAGGGGATTCTACAGGGTTTTTCCATGAGGCAAGCACCAGCACTGAAATTGGCATGGGGCATTCAGCTGCACCACAATGCTCTACCATGCCCTCATTTATAACTGGTGGAGATAAGGAGGGAACCCTAGGAGAACTCCAATATCAGGGGTTCAAAGAGCACTTAAGCTTTCAGGAGTTTTTCCAGATCAAAGATGGAAGGAGGATTAATCCTCATCAAAAGGAGGAGAACTTGATGCAGGGGTTAGCCCTACAGTGCAGTATGGTAGGGTTCTTCTTTCCCACATTTTATGGGACACCTAAGTGTACAGCCAAGGCTTGGGTGGAGAATTTGGAAACATACCTCCAGCTCAACAAGGTTTCTGAAGTAGAAGCCATCAAGATAACTGTGCTGCACCTAGAAGGGGAAGCTCAAGAATGGTGGTTTCATGGACTAACCACACTTGGGCATCATCACATCACTTCATACTCATATTTCACCAAGAAGCTAGTGAAGAGGTTTGATCCAAGAGATCCAGAAGCGCATTTTTTCAAGTTAACCAAGCTCCAACAGGAGGGAGATATTGAGGACTATATTGCTGAGTATTTTAACCTTTCAGTGATGGTATCCAATCTCACTATGAGCAGGAAGGTATGCATGTTTATGAATGGGATGGATGAACCATTGTAAGGGTTGGTAAAATCCACTAATCCAACCACACTCCTTGTAGCTGTGGAGAAAGCTAGATACTTACAACACATCTTGCCTAGGGCAAGAACACTATTGCAGCAGGGGGCCTACTCAGGACCAAGGAAAACAATCCATGTTCGGGATTTGGAGAGATAATGTGTTGCAGGAAGGACACATCATGTCAGGACCTTCTCCAGGAAGGATGTCAGCGCTGTACCATCCATATAAGACTTTTCTCCAAGAGGGGGAGCTATTGCAGCATTAAGAGGGGTCCCAAAGTATCTAACCTTGAGGGTGAGAGGTACTATTATGGGGCAAAGAGTCTCTGTGTTTATAGATAGTAGGGCTACTCATAATTTTATTGATGCACAGCTAGTACAAAGGAGAGGAATCCACATGGAGGAGTTTGAGGGATTCTTAGTTTTGGTCCCAGGAGCTATGACCCTACAATGTGCCAAGTATGTTCCGGCACTAACCATTACCATGGGGACCTACACCTTGACAAACCACTTCTTTGTGGTAGACATTCTAGACACCAATTTCATATTGGGAGTCCAGTGGTTAATCACTCTTGGGAGAGTTATCACTAATTGGATAACTTTGGAGATGGAATGGACAGGAGGGAAGGATGGCCAACATCAAAAGATCAAAGGTATAAACACATACCCCCCTCAGGTTGTTTCAGCACATAGGATGGAGGCAGATCTACGTAGAGGGGATTTTGAATGGATAGTGGAGCTGCATATATCAGAGGTGAAGGGCAAGGATTCACCAATGCATCCAAATTTTCAGTCTCTCTTAAACCGTTATTCTACAGTATTTAGAGATATCCCACCAGGGAGACCTCCTGACTGAGGGTTTGAACACACCATTGAGTTGGAACAAGGGATCCAAGCAGTAATCACCACTCCTTATAGGCACCCCAAGGCTTATATGGATGAGATTGAGAGGGCTATCCAAGAGTTGCTAGCTCTAGGACACATCCGGCCTAGTACTAGTCCTTTTGCTTCTTCAGTGGTCTTAGTAAAGAAGAAAGATGGCACATTGAGGATGTGCATTGATTATAGGGCCTTAAACAAGAAGACCATGAAGAAAAGGTACCCTATACCCAGGACCAATGAACTCATGGATGATTTAAGGGGATCTAAATACTTCTCCAAGATTGATTTGAGATCTGGGTATCATCAAATCAAGGTGAGCGAGCAAGATATCCCCAAGATAGCATTCAGATGTCACTATGGGAATTTTAAGTTTCTGGTAATGCCCTTTGGATTGACCAATGCCCCATCAACTTTCCAATCTTGCATGAACCACATCTTATGTGGTCATTTGAGAAAGTTTGTATTAGTCTTCTTTGATGATATTATTATCTACAGTCGCACTTTGGAGGAGCACTTGCATCATATTGAGACAGTTTTACATATCCTCAAGGAGAAACAATTCTATGCCAAGCTCTCCAAATGTGAATTTAGCCTCACGAAGATGTTGTATTTTGGGCACATCATAGGAGTAGATGGAGTGAGGGTACATGAGGAGAAGATCCAGGCTATCATAGATTGGCCTGAACCCAGAAATGTTACAGAACTCAGAGGGTTTGTGGGCATATGCACTTATTACCGGAAGTTTGTGAAAGGATTTTCACAACTAGCAACACCACTCACAGACTTGAGAAAGAAGGGAGCTTTCCATTGGACACCTACAGCGTAGAGGGCTTTTGATAAGCTCAAAGAGGTAATGAGTAGTTGTCCTGTTTTGGTTTTGCCTGAATTTTCTCAACCTTTTGTTCTGGAATGTGATGCATCAGGTGAAGGTATTGGGGCAGTCTTGATGCAAGGTGAGCATCCTATAGCCTTTGAGAGTAGGAATTTTCTCCCTCATGAGAGGTTATACCCCATCTATGATAAATAGATATTGCCTATCATGCATGCATTAGCCAAATTCCGGAAATACTTGGTGGGGAATAAGTTCAAGGTGAAAACTGACCATAACAGTCTTAGATTCTTCCTTGAACAGAAACAACTCCAGGAGAGACAACAGAAGTGGGTGAGAAAAATCCAAGCTTATGATTTTGACATAGAGTATGTCAAGGGAAGAGAAATGTAGTAGTTGATGAACTATCCAGGAGGCCTACAGCGTTGTATTTGAGGGGCATGGACGCAGATTGGAAAGCTCAACTTTTAGTTGAGTATTCCAAAGATGACTTTGCATGTGAGATACTTGATGGGGTGGTATCGGATGAGAGGTTTAGAGTAATGGATGAGGTCATCTATTACCAGTACCATATATTCTTAGCTAAGAATTCCAAGCTCAAGGAGAAGATCTTATTGGCATCACATGATTCCCCACTTGTCGAGCATCAAGGTTTCACAAAGACTTACATAGCTATAAGAGAGATATTCTCATGGAAGGGTCTCAAGGAGGATTTGCTTCGACATGTCATAGAGTGCACCATTTGTCAGCAAAATAAGGGAGAACACACCCACCCTGCTGGGTTATTGCAGCCACTACCTATTCCGGATGGGAAGTGGGAAAGTATCTCTATGGACTTCATCACTGGCTTACCGACAGTACAGGGTAAGGATTGTATCTTTGTAGTTGTTGATGGACTAACAAAGTACTCTCATTTCTTTTCCATTTATGCACATTATACTGCTTCACAGGTAGTTGAGCTCTTCTTCAGAGATGTATTTAGACTCCATGGTCTCCCAAGGACCATAGTGAGTGATCGAGATAGTCGCTTCATGGGTGGCTTTTGGCAAGAAATTTTCTGGTTGGTGGGGACTAATTTGACTCCCAGCACTAGCTATCACCCTCAAACCGATGGGCAGACCGAGATAGTGAACAAGTGGTTGGAAGGGTACTTGAGGAACTATGTAGCAGGGTAGCAGAGAGCTTGGTTGTGTTGGCTCCACTTGGGAGAGTATTGTTACAAGACTACTCACCATATTTCTATTGGCATGACTCCATTCTGAGCCTTATATGGGTATGAGGCACTCTCATTTTCTGATGTTATGTTTGGGGCAAGTAAGGCTCCAAGGGTATAGGAATGGATTCAGGAGAACCATGACATACTCAGGGCACTCAGGACAACATTGCTACTGCCCAGAACCAATAGAAGATGTATGTAGACCGTGGTCAGATAGAAAGATAGTTTGAGGTGGGAGATCTTGTCTATCTGCGTCTTTAGCTTTTCAAACAGTCCACACTCAAGGATAAGGGAGCTGAGAAGCTCAAACCACATTTCTATGGGCCATATAGGGTGATCAAATGTATTGGTAAGGTAGCATATGAGTTGGAGCTTCCTAAGGGGAGCAAGATCCACAATATCTTCCATGTCTCTTGCCTTAAGAAGGCCATTGGGAGAAATGTAGTTGCCAACATGGATCTCCCCCCTATTGATGATGAGGGCCACCTAATTTTGCAGCCAAAAGAAATCTTAGACACAAGGGAGAGGCGGCTAAGAAACAGAGTCATCAAGGAATATCTAATTCGATGGAGGAATCTACCAGATGAGGATGCCACTTGAGAGGGAGAGAAAATCTTGCAGCATCCTTCTTTACTGTTGCTTGTGGGCAGGAAACTTTTTAGCTGGGAGGACTGTAATATTCCCAATTAGCCACTGCTACTTGGAATATTGTAACTGCTCCATTTTTTAAATAAAAAAAGTAGGGAGGACAATAAAACATATCTCAGTGTGAAAATGGATTGGATTAGGAGGACAAATAAAGCCACTTTGGTGTGAAAGAGGGGCAAAGAAATGAGCTATATCCAGTTGACCAAGTCAACAGCGTTGTTACAAGAGGAGGGAAACCAACTAGAGGGCTGTGCGGTTTTGAAGGGAATCTTCTCAAAGGAAGTCACATCGGCAATGGGTGGGGTCGGGGTGAGGAAATACGAGGATAAGAGGAGAGATAGCGAGAAAGGAAGGAATTCGGTAATCATCTTTTTTTGGTCTTTGGTGGTTGCAGCTCCAACTTTTTAGTTGTAGTTGCAACACTATTTGGTCTGAGAATTCTCATGCGGGGGAGATCCACGAGCTCAATTTTCATCATCTATCTTGAGGATATCCATTCTGCATCATATACAACGTAGTCACTCCCAGTAACTACGTCATTTCTATAGTAGCAGCAGCTGCTGGGTCATACCCTCCTATTTTGTGCTTGTTTCGAAGGAGGAGGTGTCTATTTCACTCCGGGAGGTCTATTGAGGAAGGCCTTGGGCCAATTTATGTATTATCCATCTATTTTATATCACATGCAGTATTTTCTAATACATATTTTCTGGGTAAAACGTTATTTTCTGCAGTGCTGCATTTTATGTTGCTATTTTGCCGGAAACCCTTTCTAGGATGTTCCGATGTGCTTGTAAAAGAGGTAAATCCTCTCATTTATGATTCTATGAATAATGAAAGCTCAATGTCTGTATGAAATCATATTTTTCTATAGATACCCTAATAAAAATTACGCTGTTGCAGTCTTCAGCAATTCTATTCTGTGAAGTTGTGGGATTGGGGTGTTTTTAAGCATACACGAGCTGGGGAGATCTATTTAGTGTAGCTATAATGATTTGTTTCTGATGCCATTTCATATTTAAGCTACATACAGCATATATAATAGGATCCAATTCCTGTTGTGTGTTTTTATTGCATGGTTTTCCTTATACAGCGTCCTCATTGAAGATATCGCAGAAATTCCTAAAAAGGAATATTACAAGGTTGACTTCCGAAAGGGAGATATAGAGTGGGAAGTAGAGCTGCATGTTTCAGAGGAAAGGTCTATAGGTCAGTCCATACACCTAGATGTGCAGTTGATTTTGGACAAGTATGCCACAATTTTCGAAGGTATACCACCAGGGTAGCCACTGGATCGGGGGTTTGAGCACACCATTGAGCTGGAGCAGAGCATCCAGGCTATGATTACTACACCATATAGGCATCATAAAGCCTACATGGATGATATTGAGAGAGTTATCCATGAGCTCTTAGCACTGGGACACATTCGACCCAGCACTAGCTTGTTTGCTTCTTCTATTGTACTAGAGAATAAGAAGGATGGCACACTGAGGATGTGCATCGACTATAGGGCTCTCAAAAATAATACCATGAATAACCGATACCCCATCCCATAGATTTATGAGTTGATGGATGAGTTTATGGGATCAAAGTTCTTCTCGAAGATTGATCTGAGATCAGGTTACCATCAGATCCGCATGAGGTTCCAGGATGTTCCCAAGACCGCTTTCAGATGTCACTACGGCCACTCCAAGTTTCTGGTAATGCCCTTTGGGCTAGCCAATGCAGCAGCCACCTTCTAGTCCTGCATGAACCATATCTTCCGTGGTCAACTAAGGAAGTTTGTGCTGGTATTTTTCTATGACATCTTGATATATAGTCGGACATGGGAGGAGCACCTGCAACACATTGAGTTTGTATTGTGCATAGTAGAGGAGCAGAATTTCTATGCTAAGCTCTCCAAGTGCGAATTTTGATTGAAGGAGATGCTCTATTTGGGGCATATAATTGGTGTGGAAGGAGTGTGAGTCCACGAGGAGAAGATCTAGGCCATCCGGGATTGGCCAGAGCTGAAGAACATGACTGAACTTTCGGGGTTTGTAGGCATTTGCACCTACTACCGAAAGTTTGTCAATGGATTCTCCCAACTTGTTGCAACCCTCACAGATCTTACGAAGAAGGGGGCATTTAGTTGGACGGACATAACACAGAGGGCTTTTGACAAGCTCAAGGAGGTGATGAGTAGTTTTGCAGTTTTAGTGTTGCCAGATTTCACGCAGCCATTTTTCCTTCAGTGTGATGCATCTAGAGAGGGGGTAGGCGTAGTCTTTATGCAAGGGTACCACCCCATAGCTTTCGAGAGCAGGAAGCTATTGCCGCATGAGAGGTTGTACCCCATATATGACAAGTAAATGCTAGCTATCATGCATGCACTGGCCAAGTTTCAGCAGTACTTGGTGGGGAACAGATTCAGGGTGAGGACAAACCACAACAGCCTTCGGTTCTTTTTAGAGTAGAAGAAGGTGTAGGAGAGGCAACAAAAGTGGGTCAGCAAGATCCAGGCATATGATTTTGACATCGAGTATGTCAAGGGGAAGAACAATGTGGTGGCCGATGCTCTTTCACGCAGACCGATAGCATTGTCTCTGATGATTTTAGACATGGATTGGAGGGCTCAGTTGTTGTTGGAGTACTCCAAAGACCATTTTTCCTATTGTTGAACCCCTTAGTTAAACTAAGAGGGGGGGTGAATCAGTTTAATGTGTTCATGTACTTTTAAACTTTCTTTTATACTTATTTACACCTACATTTCATTATCAACTTAATGTACAATGGAACAACAATATTAATAAGTGAGCAGCATGTATAAATCATATTAAATACAAAATATCAACACATAATTATCATGCACATAGACAACAGATATAAGTGGAAACCCATAAGGGATAAAACCACATATTATGATTGTTGTGATGCAAAGGCAAGCTCCAACTCCCTCTTACCACTGATTTTCTATAGGCTCCAACCTACAGGAGGCTACTACCTCAATTTTGCAAGATACAACTTGCAAGGAAGCTCCAACTCCCATCTATTTTCTGCAGGCTACAACCCACAGGAGGCTCCTACCTCAGCCAGCTACAAATGGACATTTATCAAGCTAAAACTTGATATGGAAGCACCAACTTCCTCACACTACAATGAAAACACATGTTGATTTACCTGGATATCAGCTCTATTCTATTCCTTCTTCACTTATGTCCTCCAACCTTCATATCTGCCTTATATCATCTCTAGATCTACAGAACTTCTCTATCTTCTCTTTCTTCTTCTTATTCTTTCACTCACTCACCTCTCTATTCATATGACAGTAACATCATTTACAAAGATCACCTCATAACTGTTTTCATTCCATATGGGAATATGAGATGAACAGGTATGAATCTTTTCCTTCCACCTTCTCATTTTCTTGCCCAGCACATTCAGAATAATATAACAGTATGTACACATTTCAGTATTATATTGGAGTTTTTCTTTGCCTACGAATACTTGCCTTTGCATCACAAACAATACACAATAAATAAAACATTTACAGTTACAATCAATTATTTCAATTAGCCCTTTTGGTTTCTTATCTTTGCTGAGCATTTGTCCTCTTCTACTTGCTATCCTCTTGTCTTTTATGTTTCCATTGTTATATTTTAACTGTGCTGCATAACTGCCATTTTCCTGACTTGACGCATGCTGTTGTGTTTCAAGTAGTGCTACTATATATCCTTCTATTTCTCGACTCTGCCTATTATATTTAACCACAACATTCAACATCTCTACATGCACTTTCCAGTCTCTCTACCCGAGTCCATTCTCTTGCATTCATATTTTCGTTTGACTTACTGCTGCAACACTATTTTGCAGTTAGAGGTGGGTCTTACTCGAGTCTGCTCCCATTCAGAATTTCCTTTATATATCTGAGTCTTTTGCCAAGATTTAGTATTTTCTTCGTAAACCAAGTCATCCTCTGCTTCCAACATTCTCTTCATAAAACCACTTTGTCTCGAACTTGAAATGCATCAAATCTTAACTTCAAACTTTGTCGCATCTAGTCTCATATCGCATTTCGGTGTATCAAAGGTCTTACGTTATAATTCCCTTTTCCACCTCCAATGCGAATTAACAAATAGAGGGCTCTACATACACACTTAACTTTGGTTGTAGGGTCCCACAACACGGTAATCAATCACAGCACATCGCATTTTTCTTGCCTGCAAGTTTTAACATTTTTTAATAAACATATCTCCTATTTTTTGCGATATGCAATTGCATCGCATCACATCCAGCTTACCGTGCGAAATCTTAAGTAAAAACCATAAAATCTGAAGTGTTTTCTTATGCGCAATGTCGACACATGGTCTCCCCTCGTCGCATCGCATATTCCAATCTTTACTGCATCACAAACAACATAACATTCCTTGCGATATCTTTGAATTTATCTCCTATTTCTTGTAGTATGCGATGTTGTGCAGTGCTAACACATGCCCTTCTACACTTCGCATCACACACAAAATAACTTACCTTGCGATGCCTTATTGCTATCCTTTAAGCGTTGTGATATGCGATGTGTGGTTCGTCGTCCGCCATTGATCTGCCCCCAGATCTAACAGTCCTCATCTGATCGCACTTCACATTTTATAAGTTTTACTTTATGGTTATACTCTATTTCTTTCGATGTACGATATTGCATTGTGCCACCGCGTGTCTCTTATTCATTTCACATCGCAACTGATTTAACTTACCTTGTGACACCTTAACACTTACCCGCTATACTTTGAGACTTGTGCTTTTGACCTCCGCCGATGTGATCATCACTGTTGATCTGCCTAGATCTATAGTCCTCACTACTACTGGAATTTTCGATTGGTTTCTACCCCGCTTATCTTACGACGAATCTTATCCATTCATATCTTGCCTTCCCTTCTGTGATCTAATCTCGACTGTCTAATCGCCTTCACGTAGCTCTTCTTCGCCTCTTCTGCCTTCTTTGATCTCTGTCATCCATCTCTCACTTTTTCTTTTGCGATCTAATCATGACCATTCATTCTCCTCCCTCGAAATTCTTCAAAGAATTCTCTGCCTTAGTTGATTTTTCATTTGTTTACACTGTCCTGCTCTGTGACTCCGGCTCTTACTGCTCTCTTCTCTACCTCTCGGCTCTAACCGCTCTCGCCTCTTCCTCTCATCTGTCGCCTCTTCCTGCTTCTGCTATGTGTAATATCTCTAATCCTCGATGTGTCTTGCAAATCTAATTGCCTTCTGATGTGCGCTGAATAAACTCACTGCTTCTCCACTTCATCTGTCGCATCTGCTACATTTTTTGCCTCTGATACATTTTTGTTTTGCTGCCTCTTCTTCTTTGTTGCCTATGATGCGTCTGCTTCTTTTCTGCTTCTGCGACTCTCTCCCTTTCTGCCTTAACCGCTTTTTTTTCCTTTACTCCTTTGATTCTAAATTTTCTCATCTCTGCTCCTCTTCCTTAATGATAGTTCTGCTGGTGCTCCTTTTCCTCTCTACTGCACAATGCCTGATCTGCTCTTTTACCTTATAGTCGATGATCCTAGTGTTGCTCCTATCTGTACCTTTGCCATCAATGACAATATTTCCAACAGTCTCCCCCTTTGGCATTGATGGCAATACTCCAATACTTCCTCCAAGATTTCCTCCCCTTCTCATTCTAAGAGGTGTCTTTTCTTCCTCTGCTTGATTTTCCTCCCCCTTTGACATCAATGACAAAGGGTTTCACATTTCCCAGTGTGGTTTCTATCTTTTATAATATTCTTATCTTGAGGACCTGTTCCATGCACTGCTCCATTGCTCTAGCTCTTTTGTGACAACTTTTATTGACTACTCTCCCCCTGGAATTATGCTTTCTTGTCTGATACTGACTATCACTTATCTACTGTACTGATATCTTTCCTAGTATGCAGCCTTTGCTAGTGTATTTCCAACAGTCTCCCCATTAAACCATTATATATAGATATATATATATGTGTGTGTGTGTGTGTGTGTGTGTGTGTGTGTGTATGTATTTTTATTTTTTTTATTTTTTTTTATTTCTGATCATATCATAGAGTAACATTTGCAGACACTACCCCTAATTTGTCTCTTAGATATTTGAATGGTTCTTTAGCAAGAGGTTTTGTGAACATGTCTGTTTTTTTTTTCCTTTGTTGGTACATATTCCAACTTCACTATTTTCTATGTTGCTTTTTCTCTATGGAAGTGGTACTTTATTGGGATGTGCTTTGTTTTTTAATGGAGTACAGGATTTTTTGATATACTTATTGCACTAGTATTGTCACATTTGATAGAAATGGGTTCATTAATGCTTACCTTCATGTCTTGGAGGGTTTGTTTCATCCACATTACTTGTGTGCAACAAGTTGTTGATGTTATGTATTATGCTTATGTTGTAGATAGAGAGATAGAATTTTTCTTCTTTCTTATCCATGCCTCCAGAATTTCTCCCAAATAAAATGCACCTCCACTTGTGCTTTTTCTGTCATCCACACAGTTGATCCAATCTGCATCTGTGTATGTTTTCAATGTGAATTTTTTGCCTTTTGGATACCATAGGCCATAATGTGCAGTTCCTTGTAGATATATGAATATCCTCTTGATTGCTAGCAAGTGTTTTTGTATTGGTGTTGCTCGATATCTTGCCAAGAGTCCTACTGCCAACATAATGTCCAATCTAGAGGCAGTTAGGTATAGCAGAATTCCTATCATGGATCTGTAAAGTATTTGATCTACATCCGCAGATCCATCATTATCAGATAGTTTACATCCAATGATCATGGGAGTTGACACAGGTTTGCAGTCTTCCATTTGGAAACTTTTCAACATCTCTCTTAAGTATTTTTCTTGTGAAATGAATATTCCTATGTTCTTTTGTAGAATTTGAAGCCCTAAATAGAAGGTGATATTTTCAATCATAGACATCTCAAATTCTGATTTCATCTTTTCTGCAAATCCTTTTGATAACTCATCTTTGTTGCTACCAAACATGATGTCATCTACATATACTACTACAATTAAGAGTTCATTTTCATCAGCCTTTATGTACAAATTGTTGTCTACTTCTCCTTTATTGAACCCTTGTTTTTGTAATTATTTGTCCAGCCTTGAATACCATGCACGCGGAGCTTGTTTCAGACCATATAAGACTTTATTTAATCTGCACACATAGTCATGTTTATCTGTTAAGGAGAATCCTTCAGGTTGTTCCATGTAGTCTTCTTCCTCTAAATCTCCATTCAGGAAGACAAACTTCACATCCATTTGATATACCCTGAAATCATTATAGTATGCAAAGGCCAAAAACATTCTGATTGCTTCCATTTTGGCTACAAGGGCAAAGGTTTCATCATAATCAAGTCCTTCGATTTAAGAATATCCCTTGCATACAATTCTGGCTTTATTTCTGATTACCTGCCCTTGTTCATTCATCTTATTCTTGAATATCCATTTTGTGCCAATCACATTTTTCCCGGTGGGTCTTGGCATTAACTCCTAAGTATTGTTCTTCTCAATTTGATCTAGTTCATCATTCATAGAATTTAACCATTTTTTGTCTTTCCTATATTCTTCGAACTTATTTGGTTCTATTTGTGATAGCATGGCTAGGTATACTTCTTATGTTTGTTCAACTAGTTGTCTTCTAGTCTGGACTCCTACACTCTTGTCCCCAATGATTTGATCTTCTGGATGGTACTTCTGAGTGTGTCTTGAGGGACCTTTTGAGTTTAATTCAATATTTTCTATTGTCTTGCTATGTTCATCATTATCTTGGTTCTCAACTTCATGATCATCTGGAGGATTGGCATAGCTTGTGCTTCTTGTTCTGTTTGGTAGATCTTCGTCAAATCTCACATCAATTCTTTCCACAATTTTGTGCAGTATTTTTTTGTAGCACCTGTAAACCTTACTCTTAGATGCATATCCTAAAGATATTCCTTCATCATCTCTTGCATCAAACTTCCCCAGTTTTTCATCATTATTTTTTATGAAACACTTGCTTGCAAAGACACTAAAGTGCTTGATTGATGTTGGTTTACGATGCCATAATTCGTAAGGAGTCTTGTTACAGTTTGGTATTAGATAAGCTTTGTTAAGAATGTGAACAGTTGTGTGTACTGATTCTGCCCAGTAGGTTTGGGGAATGTTACTTTCTTGCATCATGGCTCTGGAAATTTGTTGTACTGACCTGTTTTGCCTCTTTGCCACTCCATTCCATTCAGGTGTACCTGCAATTATAAATTTTTGTTTTATCCCATGTTCATTGCATAGGTCTGTAAAATTATAGTCTGTGAATTCACCTCCTCTGTCTGATCTGGTGCAATTTAGCTTGCATCCTGTTTGATTTTCTGCAAATGTAATGTTCCAAATTTTGCAATAAAGTATTTGGAACATTAATTTTTCTTTTATTTTAATAAAAGGAAATAAAATGGGTAAGGGAGCCCATGTAGCATTTTAATAAACACTCTTGTGGTGCAAAAAGTCACTTAAGTGGCTTAAGTTAGCAGCCCAAGTGTGAAAAGGGCCAAAAGCAAGTAAGCTAGACCATGGTTGACTAAAGTCAACAACGTGCCCAAGAGGGGGAAGCTTGGACAAGAAGCTTGCGTAGTTGGATGGAAGGAAATTCAAAATGAGAGAAACCCTAATGTGAGTGGGGTCCATGGCAAGGAAGCATTCCTTGTATAAAAGATGAAGGAGAGCCATTGTTGGGGTTTCATCTTTGGAGAAAGAATTTGGAGGTTGAAGCTCTCTTCAACTTTGTGTTTCTTAACACAAGAGGGATTCTTGTTTAGGAATGCCTTTCTCTTCCATGGGAGGCCATGGAGAGGTTGATCTTCATCTTCCTCACATCTTGGCTTGAGGCCAAAGCAGTCATATGCAGCTACTATGTTATTCTTGCAGCAAGAGAACACTAGAGTTGCTAGTGTTACAGTGAGGGATCTTCATCACCACTTTCATAGTTGGTTTGTAGAGGGATAGTTCATTCCTTCTCTAGGAGATCAGAAAAAGATCATATCAAAGCTTTATTGCAGATTTGGCATCAGGCCATATATGTTTCTCTCACGCCCAGCACAGTCTCCTTCCCTTACAGTGTTATCTTCAGAGGTGGCTTGCACAAGGGATTCATTTTGTGCACTAGTGAGTGCAATCTTCAGTAATGGGATCAGCCCCTTCACTTGGAGATCATTGGAGGAGGTATCATCATTCATTGTAGAATCTACTTCCTTCTCTGATGTTGTATTATATTTGAGTTGTAGCAGCTACACTGCAACTCCGAAATTTTTCTGTTTTGTGTATTTTAGCCAATCCCTTGGAGGATTGATGTAATAATGTTTTCTGGGGTTGAGATCTTGCTCCCCCATATTTATTTGAGCTCATAATTTCATATCATCTCGTGTATATCATTTTTCATTCATTTTCCCTCATGGACTGCGCAGTTATAGAGTAGCTGGGTCATGTAGCAGTGCATTCTCTTGTTTTATGTACATTTCCCTTTGAGGCTGATTTGAGCTCACCTTGAGAGGTATTTTCCTCAAATAATTTGTATTACATTTGCTGCTGCATATTATATATCATATTTTCACTCTTCTTACATTGTGTGAGACATTATTTCACTGTTGCCACTTGTTGGATTTTTCATGCTGTTGAATATTTTCTCATTAAGAATTATTTCAGTACACTTGTTGATGGGAGATCTGAATAACCTGCTTAGGGTTATTTCTTTGAGCTTATATTCTGCAGGGAGTTTGTATCAGACATGTTCTAGGGAATCCCGACATTGTATTGCCTTATTTTCACATTGGCTTCCTTATACAGCGTCCTCATGGGCAGCTGTTGCAGAAATTCCTTGAAGGGAATTATTAGCTTTCGACAAGATCTATTGGCAGAGTATGCTAGAGGGCCAGGTAGCCTCTAGATCTCATTCTTCCTTGTGAATATGACATATCCAGTAAATTCCCCTACATTAAATCTCTGAAATAGTTCAGTGTTGATTGTTAATACTCCCGGAGGTGGAAAATAGGAATATCTCAAGATATTCCCAGCATTGCAAAAATTTCCCCATTTGGGACATTATAGTGGTATCAAAGCTTTGAACTTGGCTCAGCCTGTGAAGTTCAAATTTCAGAGAAGAAGAGGTCAATATGATGCAGAAGATGAGATTAATCTCATTAGTTTTGGGTCCAGCAACAACCTCTCCAAGGAGGTTGAGGAGATAGAAGAAGGAGAAGAGGAAGGACCATGCACTTCCTATTCTCATAGAGAAATAGAGCAGAAGCATGGAGAACACTTAGAATTCGAAATTCTAATTGAGAAGCTTGCTGAATATGGAGCAAAACCTAGAGTCTTCCAAGAGACTCTATCTTTTCACACTTGTTCAGCAAAAGAAGAAAGAACTTGGTGGTTCAGCCATGGGAGGCATGTAAGGGTTTCTACTCTTGCAGATCTTTCTCAGATATTGATCAGAATATTTGGCCAAAGGAGGGAGGAGCCCTCACCACCAGAGGCACATGCTAGCGTTGTTACATTCATGGAGGAGTAGCCTCGACCTTCAGCTATTGAGGCAGCCAGCACACTTGAGGAAGAGACTCTTGCAGCAAGAACCTTCCAGATCTCTCCAAGGTATGCATGAGTTTGCATCTATCATGAAGGATTGTACTTTATTGCATGTTGATTTTCTTGAGGAGGGAACTTTCACTGTGTTGTACCAATTTGGAGGAAAGAAACCCTCATCATCATCATGCTATTTATGAGCCATGCATCACATGTGAGGGTGGGGTTTTGAAATTTTGTCATGAAGGAGATTGCATTTCAATGTCCCATGAAATGCAAGAGGAGAAATTTATTTTGGGGCAATGGTAACTCTTGTGAAAGAGGTACCAAGAGGCAAGACACTTACACCAATGAGCAGAACCTGATGGATGATGTGTGCCCAGCGGAAATGTGGAGGATCCATAACCCATAGGTCCCAGGATCATTTCACACTTATTGCACTTGATGGACAAAGGGGAGAGTATGGATGCATAATTATGGGGTGGAATTACTCTTACCACTCATTATGTTCCATTTCAGATTGGGTATGGTGGAAGTGTGAGGGAGCAGCAAACATATTTCTTGTTGCTCAGATTTTGTTTGATGTTGCGGGAGCAAGATGAGGCACTAACATAGTGCAAGAGGATTTCTCTTTGATCTTGGATGCCAAGAAACACCTTCTCCATGGGAGGAGCACTAAATTTGCAACAACATGATAGGAGGAGTCTTTGGCATGATTCATGTCAAAGAGGGGAGCTTTGAGTTGACAGTGGCCCTACTCCAAAGGCCAGCAGCACTGTCACTTTAGAGCTTGAGTTACTTGTTGGAGTGTCCTTCAAACCACTTCACGAGTAATGTACTTTGGATGCATGTAGATGATGAGTATGAAGGAGTAATGGAGGGAAGCATTCCTCACTACATTTTTACTTTCTTGGCTTGGTTGCACAAGCACAAGAAGAGGAATCTACATGCATTGTTTATGGGTTCTTCTTTCATGCATTTCCCATGCATATTGTTCATTGATGGAGGAGTCCACTTGGGAGGGCTTTCTAATGAATGTATATCAGAATTTGGCTAGATGCATAGCCCAAGATATGATGAGATGGTTGGCACAACCACTCCCCTACTATGTTGCAATAAGGGGGGATTTTCATTGGAGCCATTTCAGCTCAAAGGCCAAAGTACATGATGAGGGAGGTAGCTCTTTGTGACATGCCTTACACTCTCTTATCTTTATGAGAAGTATTTCAGATCAAGAGGGATCCTTCCTTCTTTCACATTGTATTTTTTTTTACTTATGGTTCATTGCAGCAAAATGATGGCCATTTCAGCAGTGGACTGTGGGGGAAAGCCACATAGTTTTGGTGTGCACCTTTGGCACCAAATTTTGTTTTCATGATCACATCTTGCAGGATGAATGTGGCTGAAAAGACACTTGTTACTTTCTATTTGGAGGTAGACCAAGGATTCCCTATGCTGGTTCCATGCATGGAACTATATTTCACCTCCTTGCTCTCATAAGTTTATGCTTCCATGTGTTTCTGGTGAAACGTTGTTCAGAGGAAGCACTGTTTTGGAGGAGGGAAATAAATTGAAGATGCCCATTGGGAGTATGATTCTCCCTAATTTGCATGTTGTATGTTTCAGAAGAAGCAATGGGCAGCCCATTATTTCCAAGCTTCATCTCTTTCCTTCATGTGGGAGGAGTTATTTGGAGAGTTCAAAATTTTGGAGGAGGCATTTCATGGTTTGTAATATTGATGGGGTGGCTTGGGTCTCTCATGAATACCATTACATTTCAGCCATATATCAGCAGCAGCCCCATATGTGTCATGAGGAGGGAGAGACTCATTGGGTGGATGTGCCCTTTGGGAGAAGAGACCTCCATTCTTTTTACAACACATACTCCAAGGGGAGTATGGAAGATGATATGGTCACCATGTGCAGCCATGTGTTTTTCCATGACATGAACCGTATGATGATTTGGATGCCATATGTTGATGAATTCCAACTCATCAAATATGAGATGATTCGGGCCAGCTTGTTTTGCAGCGTTGGAGAAGAGATCCTTGGGGATCTAGACTTCATATTTCCTCTTCAAGGCAACACTATTGCAGCCCAAGTTTAGCTTTCACTCCACATTCATCATAAGTGGAGAAGAGGAAAGCGTGGGGTAGGCTATGAAGCTTACCAAGTTCAGAAATTGAGCCCACCTATTTCTCATGAGCACAAGGTGGAGGAGTACTTTCAAGAGTTACCTAGTTGGAGGGTGACTCATTTTATTGGTTGATTGCTTGAGGATGGAGGATATATAGGAGGATATTTCAGACTCCATGCCTTGAGTAGAGGACTTTTGCAGTTCATCCTTGCTTTTGCTTTAGGACAAGTAAGTTTTGGGAGGGGAGAACTGTAATGTTCCAAATTTTGCAATAAAGTATTTGGAACATTAATTTTTATTTTATTTTAATAAAAGGAAATAAAATGGGTAAGGGAACCCATGTAGCATTTTAATAAACACTCCTATGGTGCAAAAAGTCACTTAAGTGGCTTAAGTTAGCAGCCCAAGTGTGAAAAGGGCCAAAAGCAAGTAAGCTAGACCATGGTTGACTAAAGTCAACAACGTGCCCAAGAGGGGGAAGCTTGCACAAGAAGCTTGCGTAGTTGGATGGAGGGAAATTCAAAATGAGAGAAACCCTAATGTGAGTGGGGTCCATGGCAAGGAATCATTCCTTGTATAAAAGATGAAGGAGAGCCATTGTTGGGGTTTCATCTTTGGAGAAAGAATTTGGAGGTTGAAGCTCTCTTCAACTTTGTGCTGCTTAGCACAAGAGGGATTCTTGTTTAGGAATTCCCTTCTCTTCCATGGGAGGCCATGTAGAGGTTTTTCTTCATCTTCCTCACATCTTGGCTTGAGGCCAAAGCATTCATTTGTAGCTACTACGTTATTCTTGCAGCAAGAGAATGTTGGAGTTGCTGGTGTTGCAGTGATGGATCTTCATCACCACTTCCGGAGCTAGTTTGTAGAGGGGAAGCTCGATCCTTTTATAAGAGATCAGCAAAGGATCATATCAGAGCTTTATTGCAGATTTGGAATTAGGCCATATATGATTCTCTCATGCCCAGTGCAGTCTCCTTCCCTTACAGCGTTATCTTCAGAGGTGGCTTGCATAAGGGATTCATTTTGTGCACTAGTGAGTGCAATCTTCAGTAAGGGGATCAGCCACTCCACTTGCAAATCATTTGAGGAGGTATCATCATTCATTGCAGCATCTACTTCCTTCTCTGATGTTTTATTATATTTGAGTTGCAGCAGCTAGACTGCAACTCCGGCATTTTTCTGTTTTGTGTATTTTTGCAAATCCCTTGGAGGATTGATGTAATAATGTTTTCTAGGGTTGAGATCTTGCTCCC
Source organism: Pinus albicaulis (assembly GCA_034641835.2). Lineage (NCBI taxonomy): Eukaryota > Viridiplantae > Streptophyta > Pinopsida > Pinales > Pinaceae > Pinus > Pinus albicaulis. The sequence goes on along the minus strand of JAXQQM020067275.1, from coordinate 350,421 downwards.
CCATATTTATTTGAGCTCATAAGGTCATATAATCTCATGTATATCATTTTTCAGTCATTTTACCTCATGGACTGCGCAGTTATAGAGTAGTTGGGTCATGTAGCAGTGCATTCTCTTGTTTTATGTACATTTCCCTTTGAGGCTAATTTGAGCTCACCTTGAGAGGTATTTTCCTCAAGGAATTTGCATTACATTTGTTTCTACATATTATATATCAGATTTGCACTCTTCTTACATTGTGTGAGACATTATTTCATTGCTGCTACTTGTTGGAGTTTTCATGCTGCTGAAGATTTTCACATTGAGCATTATTTCAGTACACTTGTTGATGGGAGATCTGAATAACCTACTTAGGGTTATTTATTTGAGCTTATATTCTGCAGGGAGTTTGTATCAAACATGTTTTAGGGCATCCTGGCATTGGATTGCCTTATTTTCACATTGGCTTCCTTATACATTGTCCTCATGGGCATTTGTTGCAGAAATTCCTTGAAGGGAAATATTAGCTTTCGACAAGATCTAGTGGCAGAGTCTGCTAGAGGGCCAGGTAGCCTCTGGATCTCATTCTTCCTTGTGAAGACGACATATCCAGTAAATTCCCCTGTAGTCAATCTATGAAATAGTTCAGTGTTGATTTTTAATACTCCCGGAGGTGGAAAATAGGAATATCTCAAGATATTCCTGACATTGCAGAAATTTCCCCATTCGGGACATTACAGCAAATGCCTTTAATATCTTGAATTTCTAAAATGCTTCAGATTTATATTTGAGAAATTACACCCACATCAATTTGGTAAAATCATCTATTATCAGCATCAAATAAGATTCTCCACTTGGTGCATTAGTTCTTGAAGGTCCGCACAGGTCCATGTGTACAAGCTAAAGTGGCCTAATTGTAGATAGTTGATCTTTGGCTTTAAATGATGTGCGGGTTTGCTTTCCCAAATGGCAGGATTTACATATGGTATTTGGAGGCTTCTTTATTGCAGGCATATCTCTGACAGCATTCTTCTTGCTCATACTGATGATGTGGTCAAAGTTTAGGTGTCCCAATCTTCTATTCCATAACCATGATTCGTCAAGATTACTTATGTGGCATGCTTCATTCTCTTCTTCCACTGTATAGACATCACTTTATGTTCGAACACCTTTGATCAAGGTCTTTCCTGTGGTGATAGATCTTACTTCACAATGTTAGGCTCTGAAAAGGACCTCACATCCTTTATCACACATTTGACTGACGCTTAGCAGATTGGCTTTCAGCCCATCCACAAAAAGTGAATCTTGAGCCTATCCTCTTCCATTATTTAGACTGACTGAGCCTTTTCCTTTGATTTTCCCTTCTTTATCATTTCTGAATGTTACATTTCCATATTTCTTTTCATCAAAGGTTACAAATTTTCTTCGATCTCCAATCATATGCTTTAAGCATCCACTATCCATATGCCATTGGATTTTCTGATCTTGATCTATTAGAGCGATGTCACACTTATTCAGCTTCTTTTTCCACTGCATGCGGCTATTTTTTTGGTACCTTTCCTGAGAATATGGACCACAGTCTTTGAGAGGACATTTGTGAGAATTGTGCCCGATTTGATGGCAGAAAAAGCATTTGATTATATTTCTGAATGGATTATGTATACGATTGAATTCTCCATTGTTCATAAATCTCCTTGAGCTTCCATACATCAATCTTTTTCCATATGTTCTGCACTCCATGGCTTTATGACCTAACCTCTTATAATAAAAACAATACCCATGGAAGTAGTATAAGTCTCTAGCAGAGAGAGTTATTTGATGTAATATTTTTGGTTGTTTCATCTTTTGTTGGTTGGACTGAACTTGCTTTATCTTACACTATGTCGCAATATGTCCAGGTCTGTTACAGGCAAAGCAAGTGAAACTCCTCACAGGAAGAAGAAACCTCTTTTGACATCTTCTGGATTTGATCACTTCATCCTTGGGAGCATATGAGTCTTTTACAATTGACTGTATCTTCATTTATTTCATTGTCACTTGAGGTTGCTACTTGTTTCTATTTGATTCATTGTATATCACGGTCTTGCCACTTTCTAATTCGGTGGATTCCCTCTTTGGAGCTTCACAATCGTTTACTGCTTTTAAAAAAATGATATTCTTTTTATTTTCTATCTTGGATTTGCTGGTTTCTCCTTCGTAACCTATCCCATCCTTTATGAGAGGAGATATTTGAGAATTTAGTATTTTATCCAACTGTTTAGAGCTTGTCATTCATGGAGTGTTCATTGATAATTCCCTTTGGGCATTTTCTAATTTCTTTCTTAGGAATACTACTTCTTCTTCCAATTTCTCTTGCTTCTGAATTTTATCCTTAATTTTCTTTAGTATAATTTCTTCCACCTTCTTAGCTTCTTCAAGTTCTACTTTCAACTGAATGAGGTTCTTCTTTTACATATTTCAGGAGAATGTCTTTCTGTTTTCTGCAATTGAGTTTAAGCCTGTTTATTTCCTCCAAGGCACTTCTTAGCTCCCCCTCAAGATCTACCTCACCTTATTCCTCATCTTCTAGAAGGAATCCTTCCGACTCTTCCTTGGCCATCAAGACAAATTTAGAGGTTCCTTCTTCATTTGAGGATTCATCTAAGTTTTCAGATGCACTTCTATCTTGCTGAGCATAAAATGGTTTTCTATTGAATCTCTTCCCTTTCTACCAGTTATTTGTTTTGGTTTTCTCTGTCTCTTGTGTATTGTTCTTTGTTTTCTTATGAGGACACTTAGATGCATAGTGCCCAACTCTTCCACAGTTAAAGAATTTAAATGGAAGTTTACATTTATACTTGTCTGAGCCTCTATCCAATCTTCTGACAAATTTGGCCTCTTCTTCATCAGAGCAGGAGCATGTATCTTCCTTTTCTTCTTTGCACTTCTCTACCTTAAAGGCTACCTACCTCATATTTGACTTCCTCTATGGAAGTCTCATCTCATAAGCTACAAGTTTCCAAGCAATTGGTTCATGGTCAATGTTTCCCAGTCAGCTGTTTCTTCTATGGAAGAAACCTTGGGGTTAAACTTGGATGGTAAAGATCTCAATATCTTTTGTAAAATTACACATTCTCTAATGGTTTCTCCTAGAGCTTTCATGTTATTCACAATTTCCGCAACCCTTAAGAAGAAGTTTGCAACATCTTCTTCTTCATTCATTTTTATATTTTCAAACTGAGCTCTATAGACTTGCAGTTTTGCTGCCTTCACATTTTTATCTCCCTCGTGGATACTTTCCAAAGTAACCCAAACTCCTTTGGTAGTCTCACAATGCATTACCTTGATAAATTTAGACTCACACAGACTGCTAAAAAGTGCATTCAAGGCTTTTGCATTGGCTATAAAATTTTGTCTGGCATCTTTCTCTGTGTCATAATCCTTTGGGGCATATCCTAATTCCAGAGTAGCCCAAGATTCTATTCCTAGAGACATTATGTATGCCCTCATTCTAATTTTCCAAAAGGCATAGTTTGTGCTTGTAAACAATGGGGATTTATTTGTTGAGAATCCTTCTTGACTAGCTATCTTGGGGACCTGTGATCTCTTTCCAGTTGTTAAACTGATACAAAAGGAACTTGGATCTGATACCAATTGTTGAACCCCTTAGTTAAACTAAGAGGAGGGGGGGGGGGGGGGTGAATTAGTTTAATGCATTCATGGACTTTTAAACTTTCTTTTATACTTATTTACACCTACATTTCATTATCAGCTTAATGTACAATGGAACAACAATATTTATAAGTGAGAATCAGGTATAAAGCAGATTAAATACAGAATATCAATGCATAATTATCATGCACATAGACAACAGATATAAGTGGAAACCCATTAGGGAGAAAACCACATATTATGATTGTTGTGATGCAAAGGAAAGCTCCAACTCCCTCTCATCACTGATTTTCTGTAGGCTCCAACCTACAGGAGGCTACTACCTCAATTCTACAAGCTATAACTTGCAAGGAAGCTCCAACTCCCATCTATTTTATGCAGGCTACAACCCACAGGAGGCTCCTACCTCAGCCAGCTACAACTAGACATCTATCAAGCTACAACTTGATATGGAAGCACCAAATTCCTCACACTACAATGAAAACACATGTTGATTTACCTGGATATCATCTCTGTTCTATTCCTTCTTCACTGCTGTCGTCCAGCCTTCATATCTACCTTATATCATCTCTGGATCTACATAGCTTCTCTTTCTACTCTTTGTTGAGCCCCAAGATTGTGCTTTCTTTCATCTTACTTTACCTCATTTTCCTTTGTCCATTGTTATCCCAGACCCAAATGATCAATGAAATTAGTTAAAATTACTTTTATAATGATTAACATGGCTAACTTGCTAAGTTTTGTGATTTTGTCATTGTAATGCATTTTGACCGGAACTAGCTGCAGAATGCAGACATTCCGTAGCTAACCGGAAATTCTGCAGTTGTCTTCACGTTCAAGCATGTTCCAGGTGTCCTCTCAGGAAAAGCCACACATGGGTATATTCCACATTATGTCCTCATTGTTCGTTGCTCACCATGAAGACTGAACCAAATTCTGGACGTGGTTTTGGTACGTGGGAACTCATTTAAGGAGGCAGACTTCTAATAGGACTGTCCTAGTCTAGATGTTCTTTGTTCCTTTACGCTGCCATCTTTAGAGTCCTAGTACGATTTTGATAAGGAAAGACAATGATCCTCGTATTGTTGCAAGTTCTGTTATGTAGATTGGTTATAAAAGCACTCGGGAAACCAAGAGACAGCTCTAGATTTTGCTTAGATTTTATGTATTGACTGCTATATTTCTGAAGACCGAGACTACTCTGTTTCAAGTTATTTTTCCTTTAATGAAGAAGACAGTATTGCTTTGAACGTGTTGAGTTGATTTGGAGTTAGATTCCGTCTGGTGGTAGAGGGCCCCTGCCTCCTGCACGGCTTTACTTTCGTAATCTAGATAAGTATCTTAGTCATTTTCACGTTTTTGAAGTTTGAGTTCATAGTTAATTTCATTAGCCACTCTAGCTATACTTGTTCTAAGAAACTCTTCCAAAAGAAGAAACTCTTCCAAAAGATCATGATAATGAATGGGAAACGGCTGTAGTGTTGTAGGATTTATTTGTAATTTCTTTTGTTCATTATTACAGTTGAACTTATACTAAGCAAACTCTTCCAAAAAATCCTTATGATGTCTAAGGCATGACTGTGATACTGAATGTTTCAGTTTTTTGTTTGCACTAAGTAGCATAGCTGATCTTACTCTTAAAACGCTCTTCCAAAATATCATAATGATGGGTAGGAGATAGCTGTGATGTCTTAGTTTTTAAATTGCTTTCAGTCTTTATGTTTGCATTTGCACTGAATTGTACAGCCAGGATTATTCTAAGAAGCTCTTCCAAAACACCATTCATGATGGACAAAACAGGCTGTAGAATCCCATAGATTAATGCATGATAACTTAGTTAGGGTACTCCGGAGTCAAATTGCATTCAATTCATGCTCTGTCATTTTGTTTTAAGTTTGATAATGGCTTGTTAGTTCAGCACTGGTTTAGACTAGTGACATCTTAGTTCAGTTTTAGCTTAGCTCATTGTATTGTTGTCATCCATTGTATATTAGATTACATTAGTTGTTAAACTTAAACAATACGGCCTTCATTATTTACAAAATCTCTTTTTGTTCCAAATCCATAATTGACTCATAACCATCTGAACAGAAGACAGTATCATCTCAAGGCCTGAAGTACTTTTGCAACTTCTTCATAAACAAAACCTTTCCTCAAAAGACTACTTTAAAAATAAATCCATAACTTTTGAATAAGATTTAGTGATGTTAACCTAAGTTGCAGAATAGAATTAGGAGCTAGTCTTAGAATAGAGATCTTATGATGTTAACAATATTTTTCTCCAAATGTGTTTCAACAAATCTTTAACCATGGATAAAATGTTGTATCATTATAAGCTGATTGTTTAATTATTTAGTTAGGAGAATTTGTATACTTAGCTGACCATTTCTCAAGCTCTCCCAAAATACCTTTGATGAAAGAATTGGACAAGTTAAGTTTATGTTGTGATTCATTTTCTTGAAGTTATTATCAAGCTTTGTATTCTGCTTAGTCATAGTTTAGGTTTGATTCTGTTTCAGTATTTGCATTTTCATCTGTCATTTGTCATCAACCAATTAGGCTTCACTCTGTTTTAACCAGTAGCTTCTTTCCACTAGCTTTTTAGTCATTTTCCTTGTGAACATAAAAACCATCAAAAGACCAAAAACATCATAAAACACTAAACACAACGCATTAGGAGACAAACGCCTAGGCACATACAGTGCACTTCACTTCAGCAGTTTACCAACCCTGGTTGACAATTAAATGAACTCAATTTAGGAGACTAGGTTGAGCACAAACATTTTGGCGTCGTTGCCAGGGAAGTGAAAACTAGGTAACCTTTGTTTCTTAATTCCCAAAAACAATTATATGCGTAGAGAGAGAGATTCAAGGGGTAGATTCATAAGCAGCAGAAACAGAAATTTGATTCCTAGAACACCACTTGTTTCACCTAGACCAAGAGCTAGTACACCTTCAACTTAGACCCATATTCCATCCTTTACTGATCCTGGACTTCTAGAAGACTTAAGATCAGATATCCCATTAGAGAAACCTTCCACTTCATCCACTAAACCTGCCTTAGAAGAAGATCTAAAGACTCCTGTCAGGGATACAAACTTTTCCACTTCCACAGGAGAGTCAAACATGGCAGAAGAAGGGGGAGGAGGAGTCTTTAATGGAGAACACACATTATTTGGAGGTAGAGGTAGAGGAGAAGGAGGTAGAGGTACAGATGGAGGAAGAGGTAGAAGAGAAATAGGAAACTCTTTTGGGTTCCCTATAATTGATGAAGAAACCAATACAACCATGAAAAACATTTCACCCTCTGTCCTTCCAAACTTCTATGGACTTAAAACTGAAGATCCTGAAACCTTCCTATTTGAATTTGAAATGCTGTGTAGAACTTATGACTACTTACAAGATGCTCAAAAACTTAAATTATTTCCTTCAACATTAAAAGGAGCAGCATTGAAGTGGTTTATGAGCTTGATCAACAGTTCTATTAGGACATGGGAAGACATGAAACAAGCATTTCTAGAGAGGTATTTGGATTATTGTATGCCGGTCAATCATAAGGAAGAAGTGTTTAAGATGGTACAAAAATAAGATGAAAACTTGGAAGATTTGTTGGAGAGATTTCATTACAACATCAAAAGAGAAAAAATGGAAAACCTAGATCAAGACACCTTAAAAGCTCTTTTGTTGAAAACAATTAGGGATTAATGGTTGGATATCCTTAACATGATGGGAAAAGGGGATATATCACAGCTCACATTACCTAAAATATCTGAGTTATGTATCAACCTTTCAAGAGGGAAATCTAAAACTGTCAAAGGTCCAAGAGATCCCGCTCTTGCAAGGGCAAGTAAGTCTGCTTCTGGGACAGTAAGTAGATCAGAAATAGGACACATGCTTGATGATTTTAAATCTAACATCTTAGGGAGTCTTAGTGAACAAATAGACACCCTCAAGATACAAAACAAGAAAAAGGCTGAATCTGATGCCTTGGCAATCTTTTGTCCCAAATTTAGAAAGAAACATGCCTTGAGAGAGTGTCCTTTGGATGTAAAAGTTGTAGAAACCTATGTCATTTGTTCTGAAAAACATGAGACCAAGAATTTTCCTTCTCTTCCTGGTCTCAAAGCTGTCTTTCAGGAGGAAACTCCTACAGATTCCACAGAATCTCTTAATTTTGTCTCTAGAAGACCTTGGCAGGGACCTCAAACACAAGGATTCCAGGATCAAATGTATAATCAACCTCCACCTTGGAATTCTTGGCAGCAACCTTGGCCCCAATTTCAAAATCAATCTCAAGCTTGGGCACAAGGAGCACAAAATCCCTTTGGAAGATACTCTCAGTACTATCAGTATCCACCATCCTATCCACCATACCCACATTTTTATCCTCAAAATCCTCAACAACATCATCAGAACCTACCACATCAAAATCAACCACTTCCATTACCATTCCCTCAAAAATAAAATCAATTGCCTGCTCAACCCATACCAAACCCCAATAATAAAAATCCTCATAACACATACATGATAGAATGCCAACAGTTTCCAACTTATTTAATTACTCCTTTGGACCTTAGTGATGTTCAACTTAGGTCTGGAAGAATACTTGAAAAGAGGAAACCTTCTGTGATCATACAAGAACAAGATAACTCTGAGGAAGACTCTCTACGAGTGAATAAAATTCTTGAGGAAGACACATCTTTTCAAGACCCAAACACTGAAAAATTAAAGCAAAAAGATCCAATAATTTCAACTCCTCTATTAGAGAAACCATCCACATCAACTTCTATACCTCCCTTTCCAGAAAGATTACAAATTGATAGAGGTGTAGAAAAACAAATTATGGTGCCTAATTATGATTTCCTAGATGAGCTGAGAAATGTTTGCATTAAAATTCCATTATTACAAGCCATCAAGGAAATTCCAATTTTAGCCAAAACAATAAAGGAGTTTAGTATGAAGAAAACAAGAAAAAGAATAAGAGAAACAAAGAAAATTCAATTGGCAGGAAAAATAGCAGACATTATGATGGGCAAGATTTCTATTCCAAAGTATCTTGACCCAGGAAATCCAGTTGTTAAAATTCACATCAATGGAATTGAAATCCAAAACACACTCATTGATTTAGGAGCAGCAATCAATATCATGAGTAGACAAATCATGGATAAACTGAAACTTCCTAATCTTCTCTTTACACCCACACTATTACAATTAGCAGACAGATCTATGATCAAACCAGATGGGGTAATAGAAGACATTCCAATGTCCCTAGATTCTTGGGAGTACCCTGTGGATTTCATGATCCTAACTCCTAAGAATAATCTAGGAGGCCATCCTGTTATATTAGGAAGACCTTGGTTGGCTACAGCTGATGCTTTTATTAGTTGTAGATCCGGTGATATGTATATCTCCGATGGTAGTTCAACTAAGAAATTCACTTTATATCCTCCAGCTAGGACAATTACAGATCTAGATGACACTCAATGGATAGAGGATGAAGAATATTTACAACCTCTCTTCACAATTTCAGAAATTAGTGAAGATAATCAAATTCTGAATACTCTAGAAAAATTTGAATCCTCTCCAGAGCACAAACACTCTCTTCTTCTTATTATTTCACTCTCTCACCTCTCTATGCATATGACAGTAACATCATTTATATAGATCACCTCATAATTGTTTTCATTCCATATGGGAATATGATATGAACAGGTATGAATCTTTGCCTTCCACCTTCTCATTTTCTTACCCAGCACATTCAGAATAATATAACAGTATGTACACATTTCAGTATTACATTGGAGTTTTTCTTTTCCTACGGATACTTGCCTTTGCATCACAAAAAATATACAATAAATAAAACATTTACAGCTACAATCAATTATTTCACTCAACCCTTTTGGTTTCTTAGCCTTGCTGAGTGTTTGTCCTCTTCTGCTTGTTGTCCTCTTGTCTTTTCAGTTTCTGTCGTTATATTTTAACTGTGCTGCATAAACACATTTTTTCCTGACTTGACCCATGTTTTTGAATTTCAAATAATGCTAATATATCTCCTTCTATTTCCCGACTCTGCCTATTATATTTAACCATAGCGTTAAAATTCTGTGCACGCACTATCCAGTCTCTCTACTCGAGTCCATTCTCTTACGTTCAGATTTTCGTTTGACTTACTGCCGCAACACTGTTCTGCACTTAGAGTCGGTTCTTACCTGAGTCTGCTCCCATTCAAATTTCCTTTATATATCTGATTCTTTTGCCAGCATTCATTATTTTCTTCATAAACCAAGTCATCCTCTTCTTCCAACATTTTCTTCATAAAACCACATTGTCCCGGACTTGAAATGCATCAAATCTTAACTTTAAACTTTATCGCATCTGGTCTCATATCGCATTTCGGCGTATCAAAGGTCTTACATTATAATTCCCTTTTCCACCTCTGATGCGAATTAACAAAGAGAGGGATCTACATGCACACTTAACTATGGTTGTAGGGTCACACAACACAGTGACCAATCATAGCGCATCGCATTTTTCTTGCCCGCAAGTTTTAACGTTTTGCAATAAACGTATCTCCTATTTTCTGCGATATGTGATCGCATCGCATCGCATCCAGCTTACCGTGCAAACTCTTAAGTACAAACCATAAAATTTGTGGTGTGCGCTTATGCACAATGCCGAGACGTGGTCTCCCCTCGTCGCATCACATATTCCAATCTTTACCGCATTGCAAAAAACATACCATTCCTTGCGATATCTTTGAAGTTATCTCCTATTTCTTGCGCTATGAAATGTTGCGCAGTGTTGACACGTGTCCCTTCTCCATTTCACATCACACACAAAATAACTTACCTTGTGATGCCTTATTGTTATCCTTTAAGCGTTGCGATGTGCGATGTGTGGTTCTCCATCCGTCGTTGATCTGCCCCCAGATCTAACGGTCCTCATATGATCACACTTCTCACTTTATAAGTTTTACTTTGTGGTTATACTCTATTTCTTGCGATATGCGATATTGTGTTGTGCTACAGTGTGTCCCTTCTTCACTTTGCATCGCAACTGATTTAACTTACCTTGCAACGCTTTAACACTTACCCGCTATTCTTTGCAATTTGCGCTTTTGATCTCCGCCAATGCGATCATTACCGTTGATCTCCCTAGATCTATGGTCCTCATTGCTGCTGCCATTTACAATTGGTTTATGCCTCACTTATCTTGTGACAAATCTTATCCGTTCATATCTTTCCTTCCCTTCTGCGATCTAATCCCAACTATCCGATCGCCTTCACGCGACTCTTCTTCGCCTCTTCTGCCGACTTTAATCTCAACCGTCCATCTCTCACTTTTGGTTTTGCGATCTAATCCTGATCGTTCATTCACCTCCCTTGGAATTCCTCAAAGAATTCTTTGCCTTAGTCTATTTTTCATTTGTTTACACTATCCCGCTCGTCTATTTTTCATTTGTTTACACTATCCCGCTCTGTGACTCCAGATCTTGCTACTCTCGCCTCTACCTCTCGGCTCTCACCTCTCTCGCCTCTTCCTCTCTTCTGTCGCCTCTTCCTGCTTTTGATATGTGTAGGATCTCTGGTCCTCACTGTGTCTTGCAAATCCAATTGCCTTTTGCTATGCGTTGAAGCAATTTTCTGCCTCTCTACTTCATCCATTGCCTCTGTTGCATTCGCTGCCTCTGCTACCTTGCTGTTTTGCTTCCTATGCTACCTCTGCTTCTTTGTTGCCTATGCTGCCTCTGCTTCTTTGCTGCTTCTGTGACTCTCTCCTTTTCTGCCTTAAAAAGAAAAAGGATTTTCTAGGTATAATCAGGTAGCAGTAGAAAAAGAAGATCAGAATAATACTGCTTTCACGATGCCCTAGGGCACCTTCATGTATGCAAGGATGCCATTGGCCTTATGAATGCAGGTGCAACATTTCAAAGGGCCATGGACATAGCCTTCGTTGGTGAAAATTTTGTAGTTATTTTTTCTAGATGATGTAATTATTTTCTCAGGTTCAGATGATGAACACTTGGAGCATTTGCAAAAAAAAATTCGAAAGTGCGGAAATTTTGGTCTGTCATTAAATCCCAAGAAATTTTTATTTGACTTAGAAGAAGGTAAATTATTGGGTCACGTAGTTTCTAAACAAGGAGTAAATATTGACCCAGCAAGGGTGAAAGCCATCCAAATGATTCCTTTACCCAGAAGCAAGAAAGATATCCAGAGATTCATAGGAAAAATCAACTTTCTGAGGAGATTTGTGCCCAATTATGCTGAGATCGTGAGAAGTATAACAGATATGTTGAAGAAAAATGTAGAAGCAAAATGGGATAAGGAAGCAAGAGATGCATTTTCTAGAATAAAGGAAGCACTACAGTAAGCTCCAATTATGATTAGTATAGACTATCAAAAATCCTTTCAGGTATTGTCATTTGCATCCCCAACTACTATCGTTGTTGTGTCGTTGCAAAAACATGAAGATAGTAAGGAGCAACCATTTGCATTTTCAGTAAATTTCTCAGAGATGCTAAGCTCAAATACAATATTTTGGAGAAACAATTATATGCGTTGGTCAAAGCACTGAAAGCCTTTAGGACTTATGTGTTATAGTCCCAAATAACTACTTATGTTCCTAATTCTGCTGTGAAAGACATGCGGGTCCAAGTGATGTTGAAGGAAAAAGGGGGAAGTGAATAGAAAAAATCCAAGAGTATGATTTGGACATCAAACCCACCAAGCTAGTCAAGGGACAGGGGTAAGCGAAGTTGTTGACAGAGACAAATTTTTGAGCCTTGTGAATTAATCTGTTGGCACCAATGGATGTAGTTGTTAATGAAGAAGGTCAAAGCAATTCCAAAACAGGTATTCAATATATATATATTTTTTTTTTATTGGTATAAAGATATTGTGCATTACCTATGTTTCTTTTCATGTCCAACTTCACTAAATAGAACAAAATACAGAGCTCTCAAGCTCAAGTCTCGGCCATATGTTATTGTAGAAGCAAAGATATACTGGAAAGATCTTGTCGGTATTTTGCTGTTATGTTTAACTGATGGAGAATCTATTGAAGTCACCAAAAAATATCATGAAATTATGTGTGGAGGACATTATAGTTGGGAGGTCACTACTCATAAAATTCTCAATTCAGGATTCTATTGGCCAATATTTTTTGCAGATGTTTATAGACTGGTCAGAAGTTGTCAGAAGTGTCAGTTGTTTGTTGAAAATAAAAAACTTGCTCCATTACCTCTCATCCCAATATTTATTGAAGAACCTTTCAGGAAATGGGGATTGGATTTTATTGGAGAGATCAATCCACCATCAAGTGGAAAGTTCAAGTGGATTATGACTACCACTGATTATTTTACAAAATGGGTTGAAGAAATACCCACCAATAAAGCGAATGATCAAGTAGTGATGAAGTTTCTAGAGGAAAAAATTTTCAGCAGATTAGAATGTCCAGTCAAAATTGTGACTGATAATGCTCAGGTATTCAACTCTTATCGTTTCATTAATTTATGTCAAACATATAATGTAATTTTATCACATTCCATAGCATATCATCCCCAAGGGAATGGATTGGCAGAGTCTTCAAATAAGACATTTGTCAAAATCTTGAAGAAGACAATCACCGAGAATCAGAAGGGTTGGGATGTGAAGTTGAAGTTTTCCCTCTGGGCAGTTCGAGTCACTACCAAGATATCTACTGGGAAGTCTCCCTATCAACTGGTTTATGGAACTCAAGCACTATTTCCTACTCAGCTAGCCAAACCAGTGATTTCTTTCCTTCAAGAAGCTGAGGAAGAACCTAATTCTCTAGTAAGAAGATTGAACAAAATAATTGAATCAAGTGAAAACAGAAACAAAGTCATGGATAACTTGATTAATTATCAGGAAAAGATGAAGCCTATATTTGACAGAAAAGAAAAATAAGTTCTCTTTCAAGCAGGAGATTTGGTACTGAGATGGGACACCAGATGAGAAGAAAATGGGAAGCATGGTAAATTTTACCCTCTCTGGTATGGTCCATACAGAATCTCTGAGGCAAGCTCAAATAACACATTCATTTTGGAAGATCTAGATGGAGAGTTAGTACAGCTGTCTATGATAAATTCTTCGAAGTGCGATGTGCGATTCCAGGTGGGACTCGATCGCATAGCACACATCGCAAGTTTTAAGAGATAAGTGCTAAGGAAAATTTAAAGATAGAAAAATGAGAAGTGCGATGTTGGCACGGACGTGATGTGGTTCCAAGATGAAATCTAAAGTATTTCAAGTCCGAGCTTATGATTTTTTTGTGCCATTTTATGAAGAAATAGGAAAAACACAGCAGAGAGACTCGGGTAAGTGACCCAATGTATAGAAAATGAGAAGAGAAGACTAAACACAGCAGGCACGTGCAGAAGAGGCAGAGTCGGTTAGCACGTGACATGATGACAGCGTTTGAAATGCAAAAGGCATAAGCAGAGTCAGGCAGGAGAACATATAGTGGCACTTTGGGAAGCACAATAGCTGGGTCAAGTCGGGCACTGAGGCATTGTTAGATAATTGTGCAGCAACCTCATCATAACCAGAAAGGCCACCTCAGCACTTCGGGAGGACGCACCTGCAACATCTGATTCAGCAAAACGAACAATATTTCCAGTTTCAATTTGTTTTCTTGGTATGATTGCATAAGTAATCTTAACATTTTAGGTATTTGAGTAGTTTCAAGAAGTTCAGCAGTTACAAACTACTTTGATGTATTTAAGTAGATAGAAATAAAGAAAATAGGTTCTGAGTTTTGGACCTCTGGATGACTGTTAATTCCGTACTGAATTTTATGAGAAATTAATGAAAGAAGATCAAGTTTCCTACACCTTTTGATGTTGAAATGTCTTTCTAGTTTCACTCTGTCTTTATTCTTCTTTGAATGAAGTGAAGTAATGTAGTAGTCGGTCTCTTAATTAAATTTGTGAGTAAGAGTTAAATAACCTTAATTTGCGCTCCATCACTCCATCTCTTCTCTCTTCACAAACTCCTAATGAAATTTTAAAGTAATAGATTCTGTGTTGACAACATATTATTTCGAGTTTCCTCTCTCCATGAATTTCCTCTAAAACTTAAAAGTGGTAGAATCTATGTTTTCAGCATATCATTTTGAGTTTCCCTTACAGTTCTTCTTTTCATTTCATTCAAATATTGGGAGTTTATGGCATTGTGAAGGCTTTCATTATATCAGATTATTGAGGGTATTAAGTAATTAAATTCCAAAGGTGTTAAACAGAGGCCATTTGATATTGGAATTTTGACATACATTTATAAAATTTCTTAAGCACTAATTCCTTACCATAGCCAAGGGATTGTTTCTTGGGATACAACAAGATGGATCGTCTCTGTCTGCAGAGAGGATTTTCCTGCATAACACCCACCATCTTCCTGTAAATAGTAGCATCCACTAATTCACCTGAAGTAGCATCTTCCTTCCTCCAGTTTCCTGTAAGAAGATTCTCCATGGTTTTTTTTCCTTCCATGTGTAACTTCCTCAGAATCTCCTTGGCATAATTTCCTTGAGATATAAATAGCTCCCCATCTCTTTGCCATATCTCCAATCCAAGGAAATAGTGCAAGAGCCCCATGTCCTTCATCTCAAATTTTCTTGCACAATTTTATGAGCCGCTCATCACCTGTCAGTATTAGATCATCAACATAAAGTGCAATAATCAGAATCTTACCATCAACCATAATATGATATAGGTTCACATCCGCTTCACTCCTTTTGAAGGCTAGCCTAGTGAAATAGTTGTCAATATTGGTGTACCAAGCATGGGGTGCTTGGTTCAGTCCATACAATGCTCTCTTGAGTCTGCACACATGTGACTCCCTGTCTCAGGTCTCAAAACCTTATGGATGTTTAACGTACACTTATTTCTCAATAACTCCATTGATAAAGGTTTTCTTTGCATCCATCTGATTTATCTGTCATCCCATCTGCACTGAGAGTGCAAGGATGGATCTAATTGATGAGTACCTTGTGACTAGTGTAAAATTCTCATCATATTTGATCCCCTCCACCTAAGAGAACCCTCTGGCCCCAAATCTAGCCTTGTGTTTCTCCACACTTCCATCTGTTGCATGCTTCACCTTGTAGACCCATCTGGATCCTACCACTGACTTCCCCACTAATCTTGGGACAACTTCCCATGCATTTTCCTAGTAATTGAGTCATACTCCTCAACTATGGCATCAACCCATATCAATTGTTGCATTTATTCCTAAAAAGAGGATGCTTCTATATCAATACATCTGCTCATAAGAGCCATGCATCCAGTGTACCTCTCTGAAGACCTTCTATGTCTGCGCTATGATGTGCGTGCTCCCACATTCTCTCTCGCATCCAACAATAATTTTTTAGCCTCTCTGGCGCGCTTCCTTCCATCTCTGGTGGAAGGCTCTGCATGAGTGGTTTCTACCACTCTCTATTCCTCTGCTTGTGGCTAATCCATATCCTGAGGTTCATCCTTTAGAGCTAAGAGCTCCTCAACTACATGCAACTCAAGCTCCCTCTCAAGGGATAATCGCATGGCTTTGTCTTCATAAAACTTCACATCTCTTCTGACCACTATCATCTGATCTGCTAGCAATTACACCCAATAGTTATGAGGTGTATCAGTGTACCCAAAAAATATCCCCAACTTTTTTGTTGGCTCAAGCTTCTTCCTAGCATCTTTGGTCACAAGGAAATATACATATGAGCCAAAAAATTTAAAATATGAAACATATGGTTTCTTACCTGAAAGCTATTCCTCTAGTGTACTCATCCCAATTGTCTGATGAGAACTCTCGTTCCACACAAATATTTTTGTATTGCATGTCTCTACCCACAAATGCAATGGTAGGCCCTGATCATGCAACATAGCTCATGTTTCTCCCACAATAGTTCTATTCTTTCTCTATGCAACCTTATTATGTTGTGGGTTATGAGGTGCAATCAATTCTCTTTGAATTCCTTCGGAGACACAGAATTTATTGAATTCATTAGAGATGTATTCCCCACCGTTGTCACTCCTCAGAGCCTTCACCTTCTTCCCTGTATCTTTCTCGACAAGTGCTTTGAACTCACAAAACATGGAGAATGTTTGATTTTTCTTCTGCATGAAGAAAATCCAACACTTTCTTGAAAAATCACATAATACTTGTGCTTTGTTGCGGAAGTTGTTGAGAACATTCCACACACGTCTGAGTGAAATCTCTCAAGGATTTTCACTGTTCGACTTTCCTTATCGTGAAAGGTGGCCTTTGTATGCTTCCCCATAGTACAACCTTTGCATGTGTCTCTCTGTGCAAGTGTACCCTTTGGAAGCCCTGTATAAATATTCTTTATGATCCTCAAAGAGATGTGGTGAAGATGACCCAACCTCTTGTGCCATAACTCACCAATTTCTCGGTTCACCACCTTCTCTACTTTATTTCTCAATGCTACGCAGTCATCCACATCAATTTTGTAGAGTTTCTTCACCTAAACCGAAATATTTTTCACCTATCTCGTGGCCTTGTGATGAAGGAACGCCTTTCCTTCACTGAAAATCACATCATATCCATGATCTTCCAACATAGCAACAAAAACCAAATTATTCTTTAAATTGGGTAAATGCATGACATCTTTTAGTATGAGGGGTTTACCGAACTCTCTGGAAAGTAACTCTGCCAATCCTGATAGTGCTATACCTCCCATCATCACCCATCTTGATCTGCATCTAGAGATCCTTATCCTCCAAGCTACTGAAGAATTATTTGTTTCCGGTCATGTGGAATGAGGCACCATTATCCAAGTACCATAGAGATCCCAACATTGATGACACAATGCATGTGATGAGGGTGAAGTAAAACTTGAATTTTGAAGCCAAAGCTTCACATGTTGCTCCTCCTGATGCCTTCTTGTTGTTCTTCTTTTGTGGAAAAATTGTGGCATAATGTCCATGCTCATGAAAGTAGAAACATTTCACCTTTTACAAGTCTCGCTTCTTGATTTCCTTGCCGGTCTCGGATTTTGAATGGGACGCCTTCCCTTTTCCTTTCTTTGCCTTTCCATCCAAGGCACAATTTTCCTCATCATCAGTCTTTGACAAGGATCCATCTCTGGTGCTCCGCCTAATTTATTCTTGTGCCAAATTGGACCAAAGTCGCTCCCAATATGGTATCTTCTCCCTCCCATTAACAAAGTCCTGGTAGTTATTCCAACTCCTGGGAAGGCCTAGAAGATTGAGACTCACCAAATCATTTATGGAAACAGAGACCCTAACAATTCAGAGATCATCTTGACATGTGGTGAACTTGGTCATGTATTTTTGGATCATGTCTCCCTTTTCCATTTTGATCTTCCTGAGCTTGTCTTTCAGCACTAGCTTCATGTGGTCAATTCTATTCTGATACAGATATTTCAAGGCCTTCCACATTTCATATGGAGTCACTTTCCCATGGAGGCTCGAGACAATATGGTATCTAACTCCCTATAACAATATCCTTCTCGCTTTCGCAACATTCTTCTTCCATTAATCAAGAATTTGAGCATCTGTTGCTATGAGTTGCGGGACATCAGCATCTATGAAAGCCTTCAGTCTGTTGTCCTCAAGAACTTCCTCCATCCTATCCTTCCATGCAATATAATTTGAATTTCCCTCCAGTGCATATTTGAGTCTCAAGCCATTGAAATACATCTTGATCTGATGTTGGATACTGAAGAAATAATCTGCAAATTCAAACCTGATCAAAACAAACTTTTCTCTTCTCTTCTTATTGTGATTCATAGCACTCTGATATCATGTAAAAAATCTAACCATGGGGATTAAATCTGATCTTATGATATACTAAAACAATATATTGAATCCCTTAAACAATTTTTGGAAACAAACACTATCGCATAATCACATAAACAAGTAACAGAAAGAGAGAATCAATCACACAACACAATATGTGTTTGGGGAAATCACACTGCCTAAAATCCCGCAATCTGTATATTGTATAAATTCAAGGATCGTGAAACAATGCAATGATTTCTCTCACAAGATAACTCATGCACTAAGCCAATTGTCTCACACTAATCTAGGAAAAATTTGACAAATAATTAGCCAATTCTCTAGCTATTCTCATCTTGCCTTGCTCACACATTTCGAGGAATTAATTCCCCATTAAATAGGAAAATCTCTTGCCCTGACTGCACAGTCCATCCAAGGTCTCCAACTGACTCTATAACTGACCTCTAGAATTTTCTAATTATACAACTAATATTTATCTCCCCTTTAACCTCTGTCTCAACTGGGTCTTCCTCAGAACTAACATGCAGCAGCTATTTATAGTGTAATATCAGTTAACTGATTGATCACTCATTGTGAATTAAATCAGATTTAATTCACTGAACCTTTCATTATCTCATCACTCAGTTAGAACTAGTTAAACTGATTTTAACTCAATTAATTGAGTTAACTAATTATAACTCATGCATAACTACAACTGGACCCCCTTAAATATTGGAATCACTCTACATGCATCCTCTCTAGCCCTCAACTCGAATTTCCTAGGCTAACTCAATCATTATGACTTGGTTAACTAATACAAGTTGTTATGGGATGAAATTACAATTTCTCTTCTAATTTAATTGATGGAAAATTAAATTAGAAGCCTCGCTTTGGGGTGCCATTTCAACAAACAGAAACCTCTACGACCTGCTACAGAACCCGCAGAGGTTATCCCAATCATTCACCTAACCTATCCCTAGGTCCCACTGATATTGCATGAGTAAAACCCTTGGACACTACCACAAGACTACATTCATGATTCTGGGAGGCTCTGGACACACGCATAAGCTTGCATGGTTGCGTCTAGGGACTAAATTACCCAAAACTATGCTTGCGTTCATGGGATTTAAGGCACTTTTCAAGCCCAAAATTCCGACCACTTCCCAGAACTTGTTGTAACTTCTAAAATCCATAAAACACATAATGACAACACTAATAAACCAAAAATTTGCTCTGTGACTAAGCCTAACCATCCCCAACTAGGATTGACATTATGTTTAACACTTGGAATGAATGAAATATACAGGTCTAGGATACAATACAGAGCATGAATGATTGAAAACTCTTGAGAGAAATTACAAGAAGGATCACCACCCTCTTCCTTGAAATGATATGACATCAATTAGGTCTTGCATCCATAATTTTAAAAATTACAAGTAAATACATGAAATAACCATGACATGAACCAGCATTTAAACATGCTTATAACCAACATAAAACAATGGAAATCATAGTGAAAATATAGCCATTAAATCCACATAATAATAGGTACAAGAGCAAGAGAAATTAGCTTCCATTAAACATAGGAAAATACTGACTAGGTTCGGGACTTCCACGTTCCACCCAACCATAGACAGGGTTGAGCCAAATCTCTCTTCATCCAGTCACCCCCGTGCCATATTCCAAGCATGAATGTGGGATCTCATGGATAAACCAATCCAAAAAAACCAAGGGAATCCAAAGGATAAACCACATCCACCCTCACCATACCATGATCATGTCAAGTTGGTGCTCTGATCACAAAATTGAGAAAGACTTGGAAATGTCATCCAGAATCCATCACTATCCTTGAGGAATTTTTTGTCTCCCTTTCTCTTAGGATTTACCACAATCCAATTCTGGATCACTAGGCCCTAAAATGAGACACCTCCCTCAGGCTTTACCATGTATCCCACCAAAACCAGTCAAGGGATTCCTAGATCTTTGGGAATGAACCTTCAGACCACCTCTGCCCCAGATTCTGAAATCCATCCCAAAAATGCAAAGCTCAAAACCGAGATCAAAATCCCAACACAACATGGCATCTAGAAAAAGGCAAGGCAAGGCTAAAAACCACTGTCATAACCCCACAAAACCATGCCACCGAGAGCAAAATAACCAAATATCAACAAGCATAAGCCATGCATGTCCAAAACAACTAGGAAATCACACTTGAAATATGTTATCGGGAAGTATTCATGTGGAAGCAGCTAGATCCCGCTCTTCCTTTCTTGATATTTTCTTTTTTTTCATTTCCTTGTCCTTTCTTTGTTTTCTTTTCTCCTCCTTAGCACAATTTTGAATTGCTCCGAGAAAACTCTAAGTATCCAAGAGTGTGTGAGAGACCTTTTTATCAATGAGGCCTCTATTTTCTTCATTTTCCATTAATTTCCTTCATTTTCCTCCTCACATATAGCCTATGACCCTTTACCTTCCTTTTCTCCTAATTTCGTTTATTTTTATAAATAAATGTGCCAAAAATACTTTTTACCTCTTTAATTCCTTAGCCATTTCCTTTGCCACTTTTCCTTAGCCATAAAGACATATCCAGTGGTGCCCACTAGCATATTTTTCCCAACATTCAGCTTGGAATAAGTGTCCCTTAACCATGGTCTTATTTTTTCCTTTATTAACTTTTATTACATGAACTTTTGGCCCGAGTCTGTTACATCTCTTGAATTCATGCCAACTTAACTCTTTTGTCTTGATGTCTCTGACTCGTTTTACATATTCCCACCAGATATTTTCTTTCCCTTTGAGGCTAAAGATATCTATTATGGCCTTCATATTATTTGTGTACTCATGCAGCTCAAAGAAATTATTCATGCCAAGTAACCAAGCCTCGACATCCTCAGTTTTCTTCAAATATCCATCAAAATTAGGTGGCTTCGCTTTCTTAAACTTATCCAAAAATTACCCCCTATCACTCCTCTTGTAAGGATGATAACAATGACGATCATAGTGCATGTCATAACTAGAACTATAATAGTACTGGTGTCCATCACCTCTCCTATCTATAGTATCCAAAAATCTACCATCTCTGATCATGTCATCTCTATCAGACTTGTGATCACCATGAGACTTACTGCCATATGCCTGATTAGTCCCATCCTCCTTTCCATATCTGATCTATAGTGGTCCTTGTCTCTGCAATTCTAACAAACTCTGAAGAATTATTGCATTGACTTCTACTTTTATTTCATGTGCCTGCGTGATTTTTTCATTATCTTCTTTGGAACTCCTTATTTCTTCCTTCAAACTCCTCAATGTGTCTACTAATTCATAAGAGTTCCCAACACCACGTTTCTCATCTGATTCAAAGGGAGAATCTTTGTATTCTACCATTTTTCTAGTCATCTTAATTTTGTCCTACAAGGCATACTATGTTAGCTAACAAAATCATAAACAAACCAACATACCTTAGCATCATTCGGGGAGGATATCTCCTGCAAGATCAACCAATAAAAATAATACATGTATAAACATAATCATAACGACATATAGATATATAACATATGGACATTATTCTAGTTAGAGTCCAGTCATCAATGCATGACCATACCAATCACATACCATGACCTCATGCATGAAAACAACAACCATACCAATGTACACTTGACAATACGTAAGCACTGGACATGCATAAATAATGCATAACCAATCATACACTCATGATGACACATTTCACAACAACACCATCAAATTTCACATGGCGACATCCCTACAACCATGACCAACACCATACATAAGCAACAATCACATATACCACAAACATAAGGAACACATATGCAACTGATATGAATGCATGACCAACACATTGCCCATCCAGTCCGAGGGTTGAACCATGTTTTGGTACCACTATGTAATACCCTCCTCCCACATCTACCCAATTAATCTGCCAACTAGGGTAAACATGTGATGAGAGGCTACTATGATCTAATTCAACCTCCTAGGTCACCTTAAGGAAGTGGAACTGGAACCACACAACTACATAGATCTTATGCACCTGCTGCAAAACACCTAGGAGCCATCCAAACCTTTCAGGAGGTTATCCGCTGAGACAAAATGACCTTTTAGTGCATGAATCACCCAGTTTCTCCCTTAATATGGCAAGAGTGTGACTGAAAACCTCCAAGCGCTCGCACATCATGGGCATGCGTGTGACTGGGGACTTTTTCAAGTAGTTCAGAGCCTGCGACCCCAATTTATGTGCCACTTTTTCAGGCCTAGATCTTAGGTCACTTCCAAGAACTCAATGACACCTTAAGGAATGAAAGATAACAATGGAATAATGATGCAAATGTAATTACTTGAACAATGACTTTACTGGACCCTTACTAGCCATGACAGGAATTTCGTCAAACATGTCACAAATATGCATTCCATAGTTTTAAACAAGATATATGAGCACAGGGGTCTCATATTTATCTGAGAATAGCTAAGAATAAATATGCCTTATATCATTATCTTCATCATCATCTATTAGGTCATATATTAATTTCTCATTCATTTAAAAATCAAAACATAATGAGAACCATACATGTTCACTGTCATAAAACACATTCATAACCAGTATATAAAAAAATATAAATACTAAGGATACAACAAACATAAATTCTACATATAATACAATGCATTTACACATAAATTACCAAGGAAAGAAATTCTTATTAATGAATGCAAAATCCAACTCGGTATGGGATTACCATGTTCCACCCAACCATAGATTGGCTGAGAAAAATTTCTCTTCGACTAATCACCCTCGTGCCATATTGAAAGCATGAATGTGAGACTCAAATCAAAAGAACCAACTAGGGCTTCCTGAGGCTAAACCACCTCACCCTCATCAATAAAAATCGGCTTTATCGCAATCCTCACTAGATCACTAGGCCATAAATAAGCATGGATGCCACTAGATTTCTCCACCTACACCATCAGGAATTTTTCTATCTCCTAGTATCTAGGCTTTACCACAATCCATAGTCTGATCTAGGGATCACTAGGCCATAATCGAGACACCACCCTCTAGGATTCACCATATATCCCACCATTCACTGGCAAGGATTTGTAGGCCTAATCAAGGAACACAATACCTAGCTTTACTGTAATCCACATTCCAATTCAGGGGTCACTAGGCCAGTGGATTTACCACAATCCACAGTCTAGTTTAGGGATTACTAGGCCATATTTTCTTTCATTCATAGATCCACATCACTTAGTTTCGAATCCATCAGGAAATCCAACTCAACCAAAACACGAGAACCCCATCACATCACGGCTATTCAGAAATGGCGAGGCAAGATTGAGGAATGTTGTCACACCTGGAAAAACCCATGCAAATGACAAAAATATAACCAAGAACACACATGCATAACCATGCATGCCAAATCTAGCAAGGAAATCACACATGAAAATCAATACCTGCCAGTAAACTCGTTGTAGTTGCTTGATCATACTCTTCATTTTTTAACCTTTGCTTCCTCTTTTCCTTCTTTTCCTTTCTTGATCCAATGTTGAAATTCTCCAAGAACAATCTAAGTTTCCAAGATTGTGTGAAAGAGAGCTTCAAAACTTAACTAACAAAAGGTACCAACTGATCGTCATAAGCCTTTTTATCAATTATGCCATTATTTTCTTCATTTTCTATTGTTTTCCTTCATTTTCCTCCTCACATGCAACCTATAACCTTTCACCTTCCTTTTCTCCTAATTTCCATTATTTTCATAAATAAATGCCAAAAATGTCATTTTTCCTTTCCAAATGCCTTTTCCATTGTCTTTACTAATTTCCTTAGCCATAATAAACCAAATGAATAGCCACACTAGGATGTTTCTTCCCAACATTTAGCTTGGAATAAGTGTCCCATAACTTTGGTTATTATTTTTCCTTTATTAACTTTATTTACATGGAATTTTCATCAAGGTTGATACCTCCACATTGATTGAAGACAAAATCACACATTTCCCTCATATTATATTGGAGAATGCACCTCACGGTGCAATCAACTGAAATTTTATGATGGAGTTTAAGAATAGCTAAGTGTATCAGCTCAAATTAGGCTAATTGTGAATACTTGTTGGGGAACTATTTTTCATTTCAGTATATGGTTTTGGTATAATTAGTTGGGGGGGAGTGTCTCCTGGCAAGCGATATCATTTTGTATCCTATGTAGATCATAATATAACTTAGCAAAGCTGGATTTGTATAGAAATTGGAAGCCTACATCTCTATCTCATTTATAGTTCAATCTCATCTTCATTTTGATTCTGAGTTTCATGAATAGACCCTATTATATTTGATTCTTGTGTCAAACCTCTCCTCTGGATGCTTGCCAAGAGTGTAGCCTTGACAAACTCCATGTATGTATTTAATGTTAAGTAGGTCGTCAACCACTACTTATTTACTCAACCAATCCAAATAACTATATTTTAGGTGACCAAACCTCTCTTGCCACAACCTACTCACCTAAAATGCATTAGTAAGAAGAGACACAAAATCTAATTTCAGAATGAATTTTGAGAAATAATACAAGCTAGAATGGTGATAAACCTTGCCAACTGTTATCCTAGAAACATATGTCATGTGAGGAATCACTACTACATCTTGAGTGAATTAAACTCATTTCCTTGAACCTGAGAGCGTAATATGGTAGATGGAGAGAATATCTGTGGAGAGCTTAGGTGCACGTAGCACAGTAGGAAATCTCTCATAATCTAGAACAACACTTCATTCTCCACGTGCCTCAATAGGATAATCATCCCCCATCAAAATAGTTTGTCCATCACAAGTCTCCAAGTATGATAAAGTATGAAATGAGGAATCCACATGGTGAGTGACTATTGATTCAATAATCCAAGTGTTAATAGAATAAGTGAGAGCAGTAGAGATGGAAAGAGACAGAAAGTTGAACCCTAGTTTTTTCAAACCATAACGACCTGTGGGATTCATGATGAGGAACCTTCTACCGACAGTCGACACCTTTCCCGACATGAAAATGTTGTTTTCTTAGTGGTGGAAATGGCGATGTAATGGTGTAACTACACATCGGGGGTTGCATGGAGACATACATGGAAGACAACATGGGTCGGTCTGCGTTGGTGGGGGGTTGGGTCACCACTTAGTGTTCAACAGTTTATTCTTCCTACTACCTATAAACTTGGGATGGTGTTTTTAAACATGCTTAGGGCCGTGTTACTGGGTTTCCCACGTTTCTAGAGCCGGGGTTTCAATTTTCATGGAGGGTTTGTAAGATTTTTCTCTGGGTACCATTTTTCCTCGTGGCTATGGCGAGCCGTTACAGTTTTTCTTCTCTAGGGGAGTGCTCTTCACATGCTCGGGTTTTTACTTTTACCACACATACCGCTTCAACTCTTGGTTCACTGTGGGTAGGTTTTCACTTTTACTCCCTATGCGCTTATTTTTTGGGTTCGACTGTCGCTTTATGGTTTTTCTATTAGTATTCGTTGGAGTTGGATTGAAGTGGTTTCGATTTTAGTTGCTTCTGGTCAACCTATTAGTACTGTTGGGGGTTTACTTTGTTGTGGCTTCAGGGGTTTACAAGGGTTACCATCTTCCTAGGGTGGTTTTTGGGAACGACTCAGTGACCGGTTGTGGGTCTTTCCTCTAGTGACTATTGTCTAGTGTTGTTTTCTATCTATTTGGTCCGGGTATCTTAGTCACATGCGAAATGACAGGGAGTTTGTTGACGTGGAACCCGCGGTGGAGGAATCCTCTCTGTCTGGGGCATGGAACCCACTAAACAGAATATCACCCGGGTCACCCTCCTGACCAGGTCTCATTCTGATAAAGGAGGCTTAGATAAGCTTAGCTGGAACCCGATAGAGGGCTTGGTATTCCTGGGTGGTGATATCAAATAAACCCTCATGCCAAGGGTGTTTTTTAGCCCGAAGTAGGTTGCCCTCCTGGTCTCAAAATGTTTTCTTTGGGATCGTTGTGGTCTTATACCCTCATCCGGTAAAGATAAAAAGAAATGGTCGCCTAGGCCTCTGTTCAGATCCGGAGGGTTGGAGGATTTCATGTTGGGTGTGGGGGGAGTTTCATCTGTGGGGTCACGTTCAGCTTCAGAGGTCGGGGTCCATATGTTCCTAGAGATAAAATATGGTTTTTCTCTCTAGAAAGAACACACTTCTCATTTCTTTCAACCAGACGAGAAGGATGAAGCACCTTTCGGGGGACTCTCTGTAAATGAACCTGCAGGAAGGGTGGACTTGGATTGGGGCACTAAAAATTTCCTTGTAAACATCACGGCGGAAGATTTCAGTGGCATTTGCCCCACTAGGGTGGAGGAGGGTCAAGGCCGAGAAGGGTTTTTCAAAGGAATTCACAGTCAAGGATAGTGGTCAGCTGGTATTGGGGGTCAAAAAGGGGGTTTTATGGCTCCTTTTCTTCAACAGGAAGGGGAGAATCCTCCTCTGGGGAGAAAAAATAACTCGTCGGGAGGCTCAAAGCAGAAGGAGGCCTCGTTTGCACTCCTCCTCGCGCCAGTTTTGATCATATTCGAGATTCCCACAAATGAAGAGGAAATGGAGGTCCGAATGGAGCAGGCAATCAAGGATAATAGCGCTAAGAAGGAGGAGGTGACACATAGAGTGGAAGAGAACATTCACGTAATGGATGACATGCAGGACTTGGATCTAGCCCAGACAGAATAGTAGACAGAGACAGCCCCTGTTGATCTAACTTCAGATTTGGTGAGTACTGCCCCTTTCCCCTCTTCTCCTGCATTAAACTCTTTTAATATTTTTTTCAATTATTTGAGTATGCCTGGTCCTTCCAAGCATGATAAATATGTATCCCTCTATGTTAGCAATGTGTCATTAACCATGGACAAAATTATCACTACTGTAACTAATCTTTCTATTAATATTGTCCCTTACAACCTTCGGCCCCAGGACAAAATATTGTTGCAAAAATAAGTTCATGGTGGGTTGGGAGGGTGCCCTGTCATGGAAAAATTAAAAATATTGAGAGGGAGGAAGTTGGATATTTCAAAAGCGAAACTAAAATCCATCATATATATTGTGGATGATAAACAACATTCCCTCAAAGGGGTTCTTAGAGCAGTGGGATCCCTTCCCTTGGTTTCAAAATGATTATTTTTTCCTTCGATTGTAGGGGTCTGGCTAGTGCACCTAAAAAAATAGCCTTCAAAAAACTATGTTCCCAGTACAAGCTCAACGTCATTTTTCTTCAAGAAACTCTAGGTCATGGGGACCTTGTTTCCTCGATATTGGCCTCCCTCTTACCCGGATGGAATTTTATTACTTCTGATGTAAAGGGTCATTCGGGAGGCCTTACCACGAGTCTTAAAAGTAGCACTATGAAGGTTCTAAATTGTTCAAATTCAGACTTTTTGGTTGGTATGGAGGTGTCTTCACTGGACCTAGCTACTAGCCTCACACTTGTTAACATATATGGTCCTTGTAATGATAGGATAAATTTCTGGAATTCATTGTTTAATAAATCTTTCATGAAAACTCCCCATTTGATTATCATATGCGACCTAAACTTTAGTCTAGGGAGATCGGAGGCTTAAGGCCCAAATGCAAGGTCTGACCCCATGGCAGATTTATTTCTCAATAAACTTAGGGATGGGAAGCTCTTTGACCCAAAATTGATTAAAATGGCTCCGACCTGGAGGAGAAATAGAGTGGGTGAAGCTAGAATAGCTAAAAGACAAGATCAGTTCTTGCTCAGTGATGACTTTGCCATATGGAATGAAAACTTTCGTCAGTGTATTGGAACGGGTGGTGAGTCGGATCACTCTCCGATTATCCTTGATTTTTTAGAGGGTCATCAAAGAATTTGACCTCCCCTTTTAAATTCAACTCTGTTTGGCTGAAGGAGGAGGGCTTCCAAAAATTTGTGTCTGATAAGTGGAGCCCGATGACGGAACGAGATGGTAATTTTTCTCAAGCCCTGGTTAACAACCTTTCAAATATGAAAAATGTAATCATTATGTGGGCAAAAGAAAAAGAAAAAAAGGACTCAAAAGAGCTCCAGGATATCACCGAGGCCTTGGAGATTTTATATAAGGATATAGACAAGGGTTTTGCTAATGAAGCCTCTCAGGATAACCTAAAAATGATGGAAAAAAAGGGGAGCTATTAAAGGACAAAGAGGCTAGTTGGAGACTAAAGAGTCAGGCCATATGGTTACAAGTGGGCGACAAAAATACAAAATTTTTCCACAACTATGCAAAGGGCAGGAAGAATTCAAATACCATATCGGAACTTGACACTCCGGAGGGAGAAAAGGAAAATTATTTTGAAGACCTCGCCCGCTTGGGAAAAAAATATTTCAAAAACCTCTACATGGACCAGGGGGGGAAATAATTCAGGTAGCTTAGCCTTTTCTTAGGTATGTTGATGCAGAGGAAAATGATCTTCTTATGGCACCGATGGAGAGAAAGGAACTGGAGCATATCATAAAGTCCATGAAAAAAGAAAAAAGTCGTGGTCCTGATGGCTGGACGGTTGAATTATTTCAACACTTTTTCGACCTAATGGGGGATACCATCACAAAAGTGGTGGAATAATCAAGAGATATTGGTTTTACTCATGATGTGATGAAAACAACATTCCTAGCTCTCATCCCTAAACAGGACTTTCCTTCCTCCTTTAATGATTTCAGACCCATTTCGCTATGTAATTGTATATATAAAGTTATTTCCAAAATGATAGCTAATAGGCTAAATCCCATTTTATCTAAATCTATATCTAAAGAAAAATTTGGTTTCCTAGATGGCAAGTAGATTCAGGAAGCTATTGGTGTGGCTCGGGAAACTTTTCATAGTGTGAAACTCTCAAATAAAAAATGTATGATTTTCAAGATTGACTTGTGAAAAGCCTATGATCGGATCAATTTATTGTATATTATACTCCTTATAACTCATATGGGGTTCCACATTGACCTAATCAACTGGATCATGGGATGTATCACAAATGTGTCCTTTGTTGTGTGGATCAATGGAGTGGTATCCCCCTTTTTCCTCAACAATCGTGGGCTAAGGCAAGGTTGTCCTCTTTCACCACTCCTTTTTCTTTTGGCTACTGAAGGCCTAAGTCAACTTATAAATGAGGCTAAGAGGAATGGGGAATTTGAAGGGGTTGAGGTGGCGACCAATTTGTCTATTTCTCATCTTCTCTTTGTGGAGGATATTCTGATTTTTTGCAATGTGAACAGGCAGGAGGTCCAAAGCCTGAAGCTTTATCTGAACCTGTTTATGAAAGCCACAGGCATGAATATCTATTTCCAAAAATCCACCCTCACTCATGAGGGCATACAAGAGGCCGACCTAGCTTGGGTTTTTAATGTCCTCCCTTTTATCCAGTCTCCTTTTGGTGCAAGTATTAAATACCTTGGATTCTCACTCAAACTGGACTCCTACTGGAAACAGGACTAGTGGTGGCTGGTCTCAAAAATTGAAAACCGAATAAACATGTGGAGCCACAAGTGGCTCTCTAGAGCGGGTAGACTGGTCCTTATTAAATTGGTTCTCATGGAAATTCTGGTGTATTGGATTTCTCTTGCTTAGATCCTGATCGCCATCCCAAACAAAATCAAGAGTATCTGCAGCAATTTTCTCTGGTCCGGTGAAAACTCCAAAATGAATATTCCATGGGTGGCCTGGGATAATATTGCTAAACCCAAAGAGTGGGGTAGTTGGGGCATAAAATCCTCCATATTTTTTCCACCTCTCTAGCTGCCAAATCAGGTTGGAGACTCCTCACTACCACAAATCTCTGGACCTCGATGGTGAAAATGAAATATATTAATCTTGTGCCAATTGATGACTGGATTCGATTACCGGAGAAATTACACTACCGGTTTTCTTCTATTTGGAAGGCCACCCTCTCGGATCTTGGCCTTGTGGAGAAAGGCATGACTTGGAAAATCGAGAATGGTGAAAGATTATGTATTGGTTTGGACCCTTAGGTTGGATGCAACAACAGATTATCCCTATCTGAAGCACTTCGTGTGGATCTCTATGCCCGGGGTATAAAAACATCGAACCAGATCAATGATCTGGATCATACCTCGATGTGGACTCAGGCATGGAGGGATGCAGATATGATGGGGATCGAGGACCATTAGAAATAGGAATGGCAAGGCTTTATCATGGAACTAGAGCGGTCAGGGGCTCGTATCAAAAATTCGGAGGAATCCCTTTGTTGGATCCTCTCAAAATCTAGCAAATACACTCCAAAATTCAGCTATGCTCACCTAATGGATCAAGGTCAGGCGGAGTGGTGGTATAAGCCTCCATGGAAACTAAGTGGCCAACCAAAATCAAAAATTTTCTTTTGGTGTATTCTCCAAAATAAGGTTCCCACATGGGACACA
Organism: Pinus albicaulis; assembly: GCA_034641835.2. NCBI lineage: Eukaryota > Viridiplantae > Streptophyta > Pinopsida > Pinales > Pinaceae > Pinus > Pinus albicaulis. The sequence continues at coordinate 319,616 of JAXQQM020067275.1, read as the reverse complement.
CTTCAAAAGAGATTTCAATTCGGCTCGGGTAGGGGTGTTCTATGTAAGAAGGAGTCTGAATCAACTGACCACTTTTTCCTCTTCTGTCCTTTCACTAAGAATGTATGGGAGAAAACAGTTGCACTTTTCACGATTACTCAGCCCTAAAGAGGGATCTCATGTGGGGATGCACGAAACAGATGGTGGGAATAAATTAGGAACATGGTTCATCGAAATATCCCACTCATTGTTTCCTGGGGTATCTGGATTACCCGGAATAAATGTATTTGTAAGAGATTTCTCCTAAAATTGAATCTATTTATGCTGACTGTGTGGCCATTTTTTCCAACCTTCCTCCTGTTAACACTCCTTACAATCAGTGGAGGGTCGTCCATGAGGTCATTGATCACTCCATTCAGTGGGCTTATTTCAATGGTGCGGTGGCCCGGGGCACATGTGGAGCTGGGATGATCATTCATAAAAATCATCATTTTCTTTATCTATGGCGGTTGGTCTTGGGGAAGGATCAAACAATTTTTATAAGCTTCAAACTTTAAAACTCCTTCTTTGTTGGCTAATTCATTTGTGCATCGAGTCGATTCAAATTTTTGGGGATTCTTTAAATGTCATAAACTGGGTTAAAAACTCTCAGAGATGCTTTCACTTTTTATTAATTCCTATTCTTGAAGAAATACAGGCTCTCAAAACTCATTTCAATCTGATTTATTTATGCCATATCTACAAGGAACGGAACTGAGAAGTTGACCAACTGTCTAAATTCAGTTTACAACTTACTGCAGGCGCGTGGCCTTTAGAGGAGAAGGAGGGGTTGTTTGTTCGTGTGTCGAACACCATACCCTACTGACCAAATTTGTTTATGTTGTTTCACCTTTACCTTTTCTCCAGTCATGTTATATCCCCTGGAGGCTTTTGTACATTTCTGCAGCTTTAAACTAATATCAGGGACCTATATCTGTAATTATTTATGAAATAAGTGACTACTTTTTTCTCTTTTCGACACTTACCCACATATATATGACATAATTATGGGGCTTTTTTCTCTTCGGAGAGGCCTCTGTTTTTTCTTTGTCTAGGTGTTTCTCTACATGAGGCCCAGTATTGATGGCATGGATGCATCTTTTATGATGGATTTTTTTTTTTATATTATTGATCACAGGGGCTGCCAGGTGTCTTTCCCTCTTTCAGGAACACTTTTGAAGCCCTGGATTATGGTATACTTCCTTCACTGAACCACAGCGGAAGGGTAACTATGGTCTCAGCCTCCCTTAGGCCAATGATATCATATGGAATGTTGCGGCATATACTATGTAACTTTTTGTGACTTGGTCTATAAAAAGTTCGATTTTTCCCCTACAAAAAAAAAAAAATAAGTGAGAGAAAGCAAAGTATGACCTAGATTTCTCTTTCAATGTCTTTTCCCCTTACTTCTTCTTGGCGTTACATAGAATGTAGTCCTCAAAATTATGTTTTTGAAGGGTGTCTCCCATGAGGTTAGTTGTATCCTTCATGCATGTACTATTAGGATGGAATCCTTTGCTACAATAAGTTTACTTAGTCTTCTCTCTCTTAGGCTCCGCCCCTTGACAATCATACTCTCCTCAGTTGTCATTTTATTTCCTTCCTTCTTATGTTCTGGTTCCTTTTTAGTACCCTTGTTTTTTAGCTTACTCTTCTTATTTTCCTATGTTCCAAGCACATGGGCCTTGGATGACTTTAAAACCCCCATGTCAATTAGATTTTTTTTATCTTGAATTAAATATTGTATAAAGCTATCCAAATAAGGAATCTTATAATTGTTAACCATTGAGAGTTTAGAGGTATGGAAGGAAGAAAAAAACAAAGAATATTCGGGTTCTATATTTGAAAGAATTAAAAGAATTAATTGCTCTTCCTTTCTATCAATGCCATAAATTTTTACATGTTCGAGCAAAGTCTTGAGCTTGGAAAAGAAGTCTTGTAGTGTATCTCAGTTTCTTGGGGTCAATTATATAATCTCATTCTCTAGTTGATGTCCTCTCAACCCATCTAGATTTCCAAACAATGCCTCGAATTCATTCCATACCTCATTGGGAATGTTACAGGCATCAACATGAAAGTGCAGGTCTAGGGAAATTGATAAGCATAGGATCCCATTGGCTTCATCTATATTTTTGAATTAATTTTAATTATCTACATTTGAATTGGGTTGTAATCCATTCCCTACAATGATCATATAGAGTCCCTTATTGTGAAGTAGCATTAGGATTTTTGGCTTCCACTCAAAATAACTGAATGGAGTTAGAACCACAATGATTGGTGGTTGATACATTCTCTGTTGGTTGCTCAAACTTGTAAAACATGCAATAATATATTAGTATTCCCCACAATACTCTAATGATTTTATTCAATGTCGTATTTTAAGCACAACAACAATATCTATTGTGTAAAAGATACTACACTAACAATTGCATGAAAAGAAAGGAGAGAATGAAATTGCACTAAAAAAAAAAAAGTAACTAAAGATACCAATTGGAATCACTTATAAAATCTTGTGTGCCTTATTTCTTGACATTAATACACTCAAATAAACATCCTCGAGAGGAACCAATGCGCACTAGGTTTAGGTTCAATAAAGCATGCACACTAGAAAATAGAAAAGCACTTTCCCTTGTTAGCTAGTCGCTTAAAATTAGAGTATGATACCATAAAATAGAGTGAGAGTCTATAGTAGAGTTGAATAAATATAAGAGTAGTGAAAATTAATATTTAACTGAAGTGTAGACTCCCTCATGCAACTCCTAAGCCGGAAATAGCAAGAAACCTCCAAAAATAAGATTGGAAGTCAAAGAATAAGGCTGGTAGGTGAGTGGATAAGGTAGTCTCCCAAAATAAGAGAGGGGTGTGGATTAGTGATTAGGGACCCTATGGATAAGTTAATGCACACTAGTGAATGGTAAATAGTCATATCACTACCTAGTGAGTTGCCAATCATTACCACATTTCATCCTAGGTGGCACCCCCACTAGATATAGACTTAACTAAAAGCAGAAAATTACACAATTTATAAGATGATCCTAAATGGTGGGGAATGTCTAGTAGATGAATAAATGTGGTAATATATGGACCTAATTATGTATGGAAAAGGACCTAAGTGTGCATTTACCCCAAAATATCGTGTTCTAGAGAGCATTTAATTGGAGTTAAAAGAGTTCATCCATTATTTTAAAATCAACTCAACTTTTTGAAAGAACCATGGATCTCCTTTGAAAAAAAAATTCCCTCGACTTTTATATCAAATAAAAATGAAAAAAACCCTATTGTAGTGGTGAAACATGAACCTTACCTCTAGCAACCATTGCCAATATCTTGATAATTTAGAGAGCCAATTAATTAATATGGGCTTTTACTCGCAATAAATACTTTATTTATGATTTTTAAGAGATTTTCTTAGCTTTGTTTAAAATCCAAACCTCTAGAAGAGATAACTTGATTGATCCCAACAAGGGGAGGCTAGCTTCAATCTCATCCATTAAAACAATAAGACACACTTAGTTACTTTCTCTGCTTATTCCATCTCTCCACCCCTTGGCATAAAAAGTAGATAATTGTGACTTTGTGTTTTAAGGGAAGATCTCTCTCTCTCTCTCTCTCTCTCTCTCTCTCTCTCACACACAGAGATAAGCTTAATGGGTTAACTTAATCAATTTGAAATACCCAATTTCAAAGTGAAGATACCAAGAGAATTCAAGTTTCATATAGTCCCTTTAAATTAGGAGTGCATGGTGTAATCCAAGGGAATTTAACCTAAGCCCTATTTAGAAAATGTGAAGAAGGATCTAGAGTGTTTCCCCATGGTCATTTTCACTGAGAAAAATATAGATAAAGATAAAATATCCTGTTAAAATCCATTTAAACCAATTTTTCTTGTTAAATATATATGCAATATCTTTGTTGATGGAGGAAAACCAACTCTAACATGCCAAACACCTTCATATATATATATATATATATATATATATATATATATATATAGCCAGTGGGAAAACCTATCATATCTTAGTTATCAAACCAACAATGAGGACAACCATCATTGGTTGTTATCTGTGAATACAAGTTGACTCGTCACCATTATTTAAGGAAAACCAAGCTAGTTGGAATTACCCATCGGTGGTCCATAAGGGGGCAGACTTTCACTCTTGTCAGATGTCTTTGTGTCTTGGTTCGTTAACTTATTTACTTATGTCCGAGAAAGATGAGCTCCTAATCAAGCAGAAGGAGTTTCGGAACATGCTCCAAACCCACCTTCCTTTATATATACAAACCAATAAAAACAGTTCAAATATAATTATTTTTTTAATAATATCTTAAACATGTCCATACGACCTTGGATAGAAAATGATCAGATGCTTTGTTAAGGTACTCCTTGATGTGAAGTCACCAATTCAATTCCATGCGCCAGTTAAAGTGATATTTTAGACATGATGAAGATATAGTCCTACCAAGCTTACAATATATATATAATAAAATCAGTATTTTTATTTTATAAGAAGAGATTAAATTTTGAAAACTTGAATGGTGTTTGGTATATACCCAATATTAATTAGGCCGATAGGCCTTCTCTTTTGAATCAATACACTTGCTTTTTGGTCTACCTTTCTTCTCTCCAAATGACACGTGTACACATATTTTTTAGGCTTTTATTAAATTTAAATTTTAAGACTTTACTGAATAAATATTACTGAAATTTAGAAACAAATTTGCTAAATAGTAATTACTATTTAGTAGGAAATAGTAAATTTAGTAGGAAATAGTAATTACTATTTAGTAGGAAATAGTTAATTTAGTATTTAAATTTTAAGATTTTACTGAATAAATATTACTGAAATTTAGAAACAATTCGCTAAATAGTAATTACTATTTAGTAGGAAGAAAAACAGGGAAATTTTCTTTTACGGAAGCGAAATTTGCTGCTAAATAATAGATTTTACTAAATATTAAGTAGGAAATATTACTGATTCAGAAGCGAATTAAGTATGATTCAGTAATATTTCTGGAATTCCATTAATAAATTTATAATTAAGTTTTTGTTATTTCATTCATAAATTTACAATAGACAACCCAGTGTTTGGTACTGAACCTCAAAAAAAAAAAATTGTTTCGTTGGGTTATACTGGCCTACAAATCGAAGAAATCATTAGCTTTGGTGCAGGAAAGAATCAAGTTTATTCAATTTTTTCGCTTTTATTATGTAATTAGAACATACAAATATATGGGATTGGGAAAAACTTACTTATTAAATGGTTGTAAATCTTGCTGCTAGAACTAACATCTGGCGCAAACCTTTGTATTCTAGGTTTTTTTTGGGTTTTTTCTTTAAATTTTTTACTACGATCTAGGTGTTGATCTTTGGTTTTACTTTATGCACGGTAGTTTCGTATTAGTTGCTTACCTAGTGTGCATCATGATGTTGAAATCAAGATCTGCAAAATGTAAGCTGCCAAACTCCAGGGTTCAAATAACATCTGTCCAGAGCTTTTATGGGTTTGTGTGAGACGTCTATTTGAGAGGAAGGGTGAACTAAGATTCTAATTTTGGCAGCCTTTCTTTTTAAATTTGTTTCAACTTTAAGATTTCCGGTTGTGAATGTTTGATACTCACATACATATGCCTAGCAGCAACTTCCCCCAGAGAAATTCATCTCCACGTGGCTAACTGGGGTCAAACGGTTACGATGTGAGGTACGCTGAAAGTAATGATATAAAACGTATATTCTGTGGAAGCCAGCGGTGATAATCTCAACTTCATTGCATCAAACGATACCTCTAATTATGCATTCAAATAAGTTCATGCAAGTATATAAATATAAATAATTGGAGATCATGCTTACTTGATATAAATTTAGAGTTGGTTTCAGATTTCGTTGAGATAGTATTTATGTTTGGAATTAGTTGGTTTTATTTCAATGTGTAAAAAATATAATAAAAATAAATTATTAAATATATAAATATAATTTTTTTTTGGGTTAAATTAACATTTGTTCTGGTTAATGTAAATGTACAGATACATTTTACATAGAAATTAATAAGTCTAAAATTTCTGTAACTTTGGTTTTTGTTTAAATCTATTTTTTCTAAAATAATATTCCACCATGCGGTTGTAATGACATTGGAGAATGTTTTTGTTAAACAACTCTAATATTGTTACATATAGACTTAAGAAAAAAATACACAAAAAAAAACTTAAGTTTAACATATTAATTACTTTTTTCTTGTACAACTTTTTTGATTTAAAAATCCTATCGGCCTCTCTTTGCACCTTTTGGTTAACTGGGGTCAAATTGTTACGATGTGAGGTACGTTGAAAGTAATGATGTAATTTTGATGATATAAAACTGTGGAAGTCGGCGGTGATAATCTCTGCTTCATTGTGTCAAACGATACCTCTAATTATGCATTGAAATAAGTTTATGCAAGAGTATAAATATAAATAATTGGAGATCATAAACATAGATTAATGGAGATCATGCTTACTTGATATAAATTTAGAGTTGGTTTAAGATTTCGTTGAGATAGTATTTATGTTTGGAATTAGTTGGTTTTATTTCAATGTGTGTAAAAAATATAATAATAAAAAAAAATTAAAATTAAAATTAAAAAATATAAAATATAAAAAATTGGTTAAATTAACAGTTGTGTAAATGTTGTAAATGTACAGATACATTTTACATAGAAATTAATAAGTCTAAAATTTATATAACTTTGGTTTTTGTTTAAATCTATTTTTTCTAAAATAATATTCCACCATGCAATTGTAATGACATTGGAGAATGTTTTCTTAAACAACTCTAATATAGTTACATATTATAAACTTAAGAAAAAAATACACAAAAAAACTTAATAATGCACCACCTAGTTTTCGGAATAAAAACCATGATGACATTATTCAAAGGTCGATGTGATACTTCAAATCCTCGTTTTTCGCTTCGAGGGAGTATTAACGCTACAGCTTATGCTAATCTCTAAGCAGGAGACAGGCTCGTAATAGTTGTGGTTTGGAAATGGGCGTTTAGAACTATGAAATCGAATATACTTCCACTTTGCTCATTTGGGGATCTCAATCATTTTTAAATAAAATTAATGAGTTTATTATTGTCATTATTATTTGAATGAGTTAATATTAATATTAACATGTCCAAAAAGTATAGAGAAAATCATATATGATTTATCGTTTTGGAAATCAAGATTAGAATATTTTGAAAAACATTATTTTTAATGACAAGATTGTTGAAAATAATTTTTTTTATTTATTTTAAATTATAATTATATATATGTGTGTGTATGTATATTATTTTATTTTATTTATTTATAAATGTTTTTAAAAAGTGTATAAGTTTAGGGGATTATTGGTTATCTTTATAAGAGTGGTAAAGAAAAATATGGGTGGTTAGTTTAATAAGTTGAGTATCTAATTTGCAAATGTTACATATCAACTTGATTTTAAGGTCATCATCTAGGAACATTAAATTAGATGGAGCATTTTTAGATATTTGAATTGGGCTAACCACTTCCATTACATTGTATTCGGGTCCATGGGATCTACACAATAGTATTAATATAGTCGACTACTTTATAACAAACTTTTAATTTCTTGTCCATCAAAGCTAATTTGTGCGGGATGGCTTGTTGTTAGAGACCTTTTTCCTCCGCCACCAAGGCATTGAAGGCTTCATTCATCCATTAGAGCTTTATGAGCTTAAAGAATTTTGTATCCCAAGATCTAGAAAATCCTATATTTGACACCCATTCTTTGAAATCTACCTCAAGCTGAGCATTAGAAAATTTCCTTTTTTTCTATTTGATTGTATTCTCTATGTGGGAAACCTCAACTTTGATCTCTTTAGAAAATTGACAATGATAATTAATTGTCACCTTCATGGCTTTAGACTAGGCATTTGTAATGTGACAATAAGTCTTCACAAATAAGGATTTCTTAGCATTAGGATTAGATCCTTGATTATGCTCACACCTATGATATTCATGCCACATCCCTTTACTAGCATTCAACAGTCAAGGAATATTATAGTTGACAACGAACACAGAAGGGAGGTAAGTATGATAAGTTGCAGGGAAACACAAATATAGAGGAGAAAAAGTAGATGCTGAGGATTAAGGGGGTGGGGTAGGGGCCAAAGTGGCAACCACACACTCAAGGGAAGCGACTCGTCATAGCTCCTCAACACTCACTATAAGGAATTCTCTCTGATACAAATATTGAGTGCTCCCCCTTGCACATTAGGGAACCAAAGTTGAGAACAAAAGAAACCAAACCAATACACCAAGAGGGAAACTTAACAAAAAGTTAGGGAATGAAACCCAAATATTTTCAATATCCATTGTTTTCTATGATTGTCTACAACCACTAAACTACAAATCTCATTGTACACATTTAAGCCTTCAACTCTTCTTTAGCTATAAATCCACGCAAAGTCAGAGTGATCATGTCATCATAAACATTATTGCTATTTGGATGAGATAACTTTGCAATGAAGATTATCATCCCTTCTGTATTATCTTAGAATGATATGGGCACAATAAGCTCATATAAACATGCTAGCAAGCATCACTTGAAACTTATACTATTTTAACAAATAATATATATATATATATATATATATATATATATATATATATATATATATATATATATATATATATATATATATATATATATATATATATATATATATATATATATATATATATATATATATAATGTTTAAATAGTAACAAATACATTTTAATAAATAATAATAAAAATATACTAATATATAATAAAATTCCCATGTTTATATAACACAATTAATTGTATTATCAAATAAATATTTAACCCAAACCAAACCAAAAATTACTCGTTATAAACTACAAATTTCAAGGAAAACTATCCATCTTTTATCGTACAACTTTTTTATTCAAAATGGCATACTATTCAAGATAAAATGAGAATGTCTTAGTTAAATTAGGCTCAAATTTACTTTGAAATTTATGGATATTTCTGTAGAATATTGTAAAAATTTGGCATATTTTTTGTAAATTCATATTATTACTGTCAAGCTTCAAGATTTTAGGTAATCTAGGGGATTTTGATGGTGTTGAATCAATTTCCTCCATCATAAATACAATTCAAATACTCCTACCGCGATATTTTTTGAAAAACAAAATTGTTAGATTCCAGCTATTTTTAACCGTCCAAACCAATTTGCCACGTGGATAGACAACGCCAATAAAAATTTCTAAACAATTGGAGGGATCAAAATTAGAAATGAGAATGTCGATATGTGATGAAATTTTATTTTATAAATAGTTCATATTATTGATGATGACCTTTTACTTTAGTGATTGCTCCGTAATTTGTGAGAGGACTTCGCAATGTTTAGAGATAAGTGTGTTTGGAAAAGCAGGAGAGTGGATTTTAATGTACTCATGGACCAAATCACTAATTTGGAATTTAATGTAAAGTAAATAAATGAGATGCAATCTTATTCCCTTTATAAAGCTATCTCAAAATAGGATCATGGTTTGTGTAGAGATCAGATTCAGATAAGCATCAGTGGAGAGGGCCGAAGGTTGCAAGCATGGAGTCAGTAAGCCAAGGGTCGGAGGCACATCTCAACTTCAAAGAGATCTTACGCAAATTTTCCGCTTTGGGTAGATACACTGATTTCTATCGTGCCAACGAGGATTTTGTGTGGGTTTTTTCTCTAGATATTTGTTTTTTCTGTTGAATATGCAGCTGCTATTTGGTTCATGTTTCTAGGAAGTTAATATACAAGGTTTGCTGATGTGGGTCATGTTGTTGGCACGCTGAGGTGTTGTTTCTATACACTCCAGTGTTTCCCATCGGCACCTTGGAATTTCTGAATTTTTCTTCTTCAGGGTTATGGGGGACTATATTTTTAAACATTTTCAACACATATTTCATATTGCCATTGGCAGGGGGATTGAAACATTCGACCAACACCACTCCTCACTATGGGATAAGTCGTTTCAGTCTTTTATCATTTCCAAGCCCTGTAAGAGTTCTGGGGTGCAACTCTGCCATAAATGGTGACACATATGTGGGTGTGACTGTTGTTTTTGCTACCAATAATACATTTTGGTTCAACTTTTTTCACCTTTCGGCAGTGAACTCCATTGGAATTATGTTGTTTCTCTAGTTGGTGGGATAAATTTGTCGGGAACATGTCCAGTTGGTTCCTTTTTACATATATTTTTTCTTTGTCTTTGGGTCTAATATGTTTCAAAATTCTATCATTATCGTTTATGGTTTTGTTTGGATCACTGCGGGTTGTTGGCGACTGGATCTTGTGACATCCAACTATGTGCATCTCTTTGTTTTCGACTTAACCATTTTCCAGTGGTCGCTCCTGTGGATTTTCAAAATTTTCCGCCCATTTCTCCCATCGTAGGGATTGGGAGGGTACAGGGGGGCGTTGGTTGAGATTTTCGGGCATTTATTCATATTTGATGTGGATTTCGTCCATTTTAATTCTGCGGACACTCTTTGTACCATATCTATTGACATCTAGGTTGGCCTATATTATAATCCTTATCGTATCTTGGTTGGTGTGCCAGGTACTATCACACATGTCCACTTTATTACTTCTAGGTTTATTTGGAGGGTGTTGGGGTTTGTGGGAAGTTGGCTTTTAATTCCATTTGGTGTGGGACTTATGAATTACTATCTGAGGACACTCATCTGATCTACCTTGGACTATCTGTCACCGGCATGACATTTTATTTATGTGGGGTAGACATTTGATTTTATAACTCTATCCTCGTTCTGCAATTCATTTTTCCCGTGCCGATTAGGTTTGTCTGGGGTGCTGACATGGCCGCACTTGAGGACTATTTGGCCACCTTGGAGGCAGTCGGTCCATCTAACGAGGCACCGGTTGCTGCCACCTTGGACGATGAAGGTGGGTTGCGTGCTCCCCGTAATATTCTTTTCCTCCCATAGATTACTTCCACGACACCATTCTCGAAAGAGGCATTTAGATGCAATGCAAGCGATGTTGCTCGGGCAGCAAAAAATCTTCATACTCATCCCCGAGTGGGCTCCTGAAGTAAACGTTCAGCTAAGCCATTCAAGTCATCCATTGTTGGTCATCTACTTAGTTTTGGCTATGACGTTATGTGGGATCGTTCCACTGGTCTATAGCAACGGGCACTGGTTGGAAAGTGATACTTCGAAGGTTGTCGGTCTGGGGATATGAGGCGTTGGTTCAGAGTAAAATGGACCTCCACATGGGATATCCTCCCACTATTAGTCGGCTTATGAATGATTGGTTTAGGTTTCACTTTCTTTCGCAGGAAGATTTGGAGTGCATTTTGGCGAGGTCATGGGTTCAAGGGAGATTCTTTCTGGATCTGCACCATTGGTACATTGGGTTCAACCCAATTCATGACATGCCATAAAATCACATGGTCTAGGTCAAGTTGTTAGGACTCCCACTGGATTTTTGGACGAGACAATGTCTGGTTGAGATTGAGAATCGTATTAGACATTTTTTTTATGCCAACCCAAAAGACGTTGGGGCTTTTTCCAAGAGGATTTCTTGGCTTTTGGTGGAGGTTTCATTCTCTCACGGACTTCTCCCACATATTTATCTTTTTGGGCAGAATATGTGCACTGGTAACAGATTTATTTTTTGAGCATTCCTTTCCGATGCCACCTATGTCATGAAACCACCACCTTGTTTGCAATTTCCATCGTCGACTTGTTAGCGTTTCGGGGCACCGATGACAGAAATACTCTCCACACTCCTCCGAGCGGTCCACGGAGTTCGTGTTTACTCCTCCACGCCGACAATCTCCGAGTAAGTTTCTTCTTGTTCATACTTCCTCAGGTGCTTTGGATTCCATCTTTTTTCCCCCTTCCTTTTCTGCTTTTCATTTATCTCAGTCTCGTTCTTATTCTTCTTTATGGAATATTGACTCTTCGAAAAAACCTCTCCTATACACTGCGTGTCGACCCTCATCAGTTGACATGGTTCTTCTCGGCGCACATTCCTTTGAGACCCTTTTGGACCACAAGTTCGAGCCCTCTATGTCAATTCCCTCTCTTTTTCCCACAGTCTCATCTCATCCCCCTTCATTGAATTTTTCACTTCCACCGGACTTGGTTACCCCCTCACCTGAACCTAACCCATCTTCCCTGGGAGGGGTGCCCTCCCCTGTCAACTCTGTTGGTAGAAATATTTATTTTCTGTGAAACAATCCCCGGATTGAACTCCCCTTGTTGTCCATTCACTCTCGGGATCACACCTCACCTTCGATTCTGTAGAAATTATACAACGTGCATGTATATTACTGGATTCTCCTGATCTAAAATTTTAATCCTTATGTTAAATACATAATCCTTCTACTTAATTCTTTGTGGAAATTAAATCACCAATTGCAAACACATGAATAAAAAATCCATCGCACATAACAAGATGTTTTTACCGAGAAAGCTTAAAGCTAAAAACCCCACTATCATATATTATGTATATCAATGGAACATGTAACAATATCATACAAATCTCAGCTCATAGAGCTCTCAGTACAATATACAACCGTCTCACACTGTCTTGCAGAAATTTGCATATCTATGCACCAATTTCTTGCCTCCTGACAGCCTCCCTCCACTGCACAATCCCCTACTGAAGAAGAACCCTGAATGAATTTGACATTTCCTTGCCTTGAATGTGCAATACTCATAGGCATCTCCAATCTATGTGTGGATGCATTGAATGCTCCACTATAGTCACAACTGATATTCCATCACACCCTTTCACCTATCTCTCGACTAGGTCTCCACTGGATCTGACATGCAAGTAGTTAATTGTTGTATTTCTTCAGTTTCATGTGAGACACTGCTTGTGAATTAATTAAATAATTAATTCACTCATCTCTCACTAGTGTATGTTCAGTTACAACTATCACAACTGAGTTTAACTCACTAAACTGTGTTAAACTAAATAACAACTCCCATAACTACTCTTCCATCTCGGTTACAACTCTACCACAGTCAGTTATAACGAAGTCCTCCATGCATGAGTCACCAACCACCCTAGGAATTGCATAATTCCTTCAGCCCACTGATGTGCCACATCTGTTCACTGAAATCAAGTGCTCCAAGAGAATAAGTTATTATTTATTATCTGATTATTATTAAGGGCTAATAATAATCGACATGCATTCTATTTTTAGATTTGCGATCTATAAATAGAATTCGCCCATCTTTTAAAAATAGAAATTCATCAAAAAATAGAATTTTCTCAACCATCTATAATCAGCATCCTACTAAATTTAGAATATTCTCACCATTCTAAAAATAGACATACACTTAAAAATAGTCTGTGTGGGCCCCACCTACTAAAGGTGGTTATTTTTCACTAGGATCAAGGATGATGTTTCCGTATGCCACTTTCACTGTTTCTTTTTGCAATATTCAACACTCCCTCTCAAAAATAAAGGATTGTCTTTGCAAGCGACATGAAACTCCATGCACTCACCCTGCAACTCCATGCATCCGCTCTGCAACTCTTGTCTGCAACACTTATGAAACTGAATAGCCTGCAAACAACTGAATCATTATAATTCATCTGTCATCAAATTCTTCTAACTTCTGCTTAGTTACTGCACATGTCTTCAGGAACCACTGTGTTTTTGAACTCTACACCCATGCACTCTGCACTTGCTATCAACTCTAATCCGCGCTCCATTATCTGACAATGTCACTTTGATCTCATGTCCTCACGACATCTGACTACATAAATCCAACTGATCCTACTACTGTTGCTCTGTGGGCGCCTCGTATCCAGGTTCAATTCATGAAATCCACACCATCTTAATGAATCCTTCCCAGAAATCTCTTCTTGGGATTATCCATGCATGTCGCCCCATCTCTCACCTGGTGGTATAGCTGCATGCACTCCCTCTACCCATCTGGCTCGAAATTTCTCTACATGAGTGGTTGCTCCCACTCCATGATCCTCATATTGTGGCTACTCCACATCCCAAGGTTCACTCTTACCTGCATGCAAATCCAGATCCCTCTCAAGCTTCAATTGCATGGCTTTCTCGCACTTCCCAACAGTAGGAAGCTTCGTAGAAATCCCATATAATTCAAGTCTGTAGAGATTCTTAACTCGAATCCCAACCTTCTTGGCTTGCCCTATTGCTTTATGTCGCAAGAACACTTTTCCTTCACTAAAGACAACATCATAGCCTCTATCCTCTAACATTGTGACTGAGATTAAATTCTTCTTTAAACTTGGAACATGCAAACATTTTTAAAAGAAGGAGTTTACCTGATGCCCTCTAAAAGGTAATGGTACCAATGTCGGTCGCACTGTATCTTCCATCGTCGCCCAACTCAACATGCGTCTGGAGATATTTCTCCACCAAGTCACTGAAAAGTTTCACATCTCCCGTCATGTGAAAGGAAGCACCACTATCAAAGTACCACCATAATCCCAATGCACTAGACACCATGCATGAGATCAATGAGAAGTGAAATTTAAATTGCGAGGCAAGAGCCTCACCAGCTGCAACTCCAGCAGCCATCTTCTTCTTATGTGGAAAATTTGTGGCAATATGTCCAAACTCGTGACAGTGAAAACACTTCACTTTGGACATGTTGTGCTCCTTGCCATCTTCTCCGACCTCAGATCTAGAATGGAATTTCTTCCCCTTCTTCTTCTTCACCTTGGTAGCCAAAGTAAAATCCTCTTCATCATCATTCTTAGATGAAGTGCCATCCCTGGTGTTCCGCCTTATCTCCTCCTGCACTAGATCTAACCATAGTCATTCCCCATCCGGCAGTTTTTCCCATCCATTGACAGAGTCTTCATAACTGTTCCAACTCTTCGGAAGTCCAAGGAGAGCCAATCTCACCAAATCATCATCATCAACACTTACTCCTACACTCCCAAGCTCATCCCTACATTGGACAAACTTTTTCAAGTATACCGGAATAGTGTCGTTCTTCTCCATCTTGATTTTTATGAGTTATCCTTCAACGCCAATTTCCTATGGTCGCTGCTACTTTGGAAAAGATCCATCAAAGACTTCCACATAGAATATGGATTGTCTTTCCCATGAAGGCTTGACACAATATGCTCTTTCACACCTTCCAATGGAATCCTCCTTTCCCTTTCTACTTGCTTTTTCCATGCGTCAAGTATTGCAGCATCCGTTGAAGTGGGCTTAGGAACATCTTTCTCGATGAATTCCATCAAGCCATTATCTTCAAGCACCACCTCCATCCTATCCTTACATGCTATTTAGTTCGAGCTACCCTAAAGTTCAAAATCCAATCACAAACCATTGAAAGCCATTTTTGTGTCTACTTAACTCTCGCACCAAGAAATTCTTGGAGCAATTTTGAATTCTTTCCACCAACAAAACTCAGCACTGCTTCACTATTGCAATCTCTTCAACTCCGATACCATGTATAAATTTTACAACATGAATTTATATTACCAGATTCTCTTGATCTAAAAATTTAATCCTTATGTTAAATACATAATCCTTCTACTTAATTCTTTGTGGAAATTAAATCGCCAATTGCAAACACATGAAGAAAAAATCAATCGCACATAACAAGATGTTTTTACCGGGAAATATTAAATTTAAAAACCCCAACTATCATATATTATGTATATCAATGGAACATGTAACAATCTCATACAAAGCTCAGATCTCAGTACAATATACAATTGTCTCACATTGTCTTGCAGAAATTTGCATATCTATGCACCAATTTCTTGCCTCCTGACAGCCTGCATCCACTACGCAATCCCTGATGAAGAAGAACCCTAAATGAATTCGAAATTGCCTTGCCTTGAATATGAAATACTCATAGGCATCTCCAATTTGTGTGTGGATGCATTTAATGCTCCACTATAGTCACAACTGATAGTCCATCACACCCTTTCACCTATCTCTCCACTAGGTCTCCACTAGATCTGACATGCAAGTAGTTAACTGTTGTATTTCTTTAATTGCATGTGAGACACTACTTGTGAATTAATTAAATAATTAATTCACTCATCTGTCACTAGTGTATGTTCAGTTACAACTAGCACAACTGAGTTTAGCTCACTGAACTGAGTTAAACTAAATAAAAACTCCCTTACCTACTCTTCCAACTCTATTACAACTCTGCCACAGTCAGTTATAACGAATTCCTCCATGCATGAGTCACCAACCACCCTAGGAATTGTGTAATTCCTTCAGCCCACTAATGTGCCACATCTGTTCACTGAAATCAAGTGCTCCAAGAGAATAAGTTATTATCTATTGTCTGATTATTATTAAGGGCTAATAATAATCAACATGCATTCTATTTTTAGATTTACGATCTATAAATAGAATTCGCCCATCTTCTAAAAATAGAAATTCATCAAAATATAGAATTTTCTCAACCATCTATAATCAGCATCCTGCTAATTTTATAATATGCTCACCATTCTAAAAATAGACATACACTTAAAAATAGCCTGTGTGGGCCCCACCTAGTGAAGGTGCTTATTTTTCACTAGGATCAAAGATGATGGTTCCGGATGCCACTTTCACTGTTTCTTTTTGCAATATTCAACAGATTCACATCAGCTCAAATTATGCATGTAATGGTATTGTCTGGGGAAAGAGGGGTGGTAGACGCCAGACCAAGATAAGACCCATCCCATTGTCAGACTGTATTTCTGATCTTGATTATGGATCCTTCTGCGACATCCCCATCACAATTTTCTTCAACAGGGTCCTTAGAGCATTGTCTCCCAGTCATGCGGTTACATAATGAACTACATCTCACTCAATATTTGGGGAATGGGGGCCACCAGAAATTTATGTCCCTCAAAAAATTATTTCTCTCATTTTCTCTGTTTTTAATTATGATTTAGGAAACCATGTCTACTTTTGACCTATCTATTGCATATTGATCCATGCTTCCATATTGGCATGTGGTCGTGATTAACTCTGTGGGTATGTCCAAGGGTACAAATGTGATTTGGGATCCTCGGCGGGAAAATTTCTGAGCTTATAAGTTCTTTTCAGGGATTATTTTGTCTCGCTTTATTCAGGGATTTAAGCACAGGGTCCATTTAGAGAACATTTACGCCCCTTATTTACAAAGAGGTTTATTCTAGAAGAGGATGGTCTAATGTGTTATCCTCAAGTTGGGCTCACTAATTGTGGTTGGCGATTTAAATTGCACATTATCTGCTGGGAAAATCTGGGGGAGTCACTGTAAAGTTGACTCTTTGGCTGAGTATATCTCAGAAATATTTGAAGCACATCACTTGATTGACATCCGTCCAAATACCCTGGGTCAAACTTGGTATAATGGGCAGTAGGGGGATTCATATATTGGATCGTTGTTCATCCAAGGTCTTCTTGATTTGATGGGGGGTATTGAAAACCTAATTGCTAATCCAGTGATATCAGACCATCGTCTCATCATCTTGCGATGGCAATTTGAAGTCCCTATACTTGGCGTTCCCTTCAAATTTAATAGATTCTGGTTGACTGACCCAGATTTAAACTCTCTTGTCATAGATATCTGGCGCACATGTCCTCACTCTGAAGACTTATCTCTTATGCAATATATGACTCAAACTCTTCAACTTATTAAAACCCATGTCAGGATCTGGGAAAGGGAAAAAAAGAGGGGGTTTTTGTGGAAACTCACAACTATTATGCTTGAGACCCAACTGGCACACATCTGCCTGCATAAGGGTCATACTACACTAGAAATATGGGTGTGCATCAAGACATAGGAGTCCCGGAGGCATGATATTCTTCTTCTTCACGAAGAAACCCAGTGGCTGAAAAGTCGGGCACTGTGGCTATAAGCGGGAGATAAGAATACAAAATATTTTCATAACTATGCTAATATGTGTAAAAAATGTAATTCTATCTGGGAGATCTATAACGAAAAAGGTGATCTCTTCCACTCGACGAATGAGATCTAACGGGCAGTTTTTCATCACTTTGAGTCGTTGTTTAAACAAGGACAGGTTATTTTTGCGCCTGAAAAATTATGGGGCATCTCAGAGGTTCCTCAAATGTTTAGCCCGGAGGAAAATTCCATACTATAAAAACCTACATCTAAGGAGGAAGTCATCCAGATCATGCAATCATTTACCAAAGAGAAAAATCTTGGCCCAAATGGTTGGATGATTGATTTCTTTTTACACTTTGCTAATATGTTGCTATGGTGGAGGAAGCTTGAGTCGAAGGATACATACATGGCGCCATAAATTCTACCTTCGTTGCATTTATTCCGAATGCATTGGCTACAAATACATTTTAGGACTATAGGCCCATTTCATTATGCAACACCACATACAAAATAATTTCCAAACTTATTGTGGAGTGTATCAAACACGGACTTTCTGTACACATTTCCTGTGAACAATATGGATTTATCCACAACAGGATTATCCATGATGTTGTTGCATCTACTCAGGAGATTCTTCATACCATCCACACTAAAGAGATGGAGGCCATTGTGATGAATATTTATTTACAAAAGGAATAAGATTGTATCAACTAGGAATTTCTTAAACTTATCCTCACAAAAATTGGGCTCTCGACACTTATGGTGGAATGGATAATGGGATGTGTCACCCATACACATCTGGTTGTCCTGATCAGTGGAAAACCCTCATGTTTCTTCAAGGTGGCCAGAGGTTTGCACCGAGGTTTTTCTCTTTAACCCTTACTCTTTATTCTTGTAATGGATTTCCTTAGTCTTAAAATTAATTATGTTGTCAGAGCAGGTTTATTTCGAGGTATTAAGATTATGCATAATCGTGAAGCCTCACATAATTTCTTTGTAGATGATATCCTAGTATTTGGTTTTTTGTTTTTGCCACAATGGAAATTATTGTGGGAATTTTTTACAACATTTGGTTTGGCAACTGGCATGGTGGAGAATTTGGGTAAGTCTCAAATCCTCTATTCAAAGGGAGACTTGGACATCATAAAATAGATCAGCAACATTTTCATCTTTCAGTTCATTCCCTTAGCATAGGGTTTTACTTATCTTGGTTTTCACATTAAACCAAGAAAATATATGGCAGAGGATTGGAAATGGCTGATTGTGAAATACAAGAATAGATTAAAAATTTGGTCACACCGTTGGCTTACCTTGGGTGGTCAGTTTATATTGGCCCGGGTCATTCTTCAAAAATCGGTGTTTTATTAGGCACACATGTACATGTTGGCATCTTCTATTATACGTCATATTAGAGCTCTTATGGCTTATTTAATTTGGTGAGGCCAAATAGATGTTGGTAAATACCATCTGTCCAGTTGGGGAAGCATCACTGCACCGAAATGTCTGGGCAATTGGGGGTTTCTAGATTTGTATGTCTTTGGGAAGAAATTACTTCTCAAATCATTATGGTGTGGATTGTTTTTCCCTAGAATTTGGAGGGACATCATAAAACACAAGTATTTAAAAGGCCGACAGATTGAAGAATGGTATCGAAGTGGAAATTTGGGCAAAACACAGGGTTCATGCTTTTGGCTTAGTCTTAAGAAGGTCTCGGGCCTATTCAGGCGTTATTTTGATTGGTCATTTGGTAGTGGAAATAATATTATTCTGGGAGTTGACCCCATCCGGAACTTGTTGGAACAAATAACAGTTGATGTATCAATTGTTGTTCATTTAAATTCGAGGGGATTCATCTTTTTATATCAGTTCATCAAGTGGTCAAATGAGGTCATGCCAGTATGGATGGAGGCCTCTGTTATGGGCCTTCAAGGAGTTGAGGCTACCCAATGGTGGAATTTCATTCTACATCTCTGGGGTATGGGAGGTATGCAACAGGAAGTGGGGGACGTGTTGACATGGGGCACAAATCTATTAAAAAAATATGTGAAGACACATGAGACATACATACACATATATATGATTATAAGAGGCAATATCCCCATCATCTGGTTCTAGAAGATCTGGATATTACTGGCACAAAACGAGATCACATGATTTTTTTGGCTCATCTGGCGGGACAAGAATCTGATGTGGGTGAATCTCTGCAAACGTGTCATGAATGGACCAATTCGATGCCCAATGTGTGAAGTGGCGGAAGAAAACAACACACATCTATTCTTTACCTATGAGGTGGTAGAAAATATCTGGAAAAACATTTTTCAGCATTTTGGTGTCACGGGTTTGACATTTACACAAGTTACAGATTGTATGGATTGTTGCATGGCTAAAGGATACATTTTGGTCATATTCCATTACATTTCTGTTGGCAGGTATGGTTGGCAAGGAACCGAAAAATATTTCATGATGTTGCTTTCGACATACAAAATATAACACACAGCATACTCCAACAATGGGAAGGATATATACCTGATACTTCGACACCAGAGGATCCCTCTATTAGATAGAGGCCACACCAGTACTCCTTCTCGATGGGCTTCTTTGATGACACAAAACAACATAACATATGTTGATCCAGATTTATGCAGGAACACAGCAAAATAAACATATAACCATAAATACAGAGATGCAGCGAAAACAACACTTCATTTCATTAATATCAAAGAACTGAAATTTGCTTACGAACGATAAAAATAAGCTCTTCGTGACAAGCACAGTAGCTGTCCCTGCGAGAAAGAGAATATGGCTGACTGGGCCTGCGGGCGGGTTACGATGAGGAGCTCGAGGGCCTATTTATTGTTAGAAATGGAGAACTCTAAACATCCAAAAACCTAACCCTAGGAGATGAAGCATCAAAACTATGGGCCCCGTTTGGGTAAATTGGTGTTTCAACTTCCTAGGGACGTAACTTTGGCATACTATCTTCGTTTGACGCACATGGTACATCATTAGAAAGATCTATCCGAGGAATACAACTCTTGCCATGAATATCCATTTCGAAACGGAATGATATTTTTGGGAGGTGAGATGCCCAAAAAACGTCGTTTAGAGCCTCAATACGGCTCCAGAAGTTCAGGACCCGAAAAACTGCTAAAAATAGTAAATTGTGCTGAAACAGAAAAACTGAAAGAGGCAATGTTGGGGTCCCAAGTGGAATAGGTGGGTGGCCACCAATATCCACCTAGATCATTCCTCCCCCCTTAAGAAGCAATTTTCCCCATTACGTTGAGTTCTTCCATGAGATGAGGAAACTTCTGCTGAACTTGGTCCCTGGTGAACCACTTGCCTTGGTGCAGGAGTTGGCCAGCTTTGACAACCCGATACAGTTGGATGTTATGTTTTCAATTGCTCTTTATTTTCATGTCCCTGATACAATCTGTGGTGGCCTGTTCCATGCAGTCTAGGTTTAACTCTGTTGGTGTGAGTTGTTCTGCAATGTCTAAGGTGTCCAGTAGAGGTGGGAAGTAAGGACGAAGGCGACCCACATTTAAGACTGGGTGCAGACCAAGGAATGTTGGAATACTAAGCTCGAAGGCATTGTTCCCTATAGCCTTGGTGATGGTGTACGGCCCGTATCGGAGCGGGCGAATCTTGCGGTGGGGTCCAGTGAGGCGCTCCTTCTACAAATGTAACCATACTTTGTCGCCCACCTAGAAGTTGTGTGGCACCTGGTGTTGATCGTGGCGTTCCTTGTTCTTGGCATTGGCTCTATCCAATATATCATGAACCTATTGGCGGATGTGTTGAATGCGCTCGATGAAGCTACTTGCTTTGTCAACTTCAGACTGGACATGAGCTGAATCAGCCTGAGCAGCTACAAATGGTATGGCTACGTCAATAGGACATAGTGGTTGGAATCCCAAGCCCACCTGAAAGGGACTATGGCCGATTGAACTGTGGAGAGCCCAATTATAACTATGTTGTACATATGGGAAGCTCTTGTCCCATGTGTGTGGATGCTTTGAATTGTACATGCGCAGAATGTGTACAAGCATTCTGTTGACGACCTCTGTATGGCCATCTATTTAGGCATGGAAAGTTGTGGACTTGGTGAGCTTGGTATCCAACATTGACCAAAGGTTGGACCAAAATGTGCTGAGGAACCTGCTATCCCGATTTGATATGATAGACTGTGGGATCCCAAAGTGCGCCCACACTCGTTCAAAGAAGAGTTTAGCAGTGGCTTCTGCTGTGATATTCTTCTTGCAGGTCGCCATGATGGCCATCTTCGAAAATCTGTCGACAACCATGAAAACACAGTCATTTCCCTGCTTAGTAGAAGGCAGGCCCGACATGTAATCCATGGAGATGGATTCCCAAGGTCAACTAGGGGTAGGTATCGGAGTATATAGGCCTTGCTTCTTCATGGTCGGTTTGGCAATGGCACAAGTAGTGTAGGATCTGATGTGCTTCTCGACATCCTTTCGAAGGTTCGGCCAATAGAAATACTTCTGTAGGATTGCTACTGTTTTCTCAACCCCAAAATGCCCAACAACTCGACTGTAGTGTGCTTCCCATATAATCTTGGCACGCTCGCTTGAAGGAACACAAAGGTGTCCTAGGTGACATAAAAGTGCATCTTGGAGGTGAAAATTTGGAACTTGTGTACCCCCCAAGAGTGCGTTGTAAGTGTGGCCGAATTCTAGGTCACTCTCATAGAGAAGCGGCCAATCAGAAGTCTCATTCCCACAAGAGTTGAGCACGGTGGTGAGCGCCACGATCGGTGGTCGGTTGAGGTAGTCTGCAACATTATTGGTGCTACCCTTCTTGTACTTGATATTCAAATGAAATTTTTGCAGATATGTGGACCACTTCTGATGGTGATCATTCTACAACTTTCCTTGTGTCTGTACGAACTGCAGGGGCCAGTGGTCTGTGTGGATGATTTTTTCCTTCCCCAAAATATAATGCTTCCATTGTCGACAAGCTTTCACAATGGAATACATTTCTTTGTCATAAGTGGGATACTTGCGAACTGTGTCAGACAATGTCTCACTGTGATATAGCACTGGATGTCCCTGTTGAGTAAGAACTACCCCAATAGCATAGTCAGAGGCATCTGTCTTGATCTCAAATGGTTTTTGCAAGTCTGGTAATGTGAGCACTGGGGCAGAATAGAGGGGATTTTTCAATTCTGTGAATGCCTTCTATTGAGGTTCCGACCAAAATAATTTTTCTCTCGCTCCTCCCTTGGTGACTTGACTCAAGGGCCATGTGATATGAGATAATCCCAACACGAATCTACGGTACAAATTAGAAAGACCCAAAAAGCTACGAAGCTCTGTTATAGTCGTTGGGGCTGGCCAATCCCGAATGGCTTGGATCTTGGCTAGATCCACATGCACCCCCCTTTCATCAATAATGTATCCCAGATATTGAACCTGGGTCATGCCAAACGTGCACTTCTCCAAACTGGCACACAACTTGTGTTGCCGCAGGGTTTGGAGGGCTTGTCGGATGTGGTGAAGGTGATATTCCCAAGTTTGGCTAAAGATCATAATGTCATCCAAGTACACCACTACAAATGAGTTTTTGAATGGCCGTAAGATGTCGTCCATCATCCTCATGAAGGTTGCGGGAGCATTCGTCAACCCGAAATGCATGACCATCCATTCGAAAAGGCCTTCCTTGACTTTGAAGGCAGTCTTCCACACATCAGAGGGTTCAATTGGTACCTGGTGATACCCAGACTTCAGGTCGATCTTGTTGAAATATTTTGCACCTTTTAATTGGTCCAAAAGGTCATCAATCCGTGGGATTGGGTACCTATTCCGGACAGTGATCTTGTTCAACGCCCAATAGTCAATACAGAGTCTCCACGTCCCATCCTTCTTCTGTACCAACACGATCGGGCTCCCACAGGCCGATGAACTTGGTCTGATGTGACCTTTCTGCAACGGCTCTAGATTCTGCCTCTTGATTTCATCATTCTACAGAACATAGCGCCGATAGATTGGTCCATTGGGTAGCGGTGCACCTGGGGTTAGATCAATCGGGTGCTTGACCTGACAGTGCAGAGGAAACCCTGTGGATGAGGTGAAGATGTCCCCGTACTCCTCCACAACCTTATACATTTGTTGTTGTCGTGCAAAGGAGCCCTGTCTGGAGGTCTTGGCCACATTCTTCTTCTTTCCCTGGGGGGGATCATCAAGAAAACAAATTTCCTGGTTTGGGAAATGAGCTTACTGCATTGTTTTGCAGTAACCAAAGAGATAGCGGCAAGAGGTGGTACCTCTGGTATCCTGTACAACTTATTTCCCAAAGTAACAATAACAGCACGAGGTCAAGACTCATCCACAGCATGATGCTTCCACAAGTATGGTTTTCCTAATAATACATCAGAAACATCAATAGGAGCAACGTCACATAATACCTCATCCGTGAAGGGCTTGATGCTATAGGGAAGGCAGCACTGCTGGCTGACGCAGAGATCTCGTCCTTGGTGAAGCCACTCAATGGTGTATGGATGTGGGTGAGCTATGGTCAGCAAGCCCAACCGCTTCACTGCGTTTTCTGAAATGAGTTTATTTTGGCTCCCATTGTCGACAATGAACTGTACAGGGGAGCCCTTTACCCACATCTAGGAGTGGTAGAGACGTTCCTCCTCCTCTGGATCTTCTGGTTCCTCCTTCTGGATCTTATTAGTGGTAACAGTGGTGTTGGGCTCCGCATCAATAATCTGTTTCCCTTTTTCAATCCCCCTTTCAGGTTCTGATTCGGAGTCGGAGCATGCATCTGACTCAGAAGCCCTCATCTCGACCACTAGCGACTACTGGCCCGACACTCACTTGTGTTGTGAGTGGAGCTCTTGTGGAACTCACACCACTTTCCCATGTCCTTCTTTGGCTTTGCGGTGTTGTTATTTTCTTGTGGCTTCGACGGGTTGTCTTTAGCCGCCATGCCTTGGCTCTGTCCTTTGTTTTGCGGTTTGGAAGCACCTTTCCCTTGCTTTTGATTCGCAGATCCAAAGTCTCGCTTCTTCTGTTTGAATCTCTGCTCAATCTTGGTAGCATACCTGTATGTCGTACCAAGCAAGGAGATGTCGAGGAACTCCATTTCCTCCTGGTTGTATCTGTGCAGATAGTTGCGATAATTTAGCACCAGATGTTTCTCTGAATCTTTGATACGCAACTTTGTGCACAAGGTATGGAACAAATTCATCAGCTCATGCACATCTTGATCCCTTTGTTGTCGCAGCGTGGTCCATTGTATGTACTTGTCCTCATAGCTCCCCATGGGATAGTTATGTTCCTTAACGGCATCTCGGAAAGAATTCCAAGTTGGTACAGCCGAGAACAGAGAGGGTTCTTTCTGGTCCTTGTTCTCACAGTAGGTTTCCCACCAGTCCTTAACATGGGGCGTATCTTTGAGGAGTGCAAAAATAATCTTCTCTCGACCTGAAAAGTCATGAACAGAGAAATATCCTTCTAATAGATTCAACCATCTATCTATGAAATCTGTGTCTATTTGACCCTCAAATATGGGAATGTCAAAATTTACTTGTACCTTATAAGGAGTGGCACCTCCAAAGTGGCTGCTGGATGCAGATGCGCTGCCGGTGGGCAGCCGTTGAAGGATCTGAGCGAAGTTATCCATCATCGCGTTCCTTTGTTTTTCGAGGGCCTCCTCGAGTAATATTTTGATAGGATCTCCTGCTCCCTCATCTTTCTTTTCATCCCCCAGGGGCGTCCATCAAGTTTTGCGAGGCTGATCTTGCAAAGGTTCCACCAGATCAAGTCCTAGCTCCTTATACCCCGACCTCTTTGGGGACATGTAAAGAAGGATCGATAAAAAGCAGACCGCTCTGATACCACTGATCTGAATTTATGCAGGAACGCAACAAAATAAACATATAACCATAAATACAGAGATGCAGCGAAAACAACACTTCATTTCATTAATATCAAAGAATTGAAATTTGCTTACAGATAGAATGGAAATAAAACTAGCTAGGGCGCTGGTAGCTATCTCTGAAAAGAGATGTGGCGGCTACAGGCCTCTGAACTGAGTTACAATGAGGCTTGAGGGCCTATTTATTATTGAGAAACAATGGAGAACTCTAAATAGTCAAAAACCTAATCCTAGGAGATGAAGCGCCAAAACTATGGGCCCTGTTTGGGTAAATTGGTGTTTCAACTAACCAGGGACGTAACTTTGGCATACTATCTCCATTTGACGCACATGGTACATCATTAGAAATATCTATCTGAGGACTACAACTTTTGCCACAAATATCCATTCTGGAACTGAATGATATTTTCTAGAGGCGTGATTCCCAAAAAACGTAATTTAGGGCCTCAAAACGGCTCCGGAAGTTCAGGACCCGAAAAACAAATAAAAATAGTAAGTTGTGCCGAAACTGAAAAACTGAAAGAGGCAATGGTGGGGCCCCAAGTGGAATAGGCGGGTGGCCACCAATATCCACCTGGATCATTCCTCCCCCCTTAAGAAGCAATGGTCCCCATTGCGTTGAGTTCTTCCATGAGATGAGGAAACTTCTACTGAACTTGGTCCACTGATGCAGACCTTTTGTTTTGTAACTGGCTCCAAAAATAGAAGAAAAGAGATATGAACGCCTTAGAAATAAGCCACTTCGAGGGGGCAACCTCCAATACATTACATAAATGAACAATTCTTGGATGATACATTTTACAAAACCTCCTTTCTATATATAGGAGTCCATGGGGCATAATGTAATCCTAGTGGGCCACAATGTAATCCTAGCCGACCTAAAAATAATAATTTAAGGGCACAATAATAACAAAATGGGGGTTACAAGGGTACAATAATAACAATAAGGGGGTTACACTAACAATAATAAGGGACTATACTGGTGATATAGGGACCTAACATGCCCCTCTCCTTCAAAAAAGTGTTGTCCTCAACGCTTGAGTAGCTCTGGGTGCTTCTGTATAAAATTCTCATCCTCCCATGTAGAATCTTCAGTGGGTAAGTTCTTCCACTTGATGAGATACTCTGAAATTGATCGATTCCGTAGCTGTTGATTTCTTGTTTCCATGACCGCTTCAGGTTCCAATATGATTTTTCCTTCCTCATCAAGTTCTGGCAATATTGTTTGAACTGGAAGATTTTCACCTATAACCTTTTTTAAGCATGAAACATGGAAAACTGGATGTACTCGCGAAGAAGCAGGAAGCTTCAATTTGTATGCCATAGAACCAATATTTTGCAACACCTTGTAAAGACCATAGTACTTTGGTGATAATTTACTATCCTTCTTAGCTTGCTTGAGGGACATTTGTTTGTATGGTTGTAGCCGTAAAAATACCCAATCTCCTACATCAAAACTTCTCTCGCTGCGATGTTGATCTGCCTGTTGTTTCATTTGATTTTGTGCCAAATTTAGGTTATCCTTTAAGAGTTGGAGAACTTCTTGCTAATGCTCGATGTGATCTTCCACTGCTTGAACCTTCGAATTTTTTCTTAAAGATGATGTGATGGATGGTGGATGATATCCATAAAGTGCCATAAATGGGGTCATTTTTGCTGCAGTATGGAAGGAAGTGTTATACCACCATTCGGCAAGAGGTAACCACTTGACCCATTGTGTTTGTTTATCAGATACAAAACAACGAATATATCCTTCCAAACATTTATTTACTATCTCAGTTTGACCATCGGATTGAGGATGATAAGATGAGCTATGGGCTAATTGAGTACCCAAACAAGAAAATAACTCCGTCCAAAAATTTCCAGTAAAAATGGGGTCTCTGTCGCTCACAATAACCCTTGGGTTTCCATGTAGCTTTTGAATTCTATCCATAAATGTAGTAGCAACTGTGCTTGCTTTAAATGGATGAGATAATGCACAAAAGTGTGCATACTTGGTAAGTCTATCAACTACCACCATGATGACACTCTTTCCCTCGGACTTAGGTAAACCTGTGATAAAATCCATTGAAATCTCCTCCCAACGTTGACTTGGAATGGATAAAGGTTGTAGAAGTCCTGGGGTCTTAATTATTTCCACTTTATTCTGCTGGAAAACCAAACATTCCGCCACAAACTTTTGAATATCAGATTTAAGGCCATCCCAAAAAAATTCTTTCTTCACCCTGTGGTAAGTTTTTAAAAATCCTGAGTGTCCTCCTAAAGGAGAAGTGTACAATTCCAGAAGAATATTTTGTTTTAGTTGGGAATTCTTACAAAGATATAAGTGATCTTTGTACCATAAGGAATCATTTTTCCAACTAAATGTATCAGATGTACTAGGATCTTGCTGCAACTTTTGAATGAGTGTCCATACATCTTGTCCTTCTTCCATTCATCTCTTGCTTCAGTTATCCAATCTAGTTGGATAATAGAAATGGCACAAAGCAATGCTTCCACCTCTTCATTCTTTCTTGAGAGTGCATCTGCAACAACATTAAGCTTTCCTTTTTTTGTAGATTATTTCAAAGTCATAACCCAACATCTTTGTGACCCATTTTTGCTGCTCTTCTGAAGATAGTCTTTGTTCCAAAAAGTGTTTAAGACTATCATGATCAGGTTTTACCTTGAAGTGTCTTCCCATTAGGTAAGTTCGCCATTTCTTTAGTGCATGCAGTATTGCTAACATTTCCTTCTCATAAATAGGTTTCTGTAAATACTTTCCTTTGATTGGACGACTTTCAAAAGTAATGGGTCTTCCTTCCTACATTAAAACTGCACCAATTCCATTTCCTGAGGCATCACATTCCACAGTAAAGGTTTTTGTGAAGTCTGGCGTAGCTAAGACCGGTGCTAGGCACATTGCCTCTTTAAGATGTTCAAAGGCCTTAGTTGCTTCGGGAGTCCATGAAAATGCATCTTTCTTCAATAATGTTGTTAGAGGTGCTGCTATTCTCCCATAATTCTTAACAAACTTGCGATAGTAGCCTGTTAACCCGAGAAATCCTCGCAACTGCTTTATTGTCTTGGGGACTTTCCATTCCTTAATAGCTTTAATTTTGTTAGGGTCTACTTTAACACCCTCGTGAGATATAATATGACCCAGATATTCCACCTCTTGTACTCCAAAGAAACATTTGGATGTTTTGGCATATAATTGTTTCTCCTGTGATAGTTTGAGAACCCTGTCAACATGTTCAACATGATCCTTCCAAGACCTGCTGTAGATTAGTATATCATCAAAAAATACTAGCACAAATTTTCTAAGGAAGGGTTTGAAAATGGAATTCATCAACTCTTGAAATGTAGAAGGTGCATTGGTAAGGCCAAAAGGCATGACCAAAAATTCATAATGACGCTCATGAGTTCGAAATGTTGTTTTCGGAATATCTTCAGTCTTCATTCTAATTTGATGATATCCTGAACGAAGATCCAACTTGGTAAAATAAATTGCTCCATGTAATTCATCCAATAATTCATCAATCACGGGAATGGGAAATTTGTCTTTAATGGTGAGCTTATTGAGCTCCCTATAATCTAGACACATTCGCCATGATCCATCCTTCTTGTGTACCAATACTACAGGAGCATAGAAAGAACTTTGACTAGGTTGAATTATACCCGCCTCCAACATTTCTGCAATCATACGTTCAATTTCGCTCTTTTGGAAGTAAGGATATCTATAAGGCCTGATGTTTGGAGGAACACTTCCTCGAATCAAATGAATAGCATGATCATGATCACGAATAGGTGGGAGTCCTTTGGGAGTTTCAAACACCTTGGAATGATTGTCCAAGACTTGTTGGAGATCTGCAGAAATAGATGATTTTGATGTCGGAACTTCTATTGAGCATAATTGTGCAATTACGCCTCGTTGTTCTTTATTTAGAAGCTTTGTCATGACATTAGAGCTTATTATCCTTCCTGGCTTCCCTTCAATACCCCGTAATTCGACTTCCTTTCCTTCTGAAAAAAAATTCAAGAAAAATTCTTGAAAATTAAAAGCTACCGTCCCCAAAGATTGTAACCATTGTACTCCTAGTACAACATCAACACCTCCCATAGGAATGGAAAGCATTGGACTAGTCAATACATATTCCCCCATGGTTAGCTTGATATTATGGCATTTTCCAGAGAAATTTATAGTTCCTCCATTTGCAACATCACTTGACATTCTGGTGCTGGGTATAGGAAACAATTTAATTCCTTGGCTACCTTACAATGAATAAAATTATGGGTGCTACCTGAATCAATCAACACTATTACCTTTTCTTCTTGATTTGTCCTGCTATCTTGAGAGTTTGAGGAGTGGTAATTCCTGCCAGTGCATTACACGATATGGTCGGATTCATTTCTTCCTCTTCTAGAGCTGGTTCCTGGTGTATATCCTCTTCTTGTTCATTTTCTTCTTCCTCTTCACAATCTATATAAAATAATTTCTTCTCAGCACACTTATGACCTTTAGTGTATTTTCTATCACAACTGTAGCAAAGCCCTTTTGCTCTTTTTTCTTCCAATTTTTTTGGTGTCAACCTTGTAGGTTGTGGAAATCTAGGCGTAGCAACACTTCCTTCTTTATAGAATTGAGTGGTAGGCTTCCTTGTTGCCATAATTTTACATTCAACTTTTCTTGCCAACCTGAATGCCTTCTTCAATGAATCGGGTTCCAGAACGTGAAATTCATGTTGAATGTTATCCTTTAAATTGCCTATGAAGAGATCAATCCTGTGTTCCTCTGGAATATTAGTTACCCTTATATTCAATTTTTGGAAGTCCTCAATGTGCTGCCCCACTAAACCCTTTTGTTTGAGATTTATCAATTGGCTAAAGAAGGTGTTGCTCTTTGTATCCTCATAATGTGCTATCATTTCCTCGTAAAAATTGACCAAGTGACAATTTTTTTACGGGAGCAAAGCCATCGATACCATACAAATGTATTTTGTTCTAAATGTAAAGTTGCAATGCGTACCTTTTGTGTGTTTTGCACATTATGGAGATCAAAAAATTCTCCATCTGTAGTATCCATGTTACAGGATCCTTTCCATCAAACTTCCTCATATCCATTTTTGGAATATGGTGGTTCTTCCCTCCAATAGTAGAGTTTATGAAATCACGATTAACATTTATTTTGTTCTCATCATGAGTTTCCTCTACTATCTTTTCACCATTAGGAAAAATTTCTTGTATCAACTTTCCCAAACCTTCGATGTCTACTTTGAGATCTTTCTTCATGTTTTCCATGTTGTCTTTCATTTTTTCATCGATCTTAGCTTCCATGTCATCCATCTTAGCTTCCATGCCCACTTTCATGCCATCCATATTAGCTTCCAAACCACTCATCTTAGCTTCCACGCCTTTCTTCAAACCATCCATCTTAGTTTCCACGCCCTTCTTCAAAAATTCCATTTCATTTTTTGTTGTTCTTTGCGAGAGCGAAATTTGTTGAACTTGCTCTTGTAATTTTGATATGTCATTTTGTCATTCTTCGTCTTCATGAGTCATAGTAGAGCCTTCTAAAGGCTTAATGGGTGTTGAATTATTTTTAGGGGCCATTTTAGACTCCAATATTGATATCTATTCTACAATAGGCCCTTGCAATCAATTCAACTTGATTCTTCAAACAAGACTTATGCAATTCGGAAAAAAAATACACACCTTTTACTCGCTTTGAGGAGCTCGGTATTGAAATTGTATTATCTATGTGATTGCGGATCTTCAATATTTGAAATTCAGCACTGAAGTAGCCCTCTGAATTCTCTTTTGAATGCCACAGGTCTGACCTGATTTGGATTCTCCAAGACAAAGTTGTGTCCAATCTCCCACAATGACCTAATTATGGACTGGTTCAGTAGAGAGAATTTGTACGACTTGCCACGTGTCACTGTTTCGTCCTTTGTCTCTGAAATTGATAGCCAAAAAACTATAGTCTGTGTGATTTCGACCACTTTTTACGGTACTCCAATCCGATGCCCAGAGAGAGAGTTATTGAACTTTTCCCACGATCACCTCTTCGATATGAAATTCAGGAGGCTGAAAAAGCACTACCTTCCACAGATCATATCTCCAAAAATATTGCGAACCAAGCTCTGAATTTTTTTGAAGAATTTTCTCAGGATTTCAGCTTCGCACCATACAAATTTCAGATTCTGAACCTTCGTAGAAAAAAATTTATAGCGCAAATTCCACGATGACCTGTTTAGGAGCCTGAACAAAGACCTAAATTCCACAGATCATATCTCTAGAAATATTGCGAACCAGGCTCTGAAATTTTTAGAAAATATTCCTCAGGATTTCGGTTTCGCTCCCTAAAAATTTCAGCTTCTGAAACTTCGTAGAAAAAAATCTATAGCGCAAATTCCACGATGACCTGTTTGGAGCAGCGAAACCCTAGAATCCATAGCTCTGATACCAAATGTTGTGTAACTAGCTCCAAAAAGAGAATAAAAGAGATATCAACGCCTTAGAAATGAGCCACTTTGAGGGGGAAACCTCCAATACATTACATAAATGAACAATTCTTGGATGATACAATTTACAAAACCTCCTTTCTATATATAGGAGTCCATGGGGCCATAATGTAATCCTAGTGGGCCACAATGTAATCCTAGCTGACTTAACAATAATAATTTAAGGGCACAATAATAACAAAATGGGGGTTACAAGGGTTCAATAATAACAATAAGGGGGTTACACTAACAATAATAAGGGACTATACTAGTGATATAGGGACCTAACAACCACTTGCCTTGGTGCAGGCGTTGGCCAGCTTTGAATAACCGATATAGTTGGATGTTCTGTTGGCGAGTGCTCTTTGTTTTCATGTCCCTGATACAATCTGTGGTGGCCTGTTCCATGCAGTCTGTGTTTAACTCTGTTGGTGTGAGTTTTTCTGCAATGTCTGAGGTGTTCAGAAGAGGTGGGAAGTAAGGACGAAGGCAATCCACATTGAAGATTGGGTGTAGACCAAGGAATGGTGGAATACTAAGCTCGAAGGCATTGTTCCCTACAGCCTTGGTGATGGTGTACGGCCCGTATCGGAGCGGAAGAAGCTTGTTGTGGGGTCCAGTGAGGCGCTCCTTCTGCAAATATAACCATACTTTGTCGCCCACCTGGAAGTTGTGTGGCACCCGGTGTTGATCATGGCATTGCTTGTACTTGGAATTGGCTCTGTCCAATATATCATGAACCTGTTGGAGGATGTGTTGAATGTGCTCGATGAAGCTACCTGCTTTGTCAACTTCAGACTGGACATGAGCTTAATCGGCCTGAGCAGCTGCAAATGGTATGGCTACGTCAATACAACATAGTGGCTGGAATCCCAAGCCCACCTGAAAGGGGCTATGGCCGATTGAATTTTGCAGAGCCCGATTATAACTATGTTGTACATCTGGGAGGCTCTCGTCCCAAGTGTGTGGATGCTTTGAATTGTACATGCACAGAATGTGTACAAGCATTCTGTTGACGACCTCTGTCTGGCCATCTATTTGGGGATGGAAAGCTGTGGACTTGGTGAGCTTGGTATCCAACATTGACCATAGGCTGGACCAAAATGTGATGAGGAACCTGCTATCCCAATCAAATATGATAAACTGTGGGATCCCAAAGTGCACCCACACTCGTTCAAAGAAGAGTTTAGCAGTGGCTTCTGCTGTGATATTCTTCTTGTAGGCCGCCATGATGGCCATCTTCGAGAATCAGTCGACGACCACGAAAACACAGTCATTTCCCTACTTAGTAGAAGGGAGGTCCGACATGTAATCCATGGAGATGGATTCCCAAGGTCACCTAGGGGTAGGTAGCGGAGTATATAGGCCTTGCTTCTTCATGGTCGATTTGGCAATGGCACAAGCAGTGCAGGATCTGATGTGCTTCTCGACATCCTTTCAAAGGTTCAGCCAATAGAAATACTTTTGCAGGATTGCTACTATTTTCTCGACCCCGAATTTCCCAGCAACTCGACTATAGTGTGCTTCCCATATCATCCTGGCACGCTCGATTGAAGAAACACAAAGGTGTCTCAGGTGACATAAAAGTGCATCTTGGAGGTGAAAATTTGGAACTTGCGTACCCCCTAAGAGTGCTTTTTAAGTGTGGCCGAATTCTGGGTCACTCTCATAGAGAAGCGGCCAATCAGAAGTCTCATGCCCACAAGAGTTGAGCACGGTGGTGAGCGCCACTATCGGTGGTCGGCTGAGGCAGTCTGTTGTGTAACCAGCTCCAAAAATAGAAGAAAAGAGATGTAAACGCCTTAGAAATGAGCCACTTCGAGGGGGCAACCTCCAATACATTACATAAATGAACAAGTCTTGGATGATACAATTAACAAAACCTCCTTTCTATATATAGGAGTCCATGGGGCCATAATGTAATCCTAGTGGGCCACAATGTAATCCTAGCCGACCTAACAATAATAATTTATGGGCACAATAATAACAAAATGGGGGTTACAAGGGTACAATAATAACAATAAGGGGGTTACACTAACAACAATAAGGGACTATACTAGTAATATAGGGACCTAACATGCCCCTCTCCTTCAAAAAAGTGTTGTCCTCAACACTTGAGTAGCTCTGGGTGCTTCTGTATAAAATTCTCATCCTCCCATGTAGAATCTTCGGTGGGTAAGTTCTTCCACTTGATGAGATACTCTGAAATTGATCGATTCCGTAGTTGTCGAGTTCTTGTTTCCGTGACCGCTTCAGGTTCCAATATGATTTTTCCTTCCTCATCAAGTTCTGGAAATATTGTTTGAGCTGGAAGATTTTCACCTATAACCTTCTTTAAGCATGAAACATGGAAAACTGGATGTACTCGCGAAGAAGCAGGAAGCTCCAATTTGTATGCCATAGTACCAATATTTTGCAACACCTTGTAAGGACCATAGTACTTTGGCGATAATTTGTTATCCTTCTTTGCTTGCTTGAGGGACATTTGTTTGTATGGTTGTAGCCGTAAAAATACCCAATCTCCTACATCAAAACTTCTCTCGCTACGATGTTGATTTGCCTGTTTTTCATTCGATTTTGTGCCAAATTCAGGTTATCCTTTAAGAGTTGGAGAACTTCTTGCTGATGCTCGATGTGATCTTCCACTGCTTGAACCTTCAAATTTTCCCTTAAAGATGATGTGATGGATGGTGGATGATATCCATAAAGTGCCATAAATGGGGTCATCTTTGCTGCAGTATGGAAGGAAGTATTATACCACCATTCAGTGAGAGATAACCACTTGACCCATTGTGTTTGTTTATGAGATACAAAACAATGAATATATCCTTCCAAACATTTATTTACTATCTCGGTTTGACCCTCAGATTGAGGATGATAAGATGAGCTATGAGCTAATTGAGTACCCAAACAAGAAAATAACTCCGTCCAAAAATTTCCAGTAAAAATGGGATCTCTGTCGCTCACAATAACCCTTGGGCTTCCATGTAGCTTTTGAATACTGTCCATAAATGTAGTCGCAACTGTACTTGCTTTAAATGGATGAGATAATGCACAAAAGTGTGCATACTTGGTAAGTCTATCAACTACCACCATGATGACACTCTTTCCTTCGTACTTAGGTAAACCTGTGATAAAATCCATTGAAATCTCCTCCCAACGTTGACCTGGAATGGATAAAGGTTGTAGAAGTCCTGGGGTCTTAATTGTTTCCACTTTATTCTGTTGGCAAACCAAACATTCCGCCACAAACTTTCGAATATCGGATTTAAGGCCATCCCAAAAAAATTCTTTCTTCACCCTGTGGTAAGTTTTTAAAAATCCTGAGTGTCCTCCTAAAGGAGAAGTGTGCAATTCCAGAAGAATCTTTTGTTTTAGTTGGGAATTCTTACAAAGATATAAGCGATCTTTGTACCATAAGGAATCATTTTTTCCAACTAAATGTATCAGATGTACTAGGATCTTGCTGCAACTTTTGAATGAGTGTCCATACATCTTTGTCCTTCTTCCATTCATCTCTTGCTTCGGTTATCCAATCCGGTTGGATAATAGAAATGGCACAAAGCAATGCTTCCACCTCTTCATTCTTTCTTGAGAGTGCATCTGCAACAACATTAAGCTTTCCTTTTTGTAGATTATTTCAAAGTCATAACCCAACATCTTTGTGACCCATTTTTGCTGCTCTTCTGACGATAGTCTTTGTTCCAAAAAGTGTTTAAGACTATCATGATCAATTTTTACCTTGAAGTGTCTTCCCATTAGGTAAGTTAGCCATTTCTTTAGTGCATGTAGTATTGCTAACATTTCCTTCTCATAAATAGGTTTATGTAAATACTTTCCTTTGATTGGACGACTTTCAAAAGCAATGGGTTTTCCTTCCTGCATTAAAACTGCACCAATTCCATTTCCTGAGGCATCACATTCCACAATAAAGGTTTTGTGAAGTCTGGTTTAGCTAAGACCGGTGCTAGGCACATTGCCTCTTTAAGACGTTCAAAAGCCTTAGTTGCTTCAGGAGTCCATGAAAATGCATCTTTCTTCAATAATGTTGTTAGAGGTGCTGCTATTCTCACATAATTCTTAACAAAATTGCGATAATAGCCTGTTAACCCGAGAAATCCTCGCAACTGCTTTATTGTCTTAGGGACTTTCCATTCCTTAATGGCTTTAATTTTGTTAGGGTCTACTTTAACACCCTCGTGAGATATAATATGACCCAGATATTCCACCTCTTGTACTCCAAAGAAACATTTGGATGTTTTTGCATATAATTGTTTCTCCTGCAATAGTTTGAGCACCCTGTCAACATGTTCAACATGATCCTTCAAGACCTGCTGTAGATTAGTATATCATCAAAAAATACTAGCACAAATTTTCTAAGGAAGGGTTTGAAAATGGAATTCATCAACCCTTGAAATGTAGAAGGTGCATTGGTAAGGCCAAAAGGCATGACCAAAAATTCATAATGACCCTCATGAGTTCGAAATGCTGTTTTGGAATATCTTCAGTCTTCATTCTAATTTGATGATATCCTGAACGAAGATCCAACTTGGTAAAATAAATTGCTCCATGTAATTCATCCAATAATTCATCAATCACAGGAATGGGAAATTTGTCTTTAATGGTGAGCTTATTGAACTCCCTATAATCGGACACATTCGCCATGATCCATCCTTCTTGTGTACCAATACTACAGGAGCAGAGAAAGAACTTTGACTAGGTTGAATTATACCCGCCTCTAACATTTCTGCAATCATACGTTCAATTTTGCTCTTTTGGAAGTAAGGATATCTACAAGGCCTGATGTTTGGAGGAACACTTCCTGGAATCAAATGAATAGCATGATCATGATCACGAATAGGTGGGAGTCCTTTGGGAGTTTCAAACACCTTGGAATGATTGTCCAAGACTTATTGGAGATCTGCAGAAATAGATGATTTTGATGTTGGAACTTCTAGTGAGCATAATTGTGCAATTACGCCTCGCTGTTCTTTCTTTAGAAGCTTTGTCATGACATTAAAGCTTATTATCCTTCACAACTTTCCTCGCAATACCACGTAATTCGACTTCCTTTCCTTCTGGAAAAAAAATTCAAGAAAAGTTCTTGAAAATTAAAAGCGACTATCCCCAAAGATTGTAACCATTGTACTCCTAGTACAACATCAGCACCTCCCATGGGAATGGAAAGCATTGGAATATTAAATACATATTCCCCCATGGTTAGCTTGATATTATAGCATTTTCCAGAGCAATTTATAGTTCCTCCATTTGCAACCATCACTTGACATTCTGATGCTGGGTATAGGAAACAATTCAATTCCTTGGCTACCTTATAATGAATAAAATTATGAGTACTACTTGAATCAATCAACACTATTACCTTTTTATTCTTGATATGTCCTTCTATCTTGAGAGTTTGAGGAGTGGTAATTCCTACCAATGCATTACATGATATGGTCAGACTCATTTCTTCCTCTTCTAGGGGTGGTTCCTGGTGTATATCCTCTTCTTGTTCATTTTCTTCTTCTTCTTCACAATCTATGTAAAATAATTTCTTCTCGGCCACACTTCTTATGACCTTTAGTGTATTTACTATCCTGGCCTTAGCAAAGCCCTTTTGCTCTTTCTATCTTCCAATTTTACGTAATTGTTAGGTGATTCAGGTTGTGGAAATCTAGGTGTAGCAACCTTCTTACTTATAGAATTGAGTGGTAGGTTTCCTTGTAGCCATAATTTTACATTCAACTTTTCTTGCCAGCTTGGAAGGCCTTCTCTAATGAATCTGGTTCCCAAACCCGCACTTCATGTTGGATGTTATCCTTTAAATTCCCTATGAAGACATCAATCCTGTGTTCCTCTGGAATATCGGTTACCCTTATATTCAATTTTTGGAAGTCCTCAATGTGCTCCACCACTGAACCCTTTTGTTTGAGATTTATCAATTGGCTAAAGAAGGTGTTTCTCTTTGTATCCTCATAATGTGCTATCATTTCCTTCATAAAAATTGACCAAGTGACAATTTTTTTAAGAGAGAAAAGCCATCGATACCAAAAAAATGTATTTTGTTCTAAGTGTAAATTTGCAACGCGTGCATTGCTTTTTGTGTGTTTTGTAGATTATGGAGATCAAAATATTGCTCCATACGTAGTATCCATGTTACGGGGATCCTTGCCATCAAACTTCCTCGTATCCATTTTTGGAATATGGTGGTTCTTCACTTCAACATTCGAGTTTATGAAATCACGATTAACATTTATTTTGTTCTCATCGGGAGGTTCTTCTCCTATAACTATGCATTAGGAATCATTTGGTTTTAAGCTTGTCATCAAGCCTTCCATGTATGCTTTTAGATCACTCTTCATGTTTTCCATGTTGTCTTTCATGTCATCCATCTTACTTCCACGCCTTTCTTCAAACTATCCATCTTCACTTCCATGCCTTTCTTCAAAACTTCCATTTCATTTTTGTTGCTCTTTGCGAAGTGAAATAAAGCTGTTGCATTTGCTCTTGTAATTTGATAGATCATGTTGCAATTCTTCATCTTCATGAGTCATAGTAGAGCCTTCAGAAGGCTTAATGGGTGTTGAATTATTTTTAGGGGCCATTTTAGAATCCAATATTGATATCTATTCTACAAGATTCCCTTGGAATCAATTCAACTTGATTCTTCAAACAAGACTTATGCAATTCGGAAAAAAAATACACACCTTTTACTAGCTTTTAGGAGATCGATATTGAAATTGAATTATCTCTATAATTGAAAATCTTCGATATCTTAAATTCAGCCCTGTAGTATCCCTCTGAAGCTTCTTTCAAATGCCACAGGTCTGACCTGATTTTGATTCTCCAAGACAAAGTTGTGTCCAATCTCCCACAATGACCTAATTCTGGACTGGTTCAGTAGAGCGAACTTGTACGACTTTCCACGTGTCACTGTTTTGTCCTTTGTCTCTAAAATTGATAGAAAAGAAACTACAGGCCATGTACTTGCGACCACTTTTGACGGCACTCCAATCCAATCTTCAGAGAGAGAGTTATTGAACTTTTCCCACGATCACCTCTTTGATATGAAATTCAGGAGCCTGAGAAAGCACTACCTTCCACAGATCATATCTCCAAAAATATTGCGAACCAAGCTCTGAAATTTTTTGATGAATTTCCTCAGGATTTCAGCTTCGCACCATATGAATTTCAGATTCTGAACCTTTATAGAAAAACATTTATAGCGCAAATGCCACGATGACCTGTTTAGGAGCCTGAAAAAATACCTGACTTCCACAGATCATATCTCCGAAATTATTGTGAACCAAACTCTGAAATTTTTATACGAGCTTCCTCAGGATTTTTTCTTCGCACCCTAAAAATTTCAGCTTCTGAAACTTCGTAGAAAAAAAGTTATAGCGAAAATGCCACGATGACCTGTTTGGAGCAGCGAAACCCTAGAATCCAAAGCTCCGATACCAAATGTTGTGTAACCAGCTCCAAAAAGAGAAGAAAAGAGATATGAACGCCTTAGAAATAAGCCACTTCGAGGGGGCAACCTCCAATACATTACATAAATGAACAATTCTTGGATGATACAATTTACAAAACCTCCTTTCTATATATAGGAGTCCATGGGGCCACAATGTAATCCTAGTGGGCCACAATGTAATCCTAGCTGCCCTAACAATAATAATTTAAGGGCACAATAATAACAAAATGGGGGTTACAAGGGTACAATAATAACAATAAGGGGTTTACACTAACAATAATAAGGGGCTATACTAGTGATATAGGGACCTAACACAGTCTGCAACATTATTGGTGCTACCCTTCTTGTACTTGATATTCAAATGAAACTATTGCAGATATTTGGACCACTTCTGATGGCGATCATTCTGCAACTTCCCTTATGTCTGTATGAACTGTAGGTGTCAGTGGTCTGTGTGGATGATTGTTTCCTTCCCCAAAATGTAATGCTTCCATTGTCGACAAGCTTGCACAATGGAATACATTTCTTTACCATAATTGGGATACTTGCGGACTGTGTCAGACAATGTCTCACTGTGGTATGCCACTGGATGTCCCTGTTGAGTAAGAACTGCCCCAATAGCATAGTCAGAGGCATCTGTCTCGATCTCAAATGGTTGTTGCAAGTCTGGTAATGTGAGCACTGGGGCAGAAAAGAGGTGATTTTTCAATTCTGTGAACGCCTTCTGTTGAGGTTCTGACCAAAATATTTTTGCTCTTGCTCCTCCCTTGGTGACCTGACTCAAGGGCCACGTGATATGAGAGAATCCCAACACGAATCTACGGTAGAAATTAGCAAGACCCAGAAAGCTGCGAAGCTCTGTTATAGTGGTTGGGGTTGGCCAATCCCGAATGACTTGGATCTTGGCTAGATCCACATGCACCCCCCTTTCATCAATAATGTATCCCAGATATTGAACCTGAGTCATGCCAAATGTGAACTTCTCCAAATTGGCACACAACTTGTGTTGCCGCAGTGTTTGGAGGACTTGTCGGATGTGGTGAAGGTGCTCTTCCCAAGTCTGGCTGAAGATCAGAATGTCATCCACGTACACCACTACAAATGAGTTTGTGAATGGCCACAAGATGTCTTCCATCATCCTCATGAAGGTTGCGGGAGAATTCGTCAACCCGAAAGGCATGACCGGCCATTCGAAAAGGCCTTCCTTGGCTTTGAAGGCAGACTTCCACACATCAGAGGGTTCAATTGGTACCTGGTGATACCCAGACTTCAAGTCAATCTTGTTAAAATATTTTTCACCTTTGAGTTGGTCCAGAAGGTCATCAATCCATGGGATTGGGTACCTATTCCGGACAATGATCTTGTTCAGCACCCGATAGTCAATACAGAGTCTCCACATCCCATCCTTCTTTTGTACCAACAAGATGGGGCTCCCACAGGGCGATGAACTTGGTCTGATGTGACCTTTCTGCAACAGCTCCTGAATTTGCCTCTTGATTTCATCATTCTCCATAACAGAACGCCGATAGATCGGTCCATTGGGTAGCGACGCACCTGGGATCAGATCAATCAGGTG
This sequence comes from Pinus albicaulis, assembly GCA_034641835.2. NCBI lineage: Eukaryota > Viridiplantae > Streptophyta > Pinopsida > Pinales > Pinaceae > Pinus > Pinus albicaulis. Next base: position 278,305 of record JAXQQM020067275.1, on the reverse strand, counting down.
CTTGACCTGACAGTGCAGAGGAACCCCTGTGGGTGAGGTGAAGATGTCCCCGTACTCCTCCACAACCTTATCCATTTGTTGTTTTCATGCAGAGGAGCCCTGTTTGGAGGTCGTGGCCACAGTCTTCTTCTTGCCCTGGGGGTGGATCATCAGGAAAACGAATTTCTTGGTTTTGGAAATGAGCTTACTGCATTGTTTTGCAGTAACCAAAGAGATAGCAGCAGGAGGTGGTACCTCTGGTATCCTGTACAACTTATTTCCCAAAGTAACAATAACAGCACGAGGTCGAGACTCATACACAGCATGACGCTTCCACCAGTATGGTTGTCCTAATAATACATCAGAAACATCAATAGGAGCAACGTCACATAATACCTCATCCGTGAAGGGCTTGATGCTATAGGGAAGGCGACACTGCCGGCTGACGCGGAGATCTCGTCCTTGGTGAAGCCACCCGATGGTGTATGGATGTGGGTGAGCTGTGGTCGGCAATCCCAACCGCTTCACGGCGTCTGCTGAAATGAGGTTCTTTTGGCTCCCATTGTCGACAATGAACTGTACAGGGGAGCCCTTTACCCACATCTGGGAGTGGAAGAGACGTTCCTCCTCCTCTAGATCTTCCGGTTCCTCCTTCTGGACCTTTGTAGTGGCAACAGTGGCGTTGGGATCCGCATCAATAATCTGTTTCCCTTTTTCATTCCCCTTTTCGGGTTCTGATTCAGAGTCAGAGCATGCATCTGACTCAGAAGCCCTCATCTCGGCCACTAGCGACTGCTTGGCCCGACACTCACTTGTGTTGTGAGTGGAGCTCTTATGGAACTCACACCACTTTCCCGTGTCCTTCTTTGGCTTTGCGGTGTTGTTATTTTCTTGTGGCTTCGATGAGTTTTCTTTAGCCGCCATGCCTTGGCTCGGTCCTTTGTTCTGCGGTTTGGAAGCACCTTTCCCTTGCTTTTGATTCGCAGATCCAAAGTCTCGCTTCTTCTGCTTGAATTTCTGCTCAATCTTGGCAGCATACCGGTATGCCGTACCCAGCGAGGAGATGTCGAGGAACTCCATTTCCTCCTGAATGTATCTGTGCAGACAGCTGTGATACTTTAGCACTAGATGTTTCTCTGAATCTTTGATACCCAACTTTGTGCGCAGGGTATGGAATAGATTCGTCAGCTCATGCACATCTTGATCCCTTTGTTGTCGCAGCGTGGTCCATTGTATGTACTTGTCCTCATAGCTCCCCACAGGATAGTATTGTTCCTTGACGGTGTCTCGAAAAGAATTCCAAGTTGGTACAGCCGAGAACAGAGAGGGTTCTGTCTGGTCCTTGTTCTCACAGTAGGTTTCCCACCAGTCCTTAACATGGGGGGTAGCTTTGAGGAGTGCAAAAATAATCTTCTCCCGGTCTGAAAAGTCATGAACAGAGAAAAATCCTTCTAATAGATTCAACCATCTATCTACGGCATCTGCGTCTATTTGACCCTCAAATATGGGAATGTCAAAATTTACTTGTACCTTAAAGGGAGTCGCAACTCCAGAGTGGCTACTGGATGCAGATGCGCCGCCGGTGGGCAGCCGTTGAAGGATCTGAGCAAAGCTATCCATCATCGCGTTCCTTTTTTTTTCGAGGGCCTCCTCGAGCAATATTTTGATAGGATCTCCTGCTCCCTCATCTTTCTTTTCGTCCCCCATGGGCGTCCGTCGAGGTTTGCGAGGCTGATCTTGCAAAGGTTCCACTAGATCAAGCCCTAGCTCCTTATACCCAGACCTCGTTGGGGACATGCAAATAAGGATCGATAAAAAGCAGACCGCTCTGATACCACTGATCCGGATTTATGCAGGAACGCAACAAAATAAACATATAACCATAAATACAGAGATGCAGCAGAAACAACACTTCATTTCATTAATATCAAAGAACTGAAATTTGCTTACAGACAGAATGGAAATAAAACTATCTAGGGCACTGGTAGCTATCTCTGAGAAGAGATGTGGTGGCTACAGGCCTCTGAACTAAGTTACAATGAGGCTTGAAGGCCTATTTATTATTGAGAAACAATGGAGAACTCTAAACATCCAAAAACCTAACCTTAGGAGATGAAGCACCAAAACTATGGGCCCCATTTGGGTAAATTGGTGTTTCAACTTCCCAGGGACGTAACTTTGGCATACTATCTCCGTTTGATGCACATGGTACATCATTAGAAAGATCTATCCGAGGACTACAACTTTCACCACAAATATCCAGTCCAGATTAGAATGATATTTTTTGGAGGCGTGATGCCCAAAACATGTCATTTAGGGCCCCAAAACGGCTCCGAAAGTTCAGGACCTAAAAAACTGCTAAAAATAGTAAGTTGTGCTGAGACTGAAAAACTGAAAGAGGCAATGGTGGGGCCCCAAGTGGAATAGGCGGGTGGCCACCAATATCCACCTGGATCATTCTTGCCCCCTTAAGAAGAAATGGTCCCCATTGCATTGAGTTCTTCCATGAGATGAGGAAACTTGTGCTGAACTTGGTCCGTGGTGAACCACTTGCCTTGGTGCAGGAGTTGGCCAGCTTTTACAACCCGATACATTTGGATGTTCTGTTGGCGAGTGCTCTTTATTTTCATGTCCCTGATACAATCTGTGGTGGCCTGTTCCATGGAGTCTAGGTTTAACTCTATTGGTGTGAGTTGTTCTGCAATGTCTAAGGTGTCCAGTAGAGGTGGGAAGTAATGACGAAGGCGATCCACATTGAAGACTGGGTGCAGACCAAGGAATGGTGGAATACTGACCTCGAAGGCATTGTTCCCTACAACCTTCGTGAGGGTGTACGGCCCGTATCGGAGCAAGCGAAGCTTGCGGTGGGTTCCAGTGAGGCGCTCCTTCTACAAATGTAACCATACTTTGTCGCCCACCTGGAAGTTGTGTGGTACCCGATGTTGATCATGGCGTTGCTTGCACTTAGCATTGGCTCTGTCCAATATATCATGAACCTATTGGCGGATGTGTTGAATGCGCTCGATGAAGCTACTTTCTTTGTCAACTTCAGACTGGACATGAGCTGAATCGGCCTGAGCAGCTGCAAATGGTATGGCTACGTCAATAGGACATAGTGGCTGGAATCCCAAGCCCACCTAAAAGGGGCTATGGCCGATTGAACTGTGGAGAGCCCGATTATAACTATGTTGTACATATGGGAGGCTCTCGTCCCATGTGCGTGGATGCTTTGAATTGTACATGCGCAGAATGTGTACAATCATTCTGTTGACGACCTCTGTCTGGCCATCCGTTTGGGGATGGAAAGCTGTGGACTTGGTGAGCTTGGTATCCAACATCGACCAGAGGCTGGACCAAAATGTGCTGAGGAACCTGCTATCCCGATCTGATATGATAGGCTGTGGGATCCCAAAGTGCACCCACACTCGTTCAAAGAAGAGTTTAGCAGTGGCTTCTGCTGTGATATTCTTCTTGCAGGCCGCCATAATGGCCATCTTCGAGAATCTGTCGACGACCACAAAAACACAGTCATTTCCCTGCTTAGTAGAAGGCAGGCCCGACATGTAATCCATTGAGATGGATTCCCAAGGTCGAATAGGGGTAGGTAGATGAGTATATAGGCCTTGCTTCTTGATGGTCGGTTTGGCAATGGCACAAGCAGTGCAGGATCTGATGTGCTTCTCGACATCCTTTCGAAGGTTCGGCCAATAGAAATACTTCTGCAGGATTGCTACTGTTTTCTCGACCCTGAAATGCCCATCGACTCGACTGTAGTGTGCTTCCCATATCATCTTGGCACGCTCGCTTGAAGGAACACAAAGGTGTCCCATGTGACATAAAAGTGCATCTTGGAGGTGAAAATTTAGAACTTGCGTACCCCCCAAGAGTGCCTTGTAAGTGTGGCCGAATTCTGGGTCACTCTCATAGAGAAGCGGCCAATCAGAAGTCTCGTGCCCACAAGAGTTGAGCACGGTGGTGAGCGCCACGATTGGTGGTCGGCTGAGGTAGTCTGCAACATTATTGGTGCTACCCTTCTTGTACTTGATATTCAAATGAAACTGTTGCAGATATGTGGACCACTTCTGATGGCGATCATTCTGCAACTTCCCTTGTGTCTGTATGAACTGCAGGGGCCAGTGGTCTGTGTGGATGATTGTTTCCTTCCCAAAAATGTAATGCTTCCATTGTCGACAGGCTTGCACAATGGAATACATTTCTTTGTCATAGGTGGGATACTTGCGAACTGTCTCAGACAATGTCTCACTGTGATATGCCACTGGATGTCCCTGTTGAGTAAGAACTGCCCCAATAGCATAGTCGGAGGCATCTGTCTCGATCTCAAATGGCTGCTGCAAGTCTGGTAAGGTGAGCACTGGGGCAGAACAGAGGCGATTTTTCAATTCTTTGAACGCCTTCTGTTGAGGTTCCGACCAAAATAATTTCGCTCTCGCTCCTCCTTTGGTGACTTGACTCAAGGGCCAAGTGATATGAGAGAATCCCAACACGAATCTATGGTAGAAATTAGCAAGACCCAGAAAGCTGCGAAGCTCTGTTATAGTGGTTGGGGTTGGCCAATCCCGAATGACTTGGATCTTGGCTGGATCCACATGCACCCCCCTTTCATCAATAAAGTATCCCAGATATTGAACCTGGGTCATGCCAAACGTGCACTTCTCCAAATTGGCACACAACTTGTGTTGCCGCAGTGTTTGGAGGACTTTTCGGATGTGATGAAGGTGCTCTTCCCAAGTCTTGCTGAAGATCAGAATTTCATCCAAGTACACCACTACGAATGAGTTGGTGAATGGCCGCAAGATGTCATCCATCATCCTCATGAAGGTTGCGGGAGCATTCGTCAACCCGAAAAGCATGACCAGCCATTCAAAAAGGCCTTCCTTAGCTTTGAAGGCAGTCTTCCACACATCAGAGGGTTCAATTGGTACCTGGTGATACCCAGACTTCAGGTCGATCTCACTGAAATATTTTGCACCTTGGAGTTGGTCCAGAAGGTCATCAATCCGTGGGATTGGGTACCTATTCCGGACAGTGATCTTGTTCAGCGCCCGATAGTCAATACCGAGTCTCCACGTCCCATCCTTCTTCTGTACCAACACGATCGGGCTCCCACAGGGCGATGAACTTGGTCTGATGTGACCTTTCTGCAACAGCTCCTGAATCTGCCTCTTGATTTCATCATTTTTCAGAACAGAGCGTCGATAGATTGGTCCATTGGGTAGCGGCGCACCTGGGGTCAGATCAATCGGGTGCTTGACCTGGCAGTGCAGAGGAACCCCTGTGGGTGAGGTGAAGATTTCCCCGTACTCCTCCACGACCTTATCCATTTGTTGTTGTCGTGCAGAGGGGCCCTGTCTGGAGGTCGTGGCCACAGTCTTCTTCCTTCCCTAGGGGCGGATCATCAGGAAAACGAATTTCCTGGTTTGGGAAATGAGCTTACTGCATTGTTTTGCAGTAACCAAAGAGATAGTCGTAGGAGGTGGTACCTCTGGTATCCTGTACAACTTATTTCCCAAAGTAATAATAACAGCACGAGGTCAAGACTCATACACAGCATGACACTTCCACAAGTATGGTTGTCCTAATAATACATCAGAAACATCAATAGGAGCAACATCACATAATACCTCATCCGTGAAGGGCTTGATGCTATAGGGAAGGCGACACTGCTGGCTGACGCGGAGATCTCGTCCTTGGTGAAGCCACCCGATGGTGTATGGATGTGGGTGAGTTGTAGTCGGCAAGCCCAACCGCTTCACGGCGTCTGCTGAAATGAGGTTCTTTTGGCTCCCATTGTCAACAATGAACTGTACAGGGGAGCCCTTTACCCACATCTAGGAGTGGAAGAGACGTTCCTCCTCCTCTGGATCTTCCGGTTCCTCCTTCTGGACCTTTGTAGTGGCAACAGTGGCGTTGGGCTCCGCATCAATAATCTGTTTCCCTTTTTCATTCCCCCTTTCAGGTTCTGATTCGGAGTCGGAGCATGCATCTGACTCAGAAGCCCTCATCTCGGCCACTAGCGACTGCTTGGCCCGACACTCACTTGTGTTGTGAGTGGAGCTCTTATGGAACTCACACCACTTTCCCGTGTCCTTCTTTGGCTTTGCGGTGCTGTTCTTTTCTTGTGGCTTCGACGGGTTGTCTTTAGCTGCCATGCCTTGGCTCTGTCCTTTGTTCTGCGGTTTGGAAGCACCTTTCCCTTGCTTTTGATTGGCAGATCTAAAGTCTCGCTTCTTCTGTTTGAATTTCTGCTCAATCTTGGCAACATACCGGTATGTCGTACCAAGCAAGGAGATGTCGAGGAACTCCATTTCCTCCTAAATGTATCTGTGCAGACAGCTGCGATACTTTAGCACTAGATGTTTCTCTGAATCTTTGATACCCAACTTTGTGCACAGGGTATGGAACAGATTCGTCAGCTCATGCACATCTTGATCCCTTTGTTGTCGCAGCGTGGTCCATTGTATGTACTTGTCCTCATAGCTCCCCACGGGATAGTACTGTTCCTTGACGGCATCTCGGAAATAATTCCAAGTTGGTACGGCCGAGAACAGAGAGGGTTCTGTCTGGTCCTTGTTCTCACAGTAGGTTTCCCACCATTCCTTAACATGGGGGGTAGCTTTGAGGAGTGCAAAAATAATCTTCTCCTGGTCTGAAAAGTCATGAAAAGAGAAATATCCATCTAATAGATTCAACCATCTATCTACGACATCTATGTCTATTTGACCCTCAAATACTGGAATGTCAAAATTTACTTGTACCTTAAAAGGAGTCGCGCCTCTAGAGTGGATGCTGGATGCAGATGCGTCACCGGTGGGCAGCCGTTGAAGGATCTGAGAAAAGTTATCCATCATCGCGTTCCTTTGTTCTTCGAGGGCCTCCTCGAGCAATATTTTGATAGGATCTCCTGCTCCCTCATCTTTCTTTTCATCCCCCATGGGCGTCTGTCGAGGTTTGCGAGGTTGATCTTGCAAAGGTTCCACCAGATCAAGCCCTTGCTCCTTATACCCCAACCTCGTTGGGGACATGCAAAGAAGGATCAAGAAAAAGAAGATCGCTCTGATACCACTGATCCATATTTATGCAGGAATGCAACAGAATAAACATATAACCATAAATACAGAGATGCAGCGGAAACAACACTTCATTTCATTAATATCAAAGAACTAAAATCTGCTTACAGACAGAATAGAAATAAAACTAGCTAGGGCGCTAGTAGCTATCTCTGAGAAGAGATGTGGCGGCTACAGGCCTCTGAACTAAGTTACAATGAGGCTCGAGGGCCTATTTATTATTGAGAAACAATGGAGAACTCTAAACATCCAAAAACCTAACCCTAGGAGATGAAGCCAAAACTATGGGCCCCGTTTGGGTAAATTGGTGTTTCAACTTCCCAGGGACGTAACTTTAGCATACTATCTCCGTTTGACGCACATGGTACATGATTAGAAAGATCTATCCGAGGACTACAACTTTTCCCAAAAATATCCATTTCTAAATAGAATGATATCAGGTGGAGGCGCGATGCCCAAAAAATGGCGTTTAGGGCCTCAAAACGGCTCCGAAAGTTCAGGACCCGAAAAACTGCTAAAAATAGTAAGTTGTGCCGAAACTGAAAAACTAAAAGAGGCAATGGTGGGGCCCCAAGTGGAATAGGTGGGTGGCCACCAATATCCACCTGGATCATATGTGGTTGTGGTGTTTTGCTAATATCGGATGCAGATTGTCACTACAAGTTATATTGGAATGTCGGATCGGGTACCAACACACGAGCTGAGGTGATAGCATTATGGGGCCTGTTGTGGTTCACAATGAAATTATATTTAGACACAATCACTATTTTTTCGGACTCACAATTTCTCATAAAATATCTTATTTTGGCCACAAAGTTCTCCCCTCCACAGTTATCACATTAGATGGACTGTATCTATCTACTCTGGGATTATTTTAACTCCATAACATTCCACCATATTTTCAGGGAGAAAAATACCGTGGTGGACTGCTTGTCAAAGAGGGGCTTGAAGGTGGATCCGGGCATTATAAACTACATCCTTTTCCAGGCTGGCAACATCAGGGCACAGGGCTCCCTACCATACTACTGAAGCGGCCCTCTGCTGGGACAATCTGTCGATAATTTTTTGTTTCTGGCATTATGGCCTGATCTCTGCTTTATATATCTGTTGCAGATGCTTTAGGGTGGTTTTATGTCTATAATTTCTAGTCGAGGGACCATACTTCCTATTTTTTTCCACTTTGATACATACTTTGACTTATATAGTTTCCTTCTGAAATATTTTGGTCTTATTTGAGTCACTAGAGACTCGGTGGTAATCGACTGTTTGGGCTTTGTAACTTTCCAGAAATTTGATAGGTTGTATTTGTAATGCCTTTATATTGGAAATTTCTCTCGTACATATATATACACCAGAATTGTTTTTCGTCTAAAAAATAATAATAAATAAAATTAAAAACAAAAATAAATAAAATTAAAAATTAGATGCAATCTCCAAAATTTTGATTTTTTTAATTATTAATAATAATTCTAATCACTTTAAAATTTGTATTTTGTTATATATATATATATATATAAGGCAATTTGTATTACGTTAAATGAGGATTATATATATTTAAAAAATTATGTTATTGGTTTGCTTGAAGTGAAACCACACCAGTGAAATAAATTTAAAGTCTTGAGGTTGCTAAGACTTCATCTAATTAGAGTATCTTGTAGATGGGGACTTATAAAAACAGGTTGGTTGTACCAAACCTTGACATACATCGACATGAGAAGACAAAAAGGATTACTAGTGCTACAAGAAAAAACCAATGAGTCATAACAACTATTGGGCATAATATCTAGGAATCTGAGTTGGCTAGTCACTACCCTCATCCGAGAAGAAGGAGAATGGTTGGTTGATCTCCTAGATAGAATGGTTAGCTTGCGGTCAATACTATTAATTTTTTCCTCCAGCTTTGCCAATTTAATAGAATTCTCTAGTTGAGTCCTCATGTACCTCCTTGTGCCACCTATAATATTCAAATGATATTTAACCTTGTGTCAACTTCATGCCATGATCGATGAATTGAAAAGAGTGCATGAAATGCACTAAGTACAATGGGAGCCGCAACCCCCTTTCAAGTGATCTAGCATCATATCAAGGCAAGAGGGATGTCTGCTCCTGGGAACCCCCCTTAGGGGGATAAGGTCATTCTAGCTAGATCATGATAGTGAGTATGATTTGATTCTAGAATTTCCTCACTCCAATCCAAGTAAAGGGGATGAGCTATTATGCTAAGACCAAAATTAGCTATCTTGTCAAATAGTTTGTTGCCTTATTTGTAGACATAAGAGAGGATGGGAGTTGTGATTTTCAATAAGAGTTTTGAAATATTAGCTATTAAGCTTTCAACCTCCAACTCTTAGAGACTTTGGAGGATTTTATCCACATTCGATTTTGTGAAAGATATTGATAATGGTATTGGAATCTTCTTCAATAATGAGATTGTGAAATTTTTGTGAATAACAATTGAGAGACCCTACCCTAGTGCCCAGATTTTGAAAACATTGTTCGTATTGAGGCCTATGGCACATGCATAAACATGTACAATTTTCCCACTAACATTACGAAAGACTCCACCATAACTAGCTTGACCTGGATTTCCTTTCGAGGCCTCGTCAAAGTTAATTTTGATGAAGTCCTCCAGAGGAGGGGACCAAAATGAAGGGCTAGTAGGGAAGAAATTGGGGACAGAGGGAGTCTTCCATAAGGAATAAGGGGAAAGACCCATTTTGGTTAGAATGACTTTTTCAAGTTGATTTCATTCCAAATATTTGGAGGATCAAGGAAAATAAGAAATTGTTTCCCTTATTTTATTTAGGATAGCTTGTCAAATAAAGTATATGTGTGGTCGTGATATTCTTAAATGTTTTTCTATTACTCCCCTTCTAAATCTCCCATAGTATGAATCCAAGTATGATTTTCCATGCTCTTTTGGTAATGGGATTAGTAAAATGAAGATAATTAAAAAAAAATAAAAACTTAAATTCAAGAGAGAGAGAAACATAAGTTATATGGCGGAAAAGGCATTAAGCTTGAATTGTATATATTTTACAAAGAATAATGATGATACATTTAAATACATCAAGTTATGTCTCAATATAGTTAGTCTATATTGGACATGCAATCTCTCGGTTGAGTGAATATCTCAACCACACACCAATCTAGGAAGCTAACTAGTTGGAGAGAATCTATCAACCAACTAGACCTCAACAAAATCCCAAGTATTAGGAAAAGACTCATTCTAGAATTGATGAGCACATCAAAGACAAGTAGGAATTATATTTTCAGTTTTCATATTTTTATTATTTTGTGAATATTTTGGACTTATTGATTGTTTTATGTGAGTATGAGGCTATCATAAAATGGGAGTCACACCAGAATTGTAGAGTGGAGAGGATGTTACTTTTTATTTTTTGATCTATCAAAAGAGCATAGCAAGGTGGTCCCAAATAGAAGTAGAAAAGTTGCAGTTGTTGAGAATATGATTGATATTTTATAATTTGGATAAATAAATAAGACAAATTGAGGGGGCCTAAAAACCATGACTTTGAAGCTTGTCCCATGTCAAAGTTTTATTCCATAACAGAAGCCACAAAAAAAGAGTGATTTTGGGCCTTGATCATCATCATTTTTGTTTCTTGTGAGAAGATTTCAATCTTCAAAGAGGTTAAAATTTCCTAAAGGATGATAACACCAACAAAGAATATTGTTTCCCTCTTGAACTATAATTCTTTTTTTTTTATAATTTCACTTTCATTTTGGGAGGGAGGTTCAATCTATTCCTCGCATGAATGCCAATCATACCGTTGGGAATTGTAAGGGGATGAGTCCCAGTAATGTGTAATTAAGATTTTGCCCCTAAAGATTAAGGAGTTCCTGGTTGGGAGTAGTTTTTCCTTATGAGCTAATATTGGCCATTAATGCCACGAGTCGTCCCAAAACCTTGCATTGTTCCCATTTATGATGTCCAAAAAACTATGCTCCTAGACAATATGTTTGTTGCTCTAAGAAAAATTCTAGATATGATAAACCCTGATGTTTCTTAGCATTTTAATGAACTGAGACTCCTGGGTATTGGGGGAATACTTGAATTTCCATATTTTACTCTATAAATTCTCTTATTTTTTGGTCCATCTACACCAGGACTTAGCACATAAGGATTTTCTAAGAATATATGCATCGCAAATACCACGGTCTCCTTTTTTCAAATGATATATTTTGTCCCATGCAACTAGAGTATATTTTAAATCTCTTTTGGTGCCCCTGTAAAGGAATATAACTAAATATTTCTAACTTGTATAGGATGGCTTGGGGGGCTGCCATTTCCAAGAGAAGATAGGTGGGGAAGGAATGAAGGATAGATTTGAGAAAAGATCAAGTGACCAGCTATATTGAGTGATCTGAAAGTCCAACATAAAAGTTTGGAAATTTAAAAATAATATTTCCCAATACCTTTTGTCTAAGAGGATTTCCAATTAGAGAGGCTGTTAGGTATTTGGGTGGAAGAGAGCTCCTTTGAAAACCAAGGAAATGAGATAAGTGAATTTGGATAGATAAAGAGGTATTAAAAAGAAGATTTGAGGTTTTTCCATGTTAATGGAGGTTCCCAAAGCATCAAAGAAGTATTTAAGGATGTTTTTAAGGGTAATGGCTTCTTTAATAATGGGATTCCCAAGAAAGAGTATCATCCACAAATTGTTGATGTGAAGAAGAGAGATCATGGGAATCAAGAGGAAAAATTTTTAGCTATCCAAGCTATAGGGTTGAGTTGATATATTTTCCCAACCCTTTAACCATGAGGAGAAATATGCAAGGGGAAATGGGGCATCCTTTCCTAATACCCCTTGAGGGGAAAAAAGTGGGAGAGAGAGACCGAATCACTAGGATGTAGAAGAAAGTTTTGGAAATGAGGGAAAGAACCCAATGAATCTATAATTCTTCAAACCCAAAAGTAGAGAGCATGCGAAAAATAAATTTCCAGCTCAATTTTTCAAATTCTTTTAACATATCAAGTTTGATGACAATACATGGTGGCTTATTCAAATTAAGTGAGTGAATGGGTTCATATGCTAGCATTATTTTTTCCATAATTTTTTTTCCTTGATGTATTTCTGCCATAACAGCACCATGATACATACCATAATATTCTGATCCTGAGGACCTGTATCATATCACTGCTCCAATAATAACACTTGGGATGGATATTTGTAATGATATAGTGATAATAACATTTTTTTATTCATCCTTCTTAAAATAATTTTGTTTCATTATCAACACTTGCAGTGAGACACACAGTGTAATCATCCTCTTAGTTTCCAAGTTCATAACTGATGTTCCCTTTACCACCATGGTTGCTTGTTGCTTTCTCCTCTTCCATCAACCTTTTGGCTATTGAATGCTTTAGGTGTCCTTCTTCCTCTATAGTTCTCTGCCAGAGGAATTGTCCTTTCCCTTCCTGAACTTTTAGCTATTCTTATTCCAAGTAGCTCTTCTTTGACAACTCTTATGGGGAAAAACAAATTTTGTTGCCTAACTATGACTTTCTAGATGAATTGAAGAATGTTTGTATCAAGATTCCATTGCTACAAGCCATTCGAGAAATTCCTATTCTAGCAAAAACCATAAAGGAGTTGAGTTTCAAAAGACCAGGAAGAAAGATAAAAGACACAAGAAGAATCCACCTGGTAGGAAAGATTGCAGACATTATGATGGGAAAAATTGCCATGCAGAAGTATGTAGATCATGGAAGTCCAATTGTCAAGACACATATAAATGGGATAGAAATTCCAAACACATTGATTGACTTAGGGGCTGCTATCAACATTATGAGTAGACAGACTATGGAACAGTTAAAACTTCCTAACCTTCTTTTTACACCTACTTTATTGCAACTTGCAGTCGATCGGTTATTAAACCGGATGGTGTATTAGAAGATATTTCAGTCTCCTTAGATTCTTGGGAATATCCAGTAGACTTTATGATTTTGACTCCCAAAAGTAATCTAGGAGGACATCCAATTATCTTAGGAAGACCTTGGCTGGCCACAGTTGATGCTTTTATTAGTTGTAGATCTGGAGACATGTACATTTCTAATGGTAATTCGACAAAGAAATTCAATTTGTATCCTCCCGCAAGAGCAATTACAGAAATAAGAGACAATGAATGGGTCGATGATGAGAACACTATACAACCTGTCTTTACCATTTCTGAGATTAGTGAGGATAGTCAAATTCTGAACACATTAGAAAATTTTGAGATAACTTCGGAATATGACCCCACACAATTTCAGTTGGAATCTGACATAGAATATTTATCATCAAGACAAATGTCTCTTTACTCTATGGAAGAGTTTGGTAATTCTGCTATTGAGATTTTTCCAGAAAAAACATTAAATATCAACAAACATTTGGAGAAGTCACAACAAGAAGAACTAACCAGAATCTTGCAAGAACATTCTACTGCATTTGCATGGGAGTATACTGACATGAAGGGTATTGATCCTAAGACTTGCATCCATCATATCTATATTGAGGAAAATAGTAGACCAATCAGACAACCTCAAAGAAGGATGAATCCAAATCTTAGGGAGATAGTGAAAGAAGAGCTCCAAAAACTTCTCAATGTAAACTTCATTTATCCAATTTGAGATAGCCGATGGGTTTCTCCTTTGGTTATAGTACCTAAAAAGAATGGTAAATGGAGGGTATGCATTGATTACAGGGAATTGAACAAAGCAACTTTGAAGGATCACTTTCCTTTGCCTTTTATTGATCAGGTATTAGATACATTAGCAGGTAAAAAGTACTTTTCATTTTTGGATGGTTTTAGTGGCTATAATCAAATTAAGGTAGCACCTGAAGATCAAGATAAGACCACATTTACTTGTCCATGGGGAACTTTTGCCTACCGAGTGCTTCCTTTTGGGTTATGTAATGCACCCGCAACATTCCAAAGAGCGGTACTAGGAATTTTTTCTGATCTAATCCATGATTGTGTAGAGGTTTATATGGATGATTTTACAGTTTATGGTAATTCATTTGAAGAGGCATTAGAAAATTTGGAAAAAGTTCTCATAAGATGTAAAAAAACAAACCTTTCATTAAGCCATGAAAAATGCTTTATGATGTTTACTGAAGGGATTGTTTTAGGACATCATATTTCAGGAGATGGAATTAAAGTTGATAGATCAAAAGTTGAAGTCATCTCCAAGTTGCCTATTCCAAATTGTCAAAGAGATGTTAGAAGTTTTCTAGGATTTACTGGTTACTATAGAAGATTTATAGAGAACTTCACTAAAATAGCATCTCCACTCTTCAAGTTGCTTATAAAAGGCTGTGAATTTAAATGGGATCCTGATTGTCAATCCGCTTTTGAAACTTTGAAAACAAGAATATCTGAAGCACCTATCTTGAGAGGACCAAATTGGAAACTTCCTTTCCATATTTCTACAGATGCTTCAGATACAGCTCTTGGAGCTGTGTTGGGTCAAAAAAAATTTAATTCCTTATGCCATTTATTACACCGGTAAAAATTTGACTCCCACAGAGTTGAATTATACTGTGACTGAAAAAGAATTCTTAGCTGTTGTTCATGCAATTAATAAGTTTAGACATTACATAACAGGCTATGAAACTTTTATTCATACTGACCATTCTGCAATTAGATATTTATTGAACAAACCTGTTACTAATGGCAGAGTGACAAGATGGCTTTTACTTTTGCAAGAATTCAATATTACTGTGTTGGATAGACCAGGAAAACAGAATACAGTAGCTGATTTCTTGTCTAGAATTCAAAATACTAAAGAAGATTCTCCTGTAGAAGATAAGTTTCCTGATGAATATTTGTTTGCGGTAACTATTAAGACCCCTTGGTATGCAGATATTGCTAACTATTTGGTTACAGGGAAACTACCTTCACATTTATTTCCAAGTGAAAAACGAAAAATTATTCAGGAGAGTTCAAAATATTCATGGATTTCTAACGAATTGTTTAAAACAGGGCCAGATCTTGTGATCAGAAGATGTGTCGGGGAAGATGAAATGCCTGATATTCTTAAGGCATGTCATGATGAACCATGCGGTGGACACTTTGCAGACAAAAGGACGGCCTATAAAATCCTCTCTTTAGGATATTATTGGCCTTCCCTCTTCAAAGATGCAAAACAATATGTAAAAAGGTGTGACAGCTGCCAAAGAGTAGGGAAACCTACCCTTTCAAATGAAATTCCATTGCAAACACGGGTACTCATTGAACCCTTTGAAAAATGGGCTTTAGATTTCATTGGACCTATTAATCCACCATCTAAGCAAAAGAAGTATATATTGGTTTGTACTGATTATGTTACTAAATGGGTAGAAGCTAAAGCATTAGTATCTGCTACTGAAAATTCGGTTGTTCATTTTCTTTATGAGGATATTTTTACTCGCTTTGGTGTTCCAAGAGAAATTGTAACAGATCAGGGGAGCCAATTCACATCAAATTTGGTGGAGAAGTTGATGGAAGAATACAAAATCAAGCACAGAAGATCTACTCCTTACCATCCACAAGAAAATGGTCAAGTGGAGTCCACAAACAAAGTTCTTGAAAGTATCATCACCAAAACTATTCATCTACATAGAAGAGATTGGGCAGATAGGCTTCCAGAAGCCTTGTGGGCCTACAGAACTACATGGAGGAATACAACAGGACATTCTCCCTATGAACTTGTTTATGGGAAAGAAGTCTTGTTCCCAATTGAGTTCCAAGTCAAGACCTTCAAGATAGCAGTTCAGTTGGGAATGGACTTATCAGAAGCTCAAAAGCATAGAATGGAGCAATTGAATGAGCTAGATGAGATCGGACAAGAAGCAATTCTAAGAACCGATCTAGTTCAATATCAAAGAACTAAGTGGCATGACAAATATATCAAAGAGAAGAAGTTTCAAGAAGGAGATTGGGCATTGTTATTTGACTCCAAGTTTAAAGACTTTCAAGGGAAATTTCAGACTCATTGGCTTGGGCCATATGAGATTGACAAGATCTTTAACAATGGAGCTGTAAGAATCAAGATCATTGATGAGTTTCAAACTCCTCTTTTAGTGAATGGCCATAGATTGAAAGTTTATCATAAGCCACTCTCTAAAGAGGATTTTGTCAAGTTGTTTCAAGAAAGTTCTGCAATCAGGCTGGTACAGAAGAATCCTTCTTCTCTACCAAGCTAGTTTTTGTTTTTCAAGTTAAAAAAAAAAAAAAGAAAAAAAAAGAAAAAAAAAAAGAAAAAAGAAAAAAAAAATGGTATAAGCCTGAAAACCAATCATTGATTGGCAGTCTTATACAGAAAATATGGGGTGAAAATCAGGGACACCTGACACTCTATATTTTCCAAAAAAAATTCTGTCTTTTATTTTATCTCACCACCCACTCCATTTCATTTCACTTCACTTCATTTCATTTCATTTCATTTCACTTCATTCCACTTCATCTCATCCATTCCATCAATAAAAATCTTTTTATGACCATTTCCACCTGGTCATTTGTCATTTGTTCATTTCTATTTTAGCCAAGTAATAGCTGTGTCAGTTTCCGCAGCTGACATCTGTTTCCGCAGCTGACTCCAGTTTCCGCAGCCAGAAGCAGATTCCGCAGCTGCTACTACTCTATTTTCAAAAAGAATGTACAGTTAGTTGTTGTTTTCATAAAATCATGAAATAAAATGCAGGAGAGGATCAATGGGACATTCAAGACACTAATGAAGATCAATCAGTTGAAGACCAAGGGCAAGAGCAAGGATTCCAAAGGTATGAATAAAGTTTATTTCAAATAGTATAAAGACACATTTTTTTTATGTAATTTTAAACTATGAGCTCTACCCATAACGCATAATGATTATATTGACAGTCCGTAACCCTCCACGATCTCTATGTTATCCTCTTGCATTTATTCACAAACGGCTTCATTATTGAAATTCCGACTCTTACTCATGTTCAAATAGCCCACCGAAGATAATGATACGTATTTGAGTTGACAAAGGACTCTTACAAGCCGCATAACTCCATTGATTCAAACGTGTTCATATTTATGACACAGCCACCAAAAATTCAAAATGCGGCTGAATGCATTATGCTTTGTTAACCTCTTTGTCGTTTCTCTGTCGTGTTTACAAAACCTCACTCTACTCATTCTCATTCCCTGTTTCATTCCATTCCGTTCCTTTTGCTCACTCTCATTCCCGTATATTCACCCACAGTCGTATTCCATTCTGTTTATGGTGCTCATTTCCGTTTTGTGATAACATCCCCACAACATTGTGCTCGATTCTGTGTATTCCATCGTTCTATTTCCACTTAAACCCTCACAGAGGCAAGCCTGTGAAGCACAGAGAAATAAAATGGGAAAATTATTAAGGGCAGAGCCGGAAGGACCAAAGTTCATAGAGGGATTTCCACAAGCAAAAGAGATGCTGAGGGAAGCTAAATGGATGTGTTTTATTCAAAAATTCAGGGGTTACCACAGAGAAGTTACCAAAGCGTTTGCAAGATCATTTGATGGCTCGGAAGCAGAAGTGGGAGACCTCAAGTTTTTAGTCAATGAAGCATCAATAGCAGCAGCCACAGAGCTTCTTCAGGAAGGAGAACGTTGGTTCAAAAACAAAAGTATCAGTGATGAAGCATGGAGAACAATCCTCCGAAATCAAGGTATGGATATCACTGTTTTCAAAAGAGGAATCCCTGTGCATGCAATAAAAGATGAATGGGCCACTTTATTACTCATTGTTCAGAAATTTATCACATGTGAAGACCGCTTTGGCTCTATGTACATGTATCATACTAGGATATTGATGAATTTCCTTGAAAACCAAACTCTCAATCTTCCTTATTTCCTATTCAATAGCTTGAACAAAATGGCTGTGACTGTGCAAAAACACCTAGGAGATGTAGAGCCTCATTTATATCATCATGGGCTTATAAAAATTTTGATTGAAAAGGAACTAAAAGAACGAGAAGATACTTGGGAACAATTCTTAGTAAGAAACTTCTTTGAAGAACCTCAGGAAATTCCTGAAGGTAATCCAATTAGAAGGAGTAGAAGAAAGAAAATGGATGTTGAAACCCAGGATGCTCCTACACAGGAAGTTCCCGCAGCTAGCACAGCAAAAAGAAGTAGAAGGAAAAGAACAGTAGATGAAATCCAAGATACTTCTACTATTACTATGAAGAAAAATGATAGAGAAGAGAGATTGGTAAAAAGGAAGAAGAAGGAAATCAAAATTAAGAAGCCAATAATATCAAAAGTGAAAGAAATTGTTGAGGCTGTCCATAAAACTTCTTCTTCTGAAGAAGAAGATCACCAAATTCTATCTGAGAGATTAATTTTTCTTCAAAAACAGTCATCTCTATCCAAAAAGGCAAAAACAGGAAAACAAGAACAAAAGGGTAGAGTACCACAGCATGTGAGGAGAAGCAGCAGGCTTAAGGGAAAACTGAGAAAAACACAAATTAGAGGTCCTCATTTCATTGATTTGGGTGAAGAGACATCTGAACAGTCTCCAACCGACCATAGTCCATTTCAGTCAGTTAGTGAACCTGACTCCTTTCACTCCCTATCAGACAATGAGTGTACTCCATCTTATTCTCAGCAAAATATTGATGAAAGTTCTCCTCAGCCAAATTTTGAACATAATTCTCCCTTGCAGCATTTTGGGGACAGTCCAATGAAGAAGACACCGGAAGTAGACCCCAAACAGCAGGAGGTCTATGATTATATAGAATCCTTGGAGAAGGCAGCCACAGGTCCAAGCACCTCTTCTATTCAGCCTCATACATTGCAGGATGACTTGGTTCAGTCATTAAAACAGGAGATTTTTGAGCTTGAGCTTTTGAATCGGCATATCAAAAATGAAAATGAAACACTCAAAGAGCAAGGCAAAGTGGACAAGATTATCCATGACAATACTATGTTACATTTGGGTATTTGGCAAAAGAAAAATAAGAAGCTAAAAAGGAAATGCCAAAAATTGAGCAGAGCACTTATGAATATCAAATTCAGGTGCCTCATGAAGAAACCCAGAATGATGGCAGTGCCAAAGAAGAAGAGAAGGGGGTTAGATGTGTTGGCTGAAGTATCAAGACACATGAATTGAATAAAGAGTGTCAAAATTTTGGTTGCATGAGGACATGCAACACCTTCACAGTGGGGGTATGTTGAGTCCCGAATTTGTCTCTCTTCCATACACTTTTCCATATCTCTTTCACTCACCTAAACCTCCAAAATTGTCAAATATCATGTGCAAAAGGGTATCTAACATGGTTTTTAATTATGTTTGTGTGTTTTCTATTTGATTTAGATTTTGTTCATACAGCTGCGGAAACTTGTCACTTTCCACAGCCGCTGCAACTTTCCGCAGCTATTTTGTGGAAATCAATGTTACAGGTGTCAACGAAGGAAACGAGCCACATGGGCAGGCTAGGAATGACAAGGACATGGTTCGTGTCCTATTGGTTCAATGAAATTCGTCAAGGAAAGCCGCGGTCAAAGCCATCCACGTGGAAGTCAACTGTGGAGTTCTATGTCGGCTGGACTCTATTTCGTGGCATAGAAACATCCATACGGCCGTTTCCAAGCTTGCGGAGGTTAATTGACATCTGTGCAAAGTTCTGGAGTTGAATTTAAGCGCCCACCTTCCATAGATCCGTTTTCCAACATGGCCATACTCTTAAATCCGTGGCCTTAGTGGTCTACGTGCTGGCTGCTATCATAAACTTCAGGAGACAGTTACATTTTATTGCTTTATAAAGAGCGTTTGCATACGCACGTAGAGTTAGTGAATGTGAGTTGATAGTTGTTAGTTGATATATTTGTTAAGTTGATGTGCGTACTCTGTTATGTGGTGATTACGCTGCCTTGAGCCGTAATACCACCAGCCTGTAATGACTTTCTTTTTAATGTGAAAAACTCTGTTTCATAACTTAATTCGTGTTTGAAGATCATACCAGAGCTGCGTAGAAGGCCCCTGCTCAGCCGAGGTTCTGTGTATTAATGTATATATTTTTCATTTCATTTCTTTAAGCAGTCATTGTATCATAACTCATTACATGTTCATATTTCATAATTGTTTTATTTCTGTTCATACATTTCTGTAATTTCCATTGCATTCCTGTCTTTTATGTTTTTATGATTGTTAAATCACTGATCAGTTTTCTTGTGCAGGTTTTAGGTAGACAGCCCGGGGCATTTTCATAGTATTTTTGCTAATGATATGAAACTGATATTATTCTGCTGCTAGTTTTCTTTCACGGTCTTTGTTTAACTTCAATTTTTTCTTGTGCACTTCAGTTTTGTTTATCTGATTCAGTAGTTAAAATTAGACATATTAAGCTACTCATAGTGTCTTCAGCTACTTCCGAAAGCCACAGCTGGACTGATGGTGAGGGGCTGCATGATGAGATGTGTAGTTTAGTATTAGTTTCCTTTCTGCAAAATTAGATATATTAAGCTGCTCATAGCGTCTTCAGTTTCCTCCGAAAGCCACAGCTGGACTGATGGTGAGGGGCTGCGTGATGAAGTGTGTAGTTTAGTATTAGTTTCTTTTCCGCAAACTTAGATATATTGAATCATGTATGACATCTTCAATTGCCTCTGAAAGCCACAGCTGGACTGATGGCGAGGGATTGAATCATGTGTGTATGGTTTAGTATTAGTTTACTTTCTGCAAATTAAATATCAGTTACACAAGTTGTTTATGATTACTACCGCAAGTCATAGCTGGTCTAATGATGAAGGGTCAGAAAATGAATTGATGTAATCTGATTTAGATTTCTTTCATTGCAATTTTGAATTTCCATAAGCGTAGTTTCTTTTGTGTTTAGTTGGCAGCAAGAATAGTTTAGTTTTCATATTCACTAGTTTCTTGTTTTGATTCATTAGATTAACAGCACTTTCCATTTCAGCAGTTTACTTTCTTTTGTCATTTGTAATTTCAATTTGCTTTTAAAGTTTCGAGATTGGTAAATCATTATAGGGGATATCACTTCCTTGAACAATTATAACCAAACTTGTTTTTCACTTTAGAATTTCCATTTCACCTTAGAGAGACCATAAACGACAAAAAGTTAAGAAAGAGGTTATCTTGCACATATAGTGCGCCGCACTTCATCAGCTTACGATTCCCGGATTGACAATTAAATGCAGCAATTTAGGACACACTAAATTGACCAAACATTTTGGCGCCGTTGCCGGGGAAGTGTAACTAGGTAGCCAATTTCTTAAAAAAAAAACACATAAAATCATAAAAGAAGGGAAAACTTGATAACTTCTTGAAGTATGCTCTCCTCTTGCACCTAGTGTGATCTGGAGGATCGGAAAAGAGAGTTATTGGTTTAGTAATTTCTTAAGTATGCTCTCTTCTTGCACCTAGCGTGATCTGGAAGATCAGAAAGAGAATTATTAGCCCAACTTTTTAAAAAATATAAAAAAATGACATGCATAGAGCAAGAGATTCTAGGGGAAGGTTTATAGCTAAAGCCAAGAGTTCGATTTTCATAACTCCATCTTCTTCAAGGCATAGACCAGATTCACCATCATCTACCCCTAGCCTTAAGATTTTTGGAAGTCAAAGAACAACTGAATTAGAGGATTCTCCTACACCACCTACTAAAGCCTACTTAGAAAACAAAGAAACTTTCTCTCATCCTTCCTTGATAGAAGAACTAGAGGACTATAAGGACTCTAAAGAAACTATCATGGCGGAGGAAGTAATAAATAGAGGTGGAGGTAGAGGAGGAGGAGATAATGAAGATAACAATGGTGAAGGAAATAATGGTAGAAATAGGGACGATTTTCTTGGATTCCCTATAGTTGATGAGGAAACTCATGCAACAATGAAAAATATTTCACCATATGTTCTCCCTAAATTTTATGGATTACGAAGTGAAGATCCTGAAACATTTATGTTTGAGTTTGAAGTAGTGTGCCGAACTTATGACTATATGGAAGATTCTCAAAAACTCAAACTGTTTCCTTCAACTTTGAAGGGATCTGCTTTGAAATGGTTCATGGGATTAGCCACTCAATCTATCAGGACTTGGAATGATATGAAACAAACATTTTTGGATAGATACTTGGACTATTGTATGCCCACCAATCATAAGGATGAGGTATTCAAAATGATGCAAAAAGAAGATAAAAATTTGGAAGACTTAATTGAAAGATTTCAATACAACTTGAAAAGAGCAAAGATGAGCAACTTAGATAATGAAACCTTGAAAGCCCTCCTATTAAAAGCCATTAGAGATGAATGGATAGAAATTTTAAACATGATGGGTAAAGGAGACATTTCTCAACTCCCATTTTATGATATAACAGAACTATGTATCCAATTCTCAAGGGGAAGATCTAAAACTGGAAAAGGGCCTAGGGATTCTTCTCTT
The DNA here is from genome assembly GCA_034641835.2 of Pinus albicaulis. Taxonomy (NCBI): domain Eukaryota; kingdom Viridiplantae; phylum Streptophyta; class Pinopsida; order Pinales; family Pinaceae; genus Pinus; species Pinus albicaulis. Next base: position 255,843 of record JAXQQM020067275.1, on the reverse strand, counting down.
ATTAGGGCTAACAAATCTGCAACTGGATCAGTAAGTAGGGAAGAGATTGGTAATATGCTTGATGAGTTTAAAACTGATATCTTAGGGGGTCTTAGTGAACAACTAGACACCCTTAAAATCAAAAACAAGCAGAAAGCAGAAACAGATGCTTTAGCCATCTTTTGTCCGAAATGTAGAAAGAAACATGCTTTAAGGGAATGTCCCTTGGATGCAAAAGTTGTAGAAACATGTATGATTTGCTCGGAAAATCATGAAATCAAGGATTGTCCTTCAATCCCTGGACTCAAAGTTGTTTTTCAAGAAGATCCAAATTCAATAGAATCTCTCTGTTTTGTCGCAAGGAGACCTTGGCAGGGACAACAATCTCAAGGGTTTAATAACCCTATGAATCTTCAAACCCCACCAAATTGGAATCCTTGGCAACAACCTTGGCCCCAACATCAAAACTCATATTAGCCATGGGTACAGGGGATGCAAAATCCTTATGGGAGATTTGCTCAATTTTATCAATATCCTCCATCTTTTCAAAATCAACAAGCTCCACAATTTCCAAGCCAAAATCCACAACAACTTTCATTGCCATTTCCACAACATCAACCTTCTCAACAAAATACAAATCCTCAACTCATGCTCCCATACCAACAGAAGACAAATCAACTTCCGGCTCAGCCATTGCCAAATCCTAACAATAAGAATCCTCAAACTACTTATATGGTAGAAGGACAACAATTTCCTACCTATATGATTGTTCCTCTCAACGATGTACAACTCAGATCTGGTAGAGTTTTAGAAAAACCTTCTATAGACATTCAAGAGCAAGATACCTCTGAGGAGGACTCTCTTCAAGACAATAAGGGTTCTGAGGAAGAATCTCTTCAAAATTCAAAAATTCAAAAAGAAAAAGAAAAGCTAGCATCCACAACTCCTATAGTTGAGCAACATGTATCTTCATCTACACCTCCTTTTTCGGAAAGACTACAAATTGATAAGGGGGTGGAAAAACAAATTTTGTTGCCTAACTATGACTTTCTAGATGAATTGAAGAATGTTTGTATCAAGATTCCATTGCTACAAGCCATTCGAGGAATTCCTATTCTAGCAAAAACCATAAAGGAGTTGAGTTTCAAAAGACCAGGAAGAAAGCTAAAGGACACAAGAAGAATCCACCTGGTAGGAAAGATTGCAGACATTATGATGGGAAAAATTGCCATGCAGAAATATGTAGATCCAGGAATTCCAATTGTCAAGACACATATAAATGGGATAGAAATTCCAAACACATTGATTGACTTAGGGGCTGCTATCAACATTATGAGTAGACAGACTATGGAACAGTTAAAACTTCCTAACCTTCTTTTTACACCTACTTTATTGCAACTTTCAGATCGATCGATTATTAAACCAGATGGTGTATTAGAAGATATTTCAGTCTCCTTAGATTCTTGGGAATATCCGGTAGACTTTATGATTTTGACTCCCAAAAGTAATCTAGGAGGACATCCAATTATCTTAGGAAGACCTTGGCTGGCCACAGCTGATGCTTTTATTAGTTGTAGATCTGGAGACATGTACATTTCTAATGGTAATTCGACAAAGAAATTCAATTTGTATCCTCCCACAAGAGCAATTACAGAAATAGGAGACAATGAATGGGTCGATGATGAGAACACTATACAACCTGTCTTTACCATTTCTGAAATTAGTGAGGATAGTCAAATTCTGAACACATTAGAAAATTTTGAGATAACTTAAGAATATGACCCCACACAATTTCAGTTGGAATCTGACATAGAATATTTATCATCAAGACAAATGTCTCTTTACTCTATGGAAGAGTTTGGTAGTTCTACTATTGAGATTTTTCCAGGAAAAACATTGAATATCAACAAACATATGGAAAAATCACAACAAGAAGAACTAACCAAAATCTTGCAAAAACATTCTATTGCATTTGCATGGGAGTATACTGACATGAAGGGTATTGATCCTAAGACTTGCATCCATCATATCTATATTGAGGAAAACAGTAGACCAATCAGACAACCTCAAAGAAGGATGAATCCAAATCTTGGGGAGATAGTGAAAGAAGAGCTCCAAAAACTTCTCAATGTAAACTTCATTTATCCAATTTCAGATAGCCGATGGGTTTCTCCTTTGGTTATAGTACCTAAAAAGAATGGTAAATGGAGAGTATGCATTGATTACAGGGAATTGAACAAAGCAACTTTGAAGGATCACTTTCCTTTGCCTTTTATTGATCGGGTATTAGATACATTAGCAGGTAAAAAGTACTTTTCATTTTTGGATGGTTTTAGTGGTTACAATCAAATTCAGGTAGCACCTGAAGATCAAGATAAGACCACATTTACTTGTCCATGGGGAACTTTTGCCTACCGAGTGCTTCCTTTTGGGTTATGTAATGCACAAGCAACATTCCAAAGAGCAGTACTAGGAATTTTTTCTGATCTAATTCATGATTGTGTAGAGGTTTATATGGATGATTTTACAGTTTATGGTAATTCATTTGAAGAGGCATTAGAAAATTTGGAAAAAGTTCTCATAAGATGTAAAGAAACAAACCTTTCATTAAGCCATGAAAAATGCTTTATGATGTTTATTGAAGGGATTGTTTTAGGACATCATATTTCAGGAGATGGAATTAAGGTTGATAGATCAAAAGTTGAAGTCATCTCCAAGTTGCCTATTCCAAATTGTCGAAGAGATGTTAGAAGTTTTCTAGGATTTACTGGTTACTATAGAAGATTTATAGAAAACTTCACTAAAATAGCATCTCCACTCTTCAAATTGCTTACAAAAGACTGTGAATTTAAATGGGATCCTGATTGTCAATCAGCTTTTGAAACTTTGAAAACAAGAATATATGAAGCACCTATCTTGAGAGGACCAAATTGGAAACTTCCTTTCCATATTTCTACAGATGCTTCAGATACAGCTCTTGGAGCTGTGTTGGGTCAAAAAGATTTAATTCCTTATGCCATTTATTACACCAGTAAAAATTTGACTCCCACAGAGTTGAATTATACTGTGACTGAAAAAGAATTCTTAGATGTTGTTCATGCAATTAATAAGTTTAGACATTACATAACAGGCTATGAAACTTTTATTCATACTGACCATTCTGCAATTAGATATTTAATGAACAAACTTGTTACTAATGGCAGAGTGACAAGATGGCTTTTACTTTTGCAAGAATTCAATATTACTGTGTTGGATAGACCAGGAAAACAGAATACAGTAGCTGATTTCTTGTCTAGAATTGAAAATACTAAAGAAGATTCTCCTGTAGAAGATAAGTTTCCTGATGAATATTTGTTTGCAGTAACTATTAAGACCCCTTGGTATGCAGATATTGCTAACTATTTGGTTACGGGGAAACTACCTTCACATTTATTTCCAAGAGAAAAACGAAAGATTATTCAGGAGAGTTCAAAATATTCATGGATTTCTAACGAATTGTTTAAAACAGGGCGAGATCTTGTGATCAGAAGATGTGTCAGGGAAGATGAAATGCCTGATATTCTTAAGGCATGTCATGATGAACCATGCGGCGGACACTTTGCGGACAAAAGGACGGCCTATAAAATCCTTTCCTTGGGATATTATTGGCCTTCTCTCTTCAAAGATGCAAAACAATATGTCCAAAGGTGTGATAGCTGCCAAAGAGTAGGGAAACCTACCCTTTCAAATGAAATGCCACTGCAAACACAGGTACTCATTGAACCCTTTGAAAAATGGGCTTTAGATTTCATTGGACCGATTAATCCACCATCGAAGCAAAAGAAGTATATATTGGTTTGCATTGATTATGTTACTAAATGGGTAGAAACTAAAGCATTAGTATCTGCTACTGAAAATTCAGTTGTTCATTTTCTTTATGAGGATATTTTTACTCGCTTTGGTGTTCCAAGAGAAATTGTAACAGATCAGGGGAGGCAATTCACATCAAATTTGGTGGAGAAGTTGATGGAAGAATACAAAATCAAGCACAGAAGATCTACTCCTTACCATCCACAAGCAAATGGTCAAGTGGAGTCCACAAACAAAGTTCTTGAAAGTATCATCACCAAAACTGTTCATCTACATAGAAGAGATTGGGCGGAAAGGCTTCCAGAAGCCTTGTGGGCCTACAGAACTACATGGAGGAATACAACAGGACATTCTCCCTATGAACTTGTTTATGGGAAAGAAGTCTTGTTCCCCATTGAGTTCCAAGTCAAGACCTTCAAGATAGCGGTTCAGTTGGGAATGGACTTATCAGAAGCTCAAAAGCATAGAATGGAGCAATTGAATGAGCTAGATGAGATCAGACAAGAAGCAATTCTAAGAACCGATCTAGTTCAATATCAAAGAACTAAGTGGCATGACAAATATATCAAAGAAAAGAAGTTTCAAGAAGGAGATTGGGCATTGTTATTTGACTCCAAGTTTAAAGACTTTCAAGGGAAATTTCAGACTCATTGGCTTGGACCATATGAGATTGACAAGGTCTTTAACAATGGAGCTGTAAGAATCAAGACCATTGATGAGTTTCAAACTCCTCTTTTAGTGAATGGCCATAGATTGAAAGTTTATCATAAGCCACTCTCTAAAGAGGATTTTGTCAAGTTGTTTCAAGAAAGTTCTGCAATCAGGCTGTTACAGAAGAATCCTTCTTCTCTACCAAGCTAGTTTTTGTTTTTCAAGTTAAAAAAAAAAAAGAAAAAGAAAAAAAGAAAAAGAAAAAAAAAAAGAGAAGAAAAAAAAAATGGTATAAGCCTGAAAACCAATCATCGATTGGCAGTCTTATACAGAAAATATGGGGTGAAAATCAGGGACACCTGACACTCTATATTTTCCAAAAAAAAATTATGTCTTTTATTTCATTTTATCTCACCACCCACTCCATTTCATTTCACTTCACTTCATTTCATTTCATTTCATTTCACTTCATTCCAATTCATCTCATCCATTCCATCAATAAAAATCTTTTTATGACCATTTCCATCTGGTCATTTTTCATTTGTTCATTTCTATTTCAGCCAAGTAATAGCTGTGTCAGTTTCCGCAGCTAACATCTGTTTCCGCAGCTGACTCCAGTTTCCGCAGCCAGAAGCAGATTCCGCAGCTGCTACTACTCTGTTTTCAAAAAGAATGTACAGTTAGTTGTTGTTTTCATAAAATCATGAAATAAAATGCAGGAGGGGATCAATGGGACATTCAAGACACTAATGAAGATCAATCAGTTGAAGACCAAGGGCAAAAGCAAGGATTCCAAAGGTATGAATAAAGTTTATTTCAAATAGTATTGAAAAACACATTTTTATGTAATTCTAAACTATGAGCTCTACCCATAACGCGCAATGATTATATTGACAGTCCGTAACCTTCCACGATCTCTATGTTATCCTCTTACATTTATTCACAAATGGTTTCATTATTGAAATTCCGACTCTCACTCATGTTCAAATATCCCACCGTAGATAATGATACGTATTTGAGTTGACAAAGGACTCTTACAAGCCGCATAACTTCATAATCATTGATTGAAACGTGTTTATATTTATGACACAGCCACCAAAAATTCAAAATGCGGCCGAATGCATTATGCTTTGTTAACCTCTTTGTCGTATCTCTGTCGTGTTTACAAAACCTCACTTTACTCATTCTCACTCTCTGTTTCATTCCATTCCGTTCCTTTTGCTCACTCTCATTCCCGTATATCCACCCACGGCCTTATTACATTCTGTGTATGGTGCTCATTTCCGTTTTGTGATAACATCCCCACAGCATTGTGCTCGATTCTGTGTATTCCATCGTTCTATTTCCACTTAAACCCTCACAGAGGCAAGCCTGTGAAGCACAGAGGAGTAAAATGGGAAAATTATTAAGGGAAGAGCCGGAAGGACCGAAGTTTATAGAGGGATTTCCACAAGCAAAAGAGATGTTGAGAAAAGCTAAATGGCTGCGTTTTATTCAGAAATTCAGGGGTTACCACAGAGAAGTTACCAAAGCGTTTGCAAGATCATTTGATGGCTCGGAAGCAGAAGTGGGAGACCTCAATTTTTTGGTTAATGAAGCATCAATAGCAGCAGCCACAGAGCTTCTTCAGGAAGGAGAACGTTGGTTCAAAAACAAAAGTATCAGTGATGAGGCATGGAGAACAATCCTCAGAAATCAAGGTATGGATATCACTGTTTTCAAAAGAGGAATCCCTGTGCATGCAATAAAAGATGAATGGGCCACTTTACTACTCATTGTTCAGAAATTTATCACATGTGAAGGCCGTTTTGGCTCCATGTAAATGTATCATACTAGGCTATTGATGAATTTTCTTGAAAACCAAACTCTCAATCTTCCTTATTTCCTATTCAATAGCTTGAAGAAAATGGCTGTCATTGTGCAAAAACACCTAAGAGATGTAGAGCCTCATTTATATCATCATGGGTTTATAAAAATTCTGATTGAAAAGGAGCTAAAAGAAAGAAAAGATACATGGGAACAATTCCTAGTTAGAAACTTCTTTGAAGAACCTCAGGAAATTCCTGAAGGTAATCCAATTATAAGGAGTAGAAGAAAGAAAATGGATGTTGAAACCCAAGTTGCTCCTACACAGGAAGTTCCCGCAGCTAGCACAGCAAAAAGAAGTAGAAGGAAAAGAACAATAGATGAAATCCAAGATACTTCTACTATTACTATGAAGAAAAATGATAGAGAAGAGAGATTGGTAAAAAGGAAGAAGAAGGAAATCAAAATTAAGAAGCCAATAATATCAAAAGGGAAAGAAATTGTTGAGGCTGTCCATAAAACTTCTTCTTCTGAAGAAGAAGATCACCAAATTCTGTCTGAGAGATTAATTTTTCTTCAAAAACAGTCATCTCTATCCAAAAAGGCAAAAACAGGAAAACAAGAACAAAAGGGTAGAGTACCACAGCATGTGAGGAGAAGCAGCAGGCTTAAGGGAAAACTGAGAAAAACACAAATTAGAGGTCCTCATTTCATTGATTTGGGTGAAGAAACATCTGAACAGTCTCCAACTGACCATAGTCCATTTCAGTCAGTTAGTGAACCTGACTCCTTTCACTCCCAATCAGACAATGAGCGTACACCATCTTATTTTCAGCAAAATATTGATGAAAGTTCTCCTCAGCCAAATTTTGAACATAATTCTCCCTTGCAGCATTTTGAGGACAGTCCAATGAAAAAGACACCGGAAGTAGACCCCAAACAACAGGAGGTCTATGATTATATAGAATCCTTGGAGAAGGCAGCCACAGGCCCAAGTACCTCTTCTATTCAGCCTCATACATTGCAGGATGACTTGGTTCAGTCATTAAAACAGGAGATTTTTGAGCTTGAGCTTTTGAATCGACATATCAAAAATGAAAATGAAACACTCAAAGAGCAAGGCAAACTGGACAAGATTATCCATGACAATACTATGTTACATTTGGGTATTTGGCAAAAGAAAAATAATAAGCTAAAAAGGAAATGCCAAAAATTGAGCAGAGCACTTGTGAATATCAAATTCAGGTGCCTCATGAAGAAACCCAGAATGATGGCAGTACCAAAGAAGAAGAGAAGGGGGTTAGATGTGTTGGCTGAAGTATCAAGGCACATGAATTGAATAAAGAGTGTCAAAATTTTGGTTGCATGAGAACATGCAACACCTTCACAGTGGGGGTATGTTGAGTCCCGAATTTGTCTCTCTTCCATACACTTTTCCATATCTCTTTCACTCACCTAAACCTCCAAAATTGTCAAATATCATGTGCAAAAGGGTATCTAACATGGTTTTTAATTATGTTTGTGTGTTTCTATTTGATTTAGATTTTGTTCATACAGCTGCGGAAACTTGTCACTTTCCGCAGTCGCTGCAACTTTCCGCAGCTATTTTGTGGAAATCAATGTTACAGGTGTCAACGAAGGAAACGAGCCACATGGGCGGGCTAGGAATGACAAGGACATGGTTCGTGTCCTATTGGTTCAAGTAAATTCGTCAAGGAAAGCCGCGGTCAAAGCCATCCACGTGGAAGTCAACTGTGGAGTTCTATGTCGGCTGGACTCTGTTTCGTGGCATAGAAACATCCATACGGCCGTTTGCAAGCTTACGGAGGTTAATTGACATCTGTGCAAAGTTCTGGAGTTGAATTTAAGCGCCCACCTTCCATAGATCCGTTTTCCAACATGGCCATACTCCTACATCCGTGGCCTTAGTGGTCTACGTGCTGGCTGCTATCATAAACTTCAGGAGACAGTTACATTTTATTGCTTTATAAAGAGCGTTTGCATACGCACGTAGGGTTAGTGAATGTGAGTTGATAGTTGTTAGTTGATATATCTGTTAAGTTGATGTGCGTACTCTGTTATGTGGTGATTACGCTGCCTTGAGCCGTAATACCACCAGCCTGTAATGACTTTCTTTTTAATGTGAAAAACTCTGTTTCATAACTTAATTCGTGTTTGAAGATCATACCAGAGCTGCGTAGAGGGCCCCCGCTCAGCCGAGGTTCTGTGTATTAATGTATATATTTTTCATTTCATTTCTTTAAGCAGTCATTGTATCATAACCCATTACATGTTCATATTTCATAGTTATTTTATTTCTGTTCATACATTTCTGTAATTTCCATTGCATTCCTGTCTTTTATGTTTTTATGATTGTTAAGACACTGATCAGTTTTCTTGTGCAGGTTTTAGGTAGACACCCCGGGGCATTTTCATAGTATTTTTTGCTAATGATATGAAACTGATATTATTCTGCTGCTAGTTTTCTTTCACAGTCTTTGTTTAACTTCAGTTTTGTTTTGTGCCTTTCAGTTTTGTTTATCTGATTCAGTAGTTAAAATTAGACATATTAAGCTACTCATAGTGTCTTCAGCTACCTCCGAAAGCCACAGCTGGACTGATGGTGAGGGGCTACATGATGAGATGTGTAGTTTAGTATTAGTTTCCTTTCTGCAAAATTAGATATATTAAGCTGCTCATAGCGTCTTCAGTTTCCTCCGAAAGCCACAGCTGGACTGATGGTGAGGGGCTGCATGATGAAGTGTGTAGTTTAGTATTAGTTTCTTTTCCGCGAACTTAGATATATTGAATCATGTATGACATCTTCAATTGCCTCCGAAAGCCACAGCTGGACTGATGGCGAGGGATTGAATCATGTGTGTATGGTTTAGTATTAGTTTACTTTCTGCAAAATTAAATATCAGTTACACAAGTTGTTTATGATTACTTCCGCAAGTCATAGTTGGTCTAATGATGAAGGGTCAGAAAATGAATTGATGTAATCTGATTTAGATTTATTTCATTGCAATTTTGAATTTCCATAAGCGTAGTTTCTTTTGTGTTCAGTTGGCAGCAAGAATAGTTTAGTTTTCATATTCACTAGTTTCTTGTTTTTATTCATTAGATTAACAACACTTTCCATTTCAGCAGTTTACTTTCTTTTGTCATTTGTAATTTCAATTTGCTTTTAAAGTTTCGAGATTGGTAAATCATTATAGGGGATATCACTTCCTTGAACAATTATAACCAAACTTGTTTTTCACTTTAGAATTTCCATTTCACCTTAGAAAGACCAAAAACGACAAAAAGTTAAGAAAGAGGTTATCTTGCACATATAGTGCGCCGCACTTCATCAGCTTACGATTCCCGAATTGACAATTAAATGCAGCAATTTAGGACACACTAAATTGACCAAACATTTTGGCGCCGTTGCCGGGGAAGTGTAACTAGGTAGCCAATTTCTTAAAAAAAAAACACATAAAATCATAAAAAGAAGGGAAAACTTGATAACTTCTTGAAGTATGCTCTCCTCTTGCACCTAGTGTGATCTAGAGGATCAGAAAAGAGAGTTATTGGTTTAGTAATTTCTTAAGTATGCTCTCTTCTTGCACCTAGTGTGATCTGGAAGATCAGAAAGAGAATTATTAGCCCAACTTTTATTAAAAAATATAAAAAAATGACATGCATAGAGCAAGAGATTCTTGGGGAAGGTTTATAGCTAAAGCCAAGAGTTCGATTTTCACAACTCCATCTTCTTCAAGGCATAGACCAGATTCACCATCATCTACCCCTAGCCTTAAGATTTTTGGAAGCCAAAGAACAGCTGAATTAGAGGATTCTCCTATACCACCTATTAAAGCCTACTTTGAAAACAAAGAAACTTTGTCTCATCCTTCCTTGATAGAAGAACTAGAGGACTATAAGGACTCTAAAGAAACTATCATGGCAGAGGAAGTAATAAATAGAGGTGGAGGTAGGGGAGGAGGAGATAATGAAGATAACAATGGTGAAGGAAATAATGGTAGAAATAGGGACGATTTTCTTGGATTCCCTATAGTTGATGAGGAAACTCATGCAACAATGAAAAATATTTCACCATCTGTTCTCCCTAACTTTTATGGATTACGAAGTGAGGATCCTGAAACATTTCTGTTTGAGTTTGAAGTAGTGTGCCGAACTTATGACTATATGAAAGATTCTCAAAAACTCAAACTGTTTCCTTCAACATTGAAGGGATCTGCTTTGAAATGGTTCATGGGATTAGCCACTCAATCTATCAGGACTTGGAATGATATGAAACAAACATTTTTGGATAGATACTTGGACTATTGTATGCCCACCAATCATAAGGATGAGGTATTCAAAGTGATGCAAAAAGAAGATGAAAATTTGGAAGACTTAATTGAAAGATTTCAATACAACTTGAAAAGAACAAAGATGAGCAACTTAGATAATGAAACCTTGAAAGACCTCCTATTAAAAACCATTAGAGATGAATGGATAGACATTTTAAACATGATGGGTAAAGGAGACATTTCTCAACTCCCATTTCATGATATAACAGAACTATGTATCCAATTCTCAAGGGGAAGATCTAAAACTGGAAAAGGGCCTAGGGATTCTTCTCTTATTAGGGCTAACAAATCTGCAACTGGATCAGTAAGTAGGACAAAGATTGGTAATATGCTTGATGAGTTTAAAACTGATATCTTAGGGGTCTTAGTGAACAACTAGACACCCTTAAAATCCAAAACAAGCAGAAAGCAGAAACAGATGCTTTAGCCATCTTTTGTCCGAAATGTAGAAAGAAACATGCTTTAAGGGAATGTCCCTTGGATGCAAAAGTTGTAGAAACATGTATGATTTGCTCAGAAAATCATGAAATCAGGGATTGTCCTTCAATCCCTGGACTCAAAGCTGTTTTTCAAGAAGATCCAAATTCAATAGAATCTCTCTGTTTTGTCGCAAGGAGACCTTGGCAGGGACAACAATCTCAAGGGTTTAATAACCCTATGAATCTTCAAACCCCACCAAATTGGACTCCTTGGCAACAACCTTGGCCCCAACATCAAAACTCATATCAGCCATGGGTGCAAGGGATGAAAAATCCTTATGGGAGATTTGCTCAATTTTATCAATATCCTCCATCTTTTCAAAACCAACAAGCTCCACAATTTCCAAGCCAAAATCCACAACAACTTTCATTGCCATTTCCACAACATCAACCTTCTCAACAAAATACAAATCCTCAACTCATGCTCCCATACCAACAGAAGACAAACCAAATTCCAGCTCGGCCATTTCCAAATCCTAACAATAAGAATCCTCAAAATACTTATATGGTAGAAGGACAACAATTTCCTACCTATATGATTGTTCCTCTCAACGATGTACAACTCAGATCTGGTAGAGTTTTAGAAAAACCTTCTATAGACATTCAAGAGCAAGATATCTCTGAGGAGGACTCTCTTCAAGTCAATAAGGGTTCTGAGGAAGAATCTCTTCAAAATTCAAAAATTCAAAAAGAAAAAGAAAAGCTAACATCCACGACTCCTATAGTTGAGCAACCTGTATCTTCATCTACACCTCCTTTTCCGGAAATACTACAAATTGATAAGGGGGTGGAAAAACAAATCTTGTTGCCTAACTATGACTTTCTAGATGAATTGAAGAATGTTTGTATCAAGATTCCATTGCTACAATCCATTCGAGAAATTCCTATTCTAGCAAAAACCATAAAGGAGTTGAGTTTCAAAAGACCAGGAAGGAAGCTAAAGGACACAAGAAGAATCCACCTGGTAGGATAGATTGCAGACATTATGATGGGAAAAATTACCATGCAGAAGTATGTAGATCCAGGAAGTCCAATTGTCAAGACACATATAAATGGGATAGAAATTCCAAACACATTGATTGACTTAGGGGTTGCTATCAACATTATGAGTAGACAGACTATGGAACAGTTAAAACTTCCTAACCTTCTTTTTACACCTACTTTATTGCAACTTGCAGATCGATCGGTTATTAAACCAGATGGTGTATTAGAAGATATTTCGGTCTCCTTAGATTCTTGGGAATATCCAGTAGACTTTATGATTTTGACTCCCAAAAGTAATCTAGGAGGACATCCAATTATCTTAGGAAGACCTTGGCTGGCCACAGCTGATACTTTTATTAGTTGTAGATCTGGAGACATGTACATTTCTAATGGTAATTCGACAAAGAAATTCAATTTGTATCCTCCCGCAAGAGCAATTACAGAAATAGGAGACAATGAATGGGTCGATGATGAGAACACTATACAACCTATCTTTACCATTTCTGAGATTAGTGAGGATAGTCAAATTCTGAACACATTAGAAAATTTTGAGATAACTTCAGAATATGACCCCACACAATTTCAGTTGGAATCTGACATATAATATTTATCATCAAGACAAATGTCTCTTTACTCTATGGAAGAATTTGGTAATTCTGTTTTTGAGATTTTTCCAAAAAAGACATTAAATATCAACAAACATCTGGAGAAGTCACAACAAGAAGAACTAACCAGAATCTTGCAAAAACATTCTACTGCATTTGCATGGGAGTATACTGACATGAAGGGTATTGATCCTAATACTTGCATCCATCATATCTATATTGAGGAAAACGATAGACCAATCAGACAACCTCAAAGAAGGATGAATCCAAATCTTAGGGAAATAGTGAAAGAAGAGCTCCAAAAACTTCTCAATGTAAACTTCATTTATCCAATTTCAGATAGCCGATGGGTTTCTCCTTTGGTTATAGTACCTAAAAAGAATGGTAAATGGAGGGTATGCATTGATTACGGGGAATTGAACAAAGCAACTTTGAAGGATCACTTTCCTTTGCCTTTTATTGATCAGGTATTAGATACATTAGCAGGTAAAAAGTACTTTTCATTTTTGGATGGTTTTAGTGGCTATAATCAAATTCGGGTAGCACCTGAAGATCAAGATAAGACCACATTTACTTTTCCATGGGGAACTTTTGCCTACCGAGTGCTTCCTTTTGGGTTATGTAATGCACCAGCAACATTCCAAAGAGCAGTACTAGGAATTTTTTCTGATCTAATCCATGATTGTGTAGAGGTTTATATGGATGATTTTACAGTTTATGGTTATTCATTTGAAGAGGCATTAGAAAATTTGGAAAAAGTTCTCATAAGATGTAAAGAAACAAACCTTTCATTAAGCCATGAAAAATGCTTTATGATGTTTGCTGAAGGGATTGTTTTAGGACATCATATTTCAGGAGATGGAATTAAGGTTGATAGATCAAAAGTTGAAGTCATCTCCAAGTTGCCTATTCCAAATTGTCAAAGAGATGTTAGAAGTTTTCTAAGATTTACTGGTTACTATAGAAGATTTATAGAAAACTTCACTAAAATAGCATCTCCACTCTTCAAGTTGCTTACAAAAGACTGTGAATTTAAATGGGATCCTGATTGTCGATCCGCTTTTGAAACTTTGAAAACAAGAATATCTGAAGCACCTATCTTGAGAGGACCAAATTGGAAACTTCCTTTCCATATTTCTACAGATGCTTCAGATACAGCTCTTGGAGCTGTGTTGGGTAAAAAAGATTTAATTCCTTATGCCATTTATTACACCAGTAAAAATTTGACTCCCACAGAGTTGAACTATACTGTGACTGAAAAAGAGTTCTTAGCTGTTGTTCATGCAATTAATAAGTTTAGACATTACATAACAGGCTATGAAACTTTTATTCATACGGACCATTCTGCAATTAGATATTTAATGAACAAACCTGTTACTAATGGCAGAGTGACAAGATGGCTTTTACTTTTGCAAGAATTCAATATTACTGTGTTAGATAGACCAGGAAAACAGAATACAATAGCTGATTTCTTGTCTAGAATTCAAAATACTAAAGAAGATTCTCCTGTAGAAGATAAGTTTCCTGATGAATATTTGTTTGCAGTAACTATTAAGACCCCTTGGTATACAGATATTGCTAACTATTTGGTTACAGGGAAATTACCTTCACATTTATTTCCAAGAGAAAAACGAAAAATTATTCAGGAGAGTTCAAGATATTCATGGATTTCTAACGAATTGTTTAAAACAGGGCCAGATCTTGTGATCGGAAGATGTGTCAGGGAAGATGAAATGCCTGATATTCTTAAGGCATGTCATGATGAACCATGCGGCGGACACTTTGCGGACAAAAGGACGGCCTATAAAATCCTTTCCTTGGGATATTATTGGCCTTCTCTCTTCAAAGATGCAAAACAATATGTCAAAAGGTGTGATAGTTGCCAAAGAGTAGGGAAACCTACCCTTTCAAATGAAATGCCATTGCAAACACAGGTACTCATTGAACCCTTTGAAAAATGGGCTTTAGATTTCATTGGACTGATTAATCCACCATCGAAGCAAAAGAAGTATATATTGGTTTGCACTGATTATGTTACTAAATGGGTAGAAGCTAAAGCATTAGTATCTGCTACTGAAAATTCAGTTGTTCATTTTCTTTATGAGGATATTTTTACTCGCTTTGGTGTTCCAAGAGGAATTGTGACAGATCAGGGGAGCCAATTCACATCCAATTTGGTGGAGAAGTTGATGGAAGAATACAAAATCAAGCACAGAAGATCTACTCCTTACCATCCACAAGAAAATGGTCAAGTGGAGTCCACAAACAAAGTTCTTGAAAGTATCATCACCAGAACTGTTCATCTACATAGAAGAGATTGGGCAGAAAGGCTTCCAGAAGCCTTGTGGGCCTACAGAACTACATGGAGGAATACAACGGGACATTCTCCCTATGAACTTGTTTATGGGAAAGAAGTCTTGTTCCCCATTGAGTTCCAAGTCAAGACCTTCAAGATAGCAGTTCAGTTGGGAATGGACTTATCAGAAGCCCAAAAGCATAGAATGGAGCAATTGAATGAGCTAGATGAGATCAGACAAGAAGCAATTCTAAAAACTGATCTAGTTCAATATAAAAGAACTAAGTGGCATGACAAATATATCAAAGAGAAGAAGTTTCAAGAAGGAGATTGGGCATTGTTGTTTGACTCCAAGTTTAAAGACTTTCAAGGGAAATTTCAGACTCATTGGCTTGGGCCATATGAGATTGACAAAGTCTTTAACAATGGAGCTGTAAGAATCAAGACCATTGATGAGTTTCAAACTCCTCTTTTAGTGAATGGCCATAGATTGAAAGTTTATCATAAGCCACTCTCTAAAGAGGATTTTGTCAAGTTGTTTCAAGAAAGTTCTGCAATCAGGCTGGTACAGAAGAATCCTTCTTCTCTACCAAGCTAGTTTTTGTTTTTCAAGTTAAAAAAAAAAAAAAAATAAATAAAAAAAGAGAAAAAAAATAAAAAAAAAAAAGAGAAGAAAAAAAATGGTATAAGCCTGAAAACCAATCATTGATTGGCAGTCTTATACAGAAAATATGGGGTGAAAATCAGGGACACCTGACACTCTATATTTTCCAAAAAAAATTCTGTCTTTTATTTCATTTTATCTCACCACCCACTCCATTTCATTTCACTTCATTTCATTTCATTTCACTTCATTCCACTTCATCTCATCCATTCCGTCAATAAAAATCTTTTCATGACCATTTCCACCTGGTCATTTGTCATTTGTTCATTTCTATTTCAGCCAAGTAATAGCTGTGTCAGTTTCCGCAGCTGACATCTGTTTCCGCAGCTGACTCCAGTTTCCGCAGCCAGAAGCAGATTCCGCAGCTGCTACTACTCTGTTTTCAAAAAGAATGTACAGTTAGTTGTTTTCATAAAATCATGAAATAAAATGCAGGAGAGGATCAATGGGACATTCAAGACACTAATGAAGATCAATCAGTTGAAGACCAAGGGCAAAAGCAGAGATTCCAAAGGTATGAATAAAGTTTATTTCAAATAGTATAAAAGACACATTTTTATGTAATTTTAAACTATGAGCTCTACCCATAACGCGCAATGATTATATTGACAGTCCGTAACCCTCCACGATCTCTATGTTATCCTCTTGCATTTATTTACAAACGACTTCATTATTGAAATTCCGACTCTTACTCATGTTCAAATAGCCCACCGAAGATAATGATACGTATTTGAGTTGACAAAGGACTCTTACAAGCCGCATAACTCCATAATCATTGATTGAAACGTGTTCATATTTATGACACAGCCACCAAAAATTCAAAATACGGTTGAATGCATTATGCTTTGTTAACTTCTTTGTCGTTTCTCTGTCGTGTTTACAAAACCTCACTCTACTCATTCTCATTCCCTGTTTCACTCCATTCCGTTCCTCTTACTCACTCTCATTCTCGTATATTCACCCACAGTCTTATTCTATTCTGTGTATGGTGCTCATTTCCGTTTTGTGATAACATCCCCACAGCATTGTGCTCGACTCCGTGTATTCCATCGTTCCACTTCCGCTTAAAACCCTCACCGAGGCAAGCTGTGAAGCACAGAGAAGTAAAATGGGAAAATTATTAAGGGCAGAGCCGGAAGGACCGAAGTTCATAGAGGGATTTCGACAAGCCAAAGAGATGTTGAGAAAAGCTAAATGGCTGCGTTTTATTCAGAAATTCCGGGGTTACCACAGAGAAGTTACCAAAGCGTTTGCAAGATCATTTGATGGCTCGGAAGCAGAAGTGGGAGACCTCAAGTTTTTGGTTAATGAAGCATCAATAGCAGCAGCCACAGACCTTCTTCAGGAAGGAGAACGTTGGTTCAAAAATAAAAGTATCGGTGATGAGGCATGGAGAATAATCCTCCGAAATCAAGGTATGGATATCACTGTTTTCAAAAGAGGAATCCCTGTGCATGCAATAAAAGATGAATGGGCCACTTTATTACTCATTGTTCAGAAATTTATCACATGTGAAGGCCGCTTTGGCTCTATGTACATGTATCATACTAGGATATTGATGAATTTCCTTGAAAACCAAACTCTCAATCTTCCTTATTTCCTATTCAATAGCTTGAAGAAAATGATTGTGACTGTGCAAAAACACCTAGGAGATGTAGAGCCTCATTTATATCATCATGGGCTTATAAAAATTTTGATTGAAAAGGAGCTAAAAGAAAGAAAATATACATGGGAACAATTCTTAGTAAGAAACTTCTTTGAAGAACCTCAGGAAATTCCTGAAGGTAATCCAATTAGAAGGAGTAGAAGAAAGAAAATGGATGTTGAAACCCAAGTTGCTCCTACACAGGAAGTTCCCGCAGCTAGCACAGCAAAAAGAAGTAGAAGGAAAAGAACAGTAGATGAAATCCAAGATACTTCTACTATTACTATGAAGAAAAATGATAGAGAGGAGAGATTGGTAAAAAGGAAGAAGAAGGAAATCAAAATTAAGAAGCCAATAATATCAAAAGGGAAAGAAATTGTTGAGGCTGTCCATAAAACTTCTTCTTCTGAAGAAGAAAATCACCAAATTCTATCTGAGAGATTAATTTTTCTTCAAAAACAGTCATCTCTATCTAAAAAGGCAAAAACAGGAAAACAAGAACAAAAGGGTAATGTACCACAGCAAGTGAGGAGAAGCAGCAGGCTTAAGGGAAAACTGAGAAAAACACAAATTAAAGGTCCTCATTTCATTGATTTGGGTGAAGAGACATATGACCAGTCTCCAACTGACCATAGTCCATTTCAGTCAGTTAGTGAACCTGACTCCTTTCACTCCCAATCAGACAATGAGCGTACTCCATCTTATTCTCGGCAAAATATTGATGAAAGTTCTCCTCAGCCAAATTTTGAACATAATTCTCCCTTGCAGCATTTTGAGGACAATCCAATGAAAAAGACACCGGAAGTAGACCCCAAATAGCAGGAGGTCTATGACTATATAGAATCCCTGGAGAAGGCAGCCACAGGTCCAAGCACCTCTTCTATTCAGCCTCCTACATTGCAGGATAATTTGGTTCAGTCATTAAAACAGGAGATTTTTGAGCTTGAGCTTTTGAATCGACATATCAAAAATGAAAATGAAACACTCAAAGAGCAAGGCAAACTGGACAAGATTATCCATGACAATACTATGTTACATTTGGGTATTTGGCAAAAGAAAAATAAGAAGCTAAAAAGGAAATGCCAAAAATTGAGCAGAGCACTTGTCAATATCAAATTCAGGTGCCTCATGAAGAAACCCAGAATGATGGCAGTACCAAAGAAGAAGAGAAGGGGGTTAGATGTGTTGGTGAAGTATCAAAACATGAATTGAATAAAAGTGTCAAAATTTTGGTTGCATGAGGACATGCAACACCTTCACGGTGGGGTATGTTGAGTCCGGAATTTGTCTCTTCCTACCTTTTCCATATCTCTTTCACTCACCTAAACCTCCAAAATTGTCAAATATCATGTGCAAAAGGGTATCTAACATGGTTTTTAATTATGTTTGTGTGTTCTCTATTTGATTTAGATTTTGTTCATACAGCTGCGGAAACTTGTCACTTTCCGCAGCCGCTGCAACTTTCCGCAGCTATTTTGTGGAAATCAATGTTACGGGTGTCAACGAAGGAAACGAGCCACATGGGCAGGCTAGGAATGACAAGGACATGGTTCGTGTCCTATTGGTTCAAGTAAATTCGTCAAGGAAAGCCGCGGTCAAAGCCATCCACGTGGAAGTCAACTGTGGAGTTCTATGTCGGCTGGACTCTGTTTCGTGGCATAGAAACATACATACGGCCGTTTCCAAGCTTACGGAGGTTAATTGACATCTGTGCAAAGTTCTGGAGTTGAATTTAAGCGCCCACCTTCCATAGATCCGTTTTCCAACATGGCCATACTCCTAAATCCGTGGCCTTAGTGGTCTACGTGCTGGCTGCTATCATAAACTTCAGGAGACAGTCACATTTTATTGCTTTATAAAGAGCGTTTGCATACGCACGTAGAGTTAGTGAATGTGAGTTGATAGTTGTTAGTTGATATATCTGTTAAGTTGATGTGCGTACTCTGTTATGTGGTGATTACGCTGCCTTGAGCCGTAATACCACCAGCCTGTAATGACTTTCTTTTTAATGTGAAAAACTCTGTTTCATAACTTAATTCGTGTTTGAAGATCATGCCAGAGCTGCGTAGAGGGCCCCTGCTCAGCCGAGGTTCTGTGTATTAATGTATATATTTTTCATTTCATTTCTTTAAGCAGTCATTGTATCATAACTCATTACATGTTCATATTTCATAGTTGTTTTATTTCTGTTCATACATTTCTGTAATTTCCATTGCATTTCTGTCTTTTATGTTTTTATGATTGTTAAATCACTGATCAGTTTTCTTGTGCAGGTTTTAGGTAGACAGCCCGGGGCATTTTCATAGTATTTTTGCTAATGATATGAAACTGATATTATTCTGCTGCTAGTTTTCTTTCACAGTCTTTGTTTAACTTCAGTTTTGTTTTGTGCACTTCAGTTTTGTTTATATGATTCAGTAGTTAAAATTAGATATATTAAGCTACTCATAGTGTCTTCAGCTACCTCCGAAAGCCACAGCTGGACTGATGGTGAGGGGCTGCATGATGAGATGTGTAGTTTAGTATTAGTTTCCTTTCTGCAAAATTAGATATATTAAGCTGCTCATAGCGTCTTCGGTTTCCTCCGAAAGCCACAGCTGGACTGATGGTGAGGGGCTGCATGATGAAGTGTGTAGTTTAGTATTAGTTTCTTTTCCGCAAACTTAGATATATTGAATCATGTATGACATCTTCAATTGCCTCCGAAAGCCACAGCTGGACTGATGGCGAGGGATTGAATCATGTATGTATGGTTTAGTATTAGTTTACTTTATGCAAATTAAATATCAGTTACACAAGTTGTTTATGATTACTTCCGCAAGTCATAGCTGGTCTAATGATGAAGGGTCAGAAAATGAATTGATGTAATCTGATTTAGATTTCTTTCATTGCAATTTTGAATTTCCATAAGCGTAGTTTCTTTTGTGTTCGGTTGGCAGCAAGAATAGTTTAGTTTTCATATTCACTAGTTTCTTGTTTTGATTCATTAGATTAACAGCACTTTCCATTTCAGCAGTTTACTTTCTTTTGTCATTTGTAATTTCAATTTGCTTTTAAAGTTTCGAGATTGGTAAATCATTATAGGGGGATATCACTTCCTTCACTTCCATGAACAATTATAACCAAACTTGTTTTTCACTTTAAATTTCCATTTCACCTTAGAAAGACCATAAAAAACGACAAAAAGTTAAAGATAAGAAAGAGTTATCTTGCACATATAGTGCGCCGCACTTCATCGACTTACGATTCCGGTTGACAATTAAATGCGGCAATTTAGGACACACTTTTCCATTTCACCTTAGAAAGACCATAAACGACAAAAAGTTAAGAAAGAGGTTATCTTGCACATATAGTGCGCCGCACTTCATCAGCTTACGATTCCCGGATTGACAATTAAATGCAGCAATTTAGGACACACTAAATTGACCAAACAAGGTTCATAAGCCATTAAATGTTTTTTAACCTTATCTCTCCATTCAGGAAATTTTTTTGTACTTAACATGGGTACATTTTGATATTCCATGACTCAACTAGATCTCCTTCAAGTTATTAGGCTTACACCAAAGGAACCGGCTCTGATACAAATTGATGAACCCTTAGCTAAAATAAGAGGGGGGGTGAATCAGTCTAGTACATTCCTGGTCATTAAGACTCTTTTCATTCAACTCATTAACCACTTCATTTTATAAGCAGATTAATACATAATGAATCAGCAAACTGAATGTGTGGACAACAAGTAATTAAGAATAATAATACATCACATCAACACATAATCATCAAGCACATAGAAAAAAGATATAAGTGGAAAACCATAAGGGATAAAACCACATCTTTTTATTATTGTGATGGAAAGGCAAGCTCCAACTCCCTCTCACCAATAATTTTTTGTAGGCTCCGACCTACAGGAGGCTACTACCTCAAATTATGCAAGCTACAACTTGCAAGGAAGCTCCAACCCCCATCTATTTTCTGCAGGCTACAACCCACAGGAGGCTCCTACCTCAACCAGCTCCAACTAGACATATATCAAACTTCAACTTGAAATGGAAGCACCAACTCCCATGTATTTTTTGTAGGCTACAACCCACAGGAGGCTTCTACCTCAAATTCTGCAAGCTACAACTTGCAAGAAAGCACCAAATCCCATAAATTTTCTGTAGGCTACATCCTACAAGAGGCTCCTACCTCAAATTCTACAATATACAACTTGCAAGGAAGCACCAACTCCCATAATTTTTTTGCAGGCTACAACCTACAGGAGGCTCCTACCTCACCTAGCTCCAACGGGAAATTTATCAATCTACAACTTGAAAGGAGACTACAATACCCTCACTCAACATGAAACTAAAATGCTGATTTACCTGGACGTCAGCTCTGTTATAGTCCTTCTCCACTGCTGCCTCTTCAGCCTTCATATCTACTTCATATCAGCTCCTGATATGCACAGCATCTCTATCATCTCTCTCTTATTCTTCCACTCTCCAACCTTTTGTAGCTCTTTTACATTTTTCTTCTCCCTTCCATTCTACAGCTTTCTCACCTCTTTTTCCACACTGATATTACATATTTTATATAGATAAACCCCTGACTGTTTAAATTCTACAAGGAATATGAAGTGAATAGACCTAACCCTATGCCTTCCACCCATTTGATTCCTCATTCTTTAGTTCAGGTTATTACATCATAAATAATCATTACAACACTCATGGATTTTTTCCTATGCCTACGGAGACTTGCCTTTGCATCACATACCATAAAAAATAATTAATTCATTTACATTTACAGTTACAACAAGTATATTTCACTTAGCCCTTTCAGCTCTTGGCTCGCTCTGCATTTGCCATTTCTGCTAATGTCATCGTCTTTTATGTTTCTGGAGTTATATCATAACAATTCTGCACAAATGCTTTTTTCCCGACTCGACCCAACTGGCACGTTTCCAACAGTGCCACCATATCTCCTTTTTACCGGCTCTGCCTCTTCTTATCGTGCCCGCAGCGTTTAGCCTTCACCTTTGTCTCAACACCCGACTCTTCCCGGAGCGATGCTGAGCCCGACTCGACCCATAGTGCTTATTTTTTCATAACTGCAACGCTCTTATTTCTCTTCCCTTTTCTCTGTGTCAGTTCACTACCCGAGCCTTTCTGTCCGCGTTCATCCTTTCTTCCATTATCAAGGTGTAACTTCTTTACACCCATGCTCATAGTGTCAGGTCTTATTCCTCACCTGCGTCCTTCTATCGCGTTCAACCTTTTCTTCATAAATTGTTGTTTGGATGGAATTGAAACATATTATATTTGCCTCTGAATTGGTATTGTGTCTGCTTTCTATCGCATTTCAGCATTCCAATCAATCTACGTTACATGCCTCCTTAGATATCCGATGTGATTTAACAAAGGAAAAACCCATACTCCCAGACTTGAAATCCTTTAGGCTTCAGCATTGACTTGCATCACGTCCGCTTCATTATCGCACTTCGCACTTCGACGTTCTCATGTTTTTCATGTTATGCATAGCTCTTCCAAACCTCGATGTGATTTCTCAAAGGGAAACCTTATATTTTTGAATTTCAAATCCTTTAGACTTTTGCTTTTGAAGCTACATCGCATCTAGTACTCTTATCGCATTTCGCACTTCGGCATTTTAACATGATTCGTGAGCGCTTATCCTCCTGAGCTTGCAATGTGCGATATTCAAGCTAGGTCCACGTCATCTCCACGTTATCGTGCCATGTCACTACCACGTCATCTCCACATCACTGCCACGTCATCTCAAATCGGCCCATCGCAATATCGCAGTTTTAACGATATTGCGATGTTTGCAATTTCGCAAATCATTGCAAATACCTTATCGCATGTCACAAGATTTAGCTCATAGAAATAACACGGTTCCTCTTATTATATGTGATATGCGATAGCATCGCATCGTAAACCCCACTTCTTATCACATCGCAACTTAAAACAATTAGCTTTCGATAACTTAACATATAAATATAAAGATCGTCGATAGATATTGTTAAACACCATGTTGAACACACACATGGTGTATGAGAAAGATAAACACACACACACACACAAGAGACTCAACACGCAATGAAGGATAAGCGTGAGGCTTTCTTATTTTTTCCATTATACATGATGTACATTTATAGTACAATGGTGTGACTCTTGGTTTCACATTCCAAGGTCACTTGGACTCCATTGTGACTTTTTGCATTCCACCTACCCATGTGGGGATTAGGTGTTCCAACATCCCCCTTGTCAGAAGGGGTATGTGTGAGTCCAAGAAAAGAGTTGTAATACAAATCTGCAAAGTATACATGGCAGCACTTTGGTTGAATCAAATCTCTGAAATATTGGAAAAAAGAGGTGGTTTAAGGATGACCACCAACACTGGAATGCAAAACTTGTTGCAGTTCTCAGAACTCTTCCAAAACTGGCAAGAAGCTGAAGGCTTCTGCTAGAGGAATTGTCCCTCATAAAAAAGGGAGACCTTCAATCTAAAAGAAGGGAGGTCTACTACCTGTGATGGTTTTAGGATTACCAACAACTCTGGAATGCTTGTAGCATTTCCTGGAACTCAACCAAAGTTGGCAAGAAGTTGAAGGCTTCTGCTAGAGGAAGTGTTCCTCATATATGAAAGGGAGACCTTCAACCTAAAAGAAGGGAGGTCTACTACCTATGATGGTTTTAGGATTACCAACAACACTGGAATTCTTGAAGCATTTCCTGGAACTCAACCAAAGCTGGCAAGAAGTTGAAGGCTTCTGCTAGAGGAAGTGTTCCTCATATATGAAAGGGAGACCTTCAACCTAAAAGAAAGGAGGTCTACTACCTGTGATGGTTTTAGGTTGTCCACCAACCAAAGATGATGGTTTAAGGTTTTCCACCAACCGAAGGCATGCTCATGGGAATCCGTGTCTCTAGCTACATCTCTGAATCTGGAATGACGAATTGTGGCTTAGGCTTGCTTGAACTGTTGTGTCTCTGGCTACAAATCTGAACATGGAATGAGAGATTGTGGCTCAGGCTCGCTTGATCTGACGTTGAAGCTTGTACATGACCACCATTTTCCCCCCTGTCAAGGACAAGGTGAGATGATGGCGAAAACTCAACTGCAATTTTGCTCAATATCTGTGAACAAGTTCTAACATGTGTCGTAAACATCTTCTTGGTTGCTGATGCCCATTGCTAAGAAGTGATCCATCTAGGATGAATATTTTTTCTTGCAGGAGGCTTGTTTCTGAAACATCTGTGTGAAGAATGAGTGTGCCGACCATAGTGCTTGCATGGATGAAGATCAAAACAGTGATCTTTCATATGGCCAACTCGATCACAGTGTTGGCATTTTACAATCTGTTTTCAAAGCGGAACATGATCTGGAATAGCTGCAGGTGAATTTTCATACATGAATCCGGCACTCTGAAATATGATGGGCTTAGTGTAGTCCGGAATATGAAAGGACACATCCTTGTCATATCCAAGACCAGTTCGGTGCTTTTTGTAGACAAGCTCTTCCCAAGGTCTGATCATGGGCTTGAGAAGTGCAGGCTGAGCTGCTGCATCTGCATGTACATATGCTCTAGTACAAGGAACTGAATGTGAATCAACTGCAACTTTATCTTCTTTCTTCTGATGAGAGTCCTTCACAATATTCTGAACAGAAATAGGTTCAGAATGGTGACTCTTTTGCTGAAGTTCATCTTGTTGGAGCTGAGATTCCAACTGCAAAAACTCAATCTTTTCTTGTGCATCTAGCAAACAATTTTGAATGTTACAAAGAGCATTATTGCTCATTCTTATCATATCATCAACATTTGAATGAA
This sequence comes from Pinus albicaulis, assembly GCA_034641835.2. Classification (NCBI taxonomy): domain Eukaryota; kingdom Viridiplantae; phylum Streptophyta; class Pinopsida; order Pinales; family Pinaceae; genus Pinus; species Pinus albicaulis. Next base: position 230,705 of record JAXQQM020067275.1, on the reverse strand, counting down.
TGAGGTTATTCAACAAATCTAATGCCTCATTGATTTTAGCCATTTCAACAACTTAGGCTCAAAATAAAGGGTCTCGGCTTCAACCGAAAATGCACCCATTTACAATGTGATTCAACTTGATTTCAAAGAATACAAATGACTCATAATAATTTCCAACTATGGAAATCTCAAAGTACAAAATTTGCTGATTGCAACTATGAAGAAGCAATACAATGTTAGTTCAATACAATATTTCTGCAAAATATGCAGCAAAAACACTATGCAAAAAGCCTTTAAGGCAGCTGAATTTTTGTTAAAAGAGTTGTTTTGCACTAAAAACAACTCAACTCAACTCAACAAAAGGAGGAGGTTCACAAGCTTGGATGCTTGACCTTGCTGTACTGTAGAATGCAAATAGAGCTTAAGAGAAACTCCACAAATCAGAAATTTTGTGTCCAAACTATGAATGCCACTGTTGTTCGAAATGAGGACCAATTTGTCTTCAAATGTAAAGCCATACATCATCATTGTTAAAATGCATGCTTATAACCAACATAATAACAAAAAAAACACCATGGATACAACAGCCATAGAATCCACATATAAACTAGTACATTTTCATATCAAATACCATGGGAATGAACCTTTCATTGATTAATGTAAAAACCAGCCAGAGATGGGACTACCACATTCCACCCGACCATAGATTGGCTGAGCCAAATCTCTCTTCGGTGAAACACCCACGTGCCATATTCCAAGCATGAATGTGGGACTCATAACCAACCAAAAGAACCAAACAAGCATGGATGCTATCTGAGTTCTCCACCTACACCATGAGGAATTTTACTGCTTGCGAGTCTCTTAGTATTTACCATAATCCACAGTCTGAATCAGGGATCACTAGTCCCTAAACCGAGGCATACTCTCCAGAATTTACCATATATCCCAACCTGAGATTCCTAGGCCTGATGGAGAGCAAACCACCTCTAGGATTTACCATATATCCCACCATTCATTGGTCGAGGATTCCTAGACCCACCGAGGCAACACACTATCTAGCTTTACCACAACCCACAGTCTGGCTCAAGGGTTACTATGTCATGTATTATATCAATTCGTAGGTCCACCCCACTCAGCTTCGAATCCATCCAAAAATCTAGCTAAACCAAAGTATGGGAACTCCACAAAACCATGGCTATCTAGAAATGGAAAGGCTAGGTTGAAAACGCTGTCACACCTAGAAAAATCCCATGCCATGAAAAAAAAGAACCACATGCAATACCATGCATGCTAGATCTAGCAAGGAAAACACACATGCAAATCGATACCTGCAAAGAATCTTGTCGTAGCTTCTTGATCATGTTGTTCCTTGCTTGATATTTTCTTCCTCTTTCCTTCTTGCTCCACCAAAACCCGTCAAAATATTACCAACTGATCCTCATAATCCTTTTTATCAATGAGGCCTATAATTTATCCATTTTCCATTATTCTCCTTCATTTTCCTCCCTACATGCAACACGTGACCTTTCACCTTCCTTTTATCCTATTTTCCTTTATTTTCATAAATAAAATGCCAATCAATTCCTCTTGCCTTTCCAAAGCCTTTGTCGTTGCCTTTTCCAATTTCCTTTAGCCATAATAACTTAAATGAATACCCACTAGGATGTTATTTATCAACGTCCAACTTGTAATAAGTGTCCCATAAATCGTGGTTATTTTTAACTTTCATTACATGGAATTTTCACCAGGTTTGTTACATTAAAAGTGATTTTTATATATAATTGTGTAAATATTTTATGTACATCTTGACAGGAAAGGAGCCCAATGCTCGGAAAGGAATTACTGGAAGTGTAATTTCCTTTATTGTAGAAACTATTTTTTTGAATGTCTTATCAGGGGCTAGGACAGTATGCACTTAGTCCATTTATTAATCATTTTGATGGTTAGAGAGCTAGGTGCTCTCTCAGTACTTTTATAAGTACTGTGTGGATATCTTTAGAGGGAGCTAAGATACTATGCATGCAATGTAGTGATTTATCATTTTTATGATTAGAGGGTTGGTGCTCTCTGAATAATTTTGAAAGTATTGTGGTTAAAATATCACTTTGCATTAGACGAATGATTTGTTGGCTGTGGAGCCTGATTATATATTTTATTTTGTATCACAGCGTTGGACCCCTGTACCTTAATGGGGGCAACAACGCCGCCCGTAATTAAACGCTGCCTGGGGGGTCTTAGGGGGGGACGGTCGTGACTTTATGGAGCCCCCCCCCTAGTGATGGGTTTCGGGGGCAACGCCCCCGAAGCTAAAAACATATGTAAACTTGCCTTGTAAAATTATAGTAATTTCTAGTCAATCTGGGCCGTTCATTAGGCGGATGATCTAATGGTAGAAGTTGTGTTTAGTTTAGGGTTTTTTTCTCTAGAAGGCAACCCCTCACTTGTATGAGGGTATTGTATTGCGGCTGTGTATTTTATGTTTATTCTAAGAGCGAGAAATAGATAGGGAGACTGTGAGAGAGAACAGAGGGTATTACAACGGATCTATTGTAGGTTGTGTCTATTCATTTTGCTAGATAATAGAAAGGAAGGACTGGTTGTTTGGGGTGGACGTAGCCCAAACTGGTTGAACCACGTATATTTGTGTCTCTCTGGTTTTATGTGTTTTGTGTGCTTGTGTTTTCCACATATTTTATGTGTTTCATTGCTTTGTAATATTTAATTTTCTAATAACTGATATTGAAGCCGAAGGTCTATTTGGCTGATAAACTTGCAGGAAAGAAGGGTTCCTAGTTCAAGTGGGAGAAATGGCGGAAGATGGTAAGTTTAGGGTCAAGAAATTTAACGACCAAAACTTCCCAATGTGGAATATGCAGATGGAATATTATCTGTATCAGAAATATCTGTACCTACCATTGAGCGGAAAAAAAATAAGTCAACGGCTATGACAGACGCAGAATGGGATATTATTGATAGAAAGGCACTCAAAACAATACGGTTGTGCCTCGCAGTGTCGGTAGCCTTCAATATTTCGAAGGAAACAACAACAAATGGTTTGATTAAGGCGTTGGCGAAACTATATGAAAAACCCTCGGCCTCAAACAAGGTATTTCTTATGAAACGTTTATTTAATATGAAGATGTCGGAAGGTGGATCTATTGCAGACCATTTAAATGATTTTAATACAATTACCAGTTAGTTAAGTTCTATAGGGTTAAACTTTGATGATGAAGTTAGGGCTCTTTTATTTCTGTGCTCATTGCCAGAAAGCTGGAATGGTTTAGTTATGGCCATTAGTAACTTTGTCTCTAGATATAGTACTTTAAATTTTGATGATGTTGTTGGTGCTATCCTTAGCAAGGAACTGTGACAGAAAAGCTCCGGTGAGACATCAGGTAATTCTTTGAGTGCATAGTCTAGGGGAAGAAAAATGGAAAGAGGAAAGAGCTTGGGATATTGCAGTAAATCAAGGAAAGGCAGATCCAAGTCCAGATTGGGGATAGTGTGCTGGAAATGCGAAAAGAAAGGTCACCTGAAGAAATACTGTAGATCTCGGAAAGGAAAAGAAGGAGACACATAGCAAGAAAACAATCATGAAGCAAATGTGACAGGTGATGTGTTACACGATGCTTTGATTTTTTCTTTTGAAAATGATACTGATTCTTGGGTTGTAGATTCAGGGGCCTCATTCCATGTCACACCTGATAAGAAATATTTTCATGACTATGTTCAAGGAGATTTTGAACAAGTCTGTTTGGGTGATGATAAACCCTGTAAAATTGTTGGAATGGGTAAGGTTCTTGTAAAACAGTAGAATGGAAACCAATGGCTATTAAAGGAGGTAAGGCATGTTCCGGATCTAAAGAAAAATCTGATTTCAACAGGGCAGTTAGGCGGTGAAGGTTGTGTGACAACTTTCACAGATAAAACTTGGAAGGTCACCAAAGGAGCGTTGGTAATAGAAAAAGGAAAAAAGGTTGGTACATTGTATTTATGCAATGGTATTTCTAACTATGTTAATGCTTTAACTTCCAAAGGAGCAGATGCAGCATATGGCATTATAGGCTCGGACACATGAGTGAGAAGGGGATGAAGATTATTCACTCAAGAAATTTCTTACCGGGTTTGAAGAATGTTGATTTGGATTTCTGTGAGAATTGCATTTATGGAAAACAGAAGAGAGTCAGATTTCTCAGAGTTGGGAAAGAAAAGAAGAGCGAAAAATTAGAGCTTGTGCATACAGATGTATGGGGACCTGCTCAGGTATCATATCTCGGTGGCTCTCGTTATTATGTTACTTTTATTGATGATGCAACTAGAAAAACTTGGATTTATTATATTCAGAATAAATCTGATGTATTTGATACTTTCAATAAATGGAAAGCTTTGATTAAGATTGAGACAGGAAAGAAGTTGAAATGTCTCAAATCAGACAATGGAGGTGAATATTGCAGCAAAGAGTTTGATAGGTACTGTTCAAATCATGGAATTTGTAGAGAGAAGATATTTCCAAGAACACCACAAGAAAATGGTGTGTCAGAAAGGATGAACAGAACAATAATGGAGCGTGCAAGGTGCATGAGATTACATGCAGGATTGCCTTTACAATTTTGGGAAAATGTTGTAGATATTGTTGTTTGTCTAATAAATAGAGGGCCTTCAAGTTCCTTGGATGGTGGTATTCTAGAGGAAGCGTGGACAGGTAAAAAGGTAAACTACTCCTTTTTAAAGCCTTTTGGTTGTGAGGCCTTTGTCCATATTAATAAAGAAAATAGAACAAAGCTTGAGGCAAAATCAAATAAATGTACCTTTATTGGATATGGTGTTAATGATTTTTTTTATCGCTTATATGATTATGAAAATCACAAAATCATTAGGAGCAGAGATGTAATATTCAATGAAAATGTATTGTATAAGAATCAGTTGCAGGAAAAGAAACAGGAAAAAGAAAACAAAGAATATATAGTTCTTGATGAGATCACAGAAAAGGTAAAGGTGCCTTAAACTAATAATAATCAAGAGCCACAACAACAGCAACCACCACAACAGCAACAGACACCTCAAACACCTGAAAGTGGTGTTAGAAGATCTACTAGGATAAGTAGACCCCCTAAACGATGCTCTCCTTCATTATATTATTTATTGTTGACTGATTCTGGTGAACCTGAATGTTATGAAGAAGAAATGCAGGTTGAAAGCATGAAGAAGTGGGAGCTAGCCATGGAAGAAGAGATGGACTCCTTAATGCATAAACAGACTTGGGACTTAGTCAGGTTTCCTGCAAGTAAAACTACATTGTAGAATAAATGGGTTTACAGGCTGAAGGAAGAATATGGATGAAAATAGAGGTACAAAGCTAGACTTACGGTGAAGGGGTTTGCACAGAAGAAAGGTATTGATTTTGATGAAATATTTTCTCTTTCTCCTTTTGTTAAGATGACTTCAATCAGAACTATTTTAAGTCTTGTAACAGCAGACTATTTACATCTTGAACAGTTAGATGTAAATACAACATTTCTCCATGGATATTTGGAGGAAGATATCTATATGCAGCAAGCATAAGGATATGAGGTCAAAGGGAAAGAAAAATTAGTGTGCAGGTTAAAGAAGAGCTTGTATGGCTTAAAAAAGGCTCCAAGGCAATGGTATCTAAAATTTGACAAGTTTATGTCTGAAAAAGGTTATACTAGATGTCACTTTGATCATTGTGTTTATATGAAAAGGAAAAATGATGGCGGATATATTATATCGTTATTGTATGTAGATGACATGCTTGTTGCAGGTCTTGTTAGCCACTAATAAAATTTGTTATAGCAAAAGGTGGTTAAAACTTTTTGAGCCTTCAAGGAACAAATTTTATTACTAAAAAGTGTTGGCTCTTGAAGACTCTTGAAGGCCTCATGCCTCTGTCCAAATATTCACTATTATTCCCTTTTTTATACTCAGAAATTTTGTTGATTTCATGAGAAAAGATTGCTGCAAAATCATCATTTTCCCCTTTCCTTCACTCAGAAACTAGCCTTCATTTGCTCCCCTTTTTTCTCCATAAAATTCCTCTGTTTTCCATTTTTCTCATCTCCCCTTCATAAAATCGCCCTTGCAGAGTTTAAAACTCCTTTTTGAACTCCGCCAAAAACCTCAAATCCTTTTGAAAACCATTGAAAATCCATAAAAAATGCTTTTTTGTATTAAAGACTTAAGCCCCCTTGGGCTAAGCCTAAACCACTTCCCCTCCACGTGCCCACACCCTAGAACCAGGTGCTAGACCCGAAGCACAATCGCATCGGAAAAATTCACAATGGGTTGATTGACAGACCACATCAAAATTTCTAATGCGATTGAGTCCCTTTATTGAAACTCCGCCCCCTCCGCTTTCATCCCATATAACTTTCACCCAGGACCAAGTGTTAAGAGTCCCAAGGTGCTTAAATCGCATCGCAAGTTTCGAATGGGTTGATTGAAAGACCGGGCCTGACAGTTCTGATGCGATTGGCCCTTTATATATAAGCCCTGGACCTATTATCGTTTCATATAATCAAAGGCCTCGCAATCGGGCGCCATGACCATTCCATACATATATTAATCCGCCCGACAGCAAAGCTTTGTTTTATATTAAAATTTGGGTTTTTCATGAAGTATTAAGGTTTTCCGCCATATATGATAAAAATAAATATCTATCGTCGATCTGGAGCCGATCAAACGGCCCGCGCAGTCTCTCACCCCGGTGGTCCCCGCAAACCACTCACCATTGCAAAACCAAGCGGTATCCATCGCACCGCTTTTAAGAGCGGGGAAATTTTTTTTGTTCGACAGCGTTTCCATACAACAATTGACGTGTGGCCTCGCCATTTTTCACAAAACTGCCGCTCATCACGCGTTAAAGATCGGACGTGGATCGGGCGCGACATTGAAATCCACCGTCCGATCTGAGGCCGCTCATTGGATGGCGATAGCTCACTGAAGAAGCCCAACATTTAACCAGGATACGACGTGGTCATTAAATCATCTCCGTCGTCGATCTGATCTGCAGATCGACGGTCATCGCTTAATCGCATCGGCCCTCCCGATTGCGCAATCACATCAGCGATTTTTGTTACACCCTATCTTTTTCCCCCTCCGATTGCAATCCTCCGATTGGATCTCGACCGTCCACGTGTCCAGATCGGATGGCCTAGATATTTCCTGCATGCTTTCATCGCCTTTCGCCCTTCCACTTTATGTCTTTCAATTAATCCCCAACGTCGATCTCCGCGCGATCGACGGATCTGATTTATTCTTTTCCTCTGCTCTCCTTTTTTACTATCTCTAATAAATCCTGACCGTTGGATGATGCCATCCAACGGCTATGCTCCTCCCCTCACCCTCTGAAGCAGTTTAACCCAAAACACAAAATTTCTTAATTGGTTTAGTGTTTTGCAGGTGATAATGGTTCTCCATTATACTGAAAGAAAAAGCCGAAGGCGGGGAATGACGATTCCCGCGCCTTTGATTCATCAAAGGAAACCATTTTCTGGGCTCAAACTCCACGACGTCAATGTTTCATGAGGCACTAATGCCATATGAGCCCTGCGCGGCCTACACATCAACAAGACATAGCAATGCATAAAAGAAACAAAGAGTAGCAGTGTTTGAAGATTTCCTAGCACAGTTTGAAGGATTAAGGCATACATTCAGCAAATCAAAAGCCTAAATCCATGGATAAAAGCGTCATAAAGACCGGAAGACACAAGATAAGCCTGATCAGACCTAAAAGATAGATCTCAAGTAACTTAAATGTGTTTTGGGAAGAGACGAAGACAACTGTCGATCCGAGAAAGCTTCCACCGCCCCAAGCAGAGGCTAATCAAACCCTCTCCAGGTCCTAAAGGAACCTGCAGCCTCAAAGTAATAAAAGAAGGCTTAGTCATTATTCGAAACAAGAGGTTTTTGCCTGAAGACAGCTGAACAATTAAATACAAATCAAAGATCTTATCTTTAATTGTCGGCAAAAGTATTTTTATATTACGAACAGCCCAGAAACAAATATTTTCGATCATTAGGTTTCGGGGAGCAGAAACAGAGTTACTTCAACATGACACATAGCCTCAAAAGTCAACAAAGGCTCCCACTGAGCTTAATCCTAAGTGTAAATCAATTAATGCAGATAAACACCTATAAATTTCTTCATCGAGGCTCTCAAAGGCCGCGAAGTCATCAATCTGTATTAATTGACCCAGGAGATCTTTTACCAGATCCCGCCTCCTCCTTCTTCTATAAATACTTCTGTAGAAGATGAGAAAATGTTGGTCTCTGGACATCTGAATGCATGTAATAGGTTCTGAAACTACTGATGCCCTGTTTGCGACTCGAAGATACATAAGCTGATATGAGAAGTTCGAAGTTGTAGAGACCCACCGGGCTTATTGATTGTAACTGGTTTGAACATCAAATACAAGCTGTTGATTTATGGGATCCTGATTTGTGTCAATGGTGATGTGTTCCTCACTGTCAATTGTTATTTTCTTTAATGTTTTTCACTCTTTCCACTTTCTCTGATAAAGAACAGCAAACGTAGAGCTAGGATTTACTCTCAACAGTACCCTACTCTTACTGAAAGCTTTATTTCCATGTTTTCTTCATTAGAAAGTTCTATTTAAAGAGTATATTGAATTAGGTTGGTTTAAAAGCACTTGCCTGATATAGATTGATCTCAAAAATGAGTATTTTCTGTATTTTCCTTCAGAGTATATTAAAGCAGGTTGGTTTAAAAGCACTTGCATGATCTAGATTGCTCTTTTTTATTATCATATGTGTTTTCCTCTAGAATATGCTGAAAGCAGGATAGTTAAGAAGCACTTACCTGATCTTAAGCTGTTTGAACTATTTTTAAATGCTTTCTAACTGAAAGTACTTCAATGCAGGCTATTTTAAAATCACTTACCTGATCTCAAAATACTTTTATGTTTTTCCTTAAGTACATGCTGAAGCAAGATAGTTTGAAAGCACTTACTTGATCTTAGGTTGTTCACTATTCTTCATTTGTTTTTCTCTCCATTTCCTATCTGTTTCATTCCATAAAATTAACTTAAGAGATCTTGTTGACATAAGTGACTTGCCCCATAGATCCTTCTTGAACCTTGTTGTCCAATTAAAATCCTCCTATGACTCCATAGCCCAATGGGTTAAAATTGTCTTTGCCTTTTCTGTCAGTCGAATCCTTCCTTCACTTGCAAACATCTTCACCCTTTATTTTGAACTGCCCTCACCTTCATCATGTCTTTTTCCAACCAAAAACAAACAAACAAAACCCATGCTATTCATAACTAGCCTAATATCCCATTTCAGGTTTTAAAGATTACATCTTTTAACTCATTCATAGAGAGATCCCTCTTTGGATTCAGGAGGGCTAGATCCTTGAATCCCAAAGTAGTTTGATGTTGTCTTATCTTTTGGTTTTTCCAATCTAGCCAAAACATAGGAACCCCAACATAATGGCGACCCCACTGCGGAGTTTTTGAGTTCATATTTTTGTTTTGTGTCCCATTGTCATCGCCAACATAATGGCGACTCCACAGGGGATTTTTTGAGTTCATAGTTGCTTGGCCAAATTTTATAAACTCTTTAGTTTTCCATACAACCACATAAACTCAGAAAACCCAAAAATATCTCATATTGGTAGTCAATAAACATGGTAGTGGACCATAAACCTTTTACCTCCAAAAGAGCTAAAAACTTCCACTTGGCGACTCCACAATCCTGCATACCTTAAGACTCCACTAGGAGGACCCGTAATCATTATAAAATCATTCAAATTCAGTAAGGGGGCCTTAGGATTAAAGTTTTCTTAGCCAGAGATCAGTTAAACCTCTCAAAGATTGTCATATTTGGTTAACACCTTTCTTGTTTAGTCGGGTCTGAAAGACACAACATAGTGGCTCCTAGAAAGATTCATACTAGAGCTCACCCTAACCCAAACCCACCTGAGACTGTTGATAACCCTGAAATATTACTTAAGAAGCCTCCTAAATTCTCAACTGTTTTCAAATCACCCTTGAGAGCTAATTCAGTTCCTGAAAATCTTGCAACTCTACAGCAATCACAAGTAGGTCTAAGAAATCCATTTAGAACACGGTCACTCGACGATTTAGATCAGCTAGATTCAAAGTCTTCACTTTCATCCCCGGAACAAAGTGAACATCCTGGTAGTAGAGAAAACACACCACCTGATTTGAATTTCTTTCTCAATTTAGGTGTCTCTCATCCAAGATCAGCTCAGCAATCTATCCCTGGTCCATCAACATCTATTCGTCCAACATCCACTGTCCAAACTGCTCCACTCCAGCCCACTGTCCCTTTTGTTAATCCAACTTTTGTGAATCCACCCCCACCTCCAATCATGGCAGCATGGTATGCTCCCTTGGTGCTGCCCCAGCCTTTAGCTCCTTTACCCAATGAATATCAGTCTAAGATTCCTCATTTCACTAGTAAAGAATCCATCGCTGCTCAACACCATGTAGATAGGATGGGAGATGCCTTTGACTACATGGAAATAGAGAATGAGACAATTAAGATGAGGATCTTCGCTCAGAGTTTAGGAGGAGAAGTGAATAATTGGTTTAAAGCCTTGCCTTCCAATAGCATTAATGATCTTCCTGCCTTACATCAAACTTTCATAAACAAATGGGAAGTTAGAAGCAACCCTCTCCAAATCCTAGCCGAATATAAGAATCTTAAAATAAATCCAAGAGAGAGTGTCCAGGACTACTCTACAAGATTTAACAATATCTACAATGCTCTTCCACCCCACATGAAACCTCCGCAAGGAATGGCCCTAGTAAAATACCCTGAAGACTTTGATGATGATATGGCTTATCAGCTTAGGGAGAGAGATTATAATACATTGGAAGACATGCAAAAAGGAGCAGTGACTGTTGAGGAAAAATTGATTGAGAAAAGAGCTAGGATGAGGGCTGAGAAAAAGGTAACCTATAGGGATGACAACATTGCTTCTGCATCTGATCCCAAATATGATAGTCTAGCCAAAACTATGGAGAGACTAGGATAAATGGTAGAAAATTTGACCATCCAAGTCAGCAATCAGAAAAGGAACCAAAATCAAAATCAGAACTTTAGGAGAAATAACCCCCCAAATAGACAAAGAGACTCTGATCAGAAGGTCATCCCTCCATTTCAAGAGAACTTCCTCGATGAGGATGAAGGAATAATAGAGGAGTCAGAGGAAACTGACATGAATATGATGGATGTGGATGACCTAGACCATACCTTCCCCACAGAAGAAAACCAGGCCTCGTACTCATGTTGGAACGAGGAAGGGTTGGAAACTGAGGACTACAGGTTAGGATTCGAAAATTCCATCATGCATATCCGAGAACAATATGACCTCAGGAGAAAAAAGAACATAGATGATCCCAAACCAAAGGCTTCTGAAATCACCATTAAGAAAAAGCCTGGAAACACTCCTAAAGTGACTGTTGAAAGCAGTAAATCGGCACCTGAGAGTTCTAGTAAAAACAAAGATAAGAACATGCTAACCAGCAACAAATCAAGTCAAGAACATAGTAGCACTAGCATTGCAGCTAATTCTCCTGATCAAACAGCTTCAAACATTGTACATACTGAAAATCAGCAAGCTGAGACTACTAATAAAATGGTGCCCAACAAGACAGAATTGAATCCTTTTCAAAATTGATTCTAACATTTGATTTGAGATTGCAAAAATTAAAATTTTTTTTCCCTCTGTTGCAAGTTATGCTGGGTATGTATATAAAAGTCAAGAATTTGAAGAAGCACAAACTTGGGAAGCATTGAAAGCAAATCAATTACAATACGGTAACTTTTCTTGCTGCAGTTGACCTTTGTTAAAATTGAGGAAATTCAAGAAGGTGGTACTCAAAATATCTGTGAATAAATATCTGACAAATCTTTCACTTCTTCTTTGACTCTGGAGCCTCACACAGCCTTATGCCAAAGGTGATAATGGAAAGGCTAGGACTAGAAATAACCAGACCTTACAAGGATTTATATTCTTTTGACTCTAGCAGAGTGAAATTCCTTGGCCTAATCAAAGACCTTTGTGTGAATTTGACTCAAATCCCAGCCAAGTGCATGGTTATGGATGTTGTGGTGGCTGATGTGCCTCCTAAGTATGGCATGTTGTTGTCAAGATCATTGGGTGCCAAGCTGCAAGGTACAATGCATATGGATGGGACATATGCTACTATCCCTGTCTTTAGCCAGCTTAGAAGACTATACAGAGAGGCGCACATGAAATTCATGGTTAGTAGCCCAGAAAAGCCCGAAAATTCCCCCATTTACTCTGTCCATACAGACCTGGATTCGTTTATCCTTTACAATGATGAATCCTCAAATAAACCAGAGCTATAAGACAGTGACTCAGATAACCAACTGGAGGCCCCAAATCTAGAAATAATGGCAGTTCTAGGTATGGAAGAAAACGAGAGAGAAACTTCTGAACAGTGCATTGAAACAACAAACCAGGGTGGACAAAGCCAAGATGGAAAACAACAGACTACCCTTCACGCTGAACTCTATGAAAATCCTGAGGAACGAGACCCATCACCACATGTTGCGGATCTCAGAACAGAACATAATGATGAACAAGGTAATAGGGATCAAAACGATGTTAACAATCCCTTATGGTGCATGAAATTCGACGGGTCTTGCACTAAAAAGAGTGCGGGAGTTGTGGTATGGTTGGTCGACACTGTAAAAAATTACTTCGATAGCCATGCTTTTAGGCTAGATTTCAAATGCACTAACAACATCGCAGAGTATGAGGCTCTCATCCTAGGATTGTGTCTATTGAAAGAACTAGGAGCCAAGAAGATAATTGTTCAGGGAGACTCAGAATTAGTCATCAAATAGCTAAATGGAGAGTATGCCATTAAGCATCCTAGACTAAGGGTATACCTAAATAATGCCATAGATTTCCTGAACATGTTTACAAAATATGAGCTCGTGTTTGTTCCAAGGAGTCAAAACATAATTTCAAACGGGTTAGCCTGCGCTGCTAGTTCATGTCAGGAATCACATAGTGACAAACAGATCATTATTCGAACAAGATATAGACCTGCAGTGCCAGATAATGAGAAATATTGGCAGGTCTTTGAGGGCGACAAGCAAATAGAGGATTTCCTGCTTGGCAGGAACGAGTTTGAATTATCTAATTCAGATTCTAAATCCGATGAAAATTGCCTAAAAAAAGAGCCCCCTAAAGATGAAAAACCATCTGGTCCTGTAAAAATCAACATGTTAACTAAAAAACTTGGAGCTCATATTGAAGAGTACAAGGACACAGAAAACGAAGACATTGAGGTACTGCCATAAAAATACAAGAACATACCTAGGGGGCTAGCACCTGTAGAAGACCTGTTTGATTTTAACGACGTAGCAAAGAAACCCACTGTAGAATACACAGAGTCTGATGTCGAGGAATGCAACATAGGCACCGAGGATCAGCCTAAAATTATTAAAATAGCTAGGTCCTTGCCAGTAAACATGAAAAAGAAATACATTGAGTTGTTTAAAGAGTTTTTTGATGTGTTTTCCTGGAGCTATGAAGATTTAAAATCCTACGACACAGAAATCATCCAGCACAAGATCCCATTGAAAGAAAACCAGAAACCCTTTAGGCAAAAATTGCGTCGAATTAATCCAATACAACTGCCTCTAGTAGAAAAGGAAATCAAGAAAATGTATGAGGCAAGAATCATAGTGCCTGTGAGGTTCTCAGATTAGGTTTCTAACCTTGTGGCCGTGAGGAAAAATACAGGAGAAATCAGACTATGCATTGATTTCAGAAACCTTAACAGAGCCTCCCTAAAAGACAATTACCCTTTATCCAAAATGGAACACATCATACAAAGGGTAGTTGGTTCAAAGAGGATTTCTCTGTAAGATGGTTTTTCAGGGTATAACCAAGTTTTAGTACTCCCCGAAGACCAACTCAAGACAACTTTCACCACTCCTTGGGGCACTTTCATGTATGTGAAAATTCATTTTGGATTAATGAATGCTGGGGCCACTTTTCAAAGGGCCATGGACATTGCATTTTCAGAGGATATAGGGCACTTCATTGTAATTTACCTTGATGACATAACAGTCTATTCCAAATCTGATGAATAACACCTTAAACATCTAAGAAAGGTCCTGGACAAGTGCAGAAGGTTTGGACTATCTTTAAATCCCAAAAAGAAAGTGTTTGGCCTTCAAGAAGGTAAACTCCTCGGCCATATTATATCAGAAAGGGGGATTAAAATAGATCCAAAAAGAGTTGAGGGAATACTACAGATTATCCAACCAAGGAATATAAAATAAGTACAGTCCTTTATTGGAAATATTAACTTCTTAAGGAGGTTCATTCCCAACTTAGCAGAGCTCCTTAGAAACATGAATAATATGCTCAAAAAAGAAGTAGGAGTGAAGTGGACTGTAGAAGCCAAAAGATCCTTCGAATTGGTAAAACATGAACTCACCCGGGCGCCAGTCCTAATCAGCCCGGAATTTTCAAAAGAGTTTCTTATTTTCTCCTTTGCCTCAGAACATACCGTGGCTGCAGTCCTGTTGCAAAAAAACCCAGAAGGACAGGAACAACCTATTGCTTTTTTCAGCAAGGCTTTAAGGGATGCACCCTTGAAATATAACATAATGGAAAAACAGGCCTATGCTTTGGTAAAAGCCTTAAAGGACTTCAGGGTGTATATTCTATGTTCCCACATCATTGCTTATGTGCCTAACATAGTGGTAAAAGACATCTTGTCACAAGACCCGGATGGAAAGATGGGTAAATGGATTGCTGTAATATTAGAGTATGATTTGGAAATCAAACCCACCAAACTTATTAAAGGTCAGGGCTTGGCTCAATTAATGGTTGAATCTAATATACAAGCCCTTGACATTAACATGGTAGATGCCTTGGATGAACAAGAAGAATTACCTACTCCCACTGTGGAAGAACAGTTCCAAAACTCACCTTGGTATGCTGACATCTTGTATGTGCTTACTAATCTTAATGCTCCTCCTTACTTATCAAAAACAAAGGCAAGGTTTTTAAAATTGAAAACTAGGAACTGCTGCATTTTAAATGAATGTTTATATTGGAAAAATGCTAATGGTTTATTACTTAAATGTTTGCACCAGTGCAATGAAGGATGCGCTGTAATTCCATGAAGGAGAGAAGGAGGTAGCGGTCATCTCACTTGAGCTTCGACCAACCGTCATGAAGGCACAGCTGTTACTGGCCCACCCTCTTCCCGAAGATGTCCATAGAAATAATGACGCTTTTATCCTGATGCCCGAGTTTTTGAGCAAAAAACTCCCTTCTTTACCAGTACAACCTACTGTCTGTGTTTGAAACCAGCACTGTGATGGACTAGACCTGCGAGGATAAATCATCTGCTTCATCTACCAACAGGTAGTTCTCACAGTAGTGACTACTTCACAAAGTGGATAGAGAGCCCATCCTACATAATGCCATGGTCATTATTCTCAGAATTTCTTGAAGACCATATCCTGTCTAGATTTGGCTGTCCTAGAAAGATTATTACTGATAATGCTGCTGCTTTTTGTTCCAAAAAGATGATTGATTTTTGTCACAGGTATCAGATTACACTTGGTCATTCTACTGCTTATTACCCTCAAGGTAATAGGTTAGCTGAATCATCAAATAAAATTTTGGTGACCATCTTCAAGAAGATGCTGGAGGAAAATAAAAAATCATGGCATAAAAAGTTGGTGCATGGCATGGGCGAATGAAGGATTGATACAAAAGTATTAGAATATCTATATACACGAGCATTTGGAGATGCGGTGTGTTTTCCTGACCCTATGTGTACCAGTGATAAAACTAGTCCAAGAAATACAGTCAGAAGAGGACAGCATGATAAGGAGGATTAATCAGACAATACATCTCCAGCAGACAAGGGAAGAGGTTTACAACAAAGCTCAGAAGGTGCAAGAGAACATAAAGAAGTTGTTTGACAAGAGAACAAAGGCTTGTGATTTCAACATTGGAGACAAGGTACTCAAATGGTACTCCAGAAGAGAGGATAAGGGTAAACATGGCAAATTTAACAGTTTGTGGCAAGGTCCTTACATAATTCAGTCCACCATTGGTCCAAATGCCTTTTTTCTGCAAGAGTTAGATGGCACAGATCTGTTTGGGAGCCCTGTCAATGGTAGGGTGCTTAAGCATTACTACTGCTGAGTTCGATTTTAAAGCCTTCATTTCCATTGTAAATATCATTGCTTTGTTCAGTTTCACAAGAAGAAAAATATAAAAAAACCAATAGAAAAAGAAAAGAGGGCATATTGTAAAAAACAATAAAGGTACAGCCCCATACCAAAAAAGAGAAATAAATTCTGAAAGTGTGCAAGCTTAAATGCCACTCCTGAAAAACACACTCCTAGTTAGTCAAATAGCCTAATCTTGACTAATTAGTTTTAAATTTACTGCTGATAGGATAGTGAATTCGATTTGCCAAACTGTTTAATCTTGACATCGTTAGATGAACTGGATAGAAATTAGGTTTAAACCACATGTCAAGCACGATTAGATTTCAGCGAAAATTGACTCTAAATACGTGTTTAAATTCTGAGTCAAAAACAAAGGTAAATCTGTTTCTAATCAGCTCAAAATCTGAAACAGTTGACAAAGGAAAGACAACTCAAAAGAGGAAAAACCAGAGCTGTAAAAAGGTGAAGGAAGTTCTTTGAATTTGTAGATCTTAAGCCTTCCATTTTTTAATTAAATTTTCTGCAAAATAAATATCTATGTGCAGCTTGTTTTTATACCATAGATGCCACGTGGAATTAAATAGTTAATCTTGACTTGTCTATTTTCATTACATTCTAGAATTTAATAGATAAAATCTAGTGAGCGGTTTTTAATCCCAGATAGTAGATTAGGTAGAGAATCGCATGGGCTCAACTGTTTAATCTGTGTCCATGGAGAAATAAAGAGTAGAAATAGATTAGATTTCCTGCTTTCAAAAGAATAAAATGTTGTGAAAGAGTTTTCCAATCCAAGTGCACTCTAATGAAGAAAAAATGTTAGATTAGTAGGATTGGGTAGGTAGAAAGATTGTATTGATGAAGATCCATTGTTTTTATGGCTTCTAATGTGTTTTCAAAACAAGATCATCCTGACAAAGGAAGGGCAGCCCAATGCTGGATGAACAAGGTGATACTCCGGAAGGAAATGCAAATCCTAAGCTCTTGATGTGACCAGGCACCATCTGATGAATATGCAACTAGCCACTATAAAATTTGTTGCAGCAAAGGTGATAAAAAATTCAAAACTAAGGAACAAAGATTTATTCTTTAAAAAGATTTTATTTATAAATACTCTTGAATGTCATACCTCTTGTTAAATCTTCTACTATTCCCTTTTTCTTACTCGAAGTCTTGTTAGTTTAATGAGAAAAAAGTGTTGCAAAATCATCATTTTCCCCTTTCCTTCACTCAGAAACTAACCTTCATTTGCTCCCCTTTTTTCTCCATAAAATTCCTCTGTTTTCCATTTTTCTCATCTCCCCTTCATAAAATCGCCCTTGCAGAGTTTAAAACTCCTTTTTGAACTCTGTCGAAAACCTCAAATCCTTTTGAAAACCATTGAAAATCCATAAAAAATGCTTTTTTGTATTAAAGACTTAAGCCCCCTTGGGCTAAGCCTAAACCACTTCCCCTCCACGTGCCCACACCCTAGAACCAGGTGCTAGACCCGAAGTGCAATCGCATCGGAAAAATTCACAATGGGTTGATTAAAAGACCGCATCAAAAGTTCTGATGCGATTGAGTCCCTTTATTGAAACTCCGCCCCCTCCTCTTTCATCCCATATAACTTTCACCGAGGACCAAGTGTTAAGAGTCCCAAGGTGCTTAAATCGCATCGCAAGTTTCGAATGGGTTGATTGAAAGACCGAGCCCGACAATTCCGATGCAATTGGCCCTTTATATATAAGCCCTGGACCTATTATCGTTTCATATAATCAAAGGCCCCGAAATCGGGCGCCATGACCATTCCATATATATATTAATCCGCCCGATAGAAAAGCTTTGTTTTATATTGAAATTTGGGTTTTTCATGAAGTATTAAGGTTTTCCACCATATATGATAAAAATAAATATCTTCCGTCAATCTGGAGCCGATCGAATGGCCCACGCAGTCTCTCGCCCTGGTGGTCCCCGCAAACCACTCACCATTGCAAAACCAAGCGGTATCCATCGCACCGCTTTTAAGAGCGGGGCGGTTTTTTTTGTTCGGCAGCATTTCCATACAACGGTTGACATGTGGCCTCGCCACTATTCACAAAACCGCCGCTCATCACGTGTTAAAGATCGGACGTGGACCGGGTACGATATTGACTTCCACCATCCGTCTGAGGTCGCTCATCGGACGGCGATCACTCACAGAAGAAGCCCGACAGTTAACCAGGATACGGCGTGGTCATTAAATCATCTCCACCATCGATCTGATCTGCAAATCGACGGTCAGCGCTTAATCGCATCAGCCCTCCCGATCGCGCAATCGCATCGGCGATTTTCGTTACACACTCTCTTTTTCCCCCTCCAATTGGATCTAGACCGTCCACGTGTCCAGATCGGACGGCCCAGATCTTTCTTGCATGCTTTCATCGCCTTTCGCCCTTCCACTTTATGTCTTTTGATTAATCCCCATCGTTGATCTCCGCGCGATCGAAGGATCTGATTTATTCTTTTCCTCTACTCTCCATTTTTACTATCTCTAATAAATCCCGACCGTTGGATGATGCCATCCAATGGCTACGCTCCTCCCCTCACCCTCTGAAGCAGTTTAACCCAAAACGCAGGATTTCTTAATTGGTTTCGTGTTTTGCAGGTGATAAATGTTCTCCATTATATTGAAAGAAAAAGTCGAAGGTGGGGAATGACGATTCCCGCGCCTTTGATTCATCAAAGGAAACCATTTGCTGGGCTCAAACTCCACAATGTCAATGTTTCATGAGGCATTGATGCCATATGAGCCCTGCGCGGCCTACACATCAACAAGACACAGTAATGCATAAAAGAAACAAAGAGTATCAGTGTTTGAAGATTTCCTAGCACAGTTTGAAGGATTAAGGCATACATTCAGCAAATCAAAAGCCTAAATCCACGGATAAAAGCGTCATAAAGACCGGAAGAAACAGTATAAGCTTGATCAGACCTAAAACACAGATCTCAAGTAACTTAAAGGTGTTTTGGGAAGAGACGAAGACAACTGTCGATCCGAGAAAGCTTCCACCGCCCCAAGCAGAGGCTAATCGAACCCTCTCCAGCTCCTAAAGGCACCTGCAGCCTCACAGTAATCAAAGAAGGCTTAGTCATTATCTAAAACAAGAGGTGTTTGCCCAAAGACAGCTGAACAATTAAATACAAATCAAAGATCTTATCTTTAATTGTCGGCAAAACTATTTTTATATTACGAACAGCCCAGAAACAAATCTTTTCGATCATTAGGCCTTGGGGAGCAGAAGCAGAGTTACTTCAACATGACAGAGAGCCTCAAAAGTCAAAAAAGGCTCCCACCAAGCTTAATCCTAAGTGTAAATCAATTAATGGAGATAAACACCTGTAAATTTCTTCATCGAGGCTCTCAAAGGCCGCGAAGTCATTAATCTGTATTAATTGACCCAGGAGATCTTTTACCAGATCCCGCCTCCTCCTTCTTCTATAAATACTTCTGTAGAAGATAAGAAAATGTTGGTCTCTGGACATCTGAATGCATGTAATATGTTCTGAAACTACTGATGCCCTGTTTGCGACTTGAAGATACATAAGCTGAAATGAGAAGTTCGAAGTTGTAGAGACCCACCGGGCTTGCTGATTGTAACTGGTTTGAACATCAAATACAAGCTGTTGATTTATGGGATCCTGATTTGTGTCAATGGTGATGTTTTCCTCACTATCAATTGTTATTTTATTTAATGTTTTTCACCCTTTCCACTTTCTCTGATAAAGAACAGCAAACGTAGAGCTAGGATTTACTCTCAACAGTAACCTACTCTTACTGAAAGCTTTATTTCCATGTTTTCTTCATTTGAAAGTTCTCTTTAAAGAGTATATTGAAGTAGGTTGGTTTCAAATCACTTTCCTGATCTAGATTGCTCTTTAAAATGAGTATTTTCTATGTTTTCCTTCAGAGTATATTAAAGCAGGTTGGTTTAAAAGCACTTTCCTGATCTAGATTTCTCTTTGTGATCATCATATGTGTTTTCCTCTAGAATATGCTGAAAGTAGGATAGTTAAGAAGCACTTACCTGATCTTAAGCTGTTCGAATTGTTTTTAAATGTTTTCTAACTGAAAGTAATTCAATGCGGGCTAGTTTAAAAGCACTTACCTGATCTCATAATACTTGTATGTTTTGCCTTAAGTACATGCCGAAGCAAGATAGTTTGAAAGCACTTACTTGATCTTAGGTTGTTCACTTTTCTTCATTTGTTTTGCTCTCCATTTCCTATCTGTTTCATTCCATAAAATCAACTTAAGAGATCCTGCTGACATAAGTGACTTGCCCCATAGATCCTTCTTGAACCTTGTTGTTCAATTAAAATCCTCCTATGACTCCATAGCCCAATGGGTTAAAATTGTCTTTGCCTTTTCTGTCAGCCGAATCCTTCCTTCACTTGCAGACATCTTCACCCTTTATTTTGAACTGCCCTCACCTTCATCATGTCTTTGTCCAACCAAAAAAAAACAAACAAAACACATGCTCTTCATAACTAGCCTAATATCGCATTTCAGGTTTTAAAGATTACATCTTTTAACTCACTCATAGAGAGATCCCTCTCTGGATTCAGGAGGGCTAGATCCTTGAATCCCAAAGCGGTTTGATGTTGTCTTATCTTTTGGTTTTGCCAATCTGGCCAAAACATAGGAACCCCAACAAGTCTAACATGCAGGAAATAAATGTGCTCAAAATAAAATTGGCAAATTCATTTGCAATGAAGGATTTGGGAGCTGCAAAACAAATCCTTGGTATGAGAATAACTAAAGACAGGAAAAATCGTAAATTAACATTGCCTCAGAATGAGTACATACAAAATTTGTTGAAAAGATTTAATATTCAAAATTCAAAACCAGTTAGTACACCTTTTGCTAGCCATTTCAAACTTAGTAAGGATATGTGCCCCAAGACCCAAGAAGAAATGGACTACATGTCTAAAGTTCCATATGCATCAGTAGTTGGAAGCTTAATGTATGAAATGGTCTGAACAAGGCCTGATATTGCACATGCAGTGGGAGTTGTAAACAGTTACATGAATGATCTAGGAAAATAACATTGGATGGCATTGAAATGGATTTTCAGATATTTGAGAGGTACCACAAATCAAGCATTATGCTTTGGTGGTTCAAACATTGATCTACAGGGATATGTTGATGCAGATATGGCAGGTGACAGAGATAACAAGAGGAGCACTACATGATATGTATTTACTGTAGGTGGAACAGCTATTAGTTGGGTTTCAAAAATCCAAAGTGTTGTTGCACTTTCAACAACAGAAGCAGAATATGTTGCTGCTACATAGGCTAGTAAGGAAATGATTTGGTTACAAAGGTTTATGGATGAATTGGGTAAGAAGCATGATATGGGCATGTTATACAGTGATAGCCAAAGTTCCATTCATCTTGCAAATAACTCAGCATTTCATTCCAGGACTAAACACATACAACTCAAGTACCATTTCATACGGTCAGTATTGGAAGATGGACAGTTGAAGCTGGAAAAGATACACACTAGCCAGAATCCTGCAAATATGCTAACAAAAGTTGTAACTAGGGAGAATCTGAGAACATGCTCAGTTTCAATTGGTCTTCAAGGATGACGATGAAGATGAGAAACATCCAGGTCCAAAGAGGAGTCATTGTCCAGCAAATGAAGCAGCGGTGGAGTTGCTACAATCAGTCTCCAAGTGGGAGATTGTTGGGTGTGGAGCCTAATTATATTTTTTATTTTGTATCACAGCGTTGGACCCCTGTACCTTGATGGGGGCGACAACGCTGCCCGTAATTAAACGTTGCCTGGGGGGTCCAAGGGGGGTGGTTGTGACTTTATGGAGCCTCCCCCTTTGCGAGGGGTTTCGGGGGCAGCGCCCCCGAAGCTAAAAACAGATGTAAAATTACCTTGTTAAAGTATAGTAATTTCTAGTCAAACTGGGCCATTCATTAGGCGGATGATCTGACGGTAGAAGTTATGTTTAGTTTAGGGTTTTTTGTCGTAGAAGGCAACCCCTCGCTTGTATGAGGGTATTGTATTGCGGCTGTGTATTGTATGTGTATTCTCAGAGCGAGAAATAGATGGGGATATTGTGAGAGAGAACAGAGGGTATTACAGCGGATCTACTGTAGGTTGTGTCTCTTCATTTTGCTGGATAATAGAAAGGAAGGACTAGTTGTTCGGGGTGGATGTAGCCCAAACTGGGTGAACCACATATATCTGTGTCTCTCTGGTTTTATGTGTTTTGTGTGCTTGTGTTTTCTGCATATTTTATGTGTTTCATTGCTCTGTAATATTTAATTTTCTAACATGATTGATAGTTAAAAGTATTTCATTTGATTGAAAATGTTGTGACTAATGTGACTATGTTGAATTTACAGGATGCTTTCCAGGGAATGTTGATGGGTTGTTCAACCATCCTTAGAGTACTTGCATAAAAGTGATCATGAATTCCAAGAGTAATTGGTAAGTAATAGTAAGTTGGTATAAAGATTTTTTTTTGCTTCTATGACTTTGAATAATAGCCAAGTGATGGAAAGTAAAATTTGTATATGTTCGCAGCTATAAATGCTTATAAATATTGACAAAACATTATTGTTTTTGCATATTGGAAGTTTATTGGAATGAAATATTTCATTGTGAAGGGGAATGATCCCCTTTTAGGTTGTTTAGATTGATATATCATGAGTAAAAGATAAGTCCCAAAGAGGCATGAACATCGAGGATGATGTTCACTTTAAGGGGGGAGTATGTAATATCCCTACAAGAAAAGCTATTGTAAATTCATATATTTACAAAATAAATATATTATTAATGTAATATATGATTAACACTTAGTTAAGGTATACCTAGTTGTAACTATCGATAGACCTTGTCAGTTCCCTAACTTTCTTGGTCTATACGGTGGGACGGTTTAAAAGGCTCTCGTTTCTTCTTGGGAAAGGGGAAGAATTAGTTACAATTTACATGTGACGCTCCTAAAACTGAATGAAAGGAAAGATGATTGAAGTTACAATGGGTTGGGTCAATATGGAGTGTGTGCAAGTGAGTTTACGCATCTACAAGGAGTATTCGACTAAGGTTTGAATCATCTTGGGCTATAAGCTCTTCAGCTTTGTATTGAAACTATGACTTAAGAAGAATTAAACTCTCATGGGCAATGCAAAGAAAATTGAATGCTAGTCTTCGAAAGAGGAGCAGCAGAAAATATCGAGCCCGATTATGTACCCATCTCTGTGGAGGAAGAAGAGATGGAGTGCCAAAACCAAAGACTCGTGTCCTAAGGGCTTCTTTAAACCTCCAAAGCTTGAGATTTTGTTCTCCAAGATGAAACAGAGGATTAGTGGGGAAAGGGATGAGAGAAAAATGTTGGGAAAGGAAGGAACATGTAGATGTCGAAGGAGAAATAATGGAAAATAAAAGCCAAGAATTGACTGTACCACTTGTTCCTCGTCATGCAAAATCCATGCTATACTACAACAAAGAGATAAGTAGTTATGACTTTTTGATTAAATAGAATGGTTAATTTGTGTGGTACCCTTGGAAAACTAACACATTATTTTTTTGTTTAGTTATGGTTATTCATGCATACAAGCATGATAAAAGTAAAATTTATTATATTAATATTTAAGAAAAGAGTGCACATATTTTTATTTTATATTAAGTATTAGCCATGTTATTTGAGAAACACTGCATGGTAAAAGATAATTAGTTGTGCTAATTCTTAGGAAAGGAAAAACATATGAATTTTTGGGCATTGAATGATAAGAACCAAGATTATTTTCTTGGAAACTTGCTTATGAATCATGTGCATATAGAAATGAACCCATGTTGGTTTTCAAAAAATATTGTGTTTGTATGCTTAGAAGAAATGGTGATTGTATTAAAAGTGTTGGAAATCACGATTTCCGTTAGACCAAAGCCCGTAGGTGTTAGTCAATGATCGCATCGCTAGAGATAAGGATCCACGAGAGGCGGTTAGTACATGTCGTGAAACACACAGAGAGCGTTGGTTTATCCAATGTCCAACAATCTCCCCCCCAACGCAATTCGGGTGTGTATCGAACTCGTGACCTACGATCTGATACCACTTGTTTGGAATCATGATTGTCTTTAGACCAAAACCCACAGGTGTTAGTCAACAATCGCATCGCCAGAGATAAGGATCCATGAGAGGTGGTTAGTCCATGCCGCGAAACACACGGGGAGCGTTGGTTTATCCAATGTCCAACAAAAAGAACACATGTTTCATGCACAAAAATATTTAAGAAGGCATACTATTTTTCATAAAGAATGCATGTGAGCTTTGCTTGAGCAAATATAAAGAAACTAGGTTATTTATGGAATTATGTGTGGGAAGTTAGACTAATAATTATTTTAATGCATTCGATTCCTAAAGAGAACTACTAGACTCTTAAAGAGGAATATGTACTTATTTTATTAGATTTTCTTGATGAGAAATATGCACAAAATAGAACTATTAATTTTAATATTTCTTGAGGGGAAATAAGTTCTTTGCATGCACCAAAATAGAACTATTATGCTAGATATTCCTTGAGAAGAAATAATGTATTTGTGTGCACAAAATATAACTACTATGCTTGATATTTCTTAATAGGAAATAAGTTATCTGCATGCACGAAATAGAAATACTATGTTTGATATTTCTTAAAAGGAAATATTTTATTTGCTTACATGAAAATAGAAATATTGTGTTTTATCTCTTGAAAGGAGATATGATCTTTGCATCCATGAAAAGTATATCTATCATGTTGGATTCTTTGAAAAGAATTATACATGGAAAGCATATAATTATTGTGTTAGGCCTTTTAAAGAGAAACATGGATTGGCGTGCAGAAAGACATAATTCTTCTGTTAGACCTTGGAAAATAAAATAAGTTGTTGCATCCAATAAATTCATTAGCTTTCCTTTGGAAAATACATATATCCACATGCAAGGAGTAATAACTAACATGTTAGTTTTATTTTAAGAATAGAGCAGGTAATTGCATGTACAATAGACATTTTAAATAGCCATAACTTGGAAAATATTTTTTTTGAAAAATGCACGCATTTGCATGTATAATAATAATAGTGGGGCATGCATTTGCATGTATTATAATAATAATAATAATATCTATTGTATTGGAAATATTACTTAGTTACATGCACAAAGAAAAGTCGAGGGGCTAACTTTCTTTGAATAAGTTTTATCTAATTATATGCACGGAAATCAAAGCTAAGATGCTAGTATCCTTTAAATGAAAAATGGATGGTTACAGTGGTTTTCCTTTGGAAATGAACATGTGCTTGTGCGAGAAGGATCAAAGTAATGTAGTATTTATTTGACATGCTTTGATAATTATTTGCTTATAATTAATGTATGAACGATGTTGTTAGTAAAAGCATGATGCAATATTATATTTACATTTCATGGATGCACATAAGTAGATGTTGAAGATTCGCTATTAAAGATTGATTATTGGCTAATTAATACTTTATGTAATCATGATATCAACGTAAGCTGGTGACAACAATGGCAAGAAAGAATGGTGGTTTGTGCAAAGAATATATTATGTTTAACATGGTGCCAGGTAAAGAATTAATGTTCCATGCAGATGAGTGCGAGCTACAAGATGGTCCACTAAAGGAACAACCATGCCACAAAGATACGAAGATTGAAGATTTGTGGGTAAATGATATCATGATGATTATAATAGCTTTTAGATAGATATTTTGTATTTAAATGATATTTCCTTGTAATATTTTATAAAAATGGTTAAGGGGTGGACACCCTTATAAGCCATTGAATGAGGGGTGAACACCCTCACAAGCGTTTAATAATAAAATTAAACGTTCGCTAGTTTTCACCCTACAGGGTTTTTAGGGTATATGGTGTTCAATGATGTCATGGATTATTGTATCGATTTGATGATGATGATGATTCCTTGCATGATGTGATGTTTATAATATCAAATATGTGATTAACTAATCTAGTTAAAGGAATCATGAAAATGATGCAAGTTTATGTTAATACGCTACAACAATGGTTGTTAATGGTTATGTAACTCACTATTCCTTACTATAGTTACTCTATGTAATGATGAAGATTCTATTTAATGGTTAATGAGGAATCTGGAATAGTAATTTGGATAGTTACCCATGGGTAAATTGTGTAAAAAATTTCTAACTCCATACATTTTCATGCGAGGTTACTGGGGTATGTTACATGAAGCTTATTGTCGACATGGACATTCCAGAGTTCGTGACTCCGAGAGTTCCTTTTGCTTTTTCATGGTCTTCAAGTACCCCTCAAGCCCTTGAATAATCCACCTTACTCTCAAGTAAATAGGAGGTTTGATGGAATCATCTCTTTCTTATTATACTCACCCTCTAGGCTCAAACATCCCCTTCAGTGATTAACAGTCCCTTGGATGATCCATATTGCCAAGGCCTTCATGTGAATTGAGAGCATAAACCTACAAGTCATGTGCTCCATACGACTGTTGTCCTGAGCAGCTACGTCATCAACAACACAAAAACCATTATTAACTTCTCATACCAACTATTGCATAGACACTACAACATATCATCGTCAATCAGCATGTAATCGCCACACACATATGCATTCATCACATTCATATATGCATATACATCACATATAATATCTTATGCCACATATCATACATCGCATATTTGTTAGAAAGAGAAGGCTCATAAAGTTTTCCTTCTCATTTTTCATACTTTAAATTGTATTTTTGAATGCATAAATGGATTCAACGCCTTGAAAATCTCTTTGGCCACTTTGATTGTGTAGACGAATTACATTAAACGTGCAATTCCAACAAATATTTGTTGTATTTTATACAAAATTGACAAAAATATATGCCTAAAAATGAACCAAAATGTACAATACTCAGACTACTTGAAATTTTTTATACATGAGATTTTATTTTTTTAATTAAATTATCTTATATATATATATACTCATTGAATTTTTTTTATCATTATCATTAATAATTTAAATGACAAATTAATTTTATATTAATAATTGAATGAATTATACATCTCCTATTATTTTTATTATTATTGAATGAATTTTTCTACTTTTAATTATTCTTTTTTTTTTGCATGGAATATATATATATATATATATATATATATATATATATATATATATAATTGAACTTGAAATAAATTATTTCATATAGATATTCAAGCAATTTGCTTAATTATTTTCAATGATTTTTAAAAAGTATAAAAACTATACATTTTGCTCACAGTCAAAAGTGAAAATATAAGATTTTTGTTACATTTAGTTGTTTTATCTCTTTAAAAGTAATATAAAATTAGAGATAATATTTTATTTTTATTTTAAAATAGACATGTGTCAACACTATGTTGAACACAGATGAAATTACACATAATCCTCATAGTGAACTATAAAATACTCCTCTTGACTTAATAATTTTAATTTTTTTTTTGCATTAATTAATTAATTAATTTTATATATATATATATATATATATATATGAAATTACTTCTTTACTATAATTTTTTCTCAAATTTAAATACAATATGATATTAATTAATAATATAAATATTGTTAGATCTCGGACTTTTGTGATCTATAAAGGAGATAAATGTTTTTAGGATTAATCACATCATTAGGATTCGCTTGACGTTTCCAACTAGCTAATATGGTTCATCTTCGGGACAAAGTGAAAAAACCCAAAAATCTTCTTGAATAAATATAATATAAACACATAAATTCGAAACTTAATTTAAATAATAATATTAATAATTAAATTTTAAAAATTGATATTTATATTATATTTTTTTATAGATAAAAAATATATAAAAGTTTTAAAAATTGATATTTATATTATATTTTTTTTATAGATAAAAAAATATATGATTGCATTGTAAGAGATAATATAACATAAAGTTACACTACTTAACACATATACGTGGGAAAAATATATTAATTAACCTATCATTTTTCATTCTAAAAATAAATTTATTAAATATATAAAAAATTAAATTTTGAAAACGTGATATTTTATACTTTAAATTGATTTTAAATTCGGATTTTTTTTATTTGTTTATTAGTTTGTTTGCAAGACATATGGTTTGAGAAATTATCATCATTCCCCGAGTCACACAAACCAATTCATGATTAAATTTATAACCATGAATGTTGGTTGAAACTAGTGACTTTATTACCATGGAGTATTTTAACAAAACCCCTTATTACTAATTTCTCCACGCCCCCATAAACCTTAAACCTAAACTTACAAAAAAAAACACTTAAAAAAACTCAAATTTCTTAAAATATAACCTTTTTATATAATATAAAGAATAATTGTATTATCAGATACATACTAATTCTAATGCAAATTACCCACGCTTTATCATAGTGGAAACTACCCAGCCCATTTTTATGCATAATTTTGTATTTCATATTTAAAAAATAATAATAATAATTTATTTAATATTACACCATAGCTATAGCGTTTAAAACCTCTCTGGTCTATTATTGAACCGTTAACAAAATGGTCAAGTGCCAAGAGTGGACCCAATTTGTTCGGCTCAAACGTAGGGAAGTCTAAGTGCCGCCATGTAAATTTTTAAAATTATTATTACACTTAATTTTGTAAGGTTTTTCATAACCAATGGTATTTAGGTTAAGCTCTAGATTTAATTTAATATTATTTTTAATATAATTTAATTAATAAAATTAAAAAATAATAATATTGATAATTATTAATTTTAATTTAATTAATAATAATAATAATAATATAGATAGTTATTAAATTCAATTAATTTATATATAAGATATTTAATTATTATTTTTCGAAATTTATTTGATTATTAAACCCAACCAATCTTGAAAAGCATAACGTATTTGAACTACCTTAGTAATTTAAAAGTATATATACAGCAACATGGTGCAACTTGGTCCAGCTTAGCATTGACTATATGAGATGAGGACAACCGTATCACAGATATTTTTAATCATATGACGACAAACTTGTAAACATCAAACACTTTAGCGACCACATGAAACCCTAGTGAGCCATGCTCGTGGGGGACAATCAATATCTTTACCATTAAGAATTAAAAGTGCCTCAACTTCCTTTAATATAAAATAGTTTTCCTTAAATATAAAATAGCTTTCATCATAAGGTTATCCTAGGATGTGGGCTCATGTGGGCTCATGCCATTTGCAAATTGCATTATGTTATCTTTACTTTTTAATCATTGTAAAGGGATAAATTATAGATGAAAGTTTCATTTAAGATCAAAGTTATCAGGAAAGAGTTTTTATATATAAATATTTGGGAATCAATATTCATTATCAATTCAATTGGAATTATTAGAATCAGTATTTATTATCAACTCAATTGAAATTATTATAGTGAGGAAAGGATAGGTGGAGGATAGAAAGTTTACTATGGGCTTAAAAACAATTGTAAGTTAACAGATTTTTGGATTTGGGATAAAAAATAGTTCATTTCTTAGACTCTTGTCACCCTTATTATTTTAATGGATGTGAGGTTTGGGGTTGTAGTATATCTAGAAAATCATGGAGAAAGTTTAGCATATTCAAAAGCAATTTATAATCTACAACCTCAAGATTAAAGGATATACTCTGGACTCTATCCTCTTAATTAAAGTTAGTCTTTCCCCAGTTGAAAGCATGGATATGACTAGGCATATCATGTATAAGAAAAAGTTATACAACATGGAAGCCAAGAGGTTCCCTAAAATTGCTTCTAACTCTAGCCAAAACCCCCACCTCTAGCGGGCATAAAGGAGGAGATCACTTTGTGATATAATAAGGATAATATTAAAAATATTATTACTTCCAAATTTAAGGAAAAGTTATGGAGGGGCAAAGAGTTAGAGGAAAAAATGAAACTAATATATTATAAGGAGGTTATCAACCCCAATCTTGAAAATCAAAATTAAATATTCGTCTTGATTAGTATTAGGAAGAAAATGAACATTGCTAAGATAAGAACTACTTATTCTTGGCTTCATAATGCAATTGAGTGTTGGTATATTCCCAAAAGGCAATGGGAAGAAAGAGTTTATCTAATGTACGATACTAAGAGGGTTGAAGATGAAACACTTTCTCTTAGATATTGCGGCTTATAGTCAAATTCATTCTAATTTTCAAAATATTTGTCACACTACCAACCTTCTTGACCTGTTAAGGTAGCAAAAGTATGGTGATCTGGGAACACTTCTCTCACTTCTCTTGAGCATAGAAATAATATGTTAAATAATTTCAATTAATTTCTTACCTTTTTATGCTTTATACCCCATAATTATTTATTTGTCTTGACTAGTGTTAGGAGGGAAATGAACATTGTTAAGATAAGAACTATTTCTCATGGGCTTCATAGTGGAACTCAATGTCAGTCTATTCTCAAAATGTTATGGGAATAAAGAGCTTATCACATGTGTGATATTAAGAGGGTTGAAGATGAAGCACTTTCTTTTGGATTGTGCAACATATAGTCAAATCCGTTCAAATTTTAAAAATATTTGTCACGTTTCCAACCTTCTTGACCTTTTAAGGTAGCAAAACTATGGTGATCTAGGAATACTTCTCTCACTTCTCTTTCACCATAGAAATAATACATTAAAGATTTTAATTTCTTACCTTCTTAAGGTTCGATAGACTATATTGGGCTTAGTGGACGTTAATCATCATCATCAGCATACACACGTGGTTGACATCGTGATTGAGATACAATGGTTTTACCATTTTCAAAGAAATAGTAACTAAAAATATAATGTTTATATTTTTAAATAATATTAGGTTAGATTTTAAATTTTTATTTTTATATTATTTAAAATTTTAAAATATTTTTTTTATGGAGGTGATGAGGGAGAGCACAAGCGGGAGGGAGGGAGGGTGGTCATACCACTAGGAAAGGAATGAGAGGGACATGTCGTGCCACCCTTTCCATGAATGTTATAGTGATCATACTAGCCCAAGATTGTAGCATGGTAGCTTAGTACTATGACATGCTTTCTCATTACAACACTCACCACTTTTGTGCGAACGTGAGATGTGGAAATTTTCTCCTTTAATATATAATAATTGCAAGGGTTTTAACTTTGGTTGTTGTTTTTATGGGGACTTGCCTTTGGCACTCATTGCAATTTGAAGGGAAGGTTTTTCCTATTGTGTATTTTCAAGCCTATAGACTCTCCACTGGCTCTCCTGACTATTTCTTGTCATTGTATTCTCTTTCTCAACTCAACTAGCCATGGGGGTTTCACCACCTGCCCAGCATTTGGCCCATTAGCTTCAACGAGAAAATGTATTAGCATTGGGTTTGGCTATGGTGTGATTTATGGAGGGGATTGTCTCCTTCTATCCAATATCTACATGCACTCCTTTTCATTTGGTTCCCTTCTCCCATCATCGTTCTCTCATTCCACCCTCAGCCTCAACCCCTTATCTTCATCATGGCGCATCAATGGTCATGTAGTTGTTGAGGTGTAGTATACTAGGAAGCTCAGAGAGGTTTGAGGACCCGCTTCTGAGAAAAAACCTTTGCTCGTCAATTCCATGAGTAGATTTTGGAAGGCATCTAAAAAGAACTCCATAATGTTGTGTAACACTCCCTCCCACGCCCTTGACCCATCTCAATCTGTGAGAGGTGTTACTTGTTGATCTAACCCAACCTCGAAAGTATGTTATGGAGATGGAATTACAAAACCCTCTTTCTTTATTTTTTTCTCTCAAAGTATCCAAATCTTAAAACAAATACAACTATCGCGTTCAACATGTCAAGACCTTTCTAACAATATAGATTTTACCCTAATCTAACCCCTGCATTGAAAGTTATGCCCATTAGAAAACTAGTTAGTTATATTAGGCAATGCAATTAATGGGTGCCCATGTGGCATCCACATGGTCCTTTTCAAGCCCCTATAGAATGACCACTTCAATTTAGTGTGGGGCCCTCTATGTCCTTACCCATGGTGTATTGCATCACATCGTTATATTCAGCCCATGGCCTATCCATCCTATCAATGTTGCATTACTACTCGACACCTCCAGAAGGTCGGATCTTCAGAACCATCTACACTCGAGGGGAAATTCGGCATATGGCCCATCATATACCACGTGATGTCCATGTGGTGGCCCTCTTGGCATCGCAACACCAAATTAAACCAGGGTGCATTGAGTCCCCATTCCTTGGAATTTATCATTGTTTTCTCATTATATCCACCCTATGGGAATCTGACCCTTTTAGTGGGGTAACAATCCCTACCTTTTTTGGGTAAGTGGGGAATATAATTAATTTCATTGCGCCCAAGCCCACGCTCTACCTCCTAGTCTACCCTGCGCATAGGGTTTATGGTGTTGCGACAGGGTGGTGTCGGTCGGGGTGATCGCCCTGGCTTGGGTTCGGCCCAATGCCGGACTCTCAAGCCCCTCCCATGCCTCATCCTCTTCCTCCTCCTCCAGCTCCTCCTCCCCCTGAGGTCGATGCCTTCAAACTGTTGATTTCTTCCCAACCGAAGAAGAAAAAACAACTCACCTCCAAGTCCGTCAAGAGATTGAATGAGATCCCCTCGGTGGCTCTCCCGCCTGAGGGTCCGAAGAAGGTGGCCCTTTCCCTTGCGGACCAAGCGTTGGTTGGGCAGTTCACAATCTTATGGCCTTCACCAAAATCTATGGAAGCATGGATCACCCTAAACTGGAAGCCCCTCATTACAAACAGCGTCACCTCTTACTTTATGGGGCGGGGTTACTTCATGTTTGAATTCAACTCAAAGGAGGATAAGGAATTGATTTTCAAGAACAGAACCTATTTCATGGGTCCTCAAGGATTGTATTTAAATCGTTGGACTCCAAACGTTGACCCCTCGGAGGATGTTCCATCTGTTATTCCAGTCTTGGTTAGGATCCCAAAATTTTCGGTGCACTGCTGGAACTGGGAATCAATGCAGCAAATCGGAAACGCCCTTGGAAAATTTATAGACAGAACAAACAACAAAGATCAATATGACTACACCAGAATTTGCGTGGAGGTCGATCTCGAAGTTGGGTTGCCAGAAGAAATTAAGGTAATGGTGGGAAACTGGTCCCATCTGCAGAAATTAGACTACAAACAGATGTTGTTCAAATGCCACGGATGCCATGAGTGTGGCCACTTTGTCAAGAACTGCCCAAAAAATGTAGGCCCAGAAAAGGAGAAAGAAGAAGTATGGCAGCAATCTAAGAAATCTAGAACGAGCCTTCGTCCAGGGCCAATCGGACAAGGAGCGGAGAAAGGAAAGGGAATTACAACACCCACGATGGCATTCCTAAAGCCAAACCCACCCAAAAAGGTCAAGATAACATCTTTGCAGTCTTGAATTTAGAAACAGAGGAAGTCCAGGAAATCGACCCACGAGATGTGCAGAAGGTTCTCCAAATGCAGGAAGCCCTAGAACCACTGAATATTGGTGATTATCCTGGAGAAACACTGAAATAGAAAGAGCCTGTCTCTGAGGGTGAAGATCTGGATTCGGAAGAGTCGGAAGAAGAAGGAGAAATCGGGGATTCCCAAACTTTGGTCAGAACATCGACCAGGGGACGGAAATCCTCCAGGGAAAAGAGAGAGGAAGAAACCTACAAGGAGAAGTTGTAGGGGAGCCAGCCGACCCTAGAAAATATGTTGGCAAGAAACCCTAAGGCAAACATAAATCAAAGCCAGGGGTCTAAGGGAGCCCTCTCAGCTCAGAAAAGGAAGTAATGAAGATCGTCTCT
This sequence comes from Pinus albicaulis, assembly GCA_034641835.2. NCBI lineage: Eukaryota > Viridiplantae > Streptophyta > Pinopsida > Pinales > Pinaceae > Pinus > Pinus albicaulis. The sequence continues at coordinate 196,685 of JAXQQM020067275.1, read as the reverse complement.
TGGAACTACAGAGGGATGGGGAGAAACCTAAAAGAGGAAGAAATGAAAATTCTAGTCAGGTTGGAAAGGCCAGACATTCTTCTCATCCAAGAGATCAAAATGGAGGAAAGGGACTTTCTCCACAAAAGAAAACAGTTTTGGGGAAAAGGAGGAGGTATTGTTGTCTCCTCTAGAGGCGCCTCAAGAAGACTGGGAATTATATGGGACGAGACATGCTTTGAGAAAATCCTGGTTAAAATCAACTCAAACTGGATTTTTGCTCAGTTTTTACATCTCCATACCAAAGAGATAGTGAGTCTTTTCAATATTTATGCCCCGGTCATCTTGGGAGATAAAAAAACCTGTTGGGAATCCATTAGGGATATAGAAATTAAGATTCAGATGGATAATGTCGTTCTCACTGGAGACATGAATATTACTTTTTACAAGGGGGTAGGGATCCAACTGTAGAATGGGTGAAGAATCTCACCAGATCGGTGTCGCAAGAAATAGGGTATCTCGCAGTAAGACGTTCGTTAGTTAGCTAACATGGTATTGCTATAGTCTAGAATCCACGCCGGGTCGCTGTCATCCCCGCGGGAGAGAGAGTTGTTTCGCGCCACAGTCGCGATGCGCGTGTCATGATGGAGGGACTAGCACTCATGGGTAATATAATTGATTGTATAAACACGCAAGAGCATCAACAGTATTAAGTTAAATTTTAAGATATCATTGTACATCATGCATGCATGTAACATATAGAATAAGACAAGCGAACCTACAAGTATATTGATAATTTTCAACTAAATCCATAGTTAAGACACTAAGTTTATCACGTGACGTTTTATAGACAAAGAGGTGAGTTAAGAGAGAATCCGCTGCAGATATCATGCTCGAATACCTCCTCGCGAAGACTCGCCAGGCCCTTCCTCGAAGAGCCAAGATTCGCCTTTCTTGCGTGACGCTTATTTATTCACTCGCCATCGCAATCAAAGTAGTTTCCTCTTGTGCTCCTTCGCCTACTGCTTCCCGTTGTCTATGAGCTCTATGCCTTTTGTTGTCTCTTCTCGCTCGCACTTATGCTTTTGCTTTTCAGCTATCTCCTATTTTCCTCGCATTCTGCGTATTCCGCTTACTCAATGTATTGTGTACTACCATGTAATACACCTGTAAAACTTTTTCTTTCAAATTGAGTATTCAAAATAAGGGGTCCCAACAAGCACGAATACGCTTTCTACTGGCCCCGAAGTCAATACAAATCATTGTCTTATTTCACGCTTCTCGGGACGCTGCCTCGCTTTGTTAAAGTGCTCAGCCGCTATTCAAACAGGGTCCAACCTCGGAATTTTGCTGAAGCAGTTTTTTGCTCATTGAGTTTCGCCACAATTTGCCGCCACTCTCAAACAATGAATTCTATCTCTCATATCTTATGATAGTTGCCTCTTCTATATGCCGGTGATAAACTCAATACGCAATGAGTTTTCGGGGCTAACATTGCCGTGATTAGGTATGGAGCTCATTTAATTACTTTATTTTTAAGATTATCGGGGCCGTCTCGCTTGTCGAATTGCACTCTAGAGAATTCACCGGGCTTATAGTTCTAGAATCAATTCCTTGGATCTCCTCAAAATTTGTTTCAGAAATAACAGATTCAAAATTACTTTGGATGTTTTGATCAGAAGTGAGAACCATTGAGCACTCTCTGAGACTCTTTCAAGAGGTCATAAGTATCGCGACGCCGCGCAGTAGTTGCTTCCTCGCACTGCTGGATTCGCCTCGCTTTCACTTTGTGATGGGCAATCGGCCCTCGATCGTGCAACGATGTCGCGGTCGCACATCAGCAAGGAGCTCCACAATTTTCCCTTGCGGAGGTTGAGCGTGATCCGTATGGGAGGGGCTCGCTCCACGAGCTACGCCGCATGGTACACTGTGTAGGCGCTCAAGGTGGCCGAGCTCGACGGGCCGCCATAACTCGGAAAACATCTGGTAACTTCAGTACTACGCTTTCCCCTCGCGGCGGCAGGAAGAAGGTCGCTTCAGCAGCGCCGGGTGATCCGCTATCGCTACTCGTCGTTGTCGCAGTTCGCACGAAAGCCTCGGCCGATACCGCCACCGCACGGTCATACCGCGTTCTAAATTAATACCCCCAAAGCGCTTTAATCGCCCTTTCTTGCAAGGGTTTCATCGAAATCGATCGAGTAGAATGCTCGAGGGGATGGCGGCAGTCCCGATGAGGCGCTGGTCGCCATATTCGCGTCCGCTCGCCGAGCTTGTATGGTGGACAAACCGCGGAGGTACAAAGGTCGAGCCCCGCTGGGTCGACTCAGACATTTGCGTAATGATATCGTAATAAAGAAATCCTGGGGTTCCCCTCAAACCGGGTCGGTCGGGCAGGCCACGGGTCGTAGAAATAAACTTGGCCCGCTGGGTCTCAAGAGATTGGGAACACGTGCTTTATTTATTGGGATGGAAAGGTATTTAGGGCAGGAGGTGGAACGCATGCGTGGTGGTGGAAGTCGAATGTTGGATGAATCCGAGGGTCAATGGGTGGACGACAGACGTGGGCATCTTCGTGGTGAAAATTTCTCTCGCTGAGGTCCACCACTAGACAGCTCGATGTGGCTGCCCACTGGCGAGCTTCTAACAGGTCGAGAGACTCCCTGTTCTTCTCCTCATCGGGGTCATCATCGGGTTTGCAAACAAAATCAGAGGGAGGCAGGGGGACGTGATGAGTGAGGAAAGCGGAACCTGGAAAGTAAAGGAAAAGGGAATCAACATCATTGAGATTTCCCATTTGGGTCGCCGTATTGTGCCTCGGCGGGCGGCGGATGAGCCTGCATGGGTTGAGCACCGGGCGCCGTCTGCTCGCAGCCATTGCTGCGTAGCATCTAATAAAAAAGTTGTTCATTAGTGCATTTCCCACATGAATCTCACACATTAAATAGAATTATTGTGGAAATGGTATTCATTGGAATCTCCTGTCGCATGGTATTCCTCACGCTAGTGTAGGTCGTAAGAGTACCAGATACTAATCCCCTCGAATCTCATACTTGTTGCCAGACCCTCATCTAGTGGTTTTGTTAGCTCGGGCCGGGTTACCACATTCACAACCATGTTGCCGCCTCACTTATTTGGTGTGTGGATTCGAGCCACTTTCCACGTGACGCAGATTCATGGAGGGTTAGCTCCTCATATCGGGGAACTCCGACACAGGCTGGAAATGTACCTATCAGTATTCAGGAATGAAGCTTGTATTCGCTTGTGCACAGATCAGCCTCCTACAGCTATTAAGGCCAATAGCAAGTTTCGCAATGGAGTATTAGTATCCAGGGTGTATCTCTCCTTTGTAGTGTCCATTAGAAATGAGAAGATGTGAATCTTATTTCGGGTTTATTGATAAGCTGATCTTCGCTCTTTTCTACTAAGGCAGTTATATTTATGGGAGTATGTGCCACGCCTCCTAATCGCTAGTCTGATCAAAAAGCCATCGAGACGCACCGCTTCATTCAAAGCTCGGGTAGGATATCCTCAAAGATGTGAATAATTTCCTTACGCTGACCCATTCTAGATGCGGCCGGTGCTAAGCACTTGGTGCACTGCATTAGCCTCGTGGTCTCAAGACTGAATATTCTTAATTTCAGAAGAGAATTGTTGAAGGCCCTGACCCCCCCGGGGTAGCTCGGCATTGAGTTTGAGTAATTTGTACAACGAGTGGGGCACCCTTTGAACTGCTGTCTCCTCTCTCTCTCTCTCTTTGCCGTAGTCGCATCATATTTCGACGGGACTATGTCTACCCGCGATCAAATACCGGGTTGGCTTTCGCGGCTGTTGATAACTTGCGCCTCGGCCTTCTCCTCTGGGTGTTGTAAAGTATCCGGGATACTTCTTCTACTGTTCTACTTCACTTCTAAAGCTCGTATTCTCGTGCTTTTTCCATGAAATTTATTTAATTAATTCCCGGGCACGAGTGAGGTTGATGAGACCTCATAATGAGCATTCTATCGGGTATTCTTCTCGAGATATCGTGACACCGCGTGCTATGTACTCGACAGCTGGTGCGGGCATGGGAAATGAGCGATTAATCTAGCCAAATGGTGGCCATCATAATTAGAAAATGATTACTGCGAGGTTACTTAATCAATTTATGCTGCAAATCTAATGATCCTCTACGTAATCGACACAGTACTAATCGAATGATATCAGATATATCACACTTGCCTGATTACCCTAGCCAATCGGCTGGAGGTGTGTCCCAGTAGCGAAGATCGACAGTTATGCATGAACAAGAAATACACCTATGTATTCACTAGCTTGCGGGAGAAAGCTATTTTTCAACTACACACTACCCTAGCTGCTGATTTGAAGGGCGAAAGACCTCGGTAGCGCTGCGCCATCCCCCCCCCCACACCCACCCGTGTGTTCAAAGATCGCCCAAATGGGCGGCTCCCGACCCTAACCTCAACAACGGGTGCATCCACCATCGCATCCCAGCTTTTCGAACTTAAAACTCAGTCTGCTGGCGTTTGTCCAATTGATGGATGGCTGCAGCTGCTGCTTTCAATGTCAAGGAAATGGGCCAAATCGGCTCATCCAAGGGAGGCGCCAGTAGCTCACTCTCTGAGATCCAGGGATGGCAATCAAAGACTTGATTTGTCCGCGCATCACAGCCTTCCTGGCTAAGACCAGCTGGAACGGTCAATCACTCACGTAGTCCGGAAGAGGGCCCATATGCCGGTAGCACATCCTGCCATCCCGAAGATTGCATACCTGTCAAGCTCTGATTTTATTGAACGCCATCACAGCCATTATTCCCATGGCGGTGTCGCTTGTGATGTTGAAGATGAATGTAACTAGCCACATTTGACCGCGTCATTAATGAAATGCATACTGATCAATTAGTTAGCACCCGCTAAATCCTCACTGATGATGTTCAAAGATGAATCCATGTCGTTAATCGCCGCATGTTCGGCGACGCCGCCGCTACTCTTCACTGCGAGATTCGGTTGCCATAATGATTTATCGGGCCTGTGGAATGTCGGACGACAATAGGCCTACGAAGTCGGCCCCCATCAAACGCCACAAATACATGCACCGGTGTATGGAGCCCCGTGGAGAGTAGGCTCCTTATTTCACGAGCTAGACACGCATCTCTTAAAAAATGTCTTACACCGGGCTTGCTACTCGCAAGGTTTCTCGTTACTCGCACGAGCGTCGCTATTATTAAAAAATTCGCGGGTTACCAGCAGCAGGTTCATCGGCGGCCCAATTTGTAGTATACTCGCAAATCGCTTGATATACAGCCGCTGGAAACTTAATCAGGCGCTTCTAGAGTTTTCGGTGTAGACCGCCCCGCGGCCAAATTAGTTAAAAATGGCAAGACAACATCCGCGCTAATCATCGAGAGATTCGCCTCGTTTCCCAATCGGGATACCGATCGGAGTCCGATCGCTCGCGCTTGATGACATAATGTAAATTTTTTGAAAGAAATCACCGATTACATTTCTTCCGCCCCAAAATGGGCTTATTGACAGTACTTTAATGTGTAATGATCCGCAAAGAACTTGGAACTTACCTCCTATCGAGGGTGTATGAAATCTCAAGGTCATAGTGTCGGGCTTCTCTGGCCAGCGCTAGATTAGCGTACCGGGCTTAGTAAATCAGGAGTCAATCGTACTCTCTACATTTCAGCTCCCCTGTTTACCACTGAAGCGGCCACTATGTACCGTGAAATCCATTTATCCTAATTTTGGGTGAACTAGTAACAGTAATCGCCGCTAAATTTTTCCCCTTTCGTATACAGGCATCCGACTCCACTGCCCACGGAATACTAATTTTCGTAGCAGTTTTTTCTAGTGGAGTCATCTCACATACTTCGTGATAAATTTTCAGTATACTCGTGTGTTCTAGCGCACCGCTCATCTTCAGGGCTTCCATGTGAATCATCACTTACCTTGGCGGGTCAACGAGCCACGTGTTTCCTAACAAATGCTGAACCGAAAATGTATTTTCTTTTCTCAAGTTCAAGGAAATTCTGTAAACCGCGCCTATTACCTGACAAACATGATACGTAGTGTGCATAATTCTTTCAAATTTAGATTTTCACCATCCACTCCATCACTACCTCGAGGCTGAGGACGATCCGGGAAAATACTGTGCCGGGCGCTTTCACTAACGCGCATCACGTATGCAACCCATCTTTCACTGGCAGAAAGTCGCCTCGTCTTGTCCTCTCTCCACAATGTGCACTTGATGATAGCTTGAAAGCCATCGCTGAATGAGTAAGTTTACTTCGCAACATGACCCACATTTCGCCGCTGGAATGGAGGAGAAATGTCATGGATGTAGCGCAGTTCAGACAGAATAACAGGTACTCGATTTCAATTATCCTCTATCAATGACAATAGACCACTCCACTCCCGCTTTCCACAAGAAATATTAGACTCCGGATTCCAACATATTATCATCTTGACCTTGATCCGCAGCCACCGGAGCAGGTCGATGTTTCGGCTCAAGCCTAGCTGATGCACACGCATTTCGCCCGAGGTCACTGAGCTGCCCTCTCAAATTCCAAAAGTAACCGACGAAATGAAAAGGAATCTTCAAGAAAGTCTCGGAGAAGGCTGAAATTTAGTCGTGCCTCACTGTCCCCATACATCATAGCCAGCTTATTTGAGCCCAGCCGGGGATAAAACATATTTTCAGAAAGAGACGGACGCCTGGCTCTTCTGATGTTTCGCTTGCTCTCCTTCTCTCAGTATGTGTCTTAGGTCCTCGACTCATCATCGTCCGGGATCCCCATCGATCCGGGTTGGAAAGCCACCACTCTACCTCAGATGCTAATGCCTGCTTCGCCCTCGATCACTGTGAGAAATAGTAAGACTTTCTGATATATAATGCCTAGGACAACATCCTATCTCTCGCAAAGGAAAGCACAACAAATTTCTACCAAGAATCTCGAGTGGGACGGGTCCCTTCCTTCGCTCTCTTATAGTACATGCATGGGGAATGACCTAAGGAGTGGGACGTAACTGACGTACCCACACTCTCGGTAATTCTGAAGTACTTTGGCCACCGCCCGCCGCAGCTTTCAGTAATGCCGGGATCGTAGTCCTCAAAATTGCAGCTCGCTGTTTGAGGTCCTCAGTTTTTTTTTGACCGAGGCTCTCTCAGCCTCTCCGCCACATTACCTAATGCTTATGGGAGGTTGCGGTGATTTTTTCACTTGAGCGACGTGGGACGTAGCATTACATTCCAAAAAGAGGTGGTGTCTCGGCCTCGGGTACAAGGTTTCTTGGGCCGGGAAGGTATTTCCACAGCCACCCTATACTTGACAGGCAGATCCCCCATTCCCCCACAGGTCCATACGGGACTCCCGCCAATGCTGGCACTTCCGTGTGTTGGTTCATACTATTGCCGCCCTGTACTATCCTAGCCGGGAGCTCACACGTGCTGTGCCGACAGCCGGCCGTGCTTGGGTTAATAGTATCCTCGGCCCCCATTGTCATCTGATAAAGGTTGTCCAACATCCGGTGAATCCCTGGTTATCCGTCGGTGAGGTGTCGAAGTGACTGACCTCCCATCTTGAAGATGTCACCATTTTTTGAGGTCGATGATGGCATAATTCTCAAAAAGCTCCAATCGATACCTAGCAAGGTGGTAAGGGATCCTTGTCTCCCATAATATCACACCTCAAAATCTTCACTCGAATAATGACAGGATTGTATAAATAATAAAAGACCGGGGCCTTCCATTCTTAAAGCCGGATTACGGTGTTCACCTTGGGCCACACCTCTCGGGCAGGCTGACGTCAGATTCTAAGTCAGCATGGTGTCGCCGATTCGGGAATCCCAGAACTCCGGCAGGTGGCGGAATTTTTCCGCTCTTCGTTGTTCCGCGAACTCGCCAGACGTATCGGGTGATGTGTCTACTCCCTAGCCTGTGAGTGTTTCCTCGTTAGCCTGGGTATTTTGAGGCCAAGCACAGATCAAGAAGATTGTCAACAATATCAGGAATAACCGGGAGTTTCATTCCTCACTCATAATCCTCGTGCAATTACTCTTGGAACCGCCGCAGGGGTACCTACCCCCAGTCGGGCAAATGTCTCCACGTTCTCCTCGGGAGTGGCATAGATTCTCCGTCCCGCCAATTGGTCTCGGCGGAAGGAGGGGCCAAGGCAGGAGCGTCCCCACTCTTCCGCCTCTCATCACACAGCTACACTGGCATCTGAGCCGCAAAAACGGGGAGGTTCGAAAGATTTTGTGCTCCTTCTCAGCCGCAGCTGCTCTCTCTCTCTGGATAAGTGCTCCTCTATTGGGGTAGGCATTCACACGGGAACACTACTGGACAAAAATTCGCCACGTGACCTCCGCTCACGCTGTAGAACTTCACATCCCAGGGCCATCGGGCGGGACACCCGCGCCGGGGGCTGCTCGAGTTGCTCACTGAGCAGAGTGAGCCAGCCAGCCTGTGCGAGCCTCGCACGCTAATTTTGTGGGAGGCGTGGGGATGCCGGAGTACTTCAGAGGTATTAAGGCACATCCGCCATGGCCCATCGCAAATTTCACACATTTCCATATGTCGGGTTTGGTTGAGGTGGGGAACTCCACGTAAGTAAGAAATTTCGCTTTCAGTGGCATTTCGCCATCGTCGCACCACCTCATAGTGGACCCGAATTGCCGCGACAGAGGGTCCCACACTCGCGTACCACACAACCGGACACTGGGTTAGCGACGCGGGCCTGACCGTGCTAGCAGGTGTAATTCAAACGCTTGTACTCGGGTCGTTTATAGGTCGCGATCTCTGAAGCTAAATAGATCGTGAGACTGATGCTCGTAACCCCGTCAGCAGGGATTTCCCCGAGAGCCCTCGGTTTCATGGTCTCAGAGCCGCCCCGCAGGGGGCGGGAAGCAGAGTCTGGATGAACCGCTCCTCCTGAGCTGGTTTGGGTCGATCGCGGTCGTTTCATCACGCCTTGAACGCCAAGATCGCTTCCCCATGTTTCCTTCCTCTTAATTGTAGCCGATTGCACTGCTAGCTCACCGGGAAAGCTTAAATTTCGAACAAAATCTCGCTTAACGCTCGCGGATTATCGGGAGCTGCATGGGCCTCACCACTCATCAGCAGGTTCATTTCTTCAGCATGGTTTGGAACTCTGCCAAGCTCGCTGCCGCATTTCTCCGAGCCCATTCCTCCTGGTTTCCATATGGCTTTGTAGATAGGTCAAATTTGTTTTCCATATCATGCTACCCCCCGCCAGAATTCGATACAGTGAATGACTCCGCCATATTTGGTCAAGGCGGGTCAAGGGGACCAGAAGTTGTGTGAGATACCACTAGAACCGCAATAACATTATAATGCCGCTTATTAACGCGACATCGCACCGCTGTGCAATCGGACTTAATGCTTACTTAACGTGTACATTACTAAAAAGGTTTATAGAAAAACCAGGGGAGGTGGGACTTGTTGCAGTAAATTTTTGGAGGCGAGGCTGAGCTCGAGATCTCGTTCACTTTTTTCTGTCACCACGCATCAATGACACATTTTCCATCGGTTTTTATTAATTCGCATCAATCTTCGCCGCCATCTTCCTTCTCGGTTTCCATGTACGCCGCATCTCCACAGCCGTCTCCCAAACACCTTTTCTTCAATCGCCATATTCCAGCTTCGATGTGACGCCTCTTCCTCAACCCGCGTGTCATCCATCCCTCACCCCCCCTACGCTTTCACACCTCACTTTAAAGTATTTTCCTCTCTCAACACGTAGGTTTGTTTCATTTTTGAATTCTCATCGCTCTCTTCGCCTCGCATCGTACTGGTTTAGCTCGCAAAGAGGAATTGGTAGCATTTAATTTGTAAAACTCCACTGAGGGCCATCCAGCGGTCCCCACCCAAAATTCACTACACAACACCCTTGTACCTAATCGATGAGTAATTGCATCTCTCGCGCACTCACTTTACAAAGCTTTCTACTTCCACAGTTAAGTCCCTAGGTACTGAAGGATAGCTTGCGAGGATAAACCGCAAGTGGGTGCACCAGAGATCCGTGGCCCCCGCATCGGTCAGATACCAAGTTGACCCGCGCGGTGGATTTTTTGGGTAGAGACCACTTTGGATGGCTATATTGTGGAGTTTGCCGCAGAGTGCTACCAATTCCTCTCGAAGGTCGAGGCTATCTTCTCCCTCAGTGCTAAGAGGAAGCCGCTTTCAGTGGAGATTTCCGTTGTGGATTAAGGCCCCTGATGATGGACGAAGGGCCGATGGAATTCCAAAATCGAGCATGGAAGCGTAAACCTCCAAAGGTTGGGGGAAGGGTCAAGGGAAAAGATGCTACGTGAAGTGTGAAGCGGGGGAGTGGGGGAATGGATGCTGAGGCCGAAAGGAGGTCGAGGGAGTGACGTGCACACGTGAGGGCGCAGCATCGCCGACGCTGGCGAGAAAGGGTGATGCGGGAGTTGAAGCTGACGGAAGACAATAGGAAGAATCAGAGGAGGCACCTTAGAGGATAGGAATTATGGGACACCCGTGCTGATACCCTGGGAGAGGGAAGGGACCGCTCATGGGAGTGCAGCGCCCGTGCATGGGAGCCTGCACTAGGAGAGAAAGGGAGACGATGATCGACGAAGATGATGCAGTGTGCAGCCCCAAAAGCAAATTTCTCGATGGAGAATGGTACGTCGTGATGCAACGTGGTTGTTTCAAGAGCTGACGAAATTCATCTCTCCAGTGTAGCTCTACTTCCAAAAATTTGCACAACAAGGATCCCTACCTTCCCCCGGTACTCGTATAAACCTTTGAGTAATATTTTTCGTTAAGTTACAAGCATTAAGTCGATTGCACATCAGCTCGTTGTCGCACGTTAATAGCGGCATTACTAATAGTATTGCAGCTCCTAGTGGTATACTCACACAACCATGACCCGAGGGTTTATTCTAGTCACCCCTTCGTGCAGCAAAATATGGCCGGGTCATTCACCCGCATCCGAATTCTTCCGGCCGAGGCAACGATGATGTGGAGAAACACCGGTATATCTACAAAGCCATATGGAGGGCTCAAGATGGGCTCGCAAGATGCCGTACGCAGTGAAGCTAATAGAGTTCCAAACCATGCTCGCAGAAATGGGCTCGCGATGGTTCATTAAGTGGTCCGAGGCCCATCCGAAATCCAAAGAATCACGAACGTTAAGCGGGATTTTGTTCGAGAATTTAAGCTTCCCTGCACGTAACAACAGTGGTCCCGTCCGAGCTCCGGGGAGATTAAGAAGAAGGAAGGAGAGACTACATGGGAGCTGATGCGCCATTCAAGGACGTGATCAAGAAACTCGCCTACCCGATCGACCCAAACCATCGTAGGGATCTGGTTCATCAAGGCTCGCTTCCCCTGACATGAACCCCCTCACCCAACGAGAACATTGATAACTTCGCAGACGCTCTGGAGCAGTGCCATGAAGATACGAGGCCATGGCAAAGCTACCCTCAGAATACCTGGGAGGGCCGGCCTCCCCGCAGATCCTTGCTCGGTGGGATTGCAACATCGCATCTCCGGGACCGATCGAAAAGCTCAAGGAGATGCGACCTATAAGACCGACTGTGGCGAACGTTTGGTGCACACACCGCCCGGTCGAAGGCCACGCTCGCAACCGAGTGTCCCCGCTGTGTGGCACGAGTGTGGGACCCTCTCGTCGCGCAATTGAGGGGGTCCACCTATGGGGGGTGGTGTGGCGATGAATCCGTTAGGTATACCAGCCGAAACAACCTTACGTGGGAGTTCCCACCTCAACCAAACCCAACCGCCACGAATATTGTGAAATTTTGTCGACGATGGGCCATCAACCCTCTGATGTGCCCAATACTACGTAAGACCTCCAAGATCCCAAATAACGTATACTATGAGTTTTGTGCTTCCACGACTCACAAAAAATTAGCAAGGCAGTGGCTCTCGACGCTCTAGCGGACCTGGCCGGACCGACCCTCCTATCTGGTGAACGAAGCTTCCAGTGGGCCGAGGCAGCGCATGCGCGTGGCCACACAGGGGACGGGGTCCACCGAAATTCTAGCAACCGTGAACAGTGAGGGTCACGTGGCCCGAGAATTCCCCCTTCCCCGATGTCCATGGTGTTCCCCAGTGCCGTGTGAATGCCCATGCAATAGAGGACCGCTCTAGAACTTATCAAGAAATGGGAGGAACGGGCACGACGTAAGGGGCACAAATCTCGGGTCAACTCCGAACCCCGGGGACCGCGACTCCGGACATGCAGTAATGTAGCTATTGTGATGAGAGGCGAAAGAAGATGGGGGAGGACGCTCACATAAAGGAGCCGCCCAGCATCCTTCCCGCCTCCCTCGAAACCAATTAATCAGGGACCGAGGCACATAAGAAGTACTTCCGAGGAGGCGGTGGAGACATTTTCGCTCAAATTTGTAAAGGCTCGAGGCACCCCATGCCGACCGATTCCAAAGAACGAGTACCACGGGGACCTTGATTGAGGAATGGCTCCAGTTATTCCTCAATATTGTTGACAATGCCGCGATGCGACAACAGACTCAAGAGTACCTTGGAAGACATACTCGTAGGGGAATACAAGGCTGGGGACCCTTTTGGACACATCGACCCTCAAAGACGTACAACGAGTCAAGCTGAACAAGCGAAGAACGGGAAAAGAGTTCCGCCTTAACACGCAGTTGCGGGATTCCGCATCAGCGACACCATGCTTGACTTAGGATCCGACGTCAACATCCCGCCGCGGAAGACATGGGAGGCTCTTGGCCGACCGTGCCACCTACTCGCCAATCCGAGCCTTAGAATGGAAAAACCGCATCGCATTGTGCCAATCGTCCGACTCGAAGATGTCGTGGTCGACATTGCGAGGGGTGAAGATTTACACTAATTTTGAGGTTATTGATATTATGGGAGACAAGGATCCTTACCCCTACCCCTCGCTAGGCATCGATTGGTCTTTTGAGAACTATGCCATCATCGACCTCAAAAATGAGCCGATGATCTTCAAAGATGGAGAGGTCCAGTGTCACTCACCTCTCGACCCGTATCAAGGCCCGAGATATACGAAAAACGGTGGATAACCAAGAGGATTCTCGTATGTTGGACAACCTTTATCGATGACAATAGGGAAGCGGGAGGACTATATTAACCCAAACACGACCGGCTCCGGCACCGGCGCAGTTGTCCGCAGCTCGTGAGCTAGGGATCGGAACTAGCCTCGGGAAGACTCGGGCAAAGAAGGTGGGTATGAGACCAACACGCGGAGGTGTGCCAACATTGTCCGAGTCCGTGGATTAGCGCGAGATCGTGGGAGTATCCCACCCCGTCAAACATGCAAGCCGTCAATACCTTTATTGCAAAAGTAGAAGACGCGGTACCAGTAAAGAAAAGCATGATACCTCCTTTTGGACGTAGCGCTATAGTCCACGTCAGCCAAAGTGGTGGAAAAAATCACCGCAACACCGTCGCGATGGGAGTTGTGTGCGGAGGCTTTGAGGGCACGATTCAAAGAAGACGAAGGACCTCGCAGCAGGCACATGTACCAAGGGACTTCTAATCCGAGGGAACACCCGAAAACTTGCGAGGAGCAAAGTGGCAAAAGTATAGAGTACCCGAAGAGCCTGTGGGTACATCGGTTTCGTCCACTCCTTAGATACCATTCCCCATGCATGGTACTTAGAAGAAGAGCGGAAAAGAGGGACCAGCTTCCCGCAGAAGTTGCGAGCAAATTTGTTTGGTGCTTTTCCTTCGAAGGAGAGATAGAGATGGTGTCCCAGGCATTATAAGCTATCAAGGGGGTATTGTTTCTCCGTGATCCGGGACCGACTGGGAGCACATTAGCATTACATCCTCGAGGGTAGGCGTGAGTTGGCTTTGCCAACGGATCGATGGGGATCCGTACGATGATAGTCCGGAGGACCTAAGGCACCTATACTTCAAAGAGAAGGAGGGCAAGCGAAACATCAAAGAAGAGCCGCCCCACTAAGGGCGTCCATCTACTCCCGCCGAAGACAAAGAAGTTGAACATCTAGACAGAGGACAAACCAAAACCGGCTATGGTTGGGGATTACCGGGACGAGGAGACGACAAAGGGAAATTTTCAGACCTTTCTCCAGGAATACGAAGACCTATTTCCTTCATCGGTTGCAGATTTGAAGGGTATCAAAGGTGACCCTCGGGAGAAATGCGTGACAGTCTGAAACCGGAAGCCGTGCCCATGAAGCATCGGCCCTACTCTGCTGAACCCACTGATCAAAGAAAAGGTCAAGATGGATATCGATAATATGTTGGAATCAGGTCTAATATTTCTCGTGGAAGAAGCGGAGTGGGTGAGTCCTATTGTCATTCAGTAATAAGAAGGATAAGTCCGAAATCGAAGTCTCGTGCTGACTACCGAAGTCCGAACAACGCCTGCATCCATGATCCATTTCTCACTCCATTCAAACGACGAAGTATTGGATCATGTTGCGGGAAATGAAGCTTACTCATTCACCGATGGCTTTTCAAGCTATCATCAAGTGCACATTGTGGAAGAGGACAAAACGAAGACGACTTTCACCACCGAGTGGGGGATCGCTTTGCATACCACGTGATGCCGTTCGGATTGAAGAACGCCCCTGCCCGTGTTTTCCTCGGATCGTCATCGCCGCTTTCCGAGAGTATATCCACAAGTTCCCGGAGGTCTACATGGATGATTGGACCGTCTACAGCTTGTCTAAGAACCATGCCACCTTGTTACGTATCATGTTTGATCGGTGTAGACAGCTTCAGATTTCCTTGAACTTGAAGAAATGCATTTTTTGCAGCTCCTTTTCAAAGACGCTCGTTAGGGCACGTGGTGTGCAAGCAGGGGTCCGCGTTGACCCCGCCAAGGTAGCCGTGATCGTTCACATGGAAGCCCCTCGAAACGGTGAGGCAGCTATGCGGCACTTCTAGGGCACACAGAGTTACTACGTAAAATTTATCCGAAATTATGCGAAGATCATCGCTCCTTTAGAAAAGCTATCGCGAAAGTCGAAGTATTCCAGAGGGATAGCTGGAGTGTCGGATGGCCCTTGACACTCAAGGAAAATTTGGCGACGGTGCTTGTTCGGTTCACCCAAATTGGGATAAGTAGTTCCACGTGCATAGTGACGCTCTCCAAGATTGCGCTTGGGGGCCATCTTGGTGAAACCTCGGGGAGACGATAGCTGACCACCTAGCTTTACTTCACCAGCCCACAAAACTGTCTAACGCAGAGCGGAATTACACCACGACCGAGCGGGAGGCCCTTGCAATGGTGTATTTGCTCCGTAAGTTCCGCCACTATCTTCTAGGAGGTAAGTTCAAGTTCTTTACGATCATTCTCGCATTAAAGTACCCGGTCAATAAGCCCATTTTGGAAGGACAGATATGCTGCTGGCTCCTACTCTTCCAAGAATTTACATTCGAAGTGATCGTCAAGCCCGAGAGGTTGAAACGTCGGACTCGATCATTTATCCCGCTTGGAGACAGGGAGAACAACGAATCTCTCGATGATTAGTCGCGGATGTCGATCTTTTCCGCATCGAAGCCGTCACCCGATTATTTGGCCGACATTGCAACTTATTTGACCACTGGGGCAAGTGCTCTCAAAGACTACACCCCGCTCCAGAAGCAACATTTGGTCGTTTGCGCCGTCGAATATCAACCGATTGCGGTGGTAGCTATACAAATTGGGCCTCGATGAGGTTCTCGCGCAGATGTATACTCGACCACGAACATGAAGCCGTAATGTGGGAATGCCACGACATCGATTGCGGGTGGGCATGTGGGGGCGAAACCCACCGCCAGAAGGTGCTCCAAGATGGCCTATGGTGGCCGACGGTCCACGCCGATTGTAAGACATTTTGTTAAGAGATGCGATGTCCGTCGCTGAATGGGGAGGCCTTCTCACCGAGACGAGCTCCCACTACACCCGTGCATGTGTTGTGGCCGCTTTAAGAAGTGGGTCGTCGACTTCGTAGGCCCCATAGCCCCGATCGTCCGACATTCCAAGGCCCAAGACATCATTATTAGCAACCGACTACCTCACTAGGTGGGGCTGAGGGCAATGTGTGTGCGGGACTCGTATGACTGGATACAACAAAGATGGTTCATCTTTGAACACATCATCACAGTTTGGTCGCTCGCGAAGTTTAACTAGTGATCGTGGTATGCATTTCATTAATGACACTGACCAAATCGTCGCTCGGACACATTCATGATTCAACATCACAAAAGCAGACTCGCACCACCCGCAAAGCCAATGGCACCGTTGAAGCCTTCAATAAAATCCTCGAAAAGGGCTTGACAAAGATATGCAATGCTCTAGCGGGATGATCGGGATGAGCGGCTACCACCCTGCACTATGGGCCTACCGGACTACGATGAAGTGATTGACCAATCGACACCGTTCCAAACCGGTGTATGGCCGGAAGCCGTGATTCCCGCCGAGTTCACCGTATCGAGTCTTTTGATTGCCACATCCCTCAAGTTCTCGAAGAGGAGTCGCTACAGGAGCGTCTCCATGAATTACAAGAATTGGATGAGGCCCTGCTTTCGGCCGAATTTCACCGTAAGGTTCAAGGACAAACAGTGCAAAGCGTGGCACGACCGCCACATCAAGAACACAAATGTTCCAGGTTGGAGGAAAGGTCCTTTTATATGATAGCAAGTTTTAGAAGTTCCCAGAAAACCGCAGATGCAGTGGTTGGGACCTTACTTCGTTGTTGAGGTTAGAGATTCCTGAGTCGTTCGGTTGGCTCACTCGGGACGATATCGGGTTTACTCCGGGTGGGTGAATGGCACATGCCCGAAACCCTACCAGGAATAAGTTTCTTTCACCCTTCATCACTAACTCTCGCAACCGAGAGAAACCATAGAGTAGTGTAGTTGAATAACTCTCCCACAACCGGGATGAGCATAGGTAGTATTTCTTGTTCATGCATAGCTTTGTCAATAACCGCTCTGCTGTAGGGACCGCACCTCAACCGATTGTGGTTGAGGAGGGGCGTGTCCAGCCGTGTCATCCCCGTAGGATCAACAAACGTGTCAATATCGCCTATATCATTTCGCTTAGTACTTGTGTCACTCGTAGGATCGTCTAGATTTGCAACATAAATTACCATAATTAGAAGTAACCTCGCAATAATCATTTTTCCATAATTCGCAAGAATCCCTCACATGCCGTGTCCGCCCATTTCCCCATGCCACCGTCGAAACCGTCGAATACACCTTAGCACGCGATTGATCGCACGATTATCTCCGAGAAGAATGCCGCAGAGAATTAACTCATTATGGGGTCTCATCAACCTCACTCGTGCGTGTAATTAAATAAATTTCATGGAAAAAAGCACGAGAATGCCGTGAGCAGCTAGAATTAGAAATTGAAGCAGAAATCCGAGTAGAAGAAGTATCCAGATGCACAACACCAAGAGAAGACGCCGAGACGAATCTCGCAAGTTTATCAACGCCGAGAAAAGATGCCGAAAGCCAACCCAAAGAATCCTAGAACTAGAGCTTGATAGCGTAATTCATAAGACATAGTCCCTCGTCGAGAAATATGACAATGCGGCCCTCATAGATGCAAACCTCTCTGGACTCGTCGAGTTCCCGACACTCAATTGGCAGTGTACATGGAACATTACTCACGTGCTCAGGCGCTCAACAAACGAAATTTTACCCGCAGTTCCGGGGCCTACAACAATCTTCTCTTCTAAAATTAAGAAATCTTCCGGTCTTCGAGACCACAGATCGCTATGCAAGCACCAAGTTCTTGCTCACCCGCATCTAGAATGGGTCCTTGTGGTTGAATAAGGAAATTCCCATTCATGCCGAGGATATCCATCGGCTTACTGTGGCTTTGCAGCATGGAGCGGATGTCTCGATGGCCCGTCGACTATTTCCAAGCGAGTGAGGAAGTCAGGGAGACGCTCGACTGCTATGTCAAATATGGCACGCGACTGGGGGAGGGAAAGGAGCGAAGATCGAGCTTATCAATAAGCCCGAAATAAAGTTCACATGCTACCTCATTTCTAGTAAGACAATGAGGCACTACACAAAAGGGAGAATGCACTCGGATACTATCTCCATTGCGTAGCACCGTGTTCGGGCGCCAAGTCGAACTAGTGCTCCTTCCTATTGAAGGAGCCGTTTGACGCGTGCGAAGAAAACTACAAGCGGGCTACAAGCTTCATTTACGTGATACTTGATAGATGCATTTTCCATGTGGAAGTGGCACACTCCCCTCGTCAAAGTTACCAAAGGGAAATAACAGAGGGCCAACCTCTAGCCATGAAGTACGTCCCGTGGAAGGTGTTGGGTGATCCCACGCACCAAACAAGTTAATGCAGCAGGCATTTCGGACCTGGTATGGTTTAATGACTGACGTGGTAACCACAACAAAGAAAGGGTGCCCAGGAACCTACTAGATGAGTACAACGAGCAAGTATGGTTCAGTGGTTAGTCACAGTGCATACTTACCTCCCGACCTACTTGCGTGCCTGAGGACACCTTTCACATGCGGCCACCGAAGTTCCAACATGAAGATACCATTTCCACAATGAAGTCTATTTGTGGCCTGGGGGTCGTGATGGAAATCTGCAACTGGGGTACCCATTTACAACTGATTAGATGCTACCGCAAACGAATGGCCTCGCCGAGACGGATGCAAAGGCGGCACAATCGGACTCCACCATGCAACCTCATCCTCCTCATCCGCCACTTAAACACTCAGTACGTAGCTTTTAATGCGTGACCAAGGTCGTCTCAAGCGGTGTCTGTTCCTTTTCCTTTACTTTCCAAGTTCCCGCTTTCTCACTCTACATCACGTCCCCACACAACTTCCCTCACCTCCCCCATCCCTACTAGTTTTGTTTACTTCTCCAAGCTCCGATGATGACCCCGATGGGGGAGAAGAGCAAGTCTACCGACCTATTAGAAGCTCCTCGTGCCAAGTGGGCCGTAACCATCGAGCGAGTCCAGTGGTGGACCTCACCGAGGAGGATCCACCACGGCCACCGAGTACAGTGGGTGCCGATACAGAATAACCACCCATTGACCCCTCCGAGTTCATCAACATTCGACTTCCACCACCACGCACCGTTCCACCTCCACCTACCACTTCATCCGCTCCATCCAATTCATCCGCCACCGTGTTAGACCCAATCATCTAAGAACTCCTTACCGGGGACCACGGGGCCAAGGTTGACTCCAAAGATCACATGCACCGTAGTACCACCGGGTCGACTCCCCGCACTGGGGAACCCCCAAGTTTCTTTGTCTGATATCATTAAACAAATGGTACAAATTGTTGTCGACTCAACTCGGGGCTCAGCTCGAGCCTACTATACCTCCACAACATCGTCCATACAAATCGACAGGAGCGTCCGACTTGAATATGGCCGACTCAGCGCCTCATCGCACCCCTCGCCGCCATCCCCTCCGCAGCATTCTACTCGATCGCTCTAGTGACAACCCTTGCAAGAAAGGAGGCCGATCAAAGCACTTTGGGGGTCGCTAATTTAGAAACACGGGTACGACTCAGTCCGTACTTATTTATCCGTAGGGCGGCCCATCAAGCCGAAAGGCTTCATTCCGAACTGCAGCAAAGGTGCGACGAACAACAAGTAGTGCATCACCGCGCTCTATCGAACAAAGCGAAAACAACTCATAACCGCACAGGGGTAGTCGCAAGGTCGTATCAACGAAGTTGCCAAGGTGTTTTCCGAGTTATGGCCACCGTCGAGGCTCATTACACTTAGCCGCCTACATGATGTACCATAGGACGAGCATCGTGGAACAGCCCTCCACTTCCGGATCACACTCAATGGCCTCCACAAGGAAAATGTGGAGCTTCACGCAGCAGGTTAGCAAGACGACCATCGTTGCTCGATCCAGAGGCAGCTTTATACATCACAAATTGCCGAAAGGCGTGGGCCATGTCAACCCAGTATGCATGAAACTCTCAACTCGCACAGCGCGATGCTTATGACCTCTTGAAGGGTCTTCAGAGTGCTCAATGGTCCCTTACAACCAAAACGCATCCAATTTTAGTGCAACTTTTGCAACAAATTTTCGAGGGAGATCCAAGAGGCCACTGAACCTCGCACGGTTGGACCAGCCTATACGCCCGTGTGGATTCTCTAGAGGTGCAGATTTCAGAAACAGAGGCCGCTCAAAGAATGGCCAAACAAGTAATTCGTGAGCTCCGCCCGCCCCTCCAATGCAGCAGCTCGTCGCCGAGGTCGAAACCCGAAATCGGCACGATGTTCGGGACTATACCCTAGCAAGCATGTAGAGGAGGCAACTATCACCAAGATTATCGAAGAGATAGATTCATTGTTTCAGGGGTGTAGCAAGTTGTGACGAACTTCAATGAGCTTAAGGCTACAACGTTCAAAGAAAGTCCCGGAGTTGGGGCCCTTGTTTGGATAACAGTCAAGGCGCACAACAAGAACAGTGGCACGGGGTCCAGGGGGGGGGGCGATGGAGATAGAGACAATGATTTGTGATTGACTCGGGACGAGTCAAGAAACCGTGGTCTGTGCTTGTTGGGGCCCTTATTTTGAATACTTGTTTTGAATGTTTCAAATTTTGAAGAAAGAAAAGTATTTTTGGGTTGTGGAACGACACATGGTAGTCGCAACCAAGTCGCAACTACGGTGAGTAGCGGAGCTACCGAGGATGCGAGGAAATAGGAGATAGTCGAAGAAAGCAAAAGCATAAGTGCAGACGAAGAGAAGAGACAACAAAAGACATAGAGCATAACTCATAGACAACAAGAGAGAAGCCAGAAAGTAGTCAAGAAGAACGCAAGAGGAACTAGCAGCTGTGATGGCGGGTGAATAAATAGCCGTCACCCTAGCCGAAAGAAGGGACGAATGCAGAGCAACCGAGGAGGATTGAGCAGATGTCAGCAGAGGGAATCCATTCCGAGCATGATATCTCCGTAGTTCCTAGGCTTCTCTTATCTATCTTTCTCGTTCTATAAGACGTCTCGTGACAAACTTGTAAAGCTCTTGCTCGTGGAAGTGATGTAACTATGGATTTGGTTGAAGATTATCAATATACTTGTAGGTTACCGTCTTATTCTATGTGTTACATGCATGCATGATGTCTGTGATGTCTTAAAATTTTATTTTCTTAATACCTGTTCGATCTTCTGAATGTTCTTGCGTATATAATGATGTTTATGCAATCAATTCTATATTACCCATGAGTTGCGGATCCCTCCATCACTATTGATCTATTCCCCTTCTGCATGCGGTTGCGGCACGCCTTGGGTGAGACTCTCTGCTCTCCGGAGTAGGGTGACAATGACGGCGTGGTTCTAGACTATAACAGATACCCTTGTTGGCCCCAACCTTTGAACCTGGGTCTTGCCTGCGAGACCTGTTTCTTTGCCAACACCCAGTCCTGAATGAGTTCTTCCACCCATTCTCTGGTTGGATCCCTTACAATACTACCCCCTCGCTTCTCCCCTTGGCTTAAAGTAATATTCATGTCTCCAGTGAGAACGACATTATCCATCTGAATCTTAATTTCTATATCCCTAATGGATTCCCAACAGGTTTTTTTATCTCCCAAGATGACCGGGGCATAAATATTGAAAAGACTCACTATCTCTTTGGTATGGAGATGTAAAAACTGAGCAAAAATCCAGTTTGAGTTGATTTTAACCAGGATTTTCTCAAAGCATGTCTCGTCCCATATAATTCCCAGTCTTCTTGAGGCGCCTCTAGAGGAGACAACAATACCTCCTCCTTTTCCCCAAAACTGTTTTCTTTTGTGGAGAAAGTCCCTTTCCTCCATTTTGATCTCTTGGATGAGAAGAATGTCTGGCCTTTCCAACCTGACTAGAATTTTCATTTCTTCCTCTTTTAGGTTTCTCCCCATCCCTCTGTAGTTCCAAGAGACGATCTTCATTACTTCCTTTTCTGAGCTGAGAGGGCTCCCTTAGACCCCTGGCTTTGATTTATGTTTGCCTTAGGGTTTCTTGCCAACATATTTTCTAGGGTCGGCTGGCTCCCCTACAACTTCTCCTTGTAGGTTTCTTCCTCTCTCTTTTCCCTGGAGGATTTCCGTCCCCTGGTCGATGTTCTGACCAAAGTTTGGGAATCCCCGATTTCTCCTTCTTCTTCCGACTCTTCCGAATCCAGATCTTCACCCTCAGAGACAGGCTCTTTCTATTTCAGTGTTTCTCCAGGATAATCACCAATATTCAGTGGTTCTAGGGCTTCCTGCATTTGGAGAACCTTCTGCACATCTCGTGGGTCGATTTCCTGGACTTCCTCTGTTTCTAAATTCAAGACTGCAAAGATGTTATCTTGACCTTTTTGGGTGGGTTTGGCTTTAGGAATGCCATCGTGGGTGTTGTAATTCCCTTTCCTTTCTCCGCTCCTTGTCCGATTGGCCCTGGACGAAGGCTCGTTCTAGATTTCTTAGATTGCTGCCATACTTCTTCTTTCTCCTTTTCTGGGCCTACATTTTTTGGGCAGTTCTTGACAAAGTGGCCACACTCATGGCATCCGTGGCATTTGAACAACATCTGTTTGTAGTCTAATTTCTGCAGATGGGACCAGTTTCCCACCATTACCTTAATTTCTTCTGGCAACCCAACTTCGAGATCGACCTCCACGCAAATTCTGGTGTAGTCATATTGATCTTTGTTGTTTGTTCTGTCTATAAATTTTCCAAGGGCGTTTCCGATTTGCTGCATTGATTCCCAGTTCCAGCAGTGCACCGAAAATTTTGGGATCCTAACCAAGACTGGAATAACAGATGGAACATCCTCCGAGGGGTCAACGTTTGGAGTCCAACGATTTAAATACAATCCTTGAGGACCCATGAAATAGGTTCTGTTCTTGAAAATCAATTCCTTATCCTCCTTTGAGTTGAATTCAAACATGAAGTAACCCCGCCCCATAAAGTAAGAGGTGACGCTGTTTGTAATGAGGGGCTTCCAGTTTAGGGTGATCCATGCTTCCATAGATTTTGGTGAAGGCCATAAGATTGTGAACTGCCCAACCAACGCTTGGTCCGCAAGGGAAAGGGCCACCTTCTTCGGACCCTCAGGCGGGAGAGCCACCGAGGGGATCTCATTCAATCTCTTGACGGACTTGGAGGTGAGTTGTTTTTTCTTCTTCGGTTGGGAAGAAATCAACAGTTTGAAGGCATCGACCTCAGGGGGAGGAGGAGCTGGAGGAGGAGGAAGAGGATGAGGCATGGGAGGGGCTTGAGAGTCCGGCATTGGGCCGAACCCAAGCCAGGGCGATCACCCCGACCGACACCACCCTGTCGCAACACCATAAACCCTATGCGCAGGGTAGACTAGGAGGTAGAGCGTGGGCTTGGGCGCAATGAAATTAATTATATTCCCCACTTACCCAAAAAAGGTAGGGATTGTTACCCCACTAAAAGGGTCAGATTCCCATAGGGTGGATATAATGAGAAAACAATGATAAATTCCAAGGAATGGGGACTCAATGCACCCTGGTTTAATTTGGTGTTGCGATGCCAAGAGGGCCACCACATGGACATCACGTGGTATATGATGGGCCATATGCCGAATTTCCCCTCGAGTGTAGATGGTTCTGAAGATCCGACCTTCTGGAGGTGTCGAGTAGTAATGCAACATTGATAGGATGGATAGGCCATGGGCTGAATATAACGATGTGATGCAATACACCATGGGTAAGGACATAGAGGGCCCCACACTAAATTGAAGTGGTCATTCTATAGGGGCTTGAAAAGGACCATGTGGATGCCACATGGGCACCCATTAATTGCATTGCCTAATATAACTAACTAGTTTTCTAATGGGCATAACTTTCAATGCAGGGGTTAGATTAGGGTAAAATCTATATTGTTAGAAAGGTCTTGACATGTTGAACGCGATAGTTGTATTTGTTTTAAGATTTGGATACTTTGAGAGAAAAAAATAAAGAAAGAGGGTTTTGTAATTCCATCTCCATAACATACTTTCGAGGTTGGGTTAGATCAACAAGTAACACCTCTCACAGATTGAGATGGGTCAAGGGCGTGGGAGGGAGTGTTACACAACATTATGGAGTTCTTTTTAGATGCCTTCCAAAATCTACTCATGGAATTGACGAGCAAAGGTTTTTTCTCAGAAGCGGGTCCTCAAACCTCTCTGAGCTTCCTAGTATACTACACCTCAACAACTACATGACCATTGATGCGCCATGATGAAGATAAGGGGTTGAGGCTGAGGGTGGAATGAGAGAACGATGATGGGAGAAGGGAACCAAATGAAAAGGAGTGCATGTAGATATTGGATAGAAGGAGACAATCCCCTCCATAAATCACACCATAGCCAAACCCAATGCTAATACATTTTCTCGTTGAAGCTAATGGGCCAAATGCTGGGCAGGTGGTGAAACCCCCATGGCTAGTTGAGTTGAGAAAGAGAATACAATGACAAGAAATAGTCAGGAGAGCCAGTGGAGAGTCTATAGGCTTGAAAATACACAATAGGAAAAACCTTCCCTTCAAATTGCAATGAGTGCCAAAGGCAAGTCCCCATAAAAACAACAACCAAAGTTAAAACCCTTGCAATTATTATATATTAAAGGAGAAAATTTCCACATCTCACGTTCGCACAAAAGTGGTGAGTGTTGTAATGAGAAAGCATGTCATAGTACTAAGCTACCATGCTACAATCTTGGGCTAGTATGATCACTATAACATTCATGGAAAGGGTGGCACGACATGTCCCTCTCATTCCTTTCCTAGTGGTATGACCACCCTCCCTCCCTCCCGCTTGTGCTCTCCCTCATCACCTCCATAAAAAAAATATTTTAAAATTTTAAATAATATAAAAATAAAAATTTAAAATCTAACCTAATATTATTTAAAAATATAAACATTATATTTTTAGTTACTATTTCTTTGAAAATGGTAAAACCATTGTATCTCAATCACGATGTCAACCACGTGTGTATGCTGATGATGATGATTAACGTCCACTAAGCCCAATATAGTCTATCGAACCTTAAGAAGGTAAGAAATTAAAATCTTTAATGTATTATTTCTATGGTGAAAGAGAAGTGAGAGAAGTATTCCTAGATCACCATAGTTTTGCTACCTTAAAAGGTCAAGAAGGTT
Organism: Pinus albicaulis; assembly: GCA_034641835.2. NCBI lineage: Eukaryota > Viridiplantae > Streptophyta > Pinopsida > Pinales > Pinaceae > Pinus > Pinus albicaulis. Next base: position 171,584 of record JAXQQM020067275.1, on the reverse strand, counting down.
GGAAACGTGACAAATATTTTTAAAATTTGAACGGATTTGACTATATGTTGCACAATCCAAAAGAAAGTGCTTCATCTTCAACCCTCTTAATATCACACATGTGATAAGCTCTTTATTCCCATAACATTTTGAGAATAGACTGACATTGAGTTCCACTATGAAGCCCATGAGAAATAGTTCTTATCTTAACAATGTTCATTTCCCTCCTAACACTAGTCAAGACAAATAAATAATTATGGGGTATAAAGCATAAAAAGGTAAGAAATTAATTGAAATTATTTAACATATTATTTCTATGCTCAAGAGAAGTGAGAGAAGTGTTCCCAGATCACCATACTTTTGCTACCTTAACAGGTCAAGAAGGTTGGTAGTGTGACAAATATTTTGAAAATTAGAATGAATTTGACTATAAGCCGCAATATCTAAGAGAAAGTGTTTCATCTTCAACCCTCTTAGTATCGTACATTAGATAAACTCTTTCTTCCCATTGCCTTTTGGGAATATACCAACACTCAATTGCATTATGAAGCCAAGAATAAGTAGTTCTTATCTTAGCAATGTTCATTTTCTTCCTAATACTAATCAAGACGAATATTTAATTTTGATTTTCAAGATTGGGGTTGATAACCTCCTTATAATATATTAGTTTCATTTTTTCCTCTAACTCTTTGCCCCTCCATAACTTTTCCTTAAATTTGGAAGTAATAATATTTTTAATATTATCCTTATTATATCACAAAGTGATCTCCTCCTTTATGCCCGCTAGAGGTGGGGGTTTTGGCTAGAGTTAGAAGCAATTTTAGGGAACCTCTTGGCTTCCATGTTGTATAACTTTTTCTTATACATGATATGCCTAGTCATATCCATGCTTTCAACTGGGGAAAGACTAACTTTAATTAAGAGGATAGAGTCCAGAGTATATCCTTTAATCTTGAGGTTGTAGATTATAAATTGCTTTTGAATATGCTAAACTTTCTCCATGATTTTCTAGATATACTACAACCCCAAACCTCACATCCATTAAAATAATAAGGGTGACAAGAGTCTAAGAAATGAACTATTTTTTATCCCAAATCCAAAAATCTGTTAACTTACAATTGTTTTTAAGCCCATAGTAAACTTTCTATCCTCCACCTATCCTTTCCTCACTATAATAATTTCAATTGAGTTGATAATAAATACTGATTCTAATAATTCCAATTGAATTGATAATGAATATTGATTCCCAAATATTTATATATAAAAACTCTTTCCTGATAACTTTGATCTTAAATGAAACTTTCATCTATAATTTATCCCTTTACAATGATTAAAAAGTAAAGATAACATAATGCAATTTGCAAATGGCATGAGCCCACATGAGCCCACATCCTAGGATAACCTTATGATGAAAGCTATTTTATATTTAAGGAAAACTATTTTATATTAAAGGAAGTTGAGGCACTTTTAATTCTTAATGGTAAAGATATTGATTGTCCCCCACGAGCATGGCTCACTAGGGTTTCATGTGGTCGCTAAAGTGTTTGATGTTTACAAGTTTGTCGTCATATGATTAAAAATATCTGTGATACGGTTGTCCTCATCTCATATAGTCAATGCTAAGCTGGACCAAGTTGCACCATGTTGCTGTATATATACTTTTAAATTACTAAGGTAGTTCAAATACGTTATGCTTTTCAAGATTGGTTGGGTTTAATAATCAAATAAATTTCGAAAAATAATAATTAAATATCTTATATATAAATTAATTGAATTTAATAACTATCTATATTATTATTATTATTATTAATTAAATTAAAATTAATAATTATCAATATTATTATTTTTTAATTTTATTAATTAAATTATATTAAAAATAATATTAAATTAAATCTAGAGCTTAACCTAAATACCATTGGTTATGAAAAACCTTACAAAATTAAGTGTAATAATAATTTTAAAAATTTACATGGCGGCACTTAGACTTCCCTACGTTTGAGCCGAACAAATTGGGTCCACTCTTGGCACTTGACCATTTTGTTAACGGTTCAATAATAGACCAGAGAGGTTTTAAACGCTATAGCTATGGTGTAATATTAAATAAATTATTATTATTATTTTTTAAATATGAAATACAAAATTATGCATAAAAATGGGCTGGGTAGTTTCCACTATGATAAAGCGTGGGTAATTTGCATTAGAATTAGTATGTATCTGATAATACAATTATTCTTTATATTATATAAAAAGGTTATATTTTAAGAAATTTGAGTTTTTTTAAGTGTTTTTTTTTGTAAGTTTAGGTTTAAGGTTTATGGGGGCGTGGAGAAATTAGTAATAAGGGGTTTTGTTAAAATACTCCATGGTAATAAAGTCACTAGTTTCAACCAACATTCATGGTTATAAATTTAATCATGAATTGGTTTGTGTGACTCGGGGAATGATGATAATTTCTCAAACCATATGTCTTGCAAACAAACTAATAAACAAATAAAAAAAATCCGAATTTAAAATCAATTTAAAGTATAAAATATCACGTTTTCAAAATTTAATTTTTTATATATTTAATAAATTTATTTTTAGAATGAAAAATGATAGGTTAATTAATATATTTTTCCCACGTATATGTGTTAAGTAGTGTAACTTTATGTTATATTATCTCTTACAATGCAATCATATATTTTTTTATCTATAAAAAAAATATAATATAAATATCAATTTTTAAAACTTTTATATATTTTTTATCTATAAAAAAATATAATATAAATATCAATTTTTAAAATTTAATTATTAATATTATTATTTAAATTAAGTTTCGAATTTATGTGTTTATATTATATTTATTCAAGAAGATTTTTGGGTTTTTTCACTTTGTCCCGAAGATGAACCATATTAGCTAGTTGGAAACGTCAAGCGAATCCTAATGATGTGATTAATCCTAAAAACATTTATCTCCTTTATAGATCACAAAAGTCCGAGATCTAACAATATTTATATTATTAATTAATATCATATTGTATTTAAATTTGAGAAAAAATTATAGTAAAGAAGTAATTTCATATATATATATATATATATATATATAAAATTAATTAATTAATTAATGCAAAAAAAAAATTAAAATTATTAAGTCAAGAGGAGTATTTTATAGTTCACTATGAGGATTATGTGTAATTTCATCTGTGTTCAACATAGTGTTGACACATGTCTATTTTAAAATAAAAATAAAATATTATCTCTAATTTTATATTACTTTTAAAGAGATAAAACAACTAAATGTAACAAAAATCTTATATTTTCACTTTTGACTGTGAGCAAAATGTATAGTTTTTATACTTTTTAAAAATCATTGAAAATAATTAAGCAAATTGCTTGAATATCTATATGAAATAATTTATTTCAAGTTCAATTATATATATATATATATATATATATATATATATATATATATATATTCCATGCAAAAAAAAAAGAATAATTAAAAGTAGAAAAATTCATTCAATAATAATAAAAATAATAGGAGATGTATAATTCATTCAATTATTAATATAAAATTAATTTGTCATTTAAATTATTAATGATAATGATAAAAAAAATTCAATGAGTATATATATATATAAGATAATTTAATTAAAAAAATAAAATCTCATGTATAAAAAATTTCAAGTAGTCTGAGTATTGTACATTTTGGTTCATTTTTAGGCATATATTTTTGTCAATTTTGTATAAAATACAACAAATATTTGTTGGAATTGCACGTTTAATGTAATTCGTCTACACAATCAAAGTGGCCAAAGAGATTTTCAAGGCGTTGAATCCATTTATGCATTCAAAAATACAATTTAAAGTATGAAAAATGAGAAGGAAAACTTTATGAGCCTTCTCTTTCTAACAAATATGCGATGTATGATATGTGGCATAAGATATTATATGTGATGTATATGCATATATGAATGTGATGAATGCATATGTGTGTGGCGATTACATGCTGATTGACGATGATATGTTGTAGTGTCTATGCAATAGTTGGTATGAGAAGTTAATAATGGTTTTTGTGTTGTTGATGACGTAGCTGCTCAGGACAACAGTCGTATGGAGCACATGACTTGTAGGTTTATGCTCTCAATTCACATGAAGGCCTTGGCAATATGGATCATCCAAGGGACTGTTAATCACTGAAGGGGATGTTTGAGCCTAGAGGGTGAGTATAATAAGAAAGAGATGATTCCATCAAACCTCCTATTTACTTGAGAGTAAGGTGGATTATTCAAGGGCTTGAGGGGTACTTGAAGACCATGAAAAAGCAAAAGGAACTCTCGGAGTCACGAACTCTGGAATGTCCATGTCGACAATAAGCTTCATGTAACATACCCCAGTAACCTCGCATGAAAATGTATGGAGTTAGAAATTTTTTACACAATTTACCCATGGGTAACTATCCAAATTACTATTCCAGATTCCTCATTAACCATTAAATAGAATCTTCATCATTACATAGAGTAACTATAGTAAGGAATAGTGAGTTACATAACCATTAACAACCATTGTTGTAGCGTATTAACATAAACTTGCATCATTTTCATGATTCCTTTAACTAGATTAGTTAATCACATATTTGATATTATAAACATCACATCATGCAAGGAATCATCATCATCATCAAATCGATACAATAATCCATGACATCATTGAACACCATATACCCTAAAAACCCTGTAGGGTGAAAACTAGCGAACGTTTAATTTTATTATTAAACGCTTGTGAGGGTGTTCACCCCTCATTCAATGGCTTATAAGGGTGTCCACCCCTTAACCATTTTTATAAAATATTACAAGGAAATATCATTTAAATACAAAATATCTATCTAAAAGCTATTATAATCATCATGATATCATTTACCCACAAATCTTCAATCTTCGTATCTTTGTGGCATGGTTGTTCCTTTAGTGGACCATCTTGTAGCTCGCACTCATCTGCATGGAACATTAATTCTTTACCTGGCACCATGTTAAACATAATATATTCTTTGCACAAACCACCATTCTTTCTTGCCATTGTTGTCACCAGCTTACGTTGATATCATGATTACATAAAGTATTAATTAGCCAATAATCAATCTTTAATAGCGAATCTTCAACATCTACTTATGTGCATCCATGAAATGTAAATATAATATTGCATCATGCTTTTACTAACAACATCGTTCATACATTAATTATAAGCAAATAATTATCAAAGCATGTCAAATAAATACTACATTACTTTGATCCTTCTCGCACAAGCACATGTTCATTTCCAAAGGAAAACCACTGTAACCATCCATTTTTCATTTAAAGGATACTAGCATCTTAGCTTTGATTTCCGTGCATATAATTAGATAAAACTTATTCAAAGAAAGTTAGCCCCTCGACTTTTCTTTGTGCATGTAACTAAGTAATATTTCCAATACAATAGATATTATTATTATTATTATAATACATGCAAATGCATGCCCCACTATTATTATTATACATGCAAATGCGTGCATTTTTCAAAAAAAATATTTTCCAAGTTATGGCTATTTAAAATGTCTATTGTACATGCAATTACCTGCTCTATTCTTAAAATAAAACTAACATGTTAGTTATTACTCCTTGCATGTGGATATATGTATTTTCCAAAGGAAAGCTAATGAATTTATTGGATGCAACAACTTATTTTATTTTCCAAGGTCTAACAGAAGAATTATGTCTTTCTGCACGCCAATCCATGTTTCTCTTTAAAAGGCCTAACACAATAATTATATGCTTTCCATGTATAATTCTTTTCAAAGAATCCAACATGATAGATATACTTTTCATGGATGCAAAGATCATATCTCCTTTCAAGAGATAAAACACAATATTTCTATTTTCATGTAAGCAAATAAAATATTTCCTTTTAAGAAATATCAAACATAGTATTTCTATTTCGTGCATGCAGATAACTTATTTCCTATTAAGAAATATCAAGCATAGTAGTTATATTTTGTGCACACAAATACATTATTTCTTCTCAAGGAATATCTAGCATAATAGTTCTATTTTGGTGCATGCAAAGAACTTATTTCCCCTCAAGAAATATTAAAATTAATAGTTCTATTTTGTGCATATTTCTCATCAAGAAAATCTAATAAAATAAGTACATATTCCTCTTTAAGAGTCTAGTAGTTCTCTTTAGGAATCGAATGCATTAAAATAATTATTAGTCTAACTTCCCACACATAATTCCATAAATAACCTAGTTTCTTTATATTTGCTCAAGCAAAGCTCACATGCATTCTTTATGAAAAATAGTATGCCTTCTTAAATATTTTTGTGCATGAAACATGTGTTCTTTTTGTTGGACATTGGATAAACCAACGCTCCCCGTGTGTTTCGCGGCATGGACTAACCACCTCTCATGGATCCTTATCTCTGGCGATGCGATTGTTGACTAACACCTGTGGGTTTTGGTCTAAAGACAATCATGATTCCAAACAAGTGGTATCAGATCGTAGGTCACGAGTTCGATACACACCCGAATTGCGTTGGGGGGGAGATTGTTGGACATTGGATAAACCAACGCTCTCTGTGTGTTTCACGACATGTACTAACCGCCTCTCGTGGATCCTTATCTCTAGCGATGCGATCATTGACTAACACCTACGGGCTTTGGTCTAACGGAAATCGTGATTTCCAACACTTTTAATACAATCACCATTTCTTCTAAGCATACAAACACAATATTTTTTGAAAACCAACATGGGTTCATTTCTATATGCACATGATTCATAAGCAAGTTTCCAAGAAAATAATCTTGGTTCTTATCATTCAATGCCCAAAAATTCATATGTTTTTCCTTTCCTAAGAATTAGCACAACTAATTATCTTTTACCATGCAGTGTTTCTCAAATAACATGGCTAATACTTAATATAAAATAAAAATATGTGCACTCTTTTCTTAAATATTAATATAATAAATTTTACTTTTATCATGCTTGTATGCATGAATAACCATAACTAAACAAAAAAATAATGTGTTAGTTTTCCAAGGGTACCACACAAATTAACCATTCTATTTAATCAAAAAGTCATAACTACTTATCTCTTTGTTGTAGTATAGCATGGATTTTGCATGACGAGGAACAAGTGGTACAGTCAATTCTTGGCTTTTATTTTCCATTATTTCTCCTTCGACATCTACATGTTCCTTCCTTTCCCAACATTTTTCTCTCATCCCTTTCCCCACTAATCCTCTGTTTCATCTTGGAGAACAAAATCTCAAGCTTTGGAGGTTTAAAGAAGCCCTTAGGACACGAGTCTTTGGTTTTGGCACTCCATCTCTTCTTCCTCCACAGAGATGGGTACATAATCGGGCTCGATATTTTCTGCTGCTCCTCTTTCGAAGACTAGCATTCAATTTTCTTTGCATTGCCCATGAGAGTTTAATTCTTCTTAAGTCATAGTTTCAATACAAAGCTGAAGAGCTTATAGCCCAAGATGATTCAAACCTTAGTCGAATACTCCTTGTAGATGCGTAAACTCACTTGCACACACTCCATATTGACCCAACCCATTGTAACTTCAATCATCTTTCCTTTCATTCAGTTTTAGGAGCGTCACATGTAAATTGTAACTAATTCTTCCCCTTTCCCAAGAAGAAACGAGAGCCTTTTAAACCGTCCCACCGTATAGACCAAGAAAGTTAGGGAACTGACAAGGTCTATCGATAGTTACAACTAGGTATACCTTAACTAAGTGTTAATCATATATTACATTAATAATATATTTATTTTGTAAATATATGAATTTACAATAGCTTTTCTTGTAGGGATATTACATACTCCCCCCTTAAAGTGAACATCATCCTCGATGTTCATGCCTCTTTGGGACTTATCTTTTACTCATGATATATCAATCTAAACAACCTAAAAGGGGATCATTCCCCTTCACAATGAAATATTTCATTCCAATAAACTTCCAATATGCAAAAACAATAATGTTTTGTCAATATTTATAAGCATTTATAGCTGCGAACATATACAAATTTTACTTTCCATCACTTGGCTATTATTCAAAGTCATAGAAGCAAAAAAAAATCTTTATACCAACTTACTATTACTTACCAATTACTCTTGGAATTCATGATCACTTTTATGCAAGTACTCTAAGGATGGTTGAACAACCCATCAACATTCCCTGGAAAGCATCCTGTAAATTCAACATAGTCACATTAGTCACAACATTTTCAATCAAATGAAATACTTTTAACTATCAATCATGTTAGAAAATTAAATATTACAGAGCAATGAAACACATAAAATATGCAGAAAACACAAGCACACAAAACACATAAAACCAGAGAGACACAGATATATGTGGTTCACCCAGTTTGGGCTACATCCACCCCGAACAACTAGTCCTTCCTTTCTATTATCCAGCAAAATGAAGAGACACAACCTACAGTAGATCCGCTGTAATACCCTCTGTTCTCTCTCACAATATCCCCATCTATTTCTCGCTCTGAGAATACACATACAATACACAGCCGCAATACAATACCCTCATACAAGCGAGGGGTTGCCTTCTACGACAAAAAACCCTAAACTAAACATAACTTCTACCGTCAGATCATCCGCCTAATGAATGGCCCAGTTTGACTAGAAATTACTATACTTTAACAAGGTAATTTTACATCTGTTTTTAGCTTCGGGGGCGCTGCCCCCGAAACCCCTCGCAAAGGGGGAGGCTCCATAAAGTCACAACCACCCCCCTTGGACCCCCCAGGCAACGTTTAATTACGGGCAGCGTTGTCGCCCCCATCAAGGTACAGGGGTCCAACGCTGTGATACAAAATAAAAAATATAATTAGGCTCCACACCCAACAATCTCCCACTTGGAGACTGATTGTAGCAACTCCACCGCTGCTTCATTTGCTGGACAATGACTCCTCTTTGGACCTGGATGTTTCTCATCTTCATCGTCATCCTTGAAGACCAATTGAAACTGAGCATGTTCTCAGATTCTCCCTAGTTACAACTTTTGTTAGCATATTTGCAGGATTCTGGCTAGTGTGTATCTTTTCCAGCTTCAACTGTCCATCTTCCAATACTGACCGTATGAAATGGTACTTGAGTTGTATGTGTTTAGTCCTGGAATGAAATGCTGAGTTATTTGCAAGATGAATGGAACTTTGGCTATCACTGTATAACATGCCCATATCATGCTTCTTACCCAATTCATCCATAAACCTTTGTAACCAAATCATTTCCTTACTAGCCTATGTAGCAGCAACATATTCTGCTTCTGTTGTTGAAAGTGCAACAACACTTTGGATTTTTGAAACCCAACTAATAGCTGTTCCACCTACAGTAAATACATATCATGTAGTGCTCCTCTTGTTATCTCTGTCACCTGCCATATCTGCATCAACATATCCCTGTAGATCAATGTTTGAACCACCAAAGCATAATGCTTGATTTGTGGTACCTCTCAAATATCTGAAAATCCATTTCAATGCCATCCAATGTTATTTTCCTAGATCATTCATGTAACTGTTTACAACTCCCACTGCATGTGCAATATCAGGCCTTGTTCAGACCATTTCATACATTAAGCTTCCAACTACTGATGCATATGGAACTTTAGACATGTAGTCCATTTCTTCTTGGGTCTTGGGGCACATATCCTTACTAAGTTTGAAATGGCTAGCAAAAGGTGTACTAACTGGTTTTGAATTTTGAATATTAAATCTTTTCAACAAATTTTGTATGTACTCATTCTGAGGCAATGTTAATTTACGATTTTTCCTGTCTTTAGTTATTCTCATACCAAGGATTTGTTTTGCAGCTCCCAAATCCTTCATTGCAAATGAATTTGCCAATTTTATTTTGAGCACATTTATTTCCTGCATGTTAGACTTGTTGGGGTTCCTATGTTTTGGCCAGATTGGCAAAACCAAAAGATAAGACAACATCAAACCGCTTTGGGATTCAAGGATCTAGCCCTCCTGAATCCAGAGAGGGATCTCTCTATGAGTGAGTTAAAAGATGTAATCTTTAAAACCTGAAATGCGATATTAGGCTAGTTATGAAGAGCATGTGTTTTGTTTGTTTTTTTTTGGTTGGACAAAGACATGATGAAGGTGAGGGCAGTTCAAAATAAAGGGTGAAGATGTCTGCAAGTGAAGGAAGGATTCGGCTGACAGAAAAGGCAAAGACAATTTTAACCCATTGGGCTATGGAGTCATAGGAGGATTTTAATTGAACAACAAGGTTCAAGAAGGATCTATGGGGCAAGTCACTTATGTCAGCAGGATCTCTTAAGTTGATTTTATGGAATGAAACAGATAGGAAATGGAGAGCAAAACAAATGAAGAAAAGTGAACAACCTAAGATCAAGTAAGTGCTTTCAAACTATCTTGCTTCGGCATGTACTTAAGGCAAAACATACAAGTATTATGAGATCAGGTAAGTGCTTTTAAACTAGCCCGCATTGAATTACTTTCAGTTAGAAAACATTTAAAAACAATTCGAACAGCTTAAGATCAGGTAAGTGCTTCTTAACTATCCTACTTTCAGCATATTCTAGAGGAAAACACATATGATGATCACAAAGAGAAATCTAGATCAGGAAAGTGCTTTTAAACCAACCTGCTTTAATATACTCTGAAGGAAAACATAGAAAATACTCATTTTAAAGAGCAATCTAGATCAGGAAAGTGATTTGAAACCAACCTACTTCAATATACTCTTTAAAGAGAACTTTCAAATGAAGAAAACATGGAAATAAAGCTTTCAGTAAGAGTAGGTTACTGTTGAGAGTAAATCCTAGCTCTACGTTTGCTGTTCTTTATCAGAGAAAGTGGAAAGGGTGAAAAACATTAAATAAAATAACAATTGATAGTGAGGAAAACATCACCATTGACACAAATCAGGATCCCATAAATCAACAGCTTGTATTTGATGTTCAAACCAGTTACAATCAGCAAGCCCGGTGGGTCTCTACAACTTCGAACTTCTCATTTCAGCTTATGTATCTTCAAGTCGCAAACAGGGCATCAGTAGTTTCAGAACATATTACATGCATTCAGATGTCCAGAGACCAACATTTTCTTATCTTCTACAGAAGTATTTATAGAAGAAGGAGGAGGCGGGATCTGGTAAAAGATCTCCTGGGTCAATTAATACAGATTAATGACTTCGCGGCCTTTGAGAGCCTCGATGAAGAAATTTACAGGTGTTTATCTCCATTAATTGATTTACACTTAGGATTAAGCTTGGTGGGAGCCTTTTTTGACTTTTGAGGCTCTCTGTCATGTTGAAGTAACTCTGCTTCTGCTCCCCAAGGCCTAATGATCGAAAAGATTTGTTTCTGGGCTGTTCGTAATATAAAAATAGTTTTGCCGACAATTAAAGATAAGATCTTTGATTTGTATTTAATTGTTCAGCTGTCTTTGGGCAAACACCTCTTGTTTTAGATAATGACTAAGCCTTCTTTGATTACTGTGAGGCTGCAGGTGCCTTTAGGAGCTGGAGAGGGTTCGATTAGCCTCTGCTTGGGGCGGTGGAAGCTTTCTCGGATCGACAGTTGTCTTCGTCTCTTCCCAAAACACCTTTAAGTTACTTGAGATCTGTGTTTTAGGTCTGATCAAGCTTATACTGTTTCTTCCGGTCTTTATGACGCTTTTATCCGTGGATTTAGGCTTTTGATTTGCTGAATGTATGCCTTAATCCTTCAAACTGTGCTAGGAAATCTTCAAACACTGATACTCTTTGTTTCTTTTATGCATTACTGTGTCTTGTTGATGTGTAGGCCGCGCAGGGCTCATATGGCATCAATGCCTCATGAAACATTGACATTGTGGAGTTTGAGCCCAGCAAATGGTTTCCTTTGATGAATCAAAGGCGCGGGAATCGTCATTCCCCACCTTCGACTTTTTCTTTCAATATAATGGAGAACATTTATCACCTGCAAAACACGAAACCAATTAAGAAATCCTGCGTTTTGGGTTAAACTGCTTCAGAGGGTGAGGGGAGGAGCGTAGCCATTGGATGGCATCATCCAACGGTCGGGATTTATTAGAGATAGTAAAAATGGAGAGTAGAGGAAAAGAATAAATCAGATCCTTCGATCGCGCGGAGATCAACGATGGGGATTAATCAAAAGACATAAAGTGGAAGGGCGAAAGGCGATGAAAGCATGCAAGAAAGATCTGGGCCGTCCGATCTGGACACGTGGACGGTCTAGATCCAATTGGAGGGGGAAAAAGAGAGTGTGTAACGAAAATCGCCGATGCGATTGCGCGATCGGGAGGGCTGATGCGATTAAGCGCTGACCGTCGATTTGCAGATCAGATCGATGGTGGAGATGATTTAATGACCACGCCGTATCCTGGTTAACTGTCGGGCTTCTTCTGTGAGTGATCGCCGTCCGATGAGCGACCTCAGACGGATGGTGGAAGTCAATATCGTACCCGGTCCACGTCCGATCTTTAACACGTGATGAGCGGCGGTTTTGTGAATAGTGGCGAGGCCACATGTCAACCGTTGTATGGAAATGCTGCCGAACAAAAAAAACCGCCCCGCTCTTAAAAGCGGTGCGATGGATACCGCTTGGTTTTGCAATGGTGAGTGGTTTGCGGGGACCACCAGGGCGAGAGACTGCGTGGGCCATTCGATCGGCTCCAGATTGACGGAAGATATTTATTTTTATCATATATGGTGGAAAACCTTAATACTTCATGAAAAACCCAAATTTCAATATAAAACAAAGCTTTTCTATCGGGCGGATTAATATATATATGGAATGGTCATGGCGCCCGATTTCGGGGCCTTTGATTATATGAAACGATAATAGGTCCAGGGCTTATATATAAAGGGCCAATTGCATCGGAATTGTCGGGCTCGGTCTTTCAATCAACCCATTCGAAACTTGCGATGCGATTTAAGCACCTTGGGACTCTTAACACTTGGTCCTCGGTGAAAGTTATATGGGATGAAAGAGGAGGGGGCGGAGTTTCAATAAAGGGACTCAATCGCATCAGAACTTTTGATGCGGTCTTTTAATCAACCCATTGTGAATTTTTCCGATGCGATTGCACTTCGGGTCTAGCACCTGGTTCTAGGGTGTGGGCACGTGGAGGGGAAGTGGTTTAGGCTTAGCCCAAGGGGGCTTAAGTCTTTAATACAAAAAAGCATTTTTTATGGATTTTCAATGGTTTTCAAAAGGATTTGAGGTTTTCGACAGAGTTCAAAAAGGAGTTTTAAACTCTGCAAGGGCGATTTTATGAAGGGGAGATGAGAAAAATGGAAAACAGAGGAATTTTATGGAGAAAAAAGGGGAGCAAATGAAGGTTAGTTTCTGAGTGAAGGAAAGGGGAAAATGATGATTTTTGCAATACTTTTTTCTCATTAAACTAACAAGACTTCGAGTAAGAAAAAGGGAATAGTAGAAGATTTAACAAGAGGTATGACATTCAAGAGTATTTATAAATAAAATCTTTTTAAAGAATAAATCTTTGTTCCTTAGTTTTGAATTTTTTATCACCTTTGCTGCAACAAATTTTATAGTGGCTAGTTGCATATTCATCAGATGGTGCCTGGTCACATCAAGAGCTTAGGATTTGCATTTCCTTCCGGAGTATCACCTTGTTCATCCAGCATTGGGCTGCCCTTCCTTTGTCAGGATGATCTTGTTTTGAAAACACATTAGAAGCCATAAAAACAATGGATCTTCATCAATACAATCTTTCTACCTACCCAATCCTACTAATCTAACATTTTTTCTTCATTAGAGTGCACTTGGATTGGAAAACTCTTTCACAACATTTTATTCTTTTGAAAGCAGGAAATCTAATCTATTTCTACTCTTTATTTCTCCATGGACTCAGATTAAACAGTTGAGCCCATGTGATTCTCTACCTAATCTACCATCTGGGATTAAAAACCGCTCACTAGATTTTATCTATTAAATTCTAGAATGTAATGAAAATAGACAAGTCAAGATTAACTATTTAATTCCACGTGGCATCTATGGTATAAAAACAAGCTGCACATAGATATTTATTTTGCAGAAAATTTAATTAAAAAATGGAAGGCTTAAGATCTACAAATTCAAAGAACTTCCTTCACCTTTTTACAGCTCTGGTTTTTCCTCTTTTGAGTTGTCTTTCCTTTGTCAACTGTTTCAGATTTTGAGCTGATTAGAAACAGATTTACCTTTGTTTTTGACTCAGAATTTAAACACGTATTTAGAGTCAATTTTCGCTGAAATCTAATCGTGCTTGACATGTGGTTTAAACCTAATTTCTATCCAGTTCATCTAACGATGTCAAGATTAAACAGTTTGGCAAATCGAATTCACTATCCTATCAGCAGTAAATTTAAAACTAATTAGTCAAGATTAGGCTATTTGACTAACTAGGAGTGTGTTTTTCAGGAGTGGCATTTAAGCTTGCACACTTTCAGAATTTATTTCTCTTTTTTGGTATGGGGCTGTACCTTTATTGTTTTTTACAATATGCCCTCTTTTCTTTTTCTATTGGTTTTTTTATATTTTTCTTCTTGTGAAACTGAACAAAGCAATGATATTTACAATGGAAATGAAGGCTTTAAAATCGAACTCAGCAGTAGTAATGCTTAAGCACCCTACCATTGACAGGGCTCCCAAACAGATCTGTGCCATCTAACTCTTGCAGAAAAAAGGCATTTGGACCAATGGTGGACTGAATTATGTAAGGACCTTGCCACAAACTGTTAAATTTGCCATGTTTACCCTTATCCTCTCTTCTGGAGTACCATTTGAGTACCTTGTCTCCAATGTTGAAATCACAAGCCTTTGTTCTCTTGTCAAACAACTTCTTTATGTTCTCTTGCACCTTCTGAGCTTTGTTGTAAACCTCTTCCCTTGTCTGCTGGAGATGTATTGTCTGATTAATCCTCCTTATCATGCTGTCCTCTTCTGACTGTATTTCTTGGACTAATTTTATCACTGGTACACCTAGGCTCAGGAAAACACACCGCATCTCCAAATGCTCGTGTATATAGATATTCTAATACTTTTGTATCAATCCTTCATTCGCCCATGCCATGCACCAACTTTTTATGCCATGATTTTTTATTTTCCTCCAGCATCTTCTTGAAGATGGTCACCAAAATTTTATTTGATGATTCAGCTAACCTATTACCTTGAGGGTAATAAGCAGTAGAATGACCAAGTGTAATCTGATACCTGTGACAAAAATCAATCATCTTTTTGGAACAAAAAGCAGCAGCATTATCAGTAATAATCTTTCTAGGACAGCCAAATCTAGACAGGATATGGTCTTCAAGAAATTCTGAGAATAATGACCATGGCATTATGTAGGATGGGCTCTCTATCCACTTTGTGAAGTAGTCACTACTGTGAGAACTACCTGTTGGTAGATGAAGCAGATGATTTATCCTCGCAGGTCTAGTCCATCACAGTGCTGGTTTCAAACACAGACAGTAGGTTGTACTGGTAAAGAAGGGAGTTTTTTGCTCAAAAACTCGGGCATCAGGATAAAAGCGTCATTATTTCTATGGACATCTTCGGGAAGAGGGTGGGCCAGTAACAGCTGTGCCTTCATGACGGTTGGTCGAAGCTCAAGTGAGATGACCGCTACCTCCTTCTCTCCTTCATGGAATTACAGCGCATCCTTCATTGCACTGGTGCAAACATTTAAGTAATAAACCATTAGCATTTTTCCAATATAAACATTCATTTAAAATGCAGCAGTTCCTAGTTTTCAATTTTAAAAACCTTGCCTTTGTTTTTGATAAGTAAGGAGGAGCATTAAGATTAGTAAGCACATACAAGATGTCAGCATACCAAGGTGAGTTTTGGAACTGTTCTTCCACAGTGGGAGTAGGTAATTCTTCTTGTTCATCCAAGGCATCTACCATGTTAATGTCAAGGGCTTGTATATTAGATTCAACCATTAATTGAGCCAAGCCCTGACCTTTAATAAGTTTGGTGGGTTTGATTTCCAAATCATACTCTAATATTACAGCAATCCATTTACCCATCTTTCCATCCGGGTCTTGTGACAAGATGTCTTTTACCACTATGTTAGGCACATAAGCAATGATGTGGGAACATAGAATATACACCCTGAAGTCCTTTAAGGCTTTTACCAAAGCATAGGCCTGTTTTTCCATTATGTTATATTTCAAGGGTGCATCCCTTAAAGCCTTGCTGAAAAAAGCAATAGGTTGTTCCTGTCCTTCTGGGTTTTTTTGCAACAGGACTGCAGCCACGGTATGTTCTGAGGCAAAGGAGAAAATAAGAAACTCTTTTGAAAATTCCGGGCTGATTAGGACTGGCGCCCGGGTGAGTTCATGTTTTACCAATTCGAAGGATCTTTTGGCTTCTACAGTCCACTTCACTCCTACTTCTTTTTTGAGCATATTATTCATGTTTCTAAGGAGCTCTGCTAAGTTGGGAATGAACCTCCTTAAGAAGTTAATATTTCCAATAAAGGACTGTACTTATTTTATATTCCTTGGTTGGATAATCTGTAGTATTCCCTCAACTCTTTTTGGATCTATTTTAATCCCCCTTTCTGATATAATATGGCCGAGGAGTTTACCTTCTTGAAGGCCAAACACTTTCTTTTTGGGATTTAAAGATAGTCCAAACCTTCTGCACTTGTCCAGGACCTTTCTTAGATGTTTAAGGTGTTATTCATCAGATTTGGAATAGACTGTTATGTCATCAAGGTAAATTACAATGAAGTGCCCTATATCCTCTGAAAATGCAATGTCCATGGCCCTTTGAAAAGTGGCCCCAGCATTCATTAATCCAAAATGAATTTTCACATACATGAAAGTGCCCCAAGGAGTGGTGAAAGTTGTCTTGAGTTGGTCTTCGGGGAGTACTAAAACTTGGTTATACCCTGAAAAACCATCTTACAGAGAAATCCTCTTTGAACCAACTACCCTTTGTATGATGTGTTCCATTTTGGATAAAGGGTAATTGTCTTTTAGGGAGGCTCTGTTAAGGTTTCTGAAATCAATGCATAGTCTGATTTCTCCTGTATTTTTCCTCACGGCCACAAGGTTAGAAACCTAATCTGAGAACCTCACAGGCACTATGATTCTTGCCTCATACATTTTCTTGATTTCCTTTTCTACTAGAGGCAGTTGTATTGGATTAATTCGACGCAATTTTTGCCTAAAGGGTTTCTGGTTTTCTTTCAATGGGATCTTGTGCTGGATGATTTCTGTGTCGTAGGATTTTAAATCTTCATAGCTCCAGGAAAACACATCAAAAAACTCTTTAAACAACTCAATGTATTTCTTTTTCATGTTTACTGGCAAGGACCTAGCTATTTTAATAATTTTAGGCTGATCCTCGGTGCCTATGTTGCATTCCTCGACATCAGACTCTGTGTATTCTACAGTGGGTTTCTTTGCTACGTCGTTAAAATCAAACAGGTCTTCTACAGGTGCTAGCCCCCTAG
Source organism: Pinus albicaulis (assembly GCA_034641835.2). Classification (NCBI taxonomy): domain Eukaryota; kingdom Viridiplantae; phylum Streptophyta; class Pinopsida; order Pinales; family Pinaceae; genus Pinus; species Pinus albicaulis. The sequence goes on along the minus strand of JAXQQM020067275.1, from coordinate 154,121 downwards.
GTATGTTCTTGTATTTTTATGGCAGTACCTCAATGTCTTCGTTTTCTGTGTCCTTGTACTCTTCAATATGAGCTCCAAGTTTTTTAGTTAACATGTTGATTTTTACAGGACCAGATGGTTTTTCATCTTTAGGGGGCTCTTTTTTTAGGCAATTTTCATCGGATTTAGAATCTGAATTAGATAATTCAAACTCGTTCCTGCCAAGCAGGAAATCCTCTATTTGCTTGTCGCCCTCAAAGACCTGCCAATATTTCTCATTATCTGGCACTGCAGGTCTATATCTTGTTCGAATAATGATCTGTTTGTCACTATGTGATTCCTGACATGAACTAGCAGCGCAGGCTAACCCGTTTGAAATTATGTTTTGACTCCTTGGAACAAACACGAGCTCATATTTTGTAAACATGTTCAGGAAATCTATGGCATTATTTAGGTATACCCTTAGTCTAGGATGCTTAATGGCATACTCTCCATTTAGCTATTTGATGACTAATTCTGAGTCTCCCTGAACAATTATCTTCTTGGCTCCTAGTTCTTTCAATAGACACAATCCTAGGATGAGAGCCTCATACTCTGCGATGTTGTTAGTGCATTTGAAATCTAGCCTAAAAGCATGGCTATCGAAGTAATTTTTTACAGTGTCGACCAACCATACCACAACTCCCGCACTCTTTTTAGTGCAAGACCCGTCGAATTTCATGCACCATAAGGGATTGTTAACATCGTTTTGATCCCTATTACCTTGTTCATCATTATGTTCTGTTCTGAGATCCGCAACATGTGGTGATGGGTCTCGTTCCTCAGGATTTTCATAGAGTTCAGCGTGAAGGGTAGTCTGTTGTTTTCCATCTTGGCTTTGTCCACCCTGGTTTGTTGTTTCAATGCACTGTTCAGAAGTTTCTCTCTCGTTTTCTTCCATACCTAGAACTGCCATTATTTCTAGATTTGGGGCCTCCAGTTGGTTATCTGAGTCACTGTCTTATAGCTCTGGTTTATTTGAGGATTCATCATTGTAAAGGATAAACGAATCCAGGTCTGTATGGACAGAGTAAATGGGGGAATTTTCGGGCTTTTCTGGGCTACTAACCATGAATTTCATGTGCGCCTCTCTGTATAGTCTTCTAAGCTGGCTAAAGACAGGGATAGTAGCATATGTCCCATCCATATGCATTGTACCTTGCAGCTTGGCACCCAATGATCTTGACAACAACATGCCATACTTAGGAGGCACATCAGCCACCACAACATCCATAACCATGCACTTGGCTGGGATTTGAGTCAAATTCACACAAAGGTCTTTGATTAGGCCAAGGAATTTCACTCTGCTAGAGTCAAAAGAATATAAATCCTTGTAAGGTCTGGTTATTTCTAGTCCTAGCCTTTCCATTATCACCTTTGGCATAAGGCTGTGTGAGGCTCCAGAGTCAAAGAAGAAGTGAAAGATTTGTCAGATATTTATTCACAGATATTTTGAGTACCACCTTCTTGAATTTCCTCAATTTTAACAAAGGTCAACTGCAGCAAGAAAAGTTACCGTATTGTAATTGATTTGCTTTCAATGCTTCCCAAGTTTGTGCTTCTTCAAATTCTTGACTTTTATATACATACCCAGCATAACTTGCAACAGAGGGAAAAAAAATTTTAATTTTTGCAATCTCAAATCAAATGTTAGAATCAATTTTGAAAAGGATTCAATTCTGTCTTGTTGGGCACCATTTTATTAGTAGTCTCAGCTTGCTGATTTTCAGTATGTACAATGTTTGAAGCTGTTTGATCAGGAGAATTAGCTGCAATGCTAGTGCTACTATGTTCTTGACTTGATTTGTTGCTGGTTAGCATGTTCTTATCTTTGTTTTTACTAGAACTCTCAGGTGCCGATTTACTGCTTTCAACAGTCACTTTAGGAGTGTTTCCAGGCTTTTTCTTAATGGTGATTTCAGAAGCCTTTGGTTTGGGATCATCTATGTTCTTTTTTCTCCTGAGGTCATATTGTTCTCGGATATGCATGATGGAATTTTCGAATCCTAACCTGTAGTCCTCAGTTTCCAACCCTTCCTCGTTCCAACATGAGTACGAGGCCTGGTTTTCTTCTGTGGGGAAGGTATGGTCTAGGTCATCCACATCCATCATATTCATGTCAGTTTCCTCTGACTCCTCTATTATTCCTTCATCCTCATCGAGGAAGTTCTCTTGAAATGGAGGGATGACCTTCTGATCAGAGTCTCTTTGTCTATTTGGGGGGTTATTTCTCCTAAAGTTCTGATTTTGATTTTGGTTCCTTTTCTGATTGCTGACTTGGATGGTCAAATTTTCTACCATTTATCCTAGTCTCTCCATAGTTTTGGCTAGACTATCATATTTGGGATCAGATGCAGAAGCAATGTTGTCATCCCTATAGGTTACCTTTTTCTCAGCCCTCATCCTAGCTCTTTTCTCAATCAATTTTTCCTCAACAGTCACTGCTCCTTTTTGCATGTCTTCCAATGTATTATAATCTCTCTCCCTAAGCTGATAAGCCATATCATCATCAAAGTCTTCAGGGTATTTTACTAGGGCCATTCCTTGCGGAGGTTTCATGTGGGGTGGAAGAGCATTGTAGATATTGTTAAATCTTGTAGAGTAGTCCTGGACACTCTCTCTTGGATTTATTTTAAGATTCTTATATTCGGCTAGGATTTGGAGAGGGTTGCTTCTAACTTCCCATTTGTTTATGAAAGTTTGATGTAAGGCAGGAAGATCATTAATGCTATTGGAAGGCAAGGCTTTAAACCAATTATTCACTTCTCCTCCTAAACTCTGAGCGAAGATCCTCATCTTAATTGTCTCATTCTCTATTTCCATGTAGTCAAAGGCATCTCCCATCCTATCTACATGGTGTTGAGCAGCGATGGATTCTTTACTAGTGAAATGAGGAATCTTAGACTGATATTCATTGGGTAAAGGAGCTAAAGGCTGGGGCAGCACCAAGGGAGCATACCATGCTGCCATGATTGGAGGTGGGGGTGGATTCACAAAAGTTGGATTAACAAAAGGGACAGTGGGCTGGAGTGGAGCAGTTTGGACAGTGGATGTTGGACGAATAGATGTTGATGGACCAGGGATAGATTGCTGAGCTGATCTTGGATGAGAGACACCTAAATTGAGAAAGAAATTCAAATCAGGTGGTGTGTTTTCTCTACTACCAGGATGTTCACTTTGTTCCGGGGATGAAAGTGAAGACTTTGAATCTAGCTGATCTAAATCGTCGAGTGACCGTGTTCTAAATGGATTTCTTAGACCTACTTGTGATTGCTGTAGAGTTGCAAGATTTTCAGGAACTGAATTAGCTCTCAAGGGTGATTTGAAAACAGTTGAGAATTTAGGAGGCTTCTTAAGTAATATTTCAGGGTTATCAACAGTCTCAGGTGGGTTTGGGTTAGGGTGAGCTCTAGTATGAATCTTTCTAGGAGCCACTATGTTGTGTCTTTCAGACCCGACTAAACAAGAAAGGTGTTAACCAAATATGACAATCTTTGAGAGGTTTAACTGATCTCTGGCTAAGAAAACTTTAATCCTAAGGCCCCCTTACTGAATTTGAATGATTTTATAATGATTACGGGTCCTCCTAGTGGAGTCTTAAGGTATGCAGGATTGTGGAGTCGCCAAGTGGAAGTTTTTAGCTCTTTTGGAGGTAAAAGGTTTATGGTCCACTACCATGTTTATTGACTACCAATATGAGATATTTTTGGGTTTTCTGAGTTTATGTGGTTGTATGGAAAACTAAAGAGTTTATAAAATTTGGCCAAGCAACTATGAACTCAAAAAATCCCCTGTGGAGTCGCCATTATGTTGGCGATGACAATGGGACACAAAACAAAAATATGAACTCAAAAACTCCGCAGTGGGGTCGCCATTATGTTGGGGTTCCTATGTTTTGGCTAGATTGGAAAAACCAAAAGATAAGACAACATCAAACTACTTTGGGATTCAAGGATCTAGCCCTCCTGAATCCAAAGAGGGATCTCTCTATGAATGAGTTAAAAGATGTAATCTTTAAAACCTGAAATGGGATATTAGGCTAGTTATGAATAGCATGGGTTTTGTTTGTTTGTTTTTGGTTGGAAAAAGACATGATGAAGGTGAGGGCAGTTCAAAATAAAGGGTGAAGATGTTTGCAAGTGAAGGAAGGATTCGACTGACAGAAAAGGCAAAGACAATTTTAACCCATTGGGCTATGGAGTCATAGGAGGATTTTAATTGGACAACAAGGTTCAAGAAGGATCTATGGGGCAAGTCACTTATGTCAACAAGATCTCTTAAGTTAATTTTATGGAATGAAACAGATAGGAAATGGAGAGAAAAACAAATGAAGAATAGTGAACAACCTAAGATCAAGTAAGTGCTTTCAAACTATCTTGCTTCAGCATGTACTTAAGGAAAAACATAAAAGTATTTTGAGATCAGGTAAGTGATTTTAAAATAGCCTGCATTGAAGTACTTTCAGTTAGAAAGCATTTAAAAATAGTTCAAACAGCTTAAGATCAGGTAAGTGCTTCTTAACTATCCTGCTTTCAGCATATTCTAGAGGAAAACACATATGATAATAAAAAAGAGCAATCTAGATCATGCAAGTGCTTTTAAACCAACCTGCTTTAATATACTCTGAAGGAAAATACAGAAAATACTCATTTTTGAGATCAATCTATATCAGGCAAGTGCTTTTAAACCAACCTAATTCAATATACTCTTTAAATAGAACTTTCTAATGAAGAAAACATGGAAATAAAGCTTTCAGTAAGAGTAGGGTACTGTTGAGAGTAAATCCTAGCTCTACGTTTGCTGTTCTTTATCAGAGAAAGTGGAAAGAGTGAAAAACATTAAAGAAAATAACAATTGACAGTGAGGAACACATCACCATTGACACAAATCAGGATCCCATAAATCAACAGCTTGTATTTGATGTTCAAACCAGTTACAATCAATAAGCCCGGTGGGTCTCTACAACTTCGAACTTCTCATATCAGCTTATGTATCTTCGAGTCGCAAACAGGGCATCAGTAGTTTCAGAACCTATTACATGCATTCAGATGTCCAGAGACCAACATTTTCTCATCTTCTACAGAAGTATTTATAGAAGAAGGAGGAGGCGGGATCTGGTAAAAGATCTCCTGGGTCAATTAATACAGATTGATGACTTCGCGGCCTTTGAGAGCCTCGATGAAGAAATTTATAGGTGTTTATCTGCATTAATTGATTTACACTTAGGATTAAGCTCAGTGGGAGCCTTTGTTGACTTTTGAGGCTATGTGTCATGTTGAAGTAACTCTGTTTCTGCTCCCCGAAACCTAATGATCGAAAATATTTGTTTCTGGGCTGTTCGTAATATAAAAATACTTTTGCCGACAATTAAAGATAAGATCTTTGATTTGTATTTAATTGTTCAGCTGTCTTCAGGCAAAAACCTCTTGTTTCGAATAATGACTAAGCCTTCTTTTATTACTTTGAGGCTGCAGGTTCCTTTAGGACCTGGAGAGGGTTTGATTAGCCTCTGCTTGGGGCGGTGGAAGCTTTCTCGGATCGACAGTTGTCTTCGTCTCTTCCCAAAACACATTTAAGTTACTTGAGATCTATCTTTTAGGTCTGATCAGGCTTATCTTGTGTCTTCCGGTCTTTATGACGCTTTTATCCATGGATTTAGGCTTTTGATTTGCTGAATGTATGCCTTAATCCTTCAAACTGTGCTAGGAAATCTTCAAACACTGCTACTCTTTGTTTCTTTTATGCATTGCTATGTCTTGTTGATGTGTAGGCCGCGCAGGGCTCATATGGCATTAGTGCCTCATGAAACATTGACGTCGTGGAGTTTGAGCCCAGAAAATGGTTTCCTTTGATGAATCAAAGGCGCGGGAATCGTCATTCCCCGCCTTCGGCTTTTTCTTTCAGTATAATGGAGAACCATTATCACCTGCAAAACACTAAACCAATTAAGAAATTTTGTGTTTTGGGTTAAACTGCTTCAGAGGGTGAGGGGAGGAGCATAGCCGTTGGATGGCATCATCCAACGGTCAGGATTTATTAGAGATAGTAAAAAAGGAGAGCAGAGGAAAAGAATAAATCAGATCCGTCGATCGCGCGGAGATCGACGTTGGGGATTAATTGAAAGACATAAAGTGGAAGGGCGAAAGGCGATGAAAGCATGCAGGAAATATCTAGGCCATCCGATCTGGACACGTGGACGGTCGAGATCCAATCGGAGGATTGCAATCGGAGGGGGAAAAAGATAGGGTGTAACAAAAATCGCTGATGTGATTGCGCAATCGGGAGGGCCGATGCGATTAAGCGATGACCGTCGATCTGCAGATCAGATCGACGACGGAGATGATTTAATGACCACGTCGTATCCTGGTTAAATGTTGGGCTTCTTCAGTGAGCTATCGCCATCCAATGAGCGGCCTCAGATCGGACGGTGGATTTCAATGTCGCGCCCGATCCACGTCCGATCTTTAACGCGTGATGAGCGGCAGTTTTGTGAAAAATGGCGAGGCCACACGTCAATTGTTGTATGGAAACGCTGTCGAACAAAAAAAATTTCCCCGCTCTTAAAAGCGGTGCGATGGATACCGCTTGGTTTTGCAATGGTGAGTGGTTTGCGGGGACCACCGGGGTGAGAGACTGCGCGGGCCGTTTGATCGGCTCCAGATCGACGATAGATATTTATTTTTATCATATATGGCGGAAAACCTTAATACTTCATGAAAAACCCAAATTTTAATATAAAACAAAGCTTTGCTGTCGGGCGGATTAATATATGTATGGAATGGTCATGGCGCCCGATTGCGAGGCCTTTGATTATATGAAACGATAATAGGTCCAGGGCTTATATATAAAGGGCCAATCGCATCAGAACTGTCAGGCCCGGTCTTTCAATCAACCCATTCGAAACTTGCGATGCGATTTAAGCACCTTGGGACTCTTAACACTTGGTCCTGGGTGAAAGTTATATGGGATGAAAGCGGAGGGGGCGGAGTTTCAATAAAGGGACTCAATCGCATTAGAAATTTTGATGTGGTCTGTCAATCAACCCATTGTGAATTTTTCCGATGCGATTGTGCTTCGGGTCTAGCACCTGGTTCTAGGGTGTGGGCACGTGGAGGGGAAGTGGTTTAGGCTTAGCCCAAGGGGGCTTAAGTCTTTAATACAAAAAAGCATTTTTTATGGATTTTCAATGGTTTTCAAAAGGATTTGAGGTTTTTGGCGGAGTTCAAAAAGGAGTTTTAAACTCTGCAAGGGCGATTTTATGAAGGGGAGATGAGAAAAATGGAAAACAGAGGAATTTTATGGAGAAAAAAGGGGAGCAAATGAAGGCTAGTTTCTGAGTGAAGGAAAGGGGAAAATGATGATTTTGCAGCAATCTTTTCTCATGAAATCAACAAAATTTCTGAGTATAAAAAAGGGAATAATAGTGAATATTTGGACAGAGGCATGAGGCCTTCAAGAGTCTTCAAGAGCCAACACTTTTTAGTAATAAAATTTGTTCCTTGAAGGCTCAAAAAGTTTTAACCACCTTTTGCTATAACAAATTTTATTAGTGGCTAACAAGACCTGCAACAAGCATGTCATCTACATACAATAACGATATAATATATCCGCCATCATTTTTCCTTTTCATATAAACACAATGATCAAAGTGACATCTAGTATAACCTTTTTCAGACATAAACTTGTCAAATTTTAGATACCATTGCCTTGGAGCCTTTTTTAAGCCATACAAGCTCTTCTTTAACCTGCACACTAATTTTTCTTTCCCTTTGACCTCATATCCTTATGCTTGCTGCATATAGATATCTTCCTCCAAATATCCATGGAGAAATGTTGTATTTACATCTAACTGTTCAAGATGTAAATAGTCTGCTGTTACAAGACTTAAAATAGTTCTGATTGAAGTCATCTTAACAAAAGGAGAAAGAGAAAATATTTCATCAAAATCAATACCTTTCTTCTGTGCAAACCCCTTCACCGTAAGTCTAGCTTTGTACCTCTATTTTCATCCATATTCTTCCTTCAGCCTGTAAACCCATTTATTCTACAATGTAGTTTTACTTGCAGGAAACCTGACTAAGTCCCAAGTCTGTTTATGCATTAAGGAGTCCATCTCTTCTTCCATGGCTAGCTCCCACTTCTTCATGCTTTCAACCTGCATTTCTTCTTCATAACATTCAGGTTCACCAGAATCAGTCAACAATAAATAATATAATGAAGGAGAGCATCGTTTAGGGGGTCTACTTATCCTAGTAGATCTTCTAACACCACTTTCAGGTGTTTGAGGTGTCTGTTGCTGTTGTGGTGGTTGCTGTTGTTGTGGCTCTTGATTATTATTAGTTTAAGGCACCTTTACCTTTTCTGTGATCTCATCAAGAACTATATATTCTTTGTTTTCTTTTTCCTGTTTCTTTTCCTGCAACTGATTCTTATACAATACATTTTCATTGAATATTACATCTCTGCTCCTAATGATTTTGTGATTTTCATAATCATATAAGCGATAAAAAAAATCATTAACACCATATCCAATAAAGGTACATTTATTTGATTTTGCCTCAAGCTTTGTTCTATTTTCTTTATTAATATGGACAAAGGCCTCACAACCAAAAGGCTTTAAAAAGGAGTAGTTTACCTTTTTACCTGTCCACGCTTCCTCTAGAATACCACCATCCAAGGAACTTGAAGGCCCTCTATTTATTAGACAAACAACAATATCTACAACATTTTCCCAAAATTGTAAAGGCAATCCTGCATGTAATCTCATGCACCTTGCACGCTCCATTATTGTTCTGTTCATCCTTTCTGACACACCATTTTCTTGTGGTGTTCTTGGAAATATCTTCTCTCTACAAATTCCATGATTTGAACAGTACCTATCAAACTCTTTGCTGCAATATTCACCTCCATTGTCTGATTTGAGACATTTCAACTTCTTTCCTGTCTCAATCTTAATCAAAGCTTTCCATTTATTGAAAGTATCAAATACATCAGATTTATTCTGAATATAATAAATCCAAGTTTTTCTAGTTGCATCATCAATAAAAGTAACATAATAACGAGAGCCACCGAGATATGATACCTGAGCAGGTCCCCATACATCTGTATGCACAAGCTCTAATTTTTCGCTCTTCTTTTCTTTCCCAACTCTGAGAAATCTGACTCTCTTCTGTTTTCCATAAATGCAATTCTCACAGAAATCCAAATCAACATTCTTCAAACCCGGTAAGAAATTTCTTGAGTGAATAATCTTCATCCCCTTCTCACTCATGTGTCCGAGCCTATAATGCCATATGCTGCATCTGCTCCTTTGGAAGTTAAAGCATTAACATAGTTAGAAATACCATTGCATAAATACAATGTACCAACCTTTTTTCCTTTTTCTATTACCAACGCTCCTTTGGTGACCTTCCAAGTTTTATCTGTGAAAGTTGTCACACAACCTTCACCGCCTAACTGCCCTGTTGAAATCAGATTTTTCTTTAGATCCGGAACATGCCTTACCTCCTTTAATAGCCATTGGTTTCCATTCTACTGTTTTACAAGAACCTTACCCATTCCAACAATTTTACAGGGTTTATCATCACCCAAACAGACTTGTTCAAAATCTCCTTGAACATAGTCATGAAAATATTTCTTATCAGGTGTGACATGGAATGAGGCCCCTGAATCTACAACCCAAGAATCAGTATCATTTTCAAAAGAAAAAATCAAAGCATCGTGTAACACATCACCTGTCACATTTGCTTCATGATTGTTTTCTTGCTATGTGTCTCCTTCTTTTCCTTTCCGAGATCTACAGTATTTCTTCAGGTGACCTTTCTTTTCGCATTTCCAGCACACTATCCCCAATCTGGACTTGGATCTGCCTTTCCTTGATTTACTGCAATATCCCAAGCTCTTTCCTCTTTCCATTTTTCTTCCCCTAGACTATGCACTCAAAGAATTACCTGATGTCTCACCGGAGCTTTTCTGTCACAGTTCCTTGCTAAGGATAGCACCAACAACATCATCAAAATTTAAAGTACTATATCTAGAGACAAAGTTACTAATGGCCATAACTAAACCATTCCAGCTTTCTGGCAATGAGCACAGAAATAAAAGAGCCCTAACTTCATCATCAAAGTTTAACCCTATAGAACTTAACTAACTGGTAATTGTATTAAAATCATTTAAATGGTCTGCAATAGATCCACCTTCCGACATCTTCATATTAAATAAACGTTTCATAAGAAATACCTTGTTTGAGGCCGAGGGTTTTTCATATAGTTTCGCCAACGCCTTAATCAAACCATTTGTTGTTGTTTCCTTCGAAATATTGAAGGCTACCGACACTGCGAGGCACAACCGTATTGTTTTGAGTGCCTTTCTATCAATAATATCCCATTCTGCGTCTGTCATAGCCGTTGACTTATTTTTTTTCCGCTCAATGGTAGGTACAGATATTTCTGATACAGATAATATTCCATCTGCATATTCCACATTGGGAAGTTTTGGTCGTTAAATTTCTTGACCCTAAACTTACCATCTTCCGCCATTTCTCCCACTTGAACTAGGAACCCTTCTTTCCTGCAAGTTTATCAGCCAAATAGACCTTCGGCTTCAATATCAGTTATTAGAAAATTAAATATTACAAAGCAATGAAACACATAAAATATGTGGAAAACACAAGCACACAAAACACATAAAACCAGAGAGACACAAATATACGTGGTTCAACCAGTTTGGGCTACGTCCACCCCAAACAACCAGTCCTTCCTTTCTATTATCTAGCAAAATGAATAGACACAACCTACAATAGATCCGTTGTAATACCCTCTGTTCTCTCTCACAGTCTCCCTATCTATTTCTCGCTCTTAGAATAAACATAAAATACACAGCCGCAATACAATACCCTCATACAAGTGAGGGGTTGCCTTCTAGAGAAAAAAACCCTAAACTAAACACAACTTCTACCATTAGATCATCCGCCTAATGAACGGCCCAGATTGACTAGAAATTACTATAATTTTACAAGGCAAGTTTACATATGTTTTTAGCTTCGGGGGCGTTGCCCCCGAAACCCATCACTAGGGGGGGGGCTCCATAAAGTCACGACCGTCCCCCCCTAAGACCCCCCAGGCAGCGTTTAATTACGGGCGGCGTTGTTGCCCCCATTAAGGTACAGGGGTCCAACGCTGTGATACAAAATAAAATATATAATCAGGCTCCACAGCCAACAAATCATTCGTCTAATGCAAAGTGATATTTTAACCACAATACTTTCAAAATTATTCAGAGAGCACCAACCCTCTAATCATAAAAATGATAAATCACTACATTGCATGCATAGTATCTTAGCTCCCTCTAAAGATATCCACACAGTACTTATAAAAGTACTGAGAGAGCACCTAGCTCTCTAACCATCAAAATGATTAATAAATGGACTAAGTGCATACTGTCCTAGCCCCTGATAAGACATTCAAAAAAATAGTTTCTACAATAAAGGAAATTACACTTCCAGTAATTCCTTTCCGAGCATTGGGCTCCTTTCCTGTCAAGATGTACATAAAATATTTACACAATTATATATAAAAATCACTTTTAATGTAACAAACCTGGTGAAAATTCCATGTAATGAAAGTTAAAAATAACCACGATTTATGGGACACTTATTACAAGTTGGACGTTGATAAATAACATCCTAGTGGGTATTCATTTAAGTTATTATGGCTAAAGGAAATTGGAAAAGGCAACGACAAAGGCTTTGGAAAGGCAAGAGGAATTGATTGGCATTTTATTTATGAAAATAAAGGAAAATAGGATAAAAGGAAGGTGAAAGGTCACGTGTTGCATGTAGGGAGGAAAATGAAGGAGAATAATGGAAAATGGATAAATTATAGGCCTCATTGATAAAAAGGATTATGAGGATCAGTTGGTAATATTTTGACGGGTTTTGGTGGAGCAAGAAGGAAAGAGGAAGAAAATATCAAGCAAGGAACAACATGATCAAGAAGCTACGACAAGATTCTTTGCAGGTATCGATTTGCATGTGTGTTTTCCTTGCTAGATCTAGCATGCATGGTATTGCATGTGGTTCTTTTTTTTCATGGCATGGGATTTTTCTAGGTGTGACAGCGTTTTCAACCTAGCCTTTCCATTTCTAGATAGCCATGGTTTTGTGGAGTTCCCATACTTTGGTTTAGCTAGATTTTTGGATGGATTCGAAGCTGAGTGGGGTGGACCTACGAATTGATATAATACATGACATAGTAACCCTTGAGCCAGACTGTGGGTTGTGGTAAAGCTAGATAGTGTGTTGCCTCGGTGGGTCTAGGAATCCTCGACCAATGAATGGTGGGATATATGGTAAATCCTAGAGGTGGTTTGCTCTCCATCAGGCCTAGGAATCTCAGGTTGGGATATATGGTAAATTCTGGAGAGTATGCCTCGGTTTAGGGACTAGTGATCCCTGATTCAGACTGTGGATTATGGTAAATACTAAGAGACTCGCAAGCAGTAAAATTCCTCATGGTGTAGGTGGAGAACTCAGATAGCATCCATGCTTGTTTGGTTCTTTTGGTTGGTTATGAGTCCCACATTCATGCTTGGAATATGGCACGTGGGTGTTTCACCGAAGAGAGATTTGGCTCAGCCAATCTATGGTCGGGTGGAATGTGGTAGTCCCATCTCTGGCTGGTTTTTACATTAATCAATGAAAGGTTCATTCCCATGGTATTTGATATGAAAATGTACTAGTTTATATGTGGATTCTATGGCTGTTGTATCCATGGTGTTTTTTTTGTTATTATGTTGGTTATAAGCATGCATTTTAACAATGATGATGTATGGCTTTACATTTGAAGACAAATTGGTCCTCATTTCGAACAACAGTGGCATTCATAGTTTGGACACAAAATTTCTGATTTGTGGAGTTTCTCTTAAGCTCTATTTGCATTCTACAGTACAGCAAGGTCAAGCATCCAAGCTTGTGAACCTCCTCCTTTTGTTGAGTTGAGTTGAGTTGTTTTTAGTGCAAAACAACTCTTTTAACAAAAATTCAGCTGCCTTAAAGGCTTTTTGCATAGTGTTTTTGCTGCATATTTTGCAGAAATATTGTATTGAACTAACATTGTATTGCTTCTTCATAGTTGCAATCAGCAAATTTTGTACTTTGAGATTTCCATAGTTGGAAATTATTATGAGTCATTTGTATTCTTTGAAATCAAGTTGAATCACATTGTAAATGGGTGCATTTTCGGTTGAAGCCGAGACCCTTTATTTTGAGCCTAAGTTGTTGAAATGGCTAAAATCAATGAGGCATTAGATTTGTTGAATAACCTCATTCATTCAAATGTTGATGATATGATAAGAATGAGCAATAATGCTCTTTGTAACATTCAAAATTGTTTGCTAGATGCACAAGAAAAGATTGAGTTTTTGCAGTTGGAATCTCAGCTCCAACAAGATGAACTTCAGCAAAAGAGTCACCATTCTGAACCTATTTCTGTTCAGAATATTGTGAAGGACTCTCATCAGAAGAAAGAAGATAAAGTTGCAGTTGATTCACATTCAGTTCCTTGTACTAGAGCATATGTACATGCAGATGCAGCAGCTCAGCCTGCACTTCTCAAGCCCATGATCAGACCTTGGGAAGAGCTTGTCTACAAAAAGCACCGAACTGGTCTTGGATATGACAAGGATGTGTCCTTTCATATTCCGGACTACACTAAGCCCATCATATTTCAGAGTGCCGGATTCATGTATGAAAATTCACCTGCAGCTATTCCAGATCATGTTCCGCTTTGAAAACAGATTGTAAAATGCCAACACTGTGATCGAGTTGGCCATATGAAAGATCACTGTTTTGATCTTCATCCATGCAAGCACTATGGTCGGCACACTCATTCTTCACACAGATGTTTCAGAAACAAGCCTCCTGCAAGAAAAAATATTCATCCTAGATGGATCACTTCTTAGCAATGGGCATCAGCAACCAAGAAGATGTTTACGACACATGTTAGAACTTGTTCACAGATATTGAGCAAAATTGCAGTTGAGTTTTCGCCATCATCTCACCTTGTCCTTGACAGGGGGGAAAATGGTGGTCATGTACAAGCTTCAACGTCAGATCAAGCGAGCCTGAGCCACAATCTCTCATTCCATGTTCAGATTTGTAGCCAGAGACACAACAGTTCAAGCAAGCCTAAGCCACAATTCGTCATTCCAGATTCAGAGATGTAGCTAGAGACACGGATTCCCATGAGCATGCCTTCGGTTGGTGGAAAACCTTAAACCATCATCTTTGGTTGGTGGACAACCTAAAACCATCACAGGTAGTAGACCTCCTTTCTTTTAGGTTGAAGGTCTCCCTTTCATATATGAGGAACACTTCCTCTAGCAGAAGCCTTCAACTTCTTGCCAGCTTTGGTTGAGTTCCAGGAAATGCTTCAAGAATTCCAGTGTTGTTGGTAATCCTAAAACCATCATAGGTAGTAGACCTCCCTTCTTTTAGGTTGAAGGTCTCCCTTTCATATATGAGGAACACTTCCTCTAGCAGAAGCCTTCAACTTCTTGCCAACTTTGGTTGAGTTCCAGGAAATGCTACAAGCATTCCAGAGTTGTTGGTAATCCTAAAACCATCACAGGTAGTAGACCTCCCTTCTTTTAGATTGAAGGTCTCCCTTTTTTATGAGGGACAATTCCTCTAGCAGAAGCCTTCAGCTTCTTGCCAGTTTTGGAAGAGTTCTGAGAACTGCAACAAGTTTTGCATTCCAGTGTTGGTGGTCATCCTTAAACCACCTCTTTTTTCCAATATTTCAGAGATTTGATTCAACCAAAGTGCTGCCATGTATACTTTGCAGATTTGTATTACAACTCTTTTCTTGACTCACACATACCCCTTCTGACAAGGGGGATGTTGGAACACCTAATCCCCACATGGGTAGGTGGAATGCAAAAAGTCACAATGGAGTCCAAGTGACCTTGGAATGTGAAACCAAGAGTCACACCATTGTACTATAAATGTACATCATGTATAATGGAAAAAATAAGAAAGCCTCACGCTTATCCTTCATTGCGTGTTGAGTCTCTTGTGTGTGTGTGTGTGTTTATCTTTCTCATACACCATGTGTGTGTTCAACATGGTGTTTAACAATATCTATCGACGATCTTTATATTTATATGTTAAGTTATCGAAAGCTAATTGTTTTAAGTTGCGATGTGATAAGAAGTGGGGTTTACGATGCGATGCTATCGCATATCACATATAATAAGAGGAACCGTGTTATTTCTATGAGCTAAATCTTGTGACATGCGATAAGGTATTTGCAATGATTTGCGAAATTGCAAACATCGCAATATCGTTAAAACTGCGATATTGCGATGGGCCGATTTGAGATGACGTGGCAGTGATGTGGAGATGACGTGGTAGTGACATGGCACGATAACGTGGAGATGACGTGGACCTAGCTTGAATATCGCACATTGCAAGCTCAGGAGGATAAGCGCTCACGAATCATGTTAAAATGCCGAAGTGCGAAATGCGATAAGAGTACTAGATGCGATGTAGCTTCAAAAGCAAAAGTCTAAAGGATTTGAAATTCAAAAATATAAGGTTTCCCTTTGAGAAATCACATCGAGGTTTGGAAGAGCTATGCATAACATGAAAAACATGAGAACGTCGAAGTGCGAAGTGCGATAATGAAGCGGACGTGATGCAAGTCAATGCTGAAGCCTAAAGGATTTCAAGTCTGGGAGTATGGGTTTTTCCTTTGTTAAATCACATCGGATATCTAAGGAGGCATGTAACGTAGATTGATTGGAATGCTGAAATGCGATAGAAAGCAGACACAATACCAATTCAGAGGCAAATATAATATGTTTCAATTCCATCCAAACAACAATTTATGAAGAAAAGGTTGAACGCGATAGAAGGACGCAGGTGAGGAATAAGACCTGACACTATGAGCATGGGTGTAAAGAAGTTACACCTTGATAATGGAAGAAAGGATGAACGCGGACAGAAAGGCTCGGGTAGTGAACTGACACAGAGAAAAGGGAAGAGAAATAAGAGCGTTGCAGTTATGAAAAAATAAGCACTATGGGTCGAGTCGGGCTCAGCATCGCTCCGGGAAGAGTCGGGTGTTGAGACAAAGGTGAAGGCTAAACGCTGCGGGCACGATAAGAAGAGGCAGAGCCGGTAAAAAGGAGATATGGTGGCACTGTTGGAAACGTGCCAGTTGGGTCGAGTCGGGAAAAAAGCATTTGTGCAGAATTGTTATGATATAACTCCAGAAACATAAAAGACGATGACATTAGCAGAAATGGCAAATGCAGAGCGAGCCAAGAGCTGAAAGGGCTAAGTGAAATATACTTGTTGTAACTGTAAATGTAAATGAATTAATTATTTTTTATGGTATGTGATGCAAAGGCAAGTCTCCGTAGGCATAGGAAAAAATCCATGAGTGTTGTAATGATTATTTATGATGTAATAACCTGAACTAAAGAATGAGGAATCAAATGGGTGGAAGGCATAGGGTTAGGTCTATTCACTTCATATTCCTTGTAGAATTTAAACAGTCAGGGGTTTATCTATATAAAATATGTAATATCAGTGTGGAAAAAGAGGTGAGAAAGCTGTAGAATGGAAGGGAGAAGAAAAATGTAAAAGAGCTACAAAAGGTTGGAGAGTGGAAGAATAAGAGAGAGATGATAGAGATGCTGTGCATATCAGGAGCTGATATGAAGTAGATATGAAGGCTGAAGAGGCAGCAGTGGAGAAGGACTATAACAGAGCTGACGTCCAGGTAAATCAGCATTTTAGTTTCATGTTGAGTGAGGGTATTGTAGTCTCCTTTCAAGTTGTAGATTGATAAATTTCCCGTTGGAGCTAGGTGAGGTAGGAGCCTCCTGTAGGTTGTAGCCTGCAAAAAAATTATGGGAGTTGGTGCTTCCTTGCAAGTTGTATATTGTAGAATTTGAGGTAGGAGCCTCTTGTAGGATGTAGCCTACAGAAAATTTATGGGATTTGGTGCTTTCTTGCAAGTTGTAGCTTGCAGAATTTGAGGTAGAAGCCTCCTGTGGGTTGTAGCCTACAAAAAATACATGGGAGTTGGTGCTTCCATTTCAAGTTGAAGTTTGATATATGTCTAGTTGGAGCTGGTTGAGGTAGGAGCCTCCTGTGGGTTGTAGCCTGCAGAAAATAGATGGGGGTTGGAGCTTCCTTGCAAGTTGTAGCTTGCATAATTTGAGGTAGTAGCCTCCTGTAGGTCGGAGCCTACAAAAAATTATTGGTGAGAGGGAGTTGGAGCTTGCCTTTCCATCACAATAATAAAAAGATGTGGTTTTATCCCTTATGGTTTTCCACTTATATCTTTTTTCTATGTGCTTGATGATTATGTGTTGATGTGATGTATTATTATTCTTAATTACTTGTTGTCCACACATTCAGTTTGCTGATTCATTATGTATTAATCTGCTTATAAAATGAAGTGGTTAATGAGTTGAATGAAAAGAGTCTTAATGACCAGGAATGTACTAGACTGATTCACCCCCCCTCTTATTTTAGCTAAGGGTTCATCAATTTGTATCAGAGCCGGTTCCTTTGGTGTAAGCCTAATAACTTGAAGGAGATCTAGTTGAGTCATGGAATATCAAAATGTACCCATGTTAAGTACAAAAAAATTTCCTGAATGGAGAGATAAGGTTAAAAAACATTTAATGGCTTATGAACCTTGTTTGGTCAATTTAGTGTGTCCTAAATTGCTGCATTTAATTGTCAATCCGGGAATCGTAAGCTGATGAAGTGCGGCGCACTATATGTGCAAGATAACCTCTTTCTTAACTTTTTGTCGTTTATGGTCTTTCTAAGGTGAAATGGAAAAAATTCTAAAGTGAAAAAACAAGTTTGGTTATAATTGTTCAAGGAAGTGATATCCCCTATAATGATTTACCAATCTCGAAACTTTAAAAGCAAATTGAAATTACAAATGACAAAAGAAAGTAAACTGCTGAAATGGAAAGTGCTGTTAATCTAATGAATCAAAAGAAGAAACTAGTGAATATGAAAAATAAACTATTCTTGCTGCCAACTGAACACAAAAGAAACTACGCTTATGGAAATTCAAAATTGCAATGAAAGAAATCTAAATCAGATTACATCAATTCATTTTCTGACCCTTCATCATTAGACCAACTATGACTTGCGGAAGTAATCATAAACAACTTGTGTAACTGATATTTAATTTTGCAGAAAGTAAACTAATACTAAACCATACACACATGATTCAATCCCTCGCCATCAGTCCAACTGTGGCTTTCGGAGGCAATTGAAGATGTCATACATGATTCAATATATCTAAGTTTGCGGAAAAGAAACTAATACTAAACTACACACTTCATCATGCAGCCCCTCACCATCAGTCCAGCTGTGGCTTTCGGAGGAAACCGAAGACGCTATGAGCAGCTTAATATATCTAATTTTGCAGAAAGGAAACTAATACTAAACTACACATCTCATCATGCAGCCCCTCACCATCAGTCCAGCTGTGGCTTTCGGAGGTAGCTGAAGACACTATAAGTAGCTTAATATGTCTAATTTTAACTACTGAATCAGATAAACAAAACTGAAGTGCACAAGACAAAACTGAAGTTAAACAAAGACTGTGAAAGAAAACTAGCAACAGAATAATATCAGTTTCATATCATTAGCAAAAATACTATGAAAATGCCCCGGGCTGTCTACCTAAAACCTGCACAAGAAAACTGATCAGTGATTTAACAATCATAAAAACATAAAAGACAGGAATGCAATGGAAATTAAAGAAATGTATGAACAGAAATAAAACAACTATGAAATATGAACATGTAATGAGTTATGATACAATGACTGCTTAAAGAAATGAAATGAAAAATATATACATTAATACACAGAACCTCGGCTGAGCAGGGGCCCTCTACGCAGCTCTGGCATGATCTTCAAACACGAATTAAGTTATGAAACAGAGTTTTTCACATTAAAAAGAAAGTCATTACAGGCTGGTGGTATTACGGCTCAAGGCAGCGTAATCACCACATAACAGAGTACGCACATCAACTTAACAGATATATCAACTAACAACTATCAACTCACATTCACTAACTCTACGTGCGTATGCAAACACTCTTTATAAACCAATAAAATGTAACTGTCTCCTGAAGTTTATGATAGCAGCCAGCACGTAGACCACTAAGGCCACGGATTTAGGAGTATGGCCATGTTGGAAAACGGATCTATGGAAGGTGGGCGCTTAAATTCAACTCCAGAACTTTGCACAGATGTCAATTAACCTCCGTAAGCTTGGAAACGGCCGTATGTATGTTTCTATGCCACGAAACAGAGTCCAGCCGACATAGAACTCCACAGTTGACTTCCACGTGGATGGCTTTGACCGCGGCTTTCCTTGACGAATTTACTTGAACCAATAGGACACGAACCATGTCCTTGTCATTCCTAGCCTGCCCATGTGGCTCGTTTCCTTCATTGACACCTGTAACATTGATTTCCACAAAATAGCTGCGGAAAGTTGCAGCGGCTGCGGAAAGTGACAAGTTTCCGCAGCTGTATGAACAAAATCTAAATCAAATAGAGAACACACAAACATAATTAAAAACCATGTTAGATACCCTTTTGCACATGATATTTGACAATTTTGGAGGTTTAGGTGAGTGAAAGAGATATGGAAAAGTGTATGGAAGAGAGACAAATTCGGGACTCAACATACCCCCACTGTGAAGGTGTTGCATGTCCTCATGCAACCAAAATTTTGACATTTTTTTGTTCAATTCATGTGCCTTGATACTTCAGCCAACACATCTAACCCCCTTCTCTTCTTCTTTGGTACTGCCATCATTCTGGGTTTCTTCATGAGGCACCTGAATTTGATATTCACAAGTGCTCTGCTCAATTTTTGGCATTTCCTTTTTAGCTTCTTATTTTTCTTTTGCCAAATACCCAAATGTAACATAGTATTGTCATGGATAATCTTGTCCAGTTTGCCTTGCTCTTTGAGTGTTTCATTTTCATTTTTGATATGTCGATTCAAAAGCTCAAGCTCAAAAATCTCCTGTTTTAATGACTGAACCAAATTATCCTGCAATGTAGGAGGCTGAATAGAAGAGGTGCTTGGACCTGTGACTGCCTTCTCCAGGGATTCTATATAGTCATAGACCTCCTGCTGTTTGGGGTCTACTTCCGGTGTCTTTTTCATTGGACTGTCCTCAAAATGCTGCAAGGGAGAATTATGTTCAAAATTTGGCTGAGGAGAACTTTCATCAATATTTTGCTGAGAATAAGATGGAGTACGCTCATTGTCTGATTGGGAGTGAAAGGAGTCAGGTTCACTAACTGATTGAAATGGACTATGGTCAGTTGGAGACTGTTCAGATGTCTCTTCACCCAAATCAATGAAATGAGGACCTTTAATTTGTGTTTTTCTCAGTTTTCCCTTAAGCCTGCTGCTTCTCCTCACTTGCTGTGGTACATTACCCTTTTGTTCTTGTTTTCCTCTTTTTGCCTTTTTAGATAGAGATGACTGTTTTTGAAGAAAAATTAATCTCTCAGATAGAATTTGGTGATCTTCTTCTTCAGAAGAAGAAGTTTTATGGACAGCCTCAACAATTTCTTTCCCTTTTGATATTATTGGCTTCTTAATTTTGATTTCCTTCTTATTCCTTTTTACCAATCTCTCTTCTCTATCATTTTTCTTCATAGTAATAGTAGAAGTATCTTGGATTTCATCTACTGTTCTTTTCCTTCTACTTCTTTTTGCTGTGCTAGCTGCGGGAACTTCCTGTGTAGGAGCATCTTGGGTTTCAACATCCATTTTCTTTCTTCTACTCCTTCTAATTGGATTACCTTCAGGAATTTCCCGAGGTTCTTCAAAGAAGTTTCTTACTAAGAATTGTTCCCATGTATCTTTTCTTTCTTTTAGCTCCTTTTCAATCAAAATTTTTATAAGCCCATGATGATATAAATGAGGCTCTACATCTCCTAGGTGTTTTTGCACAGTCACAGCCATTTTCTACAAGCTATTGAATAGGAAATAAGGAAGATTGAGAGTTTGGTTTTCAAGGAAATTCATCAATATCCTAGTATGATACATGTACATAGAGCCAAAGCGGCCTTCACATGTGATAAATTTCTGAACAATGAGTAATAAATTGGCCCATTCATCTTTTATTGCATGCACTGGGATTCCTCTTTTGAAAACAGTGATATCCATACCTTGATTTCGGAGGATTGTTCTCCATGCCTCATCACCGATACTTTTGTTTTTGAACCACCGTTCTCCTTCCTGAAGAAGCTCTGTTGCTGCTGCTATTGATGCTTCATTAACCAAAAATTTGAGGTCTCCCACTTCTGCTTCCGAGCCATCAAATGATCTTGCAAACGCTTTGGTAATTTTTCTGTGGTAACCCCGGAATTTCTGAATAAAACGTAGCCATTTAGCTTTTCTCAACATCTCTTTTGCTTGTGGAAATCCCTCTATGAACTTCGGTCCTTCTGGCTCTGCCCTTAATAATTTTCCCATTTTACTTCTCTGTGCTTCACAGCTTGCCTCTGGGAGGGTTTTAAGCGGAAGTGGAACGATGGAATACACGGAGTCGAGCACAATGCTGTGGGGATGTTATCACAAAACGGAAATGAGCACCATACACAGAATGGAATAAGACTGTGGGTAAATATACGAGAATGAGAGTGAGTAAGAGGAACGGAATGGAGTGAAACAGGGAATGAGAATGAGTAGAGTGAGGTTTTGTAAACACGACAGAGAAACGACAAAGAAGTTAACAAAGTGTAATGCATTCGGCCGCATTTTGAATTTTTGGTGGCTGTGTCATAAATATGAACACGTTTCAATCAATGATTATGGAGTTATGCGTCTTGTAAGAGTCCTTTGTCAACTCAAATACGTATCATTATCTTCGGTGGGCTATTTGAACATGAGTAAGAGTCGGAATTTCAATAATGAAGCCGTTTGTGAATAAATGCAAGAGGATAACATAGAGATCGTGGAGGGTTACGGACTATCAATCTAATCATTGTGCGTTATGGGGTAGAGCTCATAGTTTAAAATTACATAAAAAATGTGTCTTTTATACTATTTGAAATAAACTTTATTCATACCTTTGGAATCCTTGCTCTTGCCCTTGGTCTTCAACTGATTGATCTTCATTAGTGTCTTGAATGTCCCATTGATCCTCTCCCGCATTTTATTTCATGATTTTATGAAAACAACAACTAACTGTACATTCTTTTTGAAAACAGAGTAGTAGCAGCTGCGGAATCTGCTTCTGGCTGCGGAAACTGGAATCAGCTGCGGAAACAGATGTCAGCTGCGGAAACTGACATAGCTATTACTTGGCTGAAATAGAAATGAACAAATGACAAATGACCAAGTGGAAATGGTCATAAAAATATTTTTATTGATGGAATGGATGAGATGAAGTGGAATGAAGTGAAATGAAATGAAATGAAGTGAAATGAAATGGAGTGGGTGGTGAGATAAAATGAAATAAAAGACAGAATTTTTTTTTTGGAAAATATAGAGTGTCAGGTGTCCCTGATTTTCACCCCATATTTTCTGTATAAGACTGCCAATCGATGATTGGTTTTCAGGCTTATACCATTTTTTTTTTCTTCTCTTTTTTTTTTTCTTTTTCTTTTTTTTTTTTCTTTTTTTTTTTTAACTTGAAAAACAAAAACTAGCTTGGTAGAGAAGAAGGATTCTTCTGTAACAGCCTGATTGCAGAACTTTCTTGAAACAACTTGACAAAATCCTCTTTAGAGAGTGGCTTATGATAAACTTTCAATCTATGGCCATTCACTAAAAGAGGAGTTTGAAACTCATCAATGGTCTTGATTTTTATAGCTCCATTGTTAAAGACCTTGTCAATCTCATATGGCCCAAGCCAATGAGTCTGAAATTTCCCTTGAAAGTCTTTAAACTTGGAGTCAAATAACAATGCCCAATCTCCTTCTTGAAACTTCTTCTCTTTGATATATTTGTCATGCCACTTAGTTCTTTGATATTGAACTAGATCAGTTCTTAGAATTGCTTCTTGTCCGATCTCATCTAGCTCATTCAATTGCTCCATTCTATGCTTTTGAGCTTCTGATAAGTCCATTCCCAACTGAACTGCTATCTTGAAGGTCTTGACTTGGAACTCAATGGGGAACAAGACTTCTTTCCCATAAACAAGTTCATAGGGAGAATGTCCCGTTGTATTCCTCCATGTAGTTCTGTAGGCCCACAAGGCTTCTGGAAGCCTTTCTGCCCAATCTCTTCTATGTAGATGAACAGTTTTGGTGATGATACTTTCAAGAACTTTGTTTGTGAACTCCACTTGACCATTTGCTTGTGGATGGTAAGGAGTAGATCTTCTGTGCTTGATTTTGTATTCTTCCATCAACTTCTCCACCAAATTTGATGTGAATTGGCTCCCCTGATCTGTTACAATTTCTCTTGGAACACCAAAGCGAGTAAAAATATCCTCATAAAGAAAATGAACAACTGAATTTTCAGTAGCAGATACCAATGCTTTAGCTTCTACCCATTTAGTAACATAATCAGTGCAAACCAATATATACTTCTTTTGCTTCGATGGTGGATTAATCGGTCCAATGAAATCTAAAGCCCATTTTTCAAAGGGTGCAATGAGTACCTGTGTTTGCAATGGCATTTCATTTGAAAGGGTAGGTTTCCCTACTCTTTGGCAGCTATCACACCTTTTGACATATTGTTTTGCATCTTTCAAGAGAGAAGGCCAATAATATCCCAAGGAAAGGATTTTATAGGCCGTCCTTTTGTCCGCAAAGTGTCCGCCGCATGGTTCATCATGACATGCCTTAAGAATATCAGGCATTTCATCTTCCCCGACACATCTTCTGATCACAAGATCTGGCCCTGTTTTAAACAATTCGTTAGAAATCCATGAATATTTTGAACTCTCCTGAATAATTTTTCGTTTTTCTCTTGAAAATAAATGTGAAGGTAGTTTCCCTGTAACCAAATAGTTAGCAATATCTGCATACCAAGGGGTCTTAATAGTTACTGCAAACAAATATTCATCAAGAAACTTATCTTCTACAGGAGAATCTTCTTTAGTATTTTGAATTCTAGACAAGAAATCAGCTACTGTATTCTGTTTTCCTGGTCTATCCAACACAGTAATATTGAATTCTTGCAAAAGTAAAAGCTATCTTGTCACTCTGCCATTAGTAACAGGTTTGTTCATTAAATATCTAATTGCAGAATGGTCAGTATGAATAAAAGTTTCATAGCCTGTTATGTAATGTCTAAACTTATTAATTGCATGAACAACAGCTAAGAACCCTTTTTCAGTCACAGTATAGTTCAACTCTGTGGGAGTCAAATTTTTACCGGTGTAATAAATGGCATAAGGAATTAAATCTTTTTGACCCAACACAGCTCCAAGAGCTGTATCTGAAGCATCTGTAGAAATATGGAAAGGAAGTTTCCAATTTGGTCCTCTCAAAATAGGTGCTTCAGATATTCTTGTTTTCAAAGTTTCAAAAGCGGATTGACAATCAGGATCCCATTTAAATTCACAGTTTTTTGTAAGCAACTTGAAGAGTGGAGATGGTATTTTAGTGAAGTTTTCTATAAATCTTCTATAGTAACCAGTAAATCCTAGAAAACTTCTAACATCTCTTTGACAATTTGGAATAGGTAACTTGGAGATGACTTCAACTTTGATCTATCAACCTTAATCCCATCTCTTGAAATATGATGTCCTAAAACAATCCCTTCAGTAAACATCATAAAGCATTTTTCATGGCTTAATGAAAGGTTTGTTTCTTTACATCTTATGAGAACTTTTTCCAAATTTTCTAATGCCTCTTCAAATGAATAACCATAAACTGTAAAATCATCCATATAAACCTCTACACAATCATGGATTAGATCAGAAAAAATTCCTAGTACTGCTCTTTGGAATGTTGCTGGTGCATTACATAACCCAAAAGGAAGCACTCGGTAGGCAAAATTTCCCCATGGACAAGTAAATGTGGTCTTATCTTGATCTTCAGGTGCTACCCGAATTTGATTATAGCCACTAAAACCATCCAAAAATGAAAAGTACTTTTTACCTGCTAATGTATCTAATACCTGATCAATAAAAGGCAAAGGAAAGTGATCCTTCAAAGTTGTTTTGTTCAATTCCCTGTAATCAATGCATACCCTCCATTTACCATTCTTTTTAGGTACTATAACCAAAGGAGAAACCCATCGGCTATCTGAAATTGGATAAATGAAGTTTACATTGAGAAGTTTTGGAGCTCTTCTTTCACTATCTCCATAAGATTTGGATTCATCCTTCTTTGAGGTTGTCTGATTGGTCTACTGTTTTCCTCAATATAGATATGATGGATGCAAGTCTTAGGATCAATACCCTTCATGTCAGTATACTCCCATGCAAATGAAGTAGAATGTTTTTGCAAGATTCTGGTTAGTTCTTCTTGTTGTGACTTCTCCAGATGTTTGTTGATATTTAATGTCTTTTCTGGAAAAGGGGTCATATTCTGAAGTTATCTCAAAATTTTCTAATGTGTTCAGAATTTGACTATCCTCACTAATTTCAGAAATGGTAAAGACAGGTTGTATAGTGGTCTCATCATCGACCCATTCATTGTCTCCTATTTCTGTGATTGCTCTTGCTGGAGGATACAAATTGAATTTCTTTGTCGAATTACCATTAGAAATGTACATGTCTCCAGATCTACAACTAATAAAAGCATCAGCTATGGCTAGCCAAGGTCTTCCTAAAATAAGTGGGTGCCCTCCTAGATTACTCTTGGGAGTCAAAATCATAAAATCTACTGGATATTCCCAAGAATATAAGGAGACTGAAATATCTTCTAATACACCATCTGGTTTAATAATTGATCGATCTGCAAGTTGCAATAAAGTAGGTGTAAAAATAAGGTTAGGAAGTTTTAGATGTTCCATAGTCTGTCTACTCATAATGTTGATAGCAGCCCCTAAGTCAATCAATGTGTTTGGAATTTATATCCCATTTATATGTGTCTTGACAATTGGACTTCCTGGATATACATACTTCTGCATGGTAATTTTTCCCATCATGATATCTGCAATTTTTCCTACCAGGTGGATTCTTCTTGTGTCTTTTAGTTTCCTTCCTGGTCTTTTGAAACTCAACTCCTTTATTATTTTTTCTAGAATAGGAATCTCTCGAATGGCTTGTAGCAAGGGAATCTTGATACAAACATTCTTCAATTCATCTAGAAAATCATAGTTAGGCAACAAGATTTGTTTCTCCACCCCCTTGTCAATTTGTAGTCTTTCAGGAAAAGGAGGTGTAGATGAAGATGCAGGTTTCTCAACTATAGGAGTTGTGGGTGTTAACTTTTCTTTTTCTTTTTGAATGCTTGAATTTTGAAGAGATGCTTCCTCAGAACCCTCATTGACTTTAAGAGAGTCCTCCTCAGAGGTATCTTGCTCTTGAATATCTATTGAAGGTTTTTCTAAAACTCTACCAGATCTGAGTTGTACATCATTGAGAGGAACAATCATATAGGTAGGAAATTGTTGTCCTTCTACCATGTAAGTATTCTGAGGATTTTTATTGTTAGGATTTGGCAATGGCTGAGCTGGAAGTTGATTTGTCTTTTGTTGGTATGGGAGCATGAGTTGAGGATTTGAATTTTGTTGAGAAGGTTGTTGTTGTGGAAATGGAAATGAAAGTTGTGGATTTGGGTTTGGAAGTTGTGGAGCTTGTTGATTTTGAAAAGATGGAGGATATTGACAAAATTGAGCAAATCTCCCATAAGGATTTTGCATACCTTGTACCCATAACTGATATGGATTTTGAGGTTGGGGCCAAGGTTGTTGCCAAGGATTCCAATTTGGTGGGGGTTGAAAATTCATAGGGTTGTTAAACCCTTGAGTTTGTTGCCCCTGCCAAGGTCTTCTTGCAACAAAACAAAGAGATTCTACTGAATTTGGATCTTCTTGAAAGACAGCTTTGAGTCCAGGAATTGAAGGACAATCCTTGATCTCATGATTCTCTGAGAAAATTATACATGTTTCTACAACTTTTGCATCCAAGGGACATTCCCTTAAAGCATGTTTCTTCCTACATTTCGGAAAAAAGATGGCTAGAGCATCTGTTTCTATTTTCTGCTTGTTTTTGATTTTAAGGGTGTCTAGTTGTTCACTAAGGCTCCCTAAGATATCAGTTTTGAATTCATCAAGCATGTTACCAATCTCTGCCCTACTTACTGATCCACTTGCAGATTTGTTAGCCCTAATAAGAGAAGGATCCCTAGGCCCTTTTCCTGTTTTAGATTTTCCTATTGAGAGATGGACACATAGTTCTGTTATGTCACGAAGTGGAAGTTGATAAATGTCTCCTTTCCCCATCATGTTTAAAATATCTATCCATTCATCTCTAATGGTTTTTAATATGAGGGCTTTCAAGGTTTCATCATCTAAGTTGCTCATCTTTGCTCTTTTTAAGTTGTATTGAAATCTTTCAAGTAAATCTTCCAAGTTTTCATCTTCTTTTTGCATCATTTTGAATACCTCATCCTTGTGATTGGTGGGCATATAATAGTCCAAGTATCTATCCAAAAATGTTTGTTTCATATCATTCCAAGTCCTAATAGATTGAGTGGCTAATCCCATGAACCATTTCAAAGCAGCTCCCTTCAAAGTTGAAGGAAATAGTTTGAGTTTTTGAGAGTCTTCCATATAGTCATAGGTTCGGCACACGACTTCAAACTCAAACAGAAATGTTTCAGGATCCCCACTTCGCAATCCATAAAAGTTGGGGAGGACAGATGGTGAGATATTTTTCATTGTTGTATGAGTTTCCTCATCAACTATAGGGAATCCAAACAAGTTGTCTCCTTCCCTATTTCTTCCATTATTACCTTCACCATTGTTGTCTCCATTATTTCCTCCTCCTCTACCTCTACCTCTACCTCCAAATCCATCTATTATTTCCTCTTCCATGATAGTTTCTTTAGAGTCCTTAAAGTCCTCTGGTTCTTCTATCAAGAGAGGATGAGAGGGAGTCTCTTCCTTTTCTAAATGAGATTTAGTAGGTGGTATAGGAGAATCCTCTAATTCAGCTGCTCCTTGAATTCCAAAAATCTTAAGGCTAGGGTAGATGGTGGTGATTCTTGTCTATGCCTTGAAGAAGATGGAGTTGTGAAAATCGAACTCTTGGCTTTAGCTATAAACCTTCCCCTAGAATCTCTTGCTCTATGCATGTCATTTTTTTTTATTTTTTTTTTTAAAGTTGGGCTAATAATTCTCTTTCTGATCTTCCAGGTCACACTAGGTGCAAGAAGAGAGCATACTTAAGAAATTACCGAACCAATAACTCTCTTTTTTTGATCCTCCAGATCACACTAGGTGCAAGAGAAGAGCATACTTCAAGAAGTTATCAAGTTTTCCCTTCTTTTATTATTTTGTTTTTTAAGAAATTGGCTACCTAGTTACACTTCCCCAGCAATGGCGCCAAAATGTTTGGTCAATTTAGTGTGTCCTAAATTGCTACATTAATTTATCAATCCGAGATTCGTAAGCTGATGAAGTGTGGCGCACTATATGTGCAAGATAACCTATTTCTTACCTTTTTGTCGTTTTTGGTTTTCTAATATGAGATGGAAATTCTAAAATAAAAACAAGTATGGTTATGATTGTTCAAGGCAATGATATCCTTTATAATGATTTACCAACTTCAAACTTCAAAAGGAATTTAAAACATACAATGACAAAACTTGAAAGGAAATGAAAATGTGCTGCTAGCCTAATAAATCAAACAGTGAACTATTGAGCATGAAAACCAAACTATCCTTGCTGCTGTCTAAACACAAAATAAACTATGCTTAAAGAAATCCAAGAATTGCAACAAAGTAAATCTAAATCAAATTACATCAACTTATATTCTGATCCCTCGCCATTAGTCCACCTATGGCTTTCGGAGGTAACCATAAACAACTTGAGCAACCTGATATCTAGTTTGCAGAAAAAGAAACTAATATCAAACTACACACTCATACTTCAATCCCTCACTATTAGTCCAGCTATGGCTTTCGGAGGTAACTGAAAATGACATGAGCAATTTAATATTTCTAACTTGCAGAAAGTAAACTAATATCAAACTACACACTCATACTTCAATCCCTCACCATTAGTCCAGCTATGGTTTTCGGAGGTAATTGAAAATGACATGAGCAATTTAATATATCTAACTTGCAGAAAGTAAACTAATATCAAACTACACACTCATACTTCAATCCCTCACCATTAGTCCAACTATGGTTTTCGGAGGTAACTGAAAATGACATGAGCAATTTAATATATCTAACTTGCAGAAAGTAAACTAATATCAAACTACACACTCATACTTCAATCCCTCACCATTAGTCCAGCTATGGTTTTCGGAGGTAACTGAAAATGACATGAGAAATTTAATATATCTAAATCTAACTACTAAAGCAAATGTGCAAGACTGAAACAAACAAACAATGCTGGAATTAAACAAAAACTAAGAAAAGTAAATTAGCAGAAGGACAATATTGATTCCATGTCATTAGTCATTATAAAAAGATGTGCAAGTGCCCGGGCTGCCTATTGTAATCTGAAACAAGAACACTGATTAGTTAACCACAACATAAAACATGAAATATTATGGACAGAAGTAAAATGTAAAGCATGAAAGATTATGAACAGAGATGAAGCATAAATACCATGAAATATGCAATGTATAAACACGTGAATGACTTATGGCACAATGAACTTAAAGAAATAAAACAAGAAACTATACAGTAATGCACAAAACCTCAACGTGTGCAGGGGCCCTCTGCACCAGCGTCGGGCAACAGCCTTCAAATACGAATTACGCTTGGAAACAGAGTCTTCTTATATATTAAAATGCAGTCATAACAGAGAAATGATATTACAGCACAGTGGCAACGCAATTACATTACAGAGCTATATGGAGGCTAACTATTATGCGTATGAAAACGCATTATTTATAACAAAGGTGATATAACTAATTCCCTAAAGTTTGTGCTGATAGAGACACATGAACCATCACGTCCAGAGATCCAACATCATGGCCGTGGTGAGGAGTAAATCTATGAAGAGTGGATGTTGGATTCGGCTTATGGAGCCGTGTACAGGTGTTGATGTGTCTCCCGTAAATTAGAAACGGTCATACAAATCTTCACGTGATGAGAAATAGAGTCTTGTCACCGTGGGACTCTACGGTTGACTTCCACTTGGCCACTTTTGACCACAGCCTCCTTAGGTGAATTTGCCCGAGCCAATAGGACACGATCCATGTCCACATCATTTCTGACTTGCCCATGTGGCTCGAATTGCCTGAAGACACCTGCAATATAGACTTTCACAAAATGGTTGCGGAAAGTTGCAGCAGCTGCGGAAAGTGGCAAAATTCCGCAGCTAAATGAGCAGAAATCTAAATCAAACAGCAGACACAAATTATAGTTAAAAACCATTTTAGATGCTCTTTTACAATTAATATGCAATGATATTGACAACTTAGAAGGTTCGGGTGAATGAAAAAGGTCTATAAAGGTGTATAGGAAAGATGCATATTTGAGACTCAACACTTTTCCTCTATAAAAAGAAGATATCTCTCTTTGCATAAACTAGCTGAACTTGGAGAATTGATACTATAGTTGAATACATGAACATAGAATATTGAAGAGTTGCATTGTGAAAGAGATAGAACAAGGAGGAACTTCGTTGAGAGAGCTTAAGTCCATGCCCTAATCCTGTCTGAATCCCTTGACGAGTATCTGAGACGCGCTTCGGCTGAACCCCGCTAGAGGAGACTGCGATGTCAAAGTGTTGGTTGTACCTCTTCCTTCTATCAATATATACATGACTAGCATTTGGGTTCCCATTTTGTGTTATGTTGTTTGATTTGATGCAAAATTATTAGCCCTCTTTGACCGATTAGTGATTACGAATGAAACTATTATGTTGTATGCTGCTCTTGTTTACTGTGTTATGTGCAGGCATCCAAGCATGACTGCAGATGGATTGTGACTTGCCAAGGTAGGAGCGAGAGGTCACCACTTTTACAACCGCAACAACAGCATTGGATTCCAGGTAGGTCAATCTACCATGTCCTCTTTCATTCTGTAGTTAGGAACCTACATTCTAGCATGTCTCTTTGTTTCTAGACCCACCCTAGGGCTAGTGGGATCATCTCTGTCCGCAGAGAGGATTTACCTGCTTAACAACCATAGACCATACTCTGATGTGCCCCTTAGGTATCTCAAGACATGCTTCCCCGCCTTCCAAAAGAGCTTGGTAGGCTTAACCATAGCTTGACTCAGCTGGTTAACTGCGTAGAAAATGTCTGGTATGATGTTTACTAGATACATAAGTGAACCAACTAGATGCCTGTAGACAGTAGCACCCACTACCTCTCTAGAAGTAGCATCCTCTTTCCTCCAATTTCTTGGAAGAGGAGTATCCATGGGTTTGCAGCTTTCCATGTGAAACTTACCCAGTATCTCCTTTGCATACTTGCCTTGACACACAAAAAGTTCACCATCACGCTGCCATATTTCCAATCCAAGTAAATAATGAAGGAGGCCCATGTCCTTCATTTCGAACTACCTTGCAAGATCCTCCTTGCATGAGTTTATCAGTTGCTCATCACCAGTCAAAATTAGATCATCAACATAAATAAAAATAATCAATAGCTAACCCTCAACCATAATCTGGTACAGGTTTGCATATACTTCACTTTTGGTAAAGCCCAGTCCGGTGAAATAGCTATCTATCCAAGTGTACGAAGCATGGGGTGCTTAATCCAGCCCATACGAAGCTCTTTTGAGTCGGCACACATGCAACTCCCTGTTGAAGATCTCGAAACCTTCAGGCCGCTCTATGTACATCTCTTCCTCAATGATCCCATTGAGAAACACAATTTTCACATCCATCTGATGAATGTGCCAGCCCATCTACACTAAGAGAACAAGGATGGAGCTATGGAAGAGTACCTTGCAACAAGTGAAAAAGTCTCATCATAATCTATCCCCTCAATTTGTGAGAATCCTCGGGCCACAAATCTAGCCTTATATTTTTCCACACTCCCATCAGCAGCTTGCTTTACCTTGTAGATCCATCTCGATCCAACCATTGATTTGTCGACCGGTCTTGGGACAATCTCCCATCCATTGTTCTTGACAATGGAGTCATACTCCACCATTGCATCAACCCAAGTTGGTTGCTTCACTTCTTCCTGAAAGGAAGATGGTTCAGTCACAATACATTTTCTCATAAGAGCTATGTATCCAATAAATCAATCAGGATACTGTCTCTATTTGTGCTGTGAAGTAGGGGCTCCTACATTCTCCGAAGCATCAAGTCTCAATCTATCAGCTTCCATGGTACGCATTCTGCCATTTCTTATGGATGGCTCTGCATGAGTGTTTTCCTCCACTCCAAGATCATTCGCATGTGGCTTATCCACATCTTGAGGCTCATCCTTGGAAACCAACATTTCCTCCTCTGCATGCAATTCCAGCTCCTTCTCAAGGGATAATCGCATGGCTTTCTCCT
Source organism: Pinus albicaulis (assembly GCA_034641835.2). NCBI lineage: Eukaryota > Viridiplantae > Streptophyta > Pinopsida > Pinales > Pinaceae > Pinus > Pinus albicaulis. The sequence goes on along the minus strand of JAXQQM020067275.1, from coordinate 121,482 downwards.
CATCAAATTTTATATCTCGTTACACAACAGTAATTCTAATGTTTGGAAAATACACTCTATAATTATGGGGTGTTTTAGTGTACCCCACAAAAATCCCAATCTCAGTTGTTGGTTCCAGCTTCTTCCTGGTGTCTTTGGTCACATGCACATAAACAGATGAGCCAAAAATATTAAAGTGTGAAACATCAGTTTTCTTACCAGTGAAAACATCTTCAAGTGTACTCATGCCAAGTATCCTATGAGGACAGTTGCTACACAACATTTTGTCATTGTCCCTGCAATCCCCAACTCACACATTGGAGGGTCATTTCTGTGACTAATAAGGAGTGTCATGCCTTGCAAATACCATCATTGCATCCCTTTACATGAGAGCAATATTCCTCTTGTTGACAATTCCCTGAGCAGAGATATAAAAACCCTTGTTTTTGCCTTGGCGCGAGTAGCCAATTACACCCCCGCGCCGAGTGGGAAAATTAACACTGGGCCCGCACTAGTTGGCACGCTGTCCCAGTTAAACACCTGCACCAAGCTATTTATGGAATTTTTTTAAAAATAGAGGCGAATATTCCACTTCAACAACTTCGAGGATGAGTCATTGGGAGTGGTTGGATTGAATAACCACGGACTCCCTCCTTTATTTTATGGTTTTCCACCTCCCATGAGAACCTCATAAAGGATAAGCCTCCCTCCCACCTTTGTAGGGATACCAACCTCCTCCTTTTCCTCTATAAAAAGAAGCTATCTCTCTTTGCATAAACTAGCTAAGATTGGAGAATTGATACTATAGCTGAATAGATGAGCATAAAAGATTGAAGTGTTGCATTGTGAAAGAGATAGAATAAGGAGGAACTTCATTGAGAGAGCTTAAGTCCATGCCCTCATCCCCTCCGAATCCCTTGATGAGTATCTGAGACACGCTTCGGTTGAACCCTGCTGGAGGAGACTGTGACGTCAAAGCGTTGGTTGTACCTCTTCCTTCTATCAATATATACATGACTAGAATTTGGGTTCCCATTTTGTGTTATGTTGTTTGATTTGACGCAACGTGCTTAGCCCTCTTTGACTGGTTAGTGATTACGAATGAAATTATTATGTTTTATGCTACTCTTTTTTACTATTTTATATGTAGGTATCCGAGCATGACTGCAAATGGATTGTGACTTGCCAAGGCAGGAGCGAGAGGTCACCACTACTACAATTGCAACAACAACATTGGATTCCAGGTAGGTCGATCTACCATGTCCTCTTTCATTTTGTAGTTAGGAACCTACATTATAGCATGTCTCTTTGTTTCTAGACCCACCTTAGGGCTACAGGGATCGTCTATGTCTGCAAAGAGGATTTACCTGCTTAACAAATTGGTGACTCCACTGGGGATCCGAAGTGAGTTTTTCGTTTTAGCTTGTTGGGCCGTTTTCGATCATTAGCTTGCTTGTTTGTATTTTTTTGGTTTTCCAACTTGCTTTCCATCCTCTGTTCAGCTCTAGAGTGTCAAGATTGACCTCTACTCTTTGGATTTTCATTTTTCTATAGTTATCTGGCTTGGCACATTTTTTGTTGAACAGTCGCACCAATTGGCGCAGGTTTCTTTTGGTGTAGTTGCGCCAACCCATGTTTGGCACTGAATACAACCTCACAGTCGTGCCAAATTCTGTAGAATTAGGTTTACCCTACTTGATGAGTTTTTAGTCAATTATGCTTGCCTCTGGGTTATTTATTGTGTGTAATTAAGCCTTTGAGACTATTTTTACTACTGTAGACATGGTTTTTCTCAGTTGTTTGTCCATCTTCCTGTCAATGTGGTTTAAGGCCGTAGGGTTTCTAAGTGTATTTGTGCACTGAGCCTTCTACTTGGAAATCAAGTCTCTTCGATTGTTGTCAATCTCGTTCTTGGGTCAATTGTGCTGAGTTTTCTTGATCCTTTTGAGTATTTGTTTTGGTCGAATGATATTTTCGTTTTTTCGATTGATCCTTCCCCTTATTGCTCCAAGCATCGATTACATTGCTTGTTTTGGGTCATTCTGGAAAACTCTCTTTTTTGGTTGAAAGATTGCAGCATTAGTTTGAGTGCTCTCTTGTGTTTGTTTTGAATTTGATTGAGCCATTCAATTCCAATTCCTACATTCGCATATTCAAGCTCGTGTTTATTTTGTTTTTCATTGAATTAGTGCATTGTGTGCTTCGTTTCATTTGAAAAATTAAAAAAAAATATTTTGCATTCTTTCTTTGCATCGAAATTGAAACGTTATTTTGCATAACTATTATTTGTTAATCTAGGAAAGAGTTTCATTTTTTATTGATTTCATTAGAGGCATTAGAGGTTTTCTTCACATACTTTCCTTGTTTGTTATTGTTTGAAATATTTCTACCTTCTCATAACTAGCATTTATCGAATTGAAAGTGATGTGCATTTGCATATAGTTTGCATTTAGGAAGTTGAGCTCCAAATTCGATAAGGCCTTGAAATTGAAACATAATCCAAGATCAACTTTAAAATTCACTCAATGAACGTAAGGCAACATTGAAACCTAACGCAACATTTCTAGTGGTTTAGGCTAGAGACGTGTTCTAGCCTCTTAAAACCTAGTAGCTGTCGTTCACCTTTTGGCTTTAGACAATGCTAGTACAGACTTGTGCTCCCCATACCGTCAAGTATATAAAGGGAGACCCATCTAGGTTGAAATCCTTTTATCCATAGGAAGCCGAGTCTGCTGCCTTGTAACTGTGATACACCAAACATAGCATTCGGGGAGACTACCTGCACATACGTTAAGTCCTTGGTCATTTCTCTTTCATTTGATCACCAAGGTGTATATGGTAGTTCACAGAAACCTAGTATACCCTCTTGCTTAGAGTACCTAAGTAGTAATTTTGATCTTTTCATGACACTTTAAACAAGAGAAGAGATCATCAAGCACTTGTCCTTTCACGCTCGTTTCAAATTTAAAGTGACTAGAGTCATCTTTTTCCTGTTTCTCGACTCTTAAAACATGAAACAGTGAAATTTGGTTTCAGTGTCATAAAAATTAATCACCTATGATCACAGACCATTAAAATTTTTGTTACTTGGCCTGTTTTGGTTTTCCTTAGTCTTTGATCTTGGAGCCTTCGATTGGTTATCTCTTTTCCTTCCTGTTCTGATATACAATCAAAGTGGCAGAACCTTCAGTTTCGTTGTCCTCGCTATCTCCTAGTGGTGGTCCTTTTCCGGACATTTCTTTTGAAACCCCTCAATCCACTAGGTCTGTTGAGTTTTCGTAGCTTATTCGCTCGTCTGTCTAGCCTCTTGCTACTTGATCTCCACCCGACGAGCCAGTTGAGTTCAATTGGCCTCCTTAAAGTGCTTGGTCTGGTTTTGGGGAAGAAGGAGTATTTCCTCCTCTTACATCAGGATCGCCATTTATTGCTGCTGCGATACCTCCTAGTCCCCATAGTCTTTTCGAAGATCTTACAGCAGAATCATATATGGATTCCTCTAGTCCTGTTGGCAGTGAAGAAATGCCTGTTTCCATAGGAGAATATCACCTCTTTATTGAAGATATCCCTCGTGTCTCTATCCAATATTCTCCACCATCAGTGTCACTTTCGCCCAGATATAGGTTGTTGAGTCATATTAGGTTTGGTGTTGCATCCATAGCAAAATCTAACACGGTAACTTCTCCTCAGAGTTCGGTCCTCCCTTTGCTAGAACTATCACCTTCGGCATCAGATTCGTCAGTTACTGTTACATCTATCCCGATTCAACCTACTGTCTGTGTGGCTTCGTCAACACCGGTTGTTACATCTCAGTTATCTGGATCTTTTCACACTCACAGGTCCATTTTTCTCAATCCCACATGGCCTGTCAATCTTGGCTCGGGCAGATCACAACCTCGCACCGTAGAAACCCCGCTTGCCTCTACCATGCCTATGGTTTCTACCTATGTGCTTGACAAGAATATGTTGGATATTCACCAATGTTATGCTCCCTCCATGGAGGCCACGTCTGCTTCTAGTGTTGTTTCCACTACCCCCGTGATTCCTAGCAGTTTTATTTTTGAAGATTATCTATTGGTTGTTCAGCAGCAGAGCTCTCAGGGTTCCCAGTAGCCCTAGGCTCCTGAAAATCCTCTTTTTAATCACTATGATGTTGTCGGTATCCCTGTTTATTCCTTTCATATTCATTATGATGAGCATGGTAATCCTATCTATTTTCCTCCTATTGATCCTTATCAGGCCATTACTCATCAAGGACCTTCGTTATAGGGACATACCTCAAGCTTACAAGGACAACCCTTATAGGGACAACCTTCGCCCCAGTAGGGACAACCCTTTGGTCCTCAAGGACAACCTTCCAGTCCACAAGGTCAGCCTCTATAAGGCCAACCTTTGGTTCAATAAGGAAAACCTTCTGGTCTGTTTGGTCAACCTATGAATCAACCAGGGCCATCTTCTAGTCCTGGGGGGAAAATCTATCCACCATAGGGACAACCTATTGCACCTCAATCACAGCGGCACGTTTAGTATGGCCCAAACTTTGTGCAATCGGGACAACCCTGTGCCCCTGCTCCGGGTCAACCTGGTTATCAGGGACAACCTGGTCCATCGCAACCATCAGGACAACCTTTCCCACAGGGGCAACTTGGTGGTCCTCAATATCCAATTCAACATCCGGTTCAACCAGCTCAGCATCCGGTTCAACCTACCCACCAGTAGATTCTTTCGGTTCCACAGCTGGTTCTACTTGTTTCCCTAACATGGCTAGGTCCACATGCTCAGTAGCTTGCTCAACCTGCTCTGCAAGGCACTTATTACCCTCAAATTCAATATCAAACGGTATATAATGTGCCCCAAGGTTTTTACCCTCCGAATCAACCTCAAATCCATGCTTACATTCTGCACCCAAATCCTTAAATTGCTTAGCAAGGGCCTAAATAGTCTCCTTAGACTCAATATCTTGGTCCTCAACCCCAGTATCAACAGAATTATCCTTCTTCCAACCCTTATGGTCAGAATCCTTCGGGGTAGAATATCTGGGGGAATAATTTCTCTTGAACTAGGTGGAATGTGAACACGGGTCCTTATAAGACAACCCCCATGAATTTCAATCCTCAATTACCTTGTATTTCCACATTGGAGTTACTGGATGTGTCAAAGTTAACGAATGATCCTATTCTCCATAACCTGTATTGGCTTCCAGTTCCAGCCAATATTCCTGGTGATTGTCCTAAATTTGAAGGTAAAAGTGGCGAAGACCCCCAAGCATATGTTATGACTTACCACTTGTGGTGTTCTTCTAACTCTTGGGTTGACAATTCTATTCGGCTCTGTCTTTTCCAGCAAACTCTTACTCGTGCCACTGCAAAGTGGTACATTAAGTTGTCTCATGGAGTCTTCCAAGATTTCAATTCCTTAGCCATGACATTCCTTACACATTTTCAGTTACCGATCCACTATGAGACCGAGACGCATCTCCTCACTTCATTGAAACAGGACCGATCTACTCATATCTCGGATCATATTCATGAGTGGCGGCGTCATCGTCGCATGATAAAATTTGAAATTCCTGATCAACTTCTGACTCATTGGTTCACTACCTCCTTTGTCAATCAGATTGCAAAAGACATGGCTATGGGGGCTTGTGTAACCGAGGAACAATCCATTGCTTACGCCCAGTACCTTGATCTTGTGTACTCTCATTCTGGTGCATTATATGATATCTTGCCTGATGCTCCTTGACCTGGAGCTTCTAAACCACCACCGCTTCCATCCGTCGATGGTATTATTGGTTCCGTATCTCAGACTTCTCAGAAGTCTTCTTCATCCAACTCTGGGAAGCAGAAGTCTACTTCTTCCAATAATGTTTCTTCTCAGCCAACCTCGAATTTTGGTAAACCCACAGAAGTGAATTTTGTTCAGGCCAATCCTACGGATAACGCTTCTAAAGGTAATAAGAAGGGTAGAGGTAAGGCCAAAGCCGATACCCCGAAACAGGATTCTTCGAAACCTCATACTGCTGATAGTTCTCAACGTAAGCCGAAGTATCCTTGTTTGATTTGTGATGAAGAGCACTTCACCAAGGACTGTCCTCGACATTCCGAAGTGAGTTGATTGCTCCAAGGCACCCAAGGAGCTTCGACTGTTCTTAAAGAAAATTTCCCATCTCAGAAAACCCAGATAGTAGAGAAACCTTAGTCCTCTACCCCATTTGGCTCTCAGGTATTCATGATGAACAGTTCTGCACCCATTTCTATTGCTACTCGATCAAAATATTATTCTGGCTCATGTCAGGTAGTAGGGAAGGAGATCGTTGATGGTCCTCCTCTTCCACCTGCTTCTGGCCCTCTTGAAATTGAAAGGCCTAGCGTCGAATCTGTTGTACGACCACCCTCTAATGGTGTACTCCGCAAGTCTTCATACAATCCTAACGCCCGTGCCGCTTAGCATTACAGTATTGTTGAGTATTTGACTCAGGCACCATCTGTAATGTCTACTCTAGAAGTACTTTAGAGTTGTCCATCTCAACGGAAGGATTTTTTATCTGCAATAGGTGGGGTTGATCCTACCAATACTAGCCTTCTTGCTTTCGATTTAGAGAATTTCGTCCCGCAACTTCCGCACCAAATTGCGGTCATTATCCAAGTTGGTATTAATGGTTTGAATATACACTGTGAAGTTGTGGACGAGAGTGCATCTACCTGTGTCATGTCATCTTCTTGTTGGAAATCCATTGGTTCTCCAGCTCTCACTTCTTCACCCAATGCCCTTGAAGCATTTGATGGAAGGGAATCTAAACCTCTTGGTGTTCTAGCTAGTTTACCGATTACATTGGAAGGGAAGACAGTCAATGTCAAGGTTGAAGTCGTATATGCTAAGCTCAATTACAATCTTCTCCTTGGCTGTAGTTGGACTCATGCCATGCTGTTTATTTCGTCCACTCTATTTGGTGTTTTGAAATTTCCGCATGAAGGAAAGATCGTTACTGTTGATCAATTGTATTTTTTCACTTCTTCTTCTGAGAACAACATTCCGTACATGGATAAGATTTCGACCCCCTATGAGAGCGTTGGGCCAGGCCTTTTTAAGGACCCTGCCCTCATGGGTATTTTTTCCCTTCCACCACCAAATACTATTCAGGTCAACATGATTTCTCGAACTGATGACCCATGGATTATCCCTTCACCTGAACAGATCAATTCCTTCGGAGATTTGATGCCGTTGAGTCTGATTGAAATTGATTATTGTGAACTCATAGCAACTTTGGATACTTCGTCCTCTAATTATGCTCCTTCGAGCATGTCTCTTGACATTTATTCTCAATCCCCTTGGCTTACTGATTCTGATTCAACTGATCCTTTGAAAGAAGTGTTTCCCTCCAATGAGACCATCGTGGAAACCATGTCTCTCGAAGATCTACCGTGGGACGATGGTCATCATCGTTCCTCATTTATGCCAAGTCTCGAGGGCATGTATACCTGTCTTGAGCATTTTTCTTCTTAGGTTCCTTCTCCTTCGCTTCAAACGCCTATTCAGATACATGAAGTTTTTTCTGAAGGAAACCTGAGTAACATTACACAGACGATGCCTATTGAAATTTCCGTTAATCTGGGAATTGTTGAGAACATCCATATAGGGGTCACTTGTTCTTCAGATGAAGTACAATTTTATACTAGCCTTTTCACGAATTCCGTGATGTCTTTGCATGGTCCTATGAAGAAATTCCTAGCACTGATCCTAGCATAGTGGTGCATGAGATTCCTACCTATCCTAGTTCGAAACCTGTTCACCAGCGCCTTCGTCTGGTGCACCCTAGGAAAGTTGCTGCCATTAAGGCTGGAGTGGAAAAGCTTCTTAAAGCTAGTTTCATTTATCCAATTCCATTGACAGAATGGGTTTCTAATATTGTTCTTGTAGATAAGAAACAGGGTACTATTCGTGTCTGTGTTGACTATCGTGATATCAATCGTGCTTGTCCGAAGGATAATTATCCTACTCCCTTCATCGATAAAATCATTGACGACTGTGCCGGGAGCGATATTTTTTCCCTCATGGATGATGTTTCTGGTTATAATCAGATTAACATTCTCCCGACTGATCAACATAAGACTGCCTTCATCTATCCTTGGGGTACCCTTCACATATAATAAGCTTCCTTTTGGCTTAAAGAATGCTAGGGCCACATTTCAACACACGATGTCCTATGCCTTTCATGATATTCGTCACATCATGCAGACTTATCTGGATGACCTTCCAGCTCATTCAGCTAAGAGTAGGGATCATCTTGACCATCTTCATCAGATTTTTCTTTGTTGTAGACGCTACAACATTCGGCTTAATCCACACAAGTGCATCTTCTGCATTGATTCTAGTAGACTCTTAGGATTTATCGTGTGCAAAGACGAAATTAGCCTCGATCCACTCAAGGTTGAGGCTATTGTCAATTGCCCCTCTCCCTCCTCATTGCATCAGTTGTAGAGTCTACAAGGGAAGGTTAATTTTCTACACCGTTTTATACCTAACTATGCTGAAGTGGCTAAAGGATTCACACGATTTTTGAACCAGGGCGTCCCTTTCTGTTGGGATGAATCGCTCAGAAATATTTTGATGCATTAAAGGCATTGCTTGTCAATGCTCCTCTACTCCGCCCTCCAAATTATCATCATGATTTTTCCCTCTATTTAGCTCACTTTCAACACGATTGCCATGGTTTTGGTACAATACAATGATGACGGTCACGAGCATGTTATCTATTACTTGTCTCGTAACCTTCTCGACCTAGAAACGCGTTATGCTCATGTCGAGAAGTTAGCATTAGCTGCGGTTCAGGCAGTCCAGCGTTTTTGTTATTATATTCTTTTGCGTACTGTGACTGTGATTTCTGATTGCAACCCTATGACCTACATATTGTCTCGACAATTTCTGGGTGGAAAATACTTGAAGTGGATTGTCATCCTCCAAGAGTTTGATTTGGAATTTACTGCTGCCAAGTCTAAGAAATCATTGGTCTTTGCTGATTTACTCCGTTCTCTCCCTTCTTACTCCGCTCCTTCTCGTTCTGAGGAGCACATTCTAGACAATTCAATTTTCTTGATTAGCACCCTCGATCCTTGGTACGATGATATCATTGTCTATCTCCAGACTTCGTCTTTTCGATCTGAGTTGACGAAGGATGCCCGTCGACGCATCTGACATCAGTCACAACCTTATCGTATAGTTGGAGATACACTCTATCATATCGGAGTCGATTCCATACTCCGTCGATGTTTGACCCTCGAGGAGGCTGAGAAAGCCCTGAATGATTATCACAGTGGTGCCTGTGGCAGTCACATGTCTGGCTATGCTACTGCATAAAAAATTCTTTGTGCTGGTTATTTTTGGCCTTCTATCTTCAAAGGCTTCATTGTCATTGTTCATAAATGCCATGATTTCGTATTTACTAACTCAAGATGCACCACCCGTTCTTTCATGGACACCTAATCCTATGGATGGGTGTGCATATGTATTTTTGTATATTATTTATTATTAGGAAATAAGGAAGGCCAAGAGTCATTGGGAGCTGAATCCCAATAGCCTCACCTCCCATCTATATAAGCATGTACATTCTTCAGCTAATACAATATTCTAGTTTTGAGGAGTTACCTCCTGGTTTGACATGGTATCAGAGCCAGCCCCACATTTGGCATTTCTGCCCTGTGGTGTAACTCCCTATCCTTTGCTCAGTCATATTTTTTAATGTTTTTGCTGCTCATTAACTGCTAGACTGTTATTCTGCATTTTTTTTCCTAATATCTCGATATTTATAGCCCAGCCTTAGCCTCGAAGACCGCAGTTTCGTCAATTCGTAAATTGTGCTCTGCCATTCTGCAATTCCAGCAGTCCTGCAACTCTGTCATTCTGCAAGATTCCATTTCAAAATTATTTTTTATAACGGCCTTTTGGCCTCCTCTCCATCCCTCACCTACCCAGCCCCCTACGCCCTCCCCCTCGACTCCCTATTCACACAACGCATCGCTCATACAACGCTGCACAATCATCCAATACAGCGCTCCACAACTCCCTCATTCCACATTCATCTCATCCCTCACCCCTCAACATCCCTGCGCCCTACTCTACATCAATCCCACCAGCTCTTATCAATCGACCCCTCACCTGGCCGCTTCAACCTACAGCTACACACCCTCATTACATGTATTATCGCCCTCATTTCATATTCGCTTCCCATTATGATAATACGCTGTCTGATCTAATGGTTTAACATGTATGCATTATGATAATACACTGTCTCTCTATAATATCACTCAGCCCTTCATGTCTGCATTATGATACAGTCGACTCCACTTTGTAATACGTTTTATCAAAGCAGTAATACATTCCAGCGTTTTTATCACAATAACCGCCTGCATATTTTAACACGCTCTCCACGTTGCTATACCACTGTATTTTATATTCGTTTTAACGCGCTGAATATTACAACGCTGGTCATTGTGCCTTTCGGCCCTTTCCTTACAGCGCTGTCTGTCAGTGCAATTTGAAATACATCATTTCCCTCCGCTGGTTTAACACAACTCAGCTCCGCTGTATACCACTCCGCTCTCACTGTGTTTACTCCCATGGTCTGTCAACTATAACTATCCACGCTGCATACGCTGCCCATATGATACAGCTTTGTCCATGTGCTATCATATTTACAATATCGATTGTCCAAAGTTGACTGTTCAAAGCTCTCTCCCCTCACCGCGCTATCATATACCGCCCCTCCCCTTTCATATTCCACGCTCCTTTCAAATCATACTCCACGCTGTTTGCATACAGTCCGCTCCATTTACAATACATTGCCCATTTTTTAATACCGCTTCCACACGTTATACAACGCTTTGTCTTATATTTGCGCCCCCCAAACCATTTCTAATACCACATCATTATTTCAACGCTATTCCATACAACGTTGCCTCCCCATTCATACCATTCCGCCCCTCCCATTCATATCATTTCGCCCATTTTTAATAACACCCCTTACATCTTTTTATATACATTTATTCCCCAAACAAAAAAAAAATATACATTTTTTTGTAAGTGTAATTCGTGATTTTTAGCAAAGAGCTTGAGCTTTTTTGAATCCGGTTGTTTTCTACAAAGTGTTTCCTCGTCCTTTTAAAATTCAAAGATATTTGCAGCAAAGAGTTTTTCAGACATTTTCCAATAAGACTATTTGTTTTCTCTCCTTCAAGAGATATTTTCCAGCAGAGTTTTTTTTCTCTCCTCCTTCAAAAGAAGATGACAGTCCCTTCATCTTCTAAAGAGGCTGCCTACTTGGCACAGAGAGAAAAGAGACACACTTCAGGTCCATACAGAGGAAGAGAAGGCAGAAGACGAAGAAGAAAACTCAGAGAAAGGCAAGTATAATCTAAAGTCAGCAGCAAAACAAATCGACAGAGGTAACCGATTATAAAGACAAGAAACTGGCTGAAATCACTCTATTCTCGTTTTAGCACATTAGTAACAAATGGGAGTAATCAAAACCTATTTGATGTTTCATTTACTTCATGGAGAGATGATTGGTTGCTAGATTCGTGGAGCAACATGTTATATGACATTTAGAAAATATTTTTGAAGAATTCACTGACAAAGTTGATGGAGCAGTATATTTCGCAGATAATTCCAAACTCAAGCCATCAGGGCTTGGCACAGTCAGGCTTAAACTGCCTGGTCTTCCTGATCATATCCTACATGAGGTTCTATACCTTCCTGAGTTGAAGAGAAACTTGATGTCCCTGGTCGAAATCCGGCAGTAAGGACACTCAATTCACTTGTTTGATGGCAAGGCAGAGGTCATAAAAGCATCAGATCACTCACTTGTCATGGAGGGAATAGAAGAAGGGAGACTCTTGAAGCTGAAAGGTTCATCTGCTCATGCTCAAAACTTTGCATTCAGTTCACATCATGATGAAGGTACATTCCCATCAAGTCTTTTATGGTATGCTAGATTTGGACACTTAAACTATGAAAGCCTTCGTTTGTTGAAGAAAAATGGTGTTAATGGACTGCCTACAATTCCTAGAAAACCTAAGGAATGTGATGCTTGTATTCTAGGAAAGCATAGCAAACATCCATTTCATGATTCACACTCCAGAGCACATAGAAAACTTGAGCTTGTTCATTCAAATTTATGTGGCCCTATGCCTATTGCTTCTGCAAATGGAAACAAATACATGATGACATTTATTGATGACTACACCAGAATGTGTTGGATTTACTTACTGAAGAATAAGTCTGATGTTTTTCAAACTTTCAAGAATTTTCATGCATGGATTGAAAATGATGCACAAACACAAGAGAAATTTTCCAGCAGAGTTTTTTTCTCTCCTCCTTCAAAAGAAGATGACAGTCCCTTCATCTTCTAAAGAAATTTTACTTACTACTTGGCACGAGAGAAAGACACGCCGAGTCCATCGAGGAGGAAGAGAAGAGCGGAAAACGAAGAAGAAACTTGAAGAAAAGGAGCGGACAATCTAAAGCTCGGCGGCAAACAAATCGACGAGAGGTAAAGCGATGACAAAGACAAAGGTAAACCAGCTGAATCAGCTCATTCTGTTCTAGCACATTGTAACAATGGAGTAACTGAAAACCTATTTGATGTTTCATTTACTTCATGGAGAGATGATTGGTTGCTAGATTGAGGAGCAACATGTCACATGACATTTAGAAAAGATTTTTTTGAAGAATTCACTGACAAAGTTGATGGAGTAGTATATTTCGCAGATAAATCCAAACTCAAGCCATCAGGGCTTGGCACAGTCAGGCTTAAACTGCCTGGTCTTCCTGATCATATCCTACATGAGGTTCTATACCTCTCGGAGTTGAAGAGAAACTTGCTGTCCCTGATCGAAATCCGGCAGCAAGGACACTCGGTTCACTTGTTTGATGGCAAGGCAGAGGTCAGATCAGCATCAGATCACTCACTTGTCATGGAGGGAATAGAAGAAGGGAGACTCTTGAAGCTGAAAGGTTCATCTGCCCATGCTCAAAACTTTGCATTCAGTTCACATCATGATGAAAGTACATTTCCATCAAGTCTTTTATGGCATGCTAGATTTGGACACTTAAACTATGACAGCCTTCGTTTGTTGAAGAAAAATGGTGTTGATGGACTGCCTACAATTCCTAGAAAACCTAAGGAATGTGATGCTTGTATTCTAGGGAAGCATAGCAAACAGCCATTTCATGATTCACACTCAAGAGCACATAGGAAACTTGAACTTGTTCATTCAGATTTATGTGGCCCTATGCCTATTACTTCTGCAAATGGAAACAAATACATGATGACATTTATTGATGACTACACCAGAATGTGTTGGATTTACTTACTGAAGAATAAGTCTGATGCTTTTCAAACTTTCAAGAATTTTCATGCATGGATTGAAAATGATGCACAAACACATATTGGCTCTCTACGTATTGATAATGGAAAAGAATACACTTCAAACAAATTTGAAAATTATCTTCGTCAACATGGAATCAAACATCAAACAACTGTGCCATATAATCCCCAAAAGAACGGTGTAGCTGAAAGAATGAACAGAACTATCTTAAATATGGTTCGCTCCATGTTATTTTCAAGAATGTGAAATTGATGTTTTGGGCTGATGCAGTTCTATGTGCTGTTTACATAAAGAATAGGTGTCCTTCAAGTTCAATTAGAAACAAAACTCCTTTTGAAATGTGGCATGGCCACATTCCTTCGGTAAAGCATTTCAGGGTCTTTGGGTCCACCTGTTATGCCTTGATACCCAAGGGACAAAGGAACAAACTTGGTGCTAGAATCAGAAAATGTATCTTCTTGGGGTACTCCAATACCTCCAAAGGATATCGTCTCTATGATGAAGCAAATAAGAATTTTGTGATAGCAAGAGATGTCATATTTCTTGAATCATCCAAGAGTGACAAGGTTGTTGAGCGGCAACTTGATCGCCTGGATAGATTCACACATGCAAAGTCTTTCAAAGAGTTTGATAATGTGATTCCACACCTTGAAGGGGGGATTCCGATATTGAATCAAACTGTGGAATCATTTCCTGAACCACACTCTCCCCCACATGAAGAAACCACCACGGATGACACATTGGATGATGTGATTGACAGAATTGGGAGATTGAATCTTGAATCAATCCCAACTCAGTCAAGTGACCAGCCAGGGCCATCTCATAAAGGTCCCCCCAAATGGCTGACAAAGACACTGGAGGATGTTCATCCTGATGAGGTTGGAAAAACAGGAACAAGAAGTTCCACTCAAGAAATCGAAGGTGATGTAGATAATTCTGATTCCCCTTTTGATATGGATATTGCTTATAACTGTGAATTGAGTTTGTCTACAGATCATGAACCAACTTCCTTCAAAGAAGCCGCTTCTCATGATGAATGGAAAGAAGCGATGCAGAAGGAGTATGATGCCTTGATAAAGAATGGCACTTGGAAGCTGGTTGATCCGCCTTTGGGAACGAAACCAATTGGCTGTAAGTGGGTCTACAAGAACAAGTACAAAGTAGACGGCTCACTTGACAAGCACAAGGCCAGGCTTGTGGCAAAAGGATTTTCACAGAAAGAAGGAGTCGATTATGAAGAAACTTTTGCTCCCACAGCAAAATGGACCACCATCCGGACTCTCTTTGCCTTAGCGGCTCAGAATGGATGGAAAGTCCATCAGATGGATGTAAAAACAACCTTCTTGAATGGAGATCTAAAGGAGAAAGTTTATATGTCCCAGCCAGAAGGATTTGTGATAAAGGGTCAAAAACACAAAGTTTGCAAACTTGTAAAATCCTTGTATGGCCTCAAGCAAGCACCACGAGCCTGGTATGAGAAATTGACCGAGCATCTTCTGAAACTTGACTTCAAACATTTTGATCTTGATGATGCAACTTTGTTTGTTAAGAAAGTTGGAAAAGCAGTTGTATATCTTGTGGTATATGTAGATGATCTTTTGATAACAGGAAACAATGAGAGCTATATTGCATCCATGAAGAAAGAGTTGAAGAAAGGTTTTGAAATGACTGATTTGGGTCATGTTCATTACTATTTAGGTATTGAAGTAATTCAACATCCTAAATTCATATTTCTTTCTCAGAAGAAGTACATTGGAGATCTCTTGAACAAGTTTGGCATGGATGACTGTAAACCCTTAAGCACTCCAATGGAACAAAACTTGAAGCTCACATCTATTGAAGGGAAGGAATTTGAGGATGCAACTAAGTATAGACGGCTTGTAGGAAGTCTTATCTATCTGACCACCACCAGACCTGACATTTCATTTGCTGTTGGAATCCTCTCAAGGTTCATGCAAAAACCTTGTGAAGGACATTGGTCTGCTGCAAAAAGAGTGTTAAGGTACTTGAAGGGGACTCAAAACTTTGGACTCAAATATACACAGGTAGGCGACTTCAGCTTGATCGGATACTCTGATTCAGACTTTGATGGCGACAAAGAAACAGGGGTGTCTACTACAGGTTACACCATGAGTCTTGGATCAGGAGCTATCTCATGGAGATCACGCAAACAGTCAGTTCCAGCAGATTCCACGACCGAGGCAGAATATGTGGCAGCAGCTGAAGCAACAAAGGAAATTGTGTGGCTCCGGAAAATCCTGGAAGATTTGCAGATGAAACAAATGTACTCCACACCACTCATGATCGACAACACTTCTGCAATAAAGTTGGGCCAAGAACCCAAAGTTCCATGATCGAACAAAGCACATCAATACAAAGTACCATCTCATTCGACATCATGTTCGGGCCAAGACCATCCATCTACATCATTGTTCCACAAACGAGCAAAGCTGACATCTTCACCAAAGCACTTGGAAGAGAGAAGTTTGAAAAGTTCGGATCGATACTTGGACTCACCAACATCCCTTCGGATTAAAGGGGGGAATGTTGACACCTAATCCTGGATGGGTGTACACATTTATTTTTGTATATTATTTGTTATTAGGAAATAAGGAAGGCGAGAGTCATTGGGAGAGTGAGATCCCAATAGCCTCACCTCCCATCTATATAATGTACATTCTGTGAATATACATTGGAGTTTTGAGGAGTTACCTCCTGGTTTGTGAGTTACATAATCTTAAAAACGGTATCACCTTTTGTTCTTCAATATGGCCCATATGGTCCTGTGGACAGTGTAATAAAAAAATGCCTATCTATCAATCTTATTTATTTTGAATATTTATCTTGAAAGGTGTTTCTTTTCACTTGTTTTAAGAAGATATGTAACTTGATATTTTAAAATGGAAGTATCTTTTATTGTATAAAAAATTGTGAAATTTTTTATATTTACTTACAAATACTTACAAATTTACGGAACTTATATATCCAAGAAGCTTAAGATGATTAAGCTGAATTTATATTTGAGAAATATTAAAATACCAAAAATTTTAAAACATCTAATATTGTATTTTAATTTTAATTCTAGAAATAAACCCCTAATATCTTGACATCATTCCTCCTAGAAATAAGCCCCTAATATCCTCACATCATTCCTCTGCCCTTCCTTGAATTTCACTAAAATGTTGGGTGCGTCTCCATATGCCTCTTGTGTACTTCCTTGTTCCTGCATCTTGACAATTTAAACGTAATAAATTACTATAATATAATTTGTATTTTTATTATAATTTTAGAAATAAACTCTATGTAAAACCTTGACATCAACCCTCTCCCTATCCTGAATTTCATCGAAATGTGGGGTGTATATCCACATGCCCCATTGTGTATTTCTTTGTTCTCACATCCAGAGAATTTGTTAGAACATTGCAAAACATATTTCACTAACAAAAGAGATCTAAATATCCTAGTCATTAACATTTTCTTTGGATTGAAATATGTAGTATAAATGAGGTTATATGGATTTGTAAACAAATATATAACAGTCCTTGTATAAGTTGGCATGTAAAAATGTTTTCATGTTTATCTCTAGGTTTGCAAGCAACAATGTTTTTAATTTTGTGTGTATTTGATGGTAAAATTTTAAGTTTACAACTAAACCATGTCATTGTGAATACTAAGTTTTAACAACGGGTTTGATAAAATTTTAAAGCCATAATAATGGCGCATTGTTGTTATCATACAGTGCAATGAATTATACAATATACAATTTAAGTATTTTTCTATTTCCAATCCTAGTTGAACAAGGACTGATGTTAGAAATATGAAAAATAAAATTGGGACAAGCTTCTTGATGTTCCATTTTCCATTTAGATCCAACATAATATAAATTGGCATGTGGAAGAAGTTTTGTTTTACCCAATGTAAACCCATAAAAGGAAGAGATCCTTTAGGCATTAGATTGCTTTACCTATTTTTGCAATAGATATGAATGTTTTCAAATTTATCTCTAGGTTTGCAAGCAACAATGATTTTAATTTTCTATGTATTTGATGGTAAATTTTTAAGTTTACAACGAAACCATGTCATTGTGAATACTAAGTTTTAACAACGGGTTTGATAAATTTATAAAGCCATAATAATGGCACATTGTTGTTATCATACAGTTCAATGAATTCTACAATATACAATTTAATTATTTTGCTATTTCCAATCCTAGTTGAACAAGGATTGATGTTAGAAATATAAAAAATAAAAATGGGACAATCTTCTTGATATTCCATTTAGATCCAACATAATATAAACTGGCATATATGGAATATGTTTTGTTTTACTCAATGTAAAACCATAAAAGGAAGAGATCCTTTAGGCATTACACTGCTTTACCTATTTTTGCAATAGATATGAATGTAGATTTCCTATCAAGTTTCTTAGAGGTGGCACGCTGTAAGCCTTCTTGAAGCCAACGACAAGTATCCTGGAGGTGACTAGCTATAACCTTCTATCTTGTAAACATAAGTTGTGTTGTAACTTTATGAGTGTAGTTTCAGCCTTGCTATGAACTTTGTTCGGGACAAGTGTACTATGGTAGGCAAGTACGTGAGTTCTTGTTGCTAAAGCACCTCGCCAATGTGATGTCACAGGGTCAAATATACTTGACGCTCTCAAGGTTAGGCTTTGTTGATGAGTCGGCTAGAAGTGATATTTTCGGATGGATCTGCCTGGATATTGTTAAATGGACAACAATTAAAAAATTGCAAATGTAATGTTTTACCATTCAAGCAGTTGCGTAACTATAGGAAATTTTTGTAACCGTACCTTTGGATTAAAATGTTGTTTGAGAGGCTTATTGTAACTGGAGAGTCATTATTGACTTTGAATAATAAGCATTCCATTCCCTTGCCCTGTGGAGGTTTCCTTGACACATTGTCATGGTTTTACAACATAAAATTTGTGTCTATGTGTATGCATTCAGTTTCTTGTTTTGTGCATATTTTTGTTTCTTAATTAATTTTATGTGCTCAAAATACCAACAAGTGGTATTAGGGCCAATAATTGCAAGGGTTGCTAAATAAACAATGAGAAGAGAAATTGAAGCCTCGTGTCTGCAAAGCAAATCATGAAGCAGGAGTCGTCGTGCAGAGAGACAACAAGCAGAGAGAGACAAAGTCGTCACAAGGAATTTGTGAATTGTTTTTTGAAGTCGAGTTGTCACTTGTGAAGCAGAGTCTGAAACTTGTAAAGGAGTAGACGAGCAACAAAACGGGTGAGCCTCAGAGAACGAATTACAGACAACCATAGCCGCCAAATCCTAAATTATTGTTGTCAAGGTGCAGACAACTGCCAAAGGAAAGTTGGGTAGAAATCCACGCGCAAAGGAGTCAGACACACATACAACCACCATTTTTCAAGCTTGTGAAATAAGTTTGTAGCAAGTTGTGGGTAAAAATCGAGAAGAAGCAGAACCAAAAGCAAGTCGGGTTTAGACAGAAAAGTAGCTATGAGGTCCGGGTAATGTGTTTTCTTAGAAACCCTTGCAGAGTTTTTATTTATGAAAATAATCACTAAAGAATTGATTCTTTTTGTGAACAAGAAAATTAGAGTAGGGTTTCTGAAGAATCAGTGGAAACCATTTTTTTTGTTTGGGTTCCTTAAAAAAAAAAAAAAGTAGGGTTTTGTTTGAAGAAGAGAAAACAAAAGTGGTATCCTCAAAGGGAAGCAATGTTTAATTATTATTTTTAAATCCTAGTGAAAAAACCCAAATTCATAAATTTAAAAAAAAAAAAAAAGGGAAAACCTTAGTTGAAGGCAAAAAAAATTAAAAAGGGAAAAACCTAGTTGAAAGATTCATAATAGATTTTTTTTTTTTGTTTCTCTGTTCCCCGAGAAAGAACTCTGTCATTAAAATAAAATTATTAAAGGAGCCTATTTAGAAGGAAAATGATACAAATGACTAATGCCAAGTTTGAGGTGGAGAAGTTCGTTAGTAAAAATATTTTTGCATAGTGGAAACTGAAGGTATGGGATTTGTTGGTGCAACAAGGGTTGGACAAAGCATTAGATGGGGTAAGAAAGAGACTTTTGGCATGTTATGTTTGAAATGGGAGGACTTGGACGCCCGAGCTCTTAATACCATCAAGTTGTGTTTGGCGAATGATGTTCTCTTCAACATTGTTGAAGAAACCTCAGCAACAGGTCTGTGGGGTAAATTGAAAAATAATGCTTTCATTATAGATAAAGAAAGTACATATTGCTTCGAGTCTATTATATATCTTTGTAGTCATTATTTAAAGGTCTATTTTCTATACTTGCTTCTATTTGTCCTGCACATCAAAAAGTTTCTACTTTTCCCCTTGAAGCAAATGCTGAGCACAAAATACATGTTATCATATTGGCATATTTAAGGTTTTTGTGGTGTGTTTGTGTAGGTAAAGAGTTCATATTTTCCACAGAGTTGTTTGAAAATTGTTGATGTTTCGAATCCAAAGGAGGATCCATCTTCAAGACAATGATCGAGAGAAAATGAAGAGAGGATATCGCATATGGTACCGAAACAAAACTTTCCCCATCATAGCATGATGCGTCCAAACCCCTGCAAGCTTCCATAACCAAAATATTGGTAGCAGATTGACCGTATAACTGCATTGCATCAATCCTTTGACAATTTGTTTTCCTCACTATTTTTTTTTAAGATGTGTGATATGGAGATCCTTTTGAAGTAACTAATCAACACCCTGATCCTCCGTTGCCAGTTGATGAGAGTAGGTGTCTCCATTTTAAAAAATTTATTGGCCCACTCTATAACATTCTTGGAGTCCGATGGACGACTAATTCCTCTAAACCAAGCCATTTGGTGCCCCATAATGCGAGAAGTTCTGCCCTTGTATTTGGTCATTTGCCACTATTCCATTGAAAGCAGAAAATATGCTCAGGATCCAGATGTATAGCCATGCTGTTGCCACTGGTTTTGAAGATGTAACCCCATCAGAAAAGGCCACTGTGAAAGTAGCCCACAGATCCCTAGGGCACTAAATGGTTATTGGAACCTATATAACCTTGGATTCAAATTCCTTATAATAAACCAAAATTCTAGTGTTGGTCCTGATTACATCTGGCAGAACCTGGTCGAAAATGAGTGCGTTCATAGCCCACTAAATTCCCCAAAGGATGAAGAAGGAAAAGAGCTATGATGTTTGTGTTCCATGATCCACTACTCAAGGTATAATTTGATGTCAATCCTTCCCCAATCAACTTTGTAATCCAACAAATTAAGCACTCCAAGCCAAACTGAAATTGAAAATGGGCACTACATAAAATAGTGTATTACATCTTCTCCTTGAACCTGACAAAGACCGCACTTCCTCAGACCCTATAAACCCCTCTTAATAAGGTTATCCAAAGTTAAAATGCGGTTGTGTATCACCGACCAAATGAAGCATTTGAGATTCCGGGGAGTGTTCCATCTCCAAGACTTGTTTAGCCAGATGAAATGTTGATCTGACACATTAACCCATGTAATGATGGAGTATGCTTGACTAAATTTACTTGACCTCTGTAAAAACCTCCATTCCATATTAATCTTCCCATATTTGGGGTCAGGACATTCCCTACAAGCTTCAGTTTTAAAATATAGTTTTCCCATTTATGAGCGAGATGTCCCGACAACCCAAGCATTCATGCATCTTTCCCACATGTAGAATGCGAATAGGACGCAAGAGAGATAACAATGTCATTGTGAACATAAATACCCAAATCATGTAAAATGGTGATGAGGGGATACGATAGGGTATGAGTACCTTCCACTCTAGTGAAAGCATCCAGGCTGATTTTCGGAATAGATATAGAGCCAATTTGCGATGTCAAGTTCCCAAGGAACCAATGTTTGGAAATAAGCAACCGTCTCCACGATTGTGATCATATCCACGGAGGATCAAGCGCTCTCGAATGAATCCATCCTTGAAGGTCCATGTTGTATAGATATTTGACTTTGATGATCCGATTCCTCAACCCATCATTGAACAAAACCCTCCAAAAATTTTAAGCAGTAAGGCCGAGTTGAAACTTTCCATGTATTTGAGGCCCTAACAGCCATCCTCAACCTATCTTGATAACACCTCTAACTTGACAAGGTGAATTTTCCTTTTAGGACATGTGCCAACCCAACAAAATTATGAGATAATGGAATTGATCTTATTTACAATATCCTTAAGTAATTTTTATAAAGTAATTTTTATATGTGCATCCAATATATGGAGATGATTTGAAGTACAGATTTAGCCATAATGATTCTACCTCCTAGAGATAGCCATTTATGTGACCATGAAAGTAGTCGCTTCAATAAATTTTGGGTCAATCAGGTCCAATGTTTATTATCATAACTAATCGATTCCAAGAAGAACTGAGTTACTTAAAGACCTCCTCCACAGAGATCAATTGTACCTTGAACAATGTTGTTATTGCCTTCATCCAATCATCATCATGAACTGTGGAAATCAACATCGACATACCCTTATTCATAATTAGACCTGAACCCTGTCTAAAATCATTGAGTATCTCAAAAATCTCCTTCCATTAGTTTGGATCAGAGTTCCCGATCACCAACACTTTGTTGACGAACATTGGATGAGTAAGATAAATGTCATTGATATCCTGCATCTAGTTATGCTGCCCAGACCTCGCACAACCAAAAATATTCTATTTAATCCATCAATCACTAGCAGGAACATGAGGGGGGAGAGGGCACAACCCTATCGAAGACCCCTCTTTGCCGTGAAGAAGTTTATGGGAATGTCATTGATTATAATTTCGAAATTAGAGTCGAGATACAAGACTTTATCCAATCCACCATTAATGAGCCAAGACCAATCTTGGTCAATATCATCCATAGTAGTTCCCAATCAGCACAGTCAAAGGCTTTCGAAAGGTCAATCCTCATCAATCAAGCCTCTAATTTATGTGTCTTAATGGAATGCATACATTCTTGTGTGATGGAAACTGCATCGTGTATCTAACGATGCTCAAGAAAACCAAATTGTTTAGAAGATACAAACTTAGACAACATTGGTTTTATCTGGTTAGCAATTGTTTTAGAAATCAAATTATAGATCATGTAACATAGTGATATTAGGTGGAAGTCTGAGAATGTAGCCGACGTTGAAATATTTGGAATGAGTGTGATAAGTGGTGCATTTACCCCACCCGAAACCCTACCAATCCTCTGAGATTCCTCAACCTTCTCAGTAAGATCATCAATCATGATGTCCTAGAAATGTAGAAACAACTCCATAGTCTAGTCGTTTGGGGTTGGGATTTTCTAGTGGTAATTCTTTCAGAACAAGAAGGACCTCTTCCATTGTGATTGGGTGCTCCAATAAGATTTTGGCTTCCTCGTCGGCCATCTAAGGGAATAGGTTAATGAATTTTATCTGTTTGTTAATGGGAGCAACGTCACTTTACTGGTAGATGTTACCAAATAAGCGAAATGCCTCCCGCTCAATATCCCCTTGATTTGTAATTATACAACCCCCTTCATTCCTAATACTCTAAATAGAGTTATTTTTGTGTTGAAGAACTGTTGCTTGTCTATGGAAATACTAACTACGTTTGTCCCCATCATCCACCCACATCAAAATGCTCTTTTGCTACTATTCTTCTACTTGTCATAGCAGAATCTGGCTCCTGCGGAATTCCAAAATCTGATAGATTTTTTTTGGATGATTCTGAGAATTATTCCAGATCCCGAGGGTCCTCTAAGAGTTCTATTTGTTCATTGATCCAAATCAATTGTTGAACCAACTCATCTCCTTTCCTTTAAGGGGTATCAACTTCTAACAGATGGAATCCATGATCGGGACGTCAGGGTCTGATTTGGACAATAACCAGGAGTCTTGAACCAGTGTAATAAAATATGGCTCCTTCAACTAGAAGTGATTAAATTGAAAAGGGAATGTATTTCCCTTTTGAATCCATGTCTATGTCAGAAAAAATGGGAAATTTTCAGATATGTTGTATGGAAGGGTCCATGAGCTTAACTCCATCATGCGGTTGGCCATACCATCCCGGAAAAAGAATTGATCCAGCCTTTTCGAGATGCCCAATGATCCCCAACAACCATTTTTCCAAGTTGGACCAATAGGATCTGGATTTATCCATGTAATATTTCTTAAGGAAAAAGTCTCAGAAGTGTTGACCCAATTAGATTGGTCTGTTGTTTTCACCCCAAACTTCATTAGACTCCAGGAAAAAGTTGAATTCACCAACCAATATCATCGAGTCAAGGTCCAAAATGCCACAACTATCAACCCTGTCCCATTATTCCTTTCTATTTGAATATGGGGCATATACATTGATAATCCGCAATCACATGGAGGAACCTCTATGAACACTTGTAAGTATCAAACCAACAACAAAATTGTAAGCCTTAAAATTAAATAAATCAGGGTTCCAGATTGCTGATAGGCCTCCAGACAAACCAAAGGCATTGGTCGCATGCACTAGCCACTGTGGGAAAATCTATAGTAAAATATCCCAAGTCTTCTCTTTACAGGTCATTGTTCTTGTAGGAGCATGATCTCATGTTTGTGAATCCCAATTATTCTTTTCGAAGATATTCTTTTATGGGTCGATCCCAAGCCTCGAACATTCATAAACATGATTGTCATTTTGGTGAGGCCTCCATAGGTGACTCCTCTCTAAGGACCCGGGGCTCGGGAAGTAAAACATCTAAGTGACCAACTTTGAAATAAGCAAGTTCATTGAAAGGAGGCACATATGCTGCTGACAACTCATGAAATTTTGCCAGGATATTCAAAGATGCAATAGCATAATTAGAAATATTCATATATTTAGTCCCTCTCTTTTTTTCATGTAGTGATGTGTTTCCGAGAGACTGGGCTCATATGGACTTCATCAACGACAAAACAATATTTTTTAACAGACATTGTTTCCAAAACACTCATTGATACCTAGGACAGTTTCTCCAATTCCACATCTTTCGTGAATGGAGAGATCATTCTACCCAAAGGAGTGCCAAATTTTATGGGAGAGTTGAAATATTTATCCAATCGCGTGGATTCATCCTCATCTGAGGCCACTTCTAGTACTCCGAGAGTGTTCTTATCTTAGATAGAATATGGACGTGATGACCTCATAAAGGTGACGAGATGTCGATATCGACATATTGGAGACCCGAGAGGTCAATTTGATGATAGGGTTGATGCAATGTGAGGTGGTAAAGATCCATTCCTTTGAAGGATGATATTTTTCAAAGGTCGATTTAATGATTGGATTAGAACAATGAGAAGGGGGCAGGGCTTGATCCTCACCAGCAGGTGAATGTGAAATATTATGTGAAATTACCCCCACATTGTTATTAGTGGAGGGAAAAGAGTTACCTGGCTCTGAGTGAAAGTTTTAGGAGTTAATCCACAAATCTTCCTGTCTCCCGCCTCCATGGGGATGATCAAATTGTCTCCCAGACCCTTGATGTTGTTGACGACCCCAGTTATGTCTATTAGGGAAATCCACCAATAGGTGTCTGGTCCCGTGGCAGCACAGACACCAAAATGGGACGCCCCAATATTCAAGCATCTGCTTTTTAGAGCATGGTCCCCGGTGAAGGTCAATTTCTACTAGAAGCCCCCCCTGATAGATTATTTTCCACCAAAACCCACGCAATGTGCTTATCTAGGTGTTGAGCAGGAAAATCCCCTCTGCGGACAGAGGCAATCCCTCTAGCCCTAGGGTGGGTCTAGCAACAAGGAAACATGTTGGAATTCCGAAGTCCTAGCTTGTAAATGAAATATGAACCAGAATAGATATCCTACCTCGGTCCAATGCTTTTGTCATGGCACGTGGAAGCGATCCTTTGATCTTTGTCTTCATGATTTGCGCTTCGTGTTGGAAACGATGTTCACGCGTCTGCACAAAGATCAAACAAATGATGACAACATACAAGCATATACATTCATCTAAAACTATTCAGCTAGTCAAGGAGAGCTAAACACTTTGCATATAAATGGAAAAAAAGTTGGAACCATAAAACAATCATGTATTATTGATAGAGAAAAAGAAGTTTACAACATTATGCTTTAATGTTGCAGATATCCTTCAACGGGTTCAATCGGGCGTGTCTCAAGCATTAGTTCGGGATTGGACTCGATGAGGCAATGGGCCTAAACTCTCTCTCAACAATGAATTTTTCTCTGCCTTCTTCTACACACCAACTATAGTAATGACTGTTCAACTAGCTGAATAAATATGAGGAGGAAGAATTTATAGGAGAGGAGGAGGTTTGGGATCCCACATAAGGTGGAGGAGAGGTCTATCCCTTTGGAGAGTTGCACAATTGTAGGAACCAACAAGCCAAAGGGAGAAACTCGGTGTGATTCAGTCGAACAAACCATGATGACTTCATTCATGAAGTTGTTAAGCATGGAAACTTTGTTTCTATTTTAAAAAACTTTCCAAAAACAGATTGACGCGAGTGCCCTTCTAAGACAGAACGCCAAAGGGCGCAGGGCCCAGTGTTAATTTCTCCATGTGCACAAGGTCATAACTGCCTATCAGCGCCGACCCAAAATCATATGCTTTTGAAGGTCTTATTGAGGAATGAGCAACAAAGAATATGTTCTTGACATGCCAAAGGATGCAATGACATTTACGGAAAAGTATGACAGTACATAGAAGTCACTGAAATAATCCTCCAATGTTCAGGATGGGGATTGCAGGGACGGTGAAAAAATACTGTGTAACACCAGGCCACCCAAACAACCTTCGTCTTGGAAATAGAACTTGTTGATTTCATTACCAATTGTAGTGATGGCCTCCTTAGTCCAAATTTCCAATGTAACCCAAGGAGCTTGACCCAAAGAATGTTTTTCCGAGTCAAGTATTTTGTGGGGTCAAAGTCAAATTTCTACCACTGCAGTGAGAGATAACCTCTCCCTTTGACCCAAGGGGAAGCAACAATGTAATCCACATCATCTGAACCCAGAAAATGGAAAGCGAACTAGCCATTTAGAAGCATACTAATCCGAGGTATGTACTTCAAAATGGGTAACCACCATGTCTCCACCCATTCCTTCATCTATTTTCCTTTCATCTTGATGAAAACCCACCTACCCACCAAATATTTGTGCTTCATTCTACGCAGTTCTTCCCAATACCCATCCGCCTCAATGCCCAAACTCTTTGCCTTCTCAACAGATTTAATTTCCTTGTGTATACGGGAAATTTTGAGATTCCCCTTTTTAGCTCTAATGCAATTTTACATGACTAGCCTCTTGATTGAATTGCCCCTATGCTTCTATATCCACTTGATCGGTATCCTGAATCGATGTTGATGAGATTTTGGGGGATATTTTCGCTTCTTCCTCAGCAAGAGTCGTAACCATGATAAGCTGCTCAATCCCTGGAGAGAACTCTCGTAAAAGTGGCCCTTCATTTGTCACGATTGCTAAATACTAGAGGAATTTCCAGTCATGTAGAGATTCTGATAGTTGAAACCATGATTGTAATCTGCATTAGTGGACACATGTAACACCCAAATATCCAAGTTTCATGGGCGAAAGAAAAACATTCTTTGGGTCAAGCTACTTGGTTTACATTGGAGCTTTGGACTAAGGAGGCCATCACTACAATTGGTAAGTATATCAACAAGTTCTATTTCTAAGACGAAGGTTTCCTAGGTGCCCTGGTGTTACACAGTGTTTTGTCACCGTCCCTGCAATCCCCATCCCGAACAATTGGAGGAATATTTCAGTGACTTCTGTGTACTGTCATATTTTTCCATAAATGTCATTGCATCCTTTGGCATGTCAAGAACATATTCTCTGTTGCTCACTCCTCAAGCAAACCTTCAAAAGCATATGATTTTGGGTCGGCGTTGGTAGGCAGTTATGGCCTCACGCCCATGGAGAAATTAACACTGGGCCCTGTGCCCTTTGGCACTCTGTCCGCAGAGGGGATTTGCCTAGACAAAAAATTGGCGACTCCACTGTGGAGCTTCCTTTGAGTTTGTCACTCTTTGAGGTCTTAGTCATTTGAAGAGTTTATTCGAACAACCATTTCTCTGTTTGTTCCTATGATTTTCATCTATTAAAATCTTTTAGTTTTTTCTTGAAGTGGTGAGTCTGGTCCTAGTTAGGGGAAATTATTATTATTATTATTATTTTTAAATTATTTCCAGAAATTGGCGCTTTTATTTGTCTGATAGTCACACCGATTAGGCCAATTGGTGCTAGTTGTCAATTATACAGTCGCGCCAATCGGGCTTTTGGCGCTAGTTTCATCTTCAAAAGTCGCGCCCATCCTTGTGTGTAAAAATTTAAGGTTTTTCCCTACGTCTTTCACCAGTGTGTCTTACCCTTCCTGTATTTTTATCTGTATGATTTACATTTTATCCCCTCAACTCAAGTTGTTTTGATTGGCTTGTTGGCTTGGTTTTAGTTGTTTTTTTTTTGTCCTTTCTGTTGGGACGTACATCAGGTTTTTCTAGGATTTTGCATCAATTTCCTGGTTGCATGCTTCGCGGGACATCGCCTTGCTGATTGAGTCAGTCTCCTTGCTTGGTGAACCATCTCTAGTTGATTGCCTTTTGTTTTTTGGTTGATTGAGCAATCAAGTCTCATTGAGTGTCTATCCGAGTTCATTTGGTTCGCTTGTGAGCATAGAATACATTGCTCATTTTTCAACTAAAAAGTCTTCTTCTATGATTGTTTGATGTAAAAGGGAATGAATGTCTTGTTTTGAGCTCACACTTTGGAAGTCCTATTTGTGCTTGAACTCATATGTCTTGTAGCCTTTTGAGGAATTTCATTACGAGGTGTTCAAAACAAGATTGTATTATTAATGTTTGGTTGCATCCTTTTTGCATTAAGAAAATTTGCGTTCATTTAGTTTTCGTCTCAAAGTTTGATTTTCGTTAAAATGCATTAGATCAAGTTGCATTGAAAAGTCATGTTTGAAATTTATCATTGAACTTAGATTACAATGTTTAATGATTTAAAACTAAAAGTCGCTTTGAGTGCATTCTCTTTAATTAAAAGCATGCATTAAGTAGATTCTCATTTCATCGAAAAATGCATTGAATGCATTCTTATTAATTCAAAAGAAAATGGAAATTGTGCATAGATTACAATTGCTTAGTTTTCAAAAAGAGAATTTTGCATAGATTACATTGCATAATCCACATCTTTGAATGTGTTATATTACTTTGGGATCGTGAAAGTCATCTAGTTGGGAAAAAGTTTCGTTTGCAGTATTACTGTTCGTTGCATCATTGTTTGAGACTCTTCCCTTAACCAAATAACATTCATCGAATTGAAAAATTTCTTTTCTCATATAGCTGCATATAGAAGTTCTCACGTGACAATGGTAGGGCCTTGAAATTGAACCCTAATTCAAGACAAACCATAAAATTTATTCAGTCAACCTAAGGAAGCATTGAAACTTAACGCTCACATTTATAGGTCTAGGCTAGTGACGTGCTCCAGCATCATTAAACCTAGTAGCTGTCATTCGCCATCTGGCATTAGATAGCGCTAGCACGGACTTGTGCTCCCCGTACTGTCGAGTATGTAAAGGGAGACCCTCACAGGTTGCAATCCTTTATCCATAGGAAGCCGAGTCTACCACTCTGTAAACGTGATACACCGAACACAACATTCGGAGAGACTGCTTGCACGTATGTTAAGTTCTTAGTCATTTCTCTTTCATTTGATCACTAAGGTGTATATTGTAGCTCCGGGAGCTTGGTACACCATTTTTCCTAGAGTTTCTAGAGTTGCCTTTTGTACTTTTCTAGACTCTTAAAACATGAAAATGAAAAGGTTTGTTTCAGTGTCTTAAAATTGACTACCCACGAAATATTCCTAGTTAAAGTTATCTTCCTTAGTGATTCTTTAGGGTTTCATTCCAATGGAAATGTTTCTAGAGTTCACTAACCAAGGAATCCCCTCAAATGGGAATCCTGGTCCTTTTCCTTCGTTCGGGAATGTTGGTGCCCCGTATATGGCAACGTTGTCCCTCCTAGGATCAACCAGTGATCTGTCGGTTTGGTTATTTTCGACCCCTATGGTTTCGAACATACAAACAGTTTCTCAACCAAGTTCTCCTTCGCCTGAACCATGTCAACCCCGTGTTGGTATTAAGGTTGACCCTTCACTTTTTTCGCCTATTTCTTCACCCCGTTCTCCCACTTCGCCTGGTGAAAGTCTGGATTACAATAACCAGGTGGCTAAGAGGAAGAAGAAGACGTTGAAGAAGAAGAAGGAAAGTAAGCTAGGGGGGAAATCAACAACTATTGCTACCCATGTAATTAATATCGAGAAACCTCCCACTTCGTTTCCCAAAGTCAAATTCCATTGCAAGCTATGTGAGGGTGGCTACCTTCTTCTTGATTGCCTTGGTATTCCCAAGTGCTAGAAGGTGTTGAGATTCAACAAGATGATAAGCTTAGTGAAAATAGTCGCCTTCAGTAAGTGGGCCCGCAGGCTATTTTTGGCACAAGTCTATTTTTATACATGATGATCATATTTCAGAAGTTGCAGGATGCTATTTGTGGATGGTTGGTCAAGTTGGAAAAATAGATGAAATTCTATTTTTATAATATTGGACGAAGTCTATTTATAGATCATTAATCTAAAAATAGATGCATGTCGATTATTATTAGCTTTTAATAATAATCAGACTCTAAACAACAACTTATTCTCTTGGAGCACTTCAGTTCAGTGCACAGATATGGCACAACAACTGATAGAAGGAATTACGCTATTCCTGAGGGTTTACTGGAGCTATTGCATGAAGGACTCAGTTAGAACTCAAGTGGTAGAGTTATGACACCATTGGAAGAAGTAGTTATGGAGTTGTATTCAGTTTAACTCAGACTCAGTTGAGCTAGTTGTATCTAGTCTAACTAATTGATACACTAGTGAGAGTGGAGTGAATTAATTAGTTAATTAATTCCTAGAAATAATAACTCATTAATCAACTGAAGAATACATCAGTTAACTACAGTGCATGGCAGTTTCAGTGGAGAGATAGGTGAAAGGGAAAGATAGACTATCTGTTGTGACTATTAGTGATGCATTGATTGCATCAAACACACAGTGGAGATGCCAATGAGGATTGCGCAGTCAAGGATGGAGTAATTCGAATTCATTCAGAGCTATTCTTCAGCAAAGATTGCGCAGTGGAGGCAGGCTAGCAGGTGGCATAGATCAGTGCATGGATTTGCAAGATTAGGCTTGATTAGTGTGTGACGATTGTACTGTACTGAGAGCTTGTGATAAGCTGTGTATGCTTGTATTAGATTGTCATATGATCTCCATGTTACATAATATATAGTTGGGGTTTTCAGATTCGGGCTTTCCCGGTTAAAAACTGTGTTATGTGCGATTGAATATTTTTGTTTATGCTTCACATGTGTGTGCAATTAATTTTTTCCGCAAAAGATTAACAAGTGGAGTAGATTCAGTATCTTTCATAAAGTTAAATAGTGTGATATCAGGTGGATATTGGACATATGCATGCTTAGTGCATATAATTTCTACAGAAGGGTGGCCACCTTCTCTGAAATTCAGTCTCCCGAGTCCATTTCCGACCATTCATTGGTTGAGAAAAAGGTTGACCTGATTTCACCTACAGTTCATCAGGTCTTTTCCGTCGAGAGTGGGTATCATCCCAAGTTAGGTTCTTTTTTTTTCCTCTGATTGCCCAGGATCGGAGGACGATCCTCCTGTTTCCATTTTTAAGAGGGTGATCCTTCGCCTCCTGTCGCCACAGTTCCAGAAAGTGATCCTCTTGCTCTCATTCTCAGAGTTCAGAAGGATGGTCTTTTTGCTCACGTAACGCAAGGGGATAATCCTCCTATTCCTATGGCACCCCCTCCATGTAGTTTGGTCGCTTCCTTTGATTGGAGTCGATTCACGGGATATCGTCTTCCTTCTTACATGCCCTTTGAGATAATTGTACAGGATTGCAATATGTTTGTACCAGACACAATTATAGATGAAGGCGCCTCAGTTAGTATTTTGTCCTCAACTACATGGCAAGATTTGGATTCTCTACAGCTGGTGCCTGTTACTCAGAATTTGTTGGCTTTCAACAGAGGAACAAATCAACCATTAGTGATCCTTCTAAATATTCTTATTACTTTAGGAGGGAAAACTGTCTATATAGACATGATGGTGGTTCAAAGCCCCTTGGATTTTAATTCACTCCTGGGGCATGACTATGCTTATGCCATGGGCGCACTTGTTTCTTCCCTCTTTTGTGTGATCTGTTTTCCACATAAAGGTCGAATCGTCACCATTGATCAATTTTCATTCCCTGGTTCTAATTTGGCTCTCAGTGCACCATCAACCCTCACTGGTCCATACGTTTCGATGGTATCTTGCCCGCCACAGGTCAATTATGTGGCCCCTTGTTCCATGTTCGCGTCCACTGATAATTTAGTCAGTGAGCTAGTACACAATGTATTGGGGGCATTAGATTCTAATTTTCAGAGTGTTGTTGTCCCGTCGGATGAGAAACTCTTGGAAACCATGACTTCTTATTCTTCATGATAAGGTCTTTCAGAGCATAGTTTGTTTTCTTGTGTCAAGCTCCTTAAAAAATGAAACAAGCTCAACAGAGCATAGTTCATTTTCTTGTGTCAAGCTCCTTAAAAAATGAAACAAGCTCGCCAAAGCATAGTTCGTTTTCTTGTGTCAAGCTCCTTAAAAATTGAAACAAGCTAGTTGGAGCATAAATTGTTTTCTTGTATCAAGCTCCTTAAAATATGAAACAAGCTTGTCGAAGCAGAGTTCATTTTCTTGTGTCAAGCTCCTTAAAAAATGAAACAAGCTCTTCTGAGGATAGTTCATTTGCTATGTCAACCTCATTCAAAATGAATTAGGTTACGAGGATAGTTGTTTTATTGTGTCAACCTTGTTAAAAAATGAAACACATTCCCATGCAATTCGAGCTTTTGATTAGATCTCATAAAATCTCAGTCGATTCCTTCTCTTGATCTCGTAATTGAACCTTTATTCCATCCACCCGTCAACAACTAGTAGTCTACTCTGGTGAATGCACTGAAGCTTGGGGGGCATGTACCTTAAATTGAGTCACCATGATGGGGGCATGCAAACTTATTTCAAGCATAGTTTGTTTCCGTTTCAAGCTTGTGTAAAAATGAAACTGGTTTCAAGCAAATTTTGTTTCCGTTTGAAGCTTGTGTAAAAATGAAACCAACTACAAGCAGAGTTTCCTAATTTCAAGCTTGGTATAAAAATGAAACCAACTTCAAGCAGAGTTCCCTGAATTAAAGCTTGTGTAAAAATGAAACCATTCTTATTTTACCTCTCGTGATTGCCATTTTATCAGAGTATTTTGTCAGATGAGCCTTGGTTTTTTCATTCCATCGTTACCATCTGCTTGGCCGATCATATGCCTTCACTTGATTTTTTTACCAATTCCTGAGGAATTGCTGCAATGAGTAGTCTTGTTAGCCAATCTCTTGACCTTTACTTGTTTTGAGCAGTTCCACCATCACTAGAACCATTTGCTACCCTTAATGCCACTCATTCCTCCAGGAGGAGTCAACTTTCAGCTCTTTTCTGACTCTCAAAACATGAAAAGATTTCCGAGCTCTTATAGTTTTGAACTCGTTAAAGGCTGCGAAACTTCCTTTACCCAGTGTATGTTTACCCATTTTTTGGGTTGGGATAAACTATTTATGAAAAAGGAATACCTTATCCAATCGCGACTAAGAGGTTCTCTCATATTTTGTTTTCTACCTTTTCGGGTATGAGGGACTATTTGAGAAAAGGGCTCGCTGGAGTTTTCTTTTCGCATCTTTTCAAACTCGATAAACATGAAAAGACGTTGAGTTATTCCTTTGTCAGACTCGTTAAAACTAAATGACATCGGAAATTGTCACCATGACGTTATCAAGTTCCTCCTTCCTAGGGCTTGTAAAATGTACTAGGATGGATTTGTCCGAAGGACAAACTTATATGACAAGCATATGCTATCCTCTTCAAGCTTGTGTAAAAATAAAGAGGTACTCGCCAGAAATGGTGGGGGAAAATGCAAGTTATTCATCAGTTGTGTTGGTAGTATGTCACTCTTGAACATGACACTTATTTGCAGTTCATATCAGGTTGGGATATCTTCACTCTGTCACTTTGCCTCCATGGGTTTGGGAAATCCGTTTTTCTCTCATTCTATGACCAATATTGTCAACATGACCTCTGATCCTATTTGATTCAAATGCTGCCAAATTCCAGAGTCTTTTTTTTTTTCATTATTCAAACACATTTTCTTAACTTACAAAATTTGATTAGGTATAGACGAATCTAACCATATATCTACATTTATTAAAAAAAATTGAGTCTATTCAATTAACATAAAATAAGTTAAAATAAATTTGGACATTAGGTAGTCCACCTCCACCTCTCTCTGACCTAAAGGAAAATTGCTAGTACTAAGCCAGCCCTCACTATAGACTAGCTCTATTCCAAAACATCAACATATCTACTTACCATACTTCAACCTAGATGGGGAGGATAAGAATTAATTGGGGAAACCACCCAAACTAAACTCAATTGTGTGTATATATATATATATATATATATAATTTGGTTACATGTTGTTTAGAAGGAAAAAAAAACAGAATACTGTAAATAATAATATGTAATTTCATTGTTTTGTGTCTATTTTGGAATAGGTATACATAATTTTAATATAATTATCAATAATTATTATGTTGATGGTAGGGATTTAACCTATGCATAATATTTTAGAATATATGTAATAGTAATAGTCATAGATTAAATGTTTAAATTTATCTCAAAAGTAATTGTGCCATTTTTATTATTTTAATTAAATTAATTAATAAAAAAGTATCGAGCATGCACTTTGGTTTTTTACAATGGTTTTGGCTTATTGTATTATAACAAAGCTTATTACAAATTAAAATTTTCAACAATAAAATGTGAACAAATATCTATAATTAAAAATCTTGTGATATACATTTTTTCTTATATATTTTCCTAATTTTTTGGAATATATATAAATTATTTTTCACTTATAAAAATTAATATTTCTATATATATATATACAAACCTA
Organism: Pinus albicaulis; assembly: GCA_034641835.2. Taxonomy (NCBI): domain Eukaryota; kingdom Viridiplantae; phylum Streptophyta; class Pinopsida; order Pinales; family Pinaceae; genus Pinus; species Pinus albicaulis. The sequence continues at coordinate 87,016 of JAXQQM020067275.1, read as the reverse complement.
TCACTATAATAACAATAACATTCTCCAAATTACTAATATATATATGAAATTAATTACATACCATTAACCAAGTAATGAGAGCCACATTATATATAAAATAACGTTATAAGTTTTTTTCTAGGTTCCACTTGTAAATATAATATAACTAGCTGTCATTCATAAGAAAAATTTACATTGGACAGAGAAAATGTATCCATCCCTTCCCATAAGTGAATTGAAGAAATTTTGTTTAAAAATCCCTCACTTTAATAATGAAATTTTATAATTTTTAATTAAATCTGTCATATATTTAATACTAAGGATCAAGACCAAATTCGTTTTTTGTTAGTGTTATTTATAAAATATTACAAAGCTCACAAAGATTTTTTTCTCCATCAAATAATGCTTTCTTTCATTTTTGTTTTCCCTTATTTATTCAAATCAGTTAAATGTCAGTTGCGGCAATCAAATAAAAGTAATTTCATATTACAATTTCTAACATCAAAACTTATTTTAAAAATTCTGCTGATAACCTACCAATTAAAGTGAAGGGTTCTTTTGTAACTAAATAAAAAGAATACGAAAGACAAAGGGTATTTGATATTTTTTGATAACCTACCAAGGGTTTTTCTGTAACTAAATAAAAAGAATATGGAGGACAAAAGGTATTTGATATTTTTGATATCGGTACACTAAACATTAATCAGTTTTGCAGCGAGAAGAGTAAGGAGAGTTAAGGCAGATGGAGAGTTAGGCGGATTGCCGAGAGTTAATGGCTGCAGAATGGAGCGTCGCAGATCAGAGTTTGGACAAATAGAGAGTGAAAAAAAAAAAAAAAAAAAACTTATAAACTTACCAACACTTTCCCTAGCCAGAAAAATAGACAGTGAACTGAACGCTGCGTTGGCTGACCATGTCCAGAAATTTTTGGGTTAATGGCTACTGTCCGGGAATTAACAGCGCTCGAAATTTAATTGCTGACGGATTGTAGAGAGTTAAGGCGGATTGCAGAGAGTTAATGGATTTCTTCAGCCATTTCTGTGTCACAGCTTCGTGGGCATTTGCAGGTGGCCCGATTCAGGCTCCTCAGGGTGGATCCGGCGCAGGTTAACATATCCCTCTGGCCTGGCAGTGATCGCAGCGTCCTTCTTGTCCTGCTAAAAGCTCGCGAAATTTAACTGCGCCGGATGGAGGGTTAATGGCGCACTTGAGACCGACAGATGGGAGAGTTAATGGCAGAGTTGATGGCCGCAGAATTTTTTGGCGACTCGAGACTGAAGGTGTCCTCACGGCTAAGGATGGCATAGGCATGGACCGCATGAACATGGTATAGTCATTGGTACTCTTACAACATTAATGGGCCAATAGACTGGAAAGTATATCATAGTTAGTATTGATACTCAAATTTTTTTAGTCAATTACTTAGTATATTTCATTAATGAAAAAGTTAATTACATACATATTGTTTCTAAATTGTCCAATTAAACTTGTCATAACAACATCAATGTCAACATAAACAATAACAACCTAATTAATTTATAATAAAAATAAAGTTATTACATACTAGTTAAAGTTAAAGAAAGTAGCCCAATGTTTATTCTATGTTAGTGATTAACCAACTATCGAGACAAAAAAAACAAAATGCATCCTTTCCATGTGACAATTTTTGTATGGTAACTAAACATACATGTTATAACAAAATTCCTAGATCTAAAATCTCTCTTGTATTTTTTAGATGGTTGCAAATTCTAACAATTTTCCTTTAAAATGATTAACATTAACCAATAACTTCAACACGATATTTATTAATATTAAATACAACAAATCTCACAAACACCAGAAATCAATTACCATTTCATAAAAGTTCCAAAAGAATGAACAAAACTAAATACAACTAATAGTATTTTTTCACTACTAGGATTTTACACACAAACATCACTATTAAGATTTTACACACAAACATTGTCGTGTAGACATATGCTTATAAATGGTTATTATACTTGCCGCTAGCCGATATATTGTGTTCAGATTTCCTTTGACATGCTATTAATTTTCTTTTGACTAAAAAAATTAAAATTGATCTAAAATTTCACATTTACAAATGAAATTTATTCTTAAATATAATTGGCTAAAATATTTCACCTCTTATTCTGTAATGATGACAAAACGAACTTCAATATACTGCATACTGATTTCAATGTACTTATTCTATCTTATTAATTTCAAGGAGAAACTTTAGTTCTATGGATTAGCCTCAACCGTCACCGGAGCCTCCCCGGTAAAATTTATGTAGATAACACATGCCATGTCAATCATTCAAGATAAGTAAAGTATTTTTATTAGTAATAATTATTGGCATGAAACCACAAGGTTAGGTAGTGGACATTTGGGAGTTTTTATGGGAAAAATTCTTCCAGAAAGCTTCCAAAAAATCGTATTAAAGACCATTTTTATTGAGCTAAATTTAATTAATAAAATTTTTAAATTTTTATTAAATTTTATTCGTAATGAAAAAACTATTAATAAAATTTATGTTTATAATAAAAAAAATTAAAAATAACATTGGTTTTATAATGACATGTTTTATATTTTTTTATATAGTTTTAATTAAAATTATCAAACTAAAATATAAACTATGTATAATATAAAAATTAATTAATTAAAGTGATGCGATGCTTGCATGGATTTCTGGTTCTAATTTTTTATGTTTTAATTTTTTTGGTGAGTTATTTCTCGCTTTTTTTGCCAATTTCATGTCATCACATGTAGATGGTTAAATGTCTTCTTTCAAATTTATAAATCCTTTGTAACTATTACATATAAGTGTTTTCCCTATATATTTTGGATAAGTTTAACTTATTACATTCTTTGATTGGCTAATCTCATTTTTTAAGCATGTTTCTTCGTTTACTTGTTCCAACCCAATAAATATAGATGAAAGTTAACTTGGGCATTCTTGTTTTGGAATGAATACTGCACACTCACAACTTCACCTAAGACCCTCCACCAATCACAACTTCACCTAAGACCCTCCACCAATAATATACCTATATATATAGGTAAACACATCATTTGAACCCCACTTAAGCAACAACCTCTATTTAGGACCCTTTATGATAGGAGATGCCCTCTTTCAACCTTATAAATCTTATGTAACCATTATATACAAATTTATTATTTAAGTTTTGTTACTTTTGATATATATATTATTTATATCATTTAATATCAATAACGCTTGCGTAGATGACATTAAATAAAATAATAGATATTTGTATCAAATATCAACTTTATTGTGAAATTGTTGGACAAATTAAACAATATGATGTGTGCATGATTGAGGGGAGGATGACAATATATATCTACTTACTTATTTTTGCTTTCAATGCCATTTATAAAAATGTTTAGTAATTTATTCCAATGTCTTATTTTTTATATTTATTTTTATTATATAGTTTTATTATTAAAATTGTATGGGAGAATAGATACACTTTCTTATTATATTATATTGTTTTGTTTTTAATTATATTATATTGAGAAATGTATATGAAAATAAAATTTTAGTTTGTTTTTAATTATTTTAATTAATAATTGGGATAATGAATTTAATATAGAATAAATAACAATATATTTTTGTTACAATATTCACTTAAATTAATTTATTTGGAGAAATAATTTAGTTAGATTTTTATGTTTTTTTTTAATTGAATCGATTGCTATTTAGTATTCAAAAAAGAGGGGAAAGAATTCCCTGATACATTTGAGTTTTGGAGATGAGTATCCTGGAGGGGTTAAGTGGAAAAATATCGAGCCTACTTTGTGACTACTATTACTACTATAATGCATGACCAAATCTTGATATATTCTAACAAACTGAGAGAGCAGAAAAGAAAATTTAAAAGACATAATCTAAAGAGTAAGATGAAGGAATGTGGATTAGTCAGTGTAATCTTGATTTTCTCCCGGCTTGATCGTGGCAACATTGTTTGAAATAGAACTTGGCGCTGATCTCTTGTTAAGCATGTATTTCATAATCTGCATTGACTCTTTCATGTGGGCACAACGGTTAGAGGAGTTTTTCAGCTGCTCCTTAAAATATTGTGCCTGATACCAGACAAAGGCAATTTCCACTTGATGTTTTTTTTCCATAAGCTTCAGCTGTCCTCTGATCTGCTCCATCTCGGCACAGTAGAGGCAATTTTTGTTTCTCACAACTGCTTGCTTGAAGGGTCGAGGCAAAAGCACTGCTGCAGAAAATGAAGTGTTGGAGAAAGAGGAGGTGGGAACATAAAAGGGGAAAATGGAGAGCTGAAGGGACGACAGAGAGGGAGGTTTGAGGAATAAGCACCAGAGAGAAAGAAGGGAAAAAGGGAGGAAGAGTGAAAAGCAAAGGGTAAGAGCGGTGAAAAGGAGAGAAAAACAAAAAATGAAGTACAAAGGGAAAGGAATGCGAACAACGAAAAGCAAAATGGAAAGGGCCGCGAAGAGAGAAAATAATGTGAGCTGTGAATTGCTAAAAGGAAATGGAAAGAGCCGCGAAGTGCGAAAAGGAAAGAGTCTCGAAGAGCGATAGGCGAAAAAGGTAAAGAGTGTGAACTGTGAAGTGGAAAGAGCCGCGAAGTGCGATAAGCGAAAAAGGTAATGAGTGCGAACTACGATATGCGATATCGCATAATCGCAGTTGGAAAAAATAGCGGCAGGTTGGTGAGCTCTGGTATTGCACCAAGAGTGCTACAACTCTTAGGGGTTGCCCTACTTTACTTTATCAACCCGGAGTTCGTAAAAACTTTGAGGTGACAGTGCTATATACACAACAGATTCATTATGTTCATGTCATCCTCTTCTGCTTTACAAAAGGGTGCTACTTCTAGGGGTTCTTAGAGAAGTCTGTCACACTTCAATGAAACTAAACTAAATTGCAGAAAGGAAATGATAGGAATGGAACTAATTTAATGTGCATGAGGGAAATAACTGTAAGAAACTAAATTAAATTGCTGAAAATAAATGACAGGAAGGAAACTAATTTAATTTGTATAAAAAAATAGCAGGAATGAAACTAATCCTAAATCACACTTAACTTGGCCAAACGGCTAAATGCAATCTACTTATCCTATTATTTATCTACCATGCTTCTATCCATGCAACTAAGCTGTCCAGGACTTACTTCTAATTAAAAAGAGTTAATTTGCAGCTTGGAGGGAATAAAAGGGATAAAAGAGGCTAATGGGGTGTTTAACACATGAAACGAGGTTTGGAGGTGGAAAGAGGGGATTAAATACTTATAAAACTTTATGATAGCGTGAAAAATGACTTTGGAGTGGTAAAAACCCAAAAATGCGATGGCGGAGTGCGATGGAGGACAAAATTTGTGATGTGCGATGTCGCAATCGCAACTTTGCAAGTTTAAAGGGATAATGGTAAGGATTAACAAGAATGAACTAAGTTGTGCGAAGTGCGAAGTGCAACGAGTGACGTGGCGGGTCACGAATTGCAATATCGAAAGTTTAAAGGAATAGCAGTAAGGATTAACAAGAATGCACTAAAATGTGCGAAGTGCGATTGGAAACACAGTAAAATTTGTGCTCTGCGATCTGAGATGTGGTAAGTTTTGCGAAGTGCGACGAGTGACGTGGTGAAGTTATCACATTGGAAAAATGAGCAGTAAGAGTTATGCGAAAAGGTAAACTGTGCGATTTGTGATTTTGCAATATCATAGTCGCAAGAACGAGCGGTAAGTGTTAAGGGTAAAAGCTAAAGGATGTGAAGTGTGACTTGTGATGGAAACGTGGTGGTGGGACTGACAGTGGGGCACGATTTCACAATATCACAATTGCAGGAACCAGTGGTAAGTGTTAAAGGTAAAAGGTAAATGGTGTGAAGTGCGATTCGCGATTTCGCAATCGCAAGGAACGAGCGGTAAGTGTTAAAGGTAAAAGCCAATTGTTGTGATTTGCGAAGTGTGATGTACAGTGGCGGGAGACTCGAGGAGCAAAGGCGGAGGTTTGGTTTTCAATGGTTTTTAATGGTTTTTCATATGTTTTGCATAAAAAAAGGTAAGGCAGTCATGAACAGAGAAAAGCAAAGGAATAAGGGTTGAAGGGCTTAAGTGTGTTAGGAAAAAGGGTAAGTACAACATTAAGGTGAGAAGGAAAGGAGGGGAATGGAGGCGTAAGGGAAATGCTCAAAAGTGAAACACGCCTGTGGTTTCATGCATGGGAAAGAGACATAAATGCTTGATAAAACAATGAAAGAAAGGCTTGGACTTGGTCATACAATTTCTTCCCAAAACTCAAATAGAAAGCAATTTTGGTCTGTGGGAAGGTCTACCCTGCTCGAACTCTATTGACAACAATGAGAGGGGGGACTTGACCACAATTTTTGGAGTTTTTCACTTGTTTACTATGCATAAGCAATTAAAAACTACAACAACTCAAAAATTAAACAACAATGAAACTTATCAAAAACAGATTTAACTTAAATGGCAGAAGAAAAACTAGCTAAATGACAAAAAGGAAAATATAGTAACAACAGAGAAGCCGAGGCACATGGATTGGGCCCTAACCCATGGGCCTAGCCCTCTGAAACTTAAATCAGTCAAATGGAATCCCTCTGCTCATTTCATAAAAGAATAACTTCATACATCTCTGAGAGTTTGATCACTGAATAAAACAAAAATCTCAATAGCTCACAATAATAGTTCTGAATGGAATCGAGACTAGAATAGAATAACTCTTCCTAGCTCTAGCTCTACTCTATTTATTCTATAGGGAAGCTACCAACAACTCCCTAAAAAATGGTGATTGAGTCTACTTGACTCCCAGTGAACAAGGATTGGGTGCACTCTTCTTTGATTTGCTTGGCTACCTTTGGAATTTGAATTGCTGGAGAGAAACCTTGGGGATCCTTTGGCTGCTTTTGGAATTCGAATTGCTGGAGAGAATATTTGGGATCCTTCGGCTGCCTTTGAGGGTGGACAATCCTCTTATAATTCCTCTTTGTTGTCCCCTCCGAGTCTTTATGATAAAATCCTTATAAAAATGATTAATAATTCCTGATTTTCTGCACTCAACCTTATATTAGGCACTCATAGTATGTTAGCCTAAATCACCACCTATACTAGCATCATAAAACAAAATAATAATAAAAATGCAAGAAAAAAGAGATCTAAGAAGGAAAAAAGGTGACTATTAACCCCTCTAAATATGTCTAATGATGGAGCTCATCATCACCCCCCTACTGAATGGTTGCTCATCCTCTGAGCAACTAATCCTCCTCCTGCATTTCCTTTAAGGCTCTGAAAGAACCCCTGATTTCCTGAGGAAGAAGTGTGGGAGTCTCCCCAAGGGGTTAAAAACCATTATTCTTTTCTGCACTCTCCCATTCTCTATCTTTTGCATCTGTGTCCTCTTCATCAGTTAGCCCCAGCAGAAAAAGTGGGTTGAGATTTAGTACCAACCATTAGATCTTTTCGGCCTACATGACCCTCTTGTATAATGGTGCCCTTTCCAATGCACCCCTTAGTCTTTCTGGAGTATGGTACTCCCTATTCTTGAGGCTGTTCCATCTCCTTTGGTTGGCCATAATGCACTCCTCCTTTATCTGCCTAGAAACATCATCAAAGTGGCCTATCACCTGGTTTTGAGTCTGAAGGTAGCTTTCCACTAGTGCATGGTCACTTTTAATCTCTCGATGGTTAAGGATGACTCCTCTTGGGCTGAAAAATTCTGGTCTAATATATAAGGGTTCTCTATTTCTTCTTCCCATGACCTTCCATATCTCTTTTTCTCTAGTGTCCTCATTGACCGTCCAATATGCTAGAGCCATTAACTGCATATCCCCCATTGTAGGATTGGGGTCCCAAATATCCAGATTTTTCAGCACAAAGTTACGCACATAAAACTCTACCATATTTGCTTGATCAACCATGTTAGCTTGCTTGTAGAAATTCATGAATTGCCTACAATCTTGGAAAGATAGTGATCCATGGGAGGCTAGAGTTTTGATTTGAAATAGTGTTAGCATATTTCGACACATAGGAAATAGGCTCCTTTTGTGTCACCTTTGTAAATCCTTCAATCCTATCCCAAGTTTTTCTTAAGGGGGGGTGTTAGGATATTCCGACACATAGGAAACAGTTAAGTATAACTTGGTCTAGTTTAGATCTAGGTAAAGTGTGTTTTCTTACTATGTACATTTGTAACTTATAATCTGACGGTCACGATTTGTAGTGATCCGACGGTTCACTCTCTCCTCGATATTAACGACACTTGATCCGTGGCTTAACACCCGATTGCTCCATGATCTCTATTTAAAGAGCATGGAGTGTCATTTGTTCGACAACCATTTATGAGAGAAACATATGTATGTAAACTTTCTTTTTATATTAATAAATTGTCTGAAGTAGCCGCATTGGCTCAGGTCGTGGATTGTTTCCCTCTTCGAGGGTTTTAACCACATGATATACTGGTGTACTGATTTGAGATATGTTTATGAGCAGTGACCTTTGGTTTTTTATCTAAGGAACTTACCCTGTAAATTCCTACAAATAGAAGCCATTGTTCTTTGAGGTACACAACATATGAGTCAGAGGGGAATTTGTGCTGAAGGGATTCTATGAATAAGTCTGCCATGGCGGCAACTTGCTCCTCTTTTTGCTGCAATTGCTCCTTTAGTGCTACATTCTCTGCTTGTGCCTTCTGTAGCTGCTCCTTTAGAATTATCTCTTCGATTCTTTCCTCCCCCCTTGGTGATTCTTCAATGATAATCGAGCTTGTGGGAGAAGTTTCTGGCTCTCTCTGATTCTTGTCAGCTCTAGAATATGAGGTATGCCTTTTTCTCTTTGCGCTCAGAGGAGCTATGGTGGAAAATATCTTTGTGTATTGAGGGGATGTGGTGTTGTGTTGTGAGTCTGTTTCTCACCCACTTTCTGCTATCTCTATGACTTCTATGGCCATCTCTTATGTTTTTCTTTGGTCCTTTTGTCTCTTCCTCTTCTTCTTTTGGTTCTTCTTGTTTTTGTTGGTTCTTCCTCTTCTTCTTTAAGCACTACGTGCTTCCGTCAGTCTCTCTCCCTTTAAAAATTTTCAATTTACTGGTTTGGATGAGACGAAATCTCATTTTATTAGATAGCTCAGCTAATTTGGAGTGCTTATGTAACTTGGCTCCACTCCAGTTCTATTGTAGACAGGTGTTTTCTCCTCCTTGTTAATTTGTGACGGACTGCGTGTTTCCTCCCCTTGTTCTCCTCTATTCCACTTGATTTAAATTCTCTTCTTTTGCATGCCCAAGTGGCATGTACTTCCATTTTTTTCAGTCATACCTCACGGTGGTGGCCGAGTTAACTGGCCACCTTTCTGCCCCTTAAACTCTAAGTCTGCAAATTAATTATTTCTGGCTATTATGGATGCGTAGCAAGGGGTGAGAAGCTATACATGAGTTTACCTATTGTTTCCAAGGAGGTTGCAAGAGCTGGAGGTTGGAGACAAGCCTTTTAGATGCTGTGTTCCTCACCATATTCATGTACTCTGAATGAGCAACTTGCTGGATGAGCATCTTCCTGAGTGAGATGATAGTATTTTCTTCTTGTTTCTCTCTATTGTGGATATCATGTGGGGTGCTTGATATGCCATGGGTGGCATTCTCGTTCTCATGGAGTCTGTTATGCAGATTTCCTTCTTGTTCTTCTTGGCAGTCCATGAACAACTTTTGTTTTTTTTAAGGAACTTCCTGATGTTTGTAGCATTTTGTTTGTGTGTTGCTTCTCTTGCTACATTGTGCTCAGGAATGGAGGAGTGTGGTGTATGGAGGAGATGGAGGAAGTTATGAAGATGAATGGAGTGAATGATGGGATGGATGGTAAGATAGAAGAAGAGAAAAGAAGATGAATGCTTCCTTGTGTTTCCAGAAACCATTAACAACCTGCAAAATAGCAAACACCGAAAACACAAAGATGCAAATGTTATTTTTTTTTTTTTGAAAGAAAGTGGGCTACCTCCATGGAGGTTATCAACCCACAAAATTTCCTTGGGCGCCTCAGAGAGGTTTTCACCCATGGATCTTTATTCTCTTTTCTTTTTTGAGCAAGTGAGATGCCTCCATCGAGGTTTTCAACCCACAAGATTATTCTTCTTTTTTTTAAGGAGGTGTGGGAAACTGTGGAGTTTCCCATCACATACACCTCTCTGCTTATTGAATTTATGAACTCTGCTTTTGACAAAGGCTTCTTGTAAATTTTAAGTTTGTGACCATTGACAAGCAAGGGGATTCCTTCCTCATATATGGTTCTGATTTGAACTGCGCCATTATCAAAACATTTTTCCACTATGTAAGGTCCTAACCATCTTGCCATCAACTTGCCTTGAAAATATTTAAATCTTGAATCATACAACAATGCCCAATCTCCTTCTTGGAAGATATTTTATTTGATGTTCTTGTCATGCCGTACCTTCCTTTGCAGCTGAACTACCTCTGTGTGAAGAAGTGCTTGCATTCTAAACTCATCTAATCCATTTATTTGCAACAACCTCTCTTTTTGGGCATTTGATAGATCTAGATTTAATTCATATGCCACTCTTAAAGTATTGATTTAAAACTCAATTGAAAGTAGATATTTCTTACCATAGACTAGTTCATAAGGAGTGAATCATGTTGTTGTCTTTCAAGTAGTGTTGTAGGTCCAAGTAGCTTATTCCAATCTATCTGCCCAATATTTTCTGCTACTGCTCAGAACCTTGGTGAGGATGCTCTCTAAATCTCTGTTAGTTACTTTTACTTGGCTATTCACCTGAGGTTGATAGGTTGTAGAAGTTATATGCTTAATCTTGTGCTTCCTCAAAATATTCTCAATGAGGTGAGAGGTGAATTGTGCTCCCTGATCAGTGACTATTTCTCTGTGGTATCCAAAATTTTAAAACACATTCTCCCTCATAATTTCTGCTACTTTCTCCTCGGTTGCTACCTTCACTACTTTTGATTCATCCCACTTTGTCAAGTAATCAGTGCAGACTATGATATACTTCTTTTGTTCGGATGGTGGATCGATAGGTCCAACAAAGTCCATTCCCAACTTATCAAATGGCTCCAGAGCCACCTAAGGGTGTAAATGCATTTCATCCCTTTGTGTGGGTTTCCCCATCCTTTGGCACTGGTCACACCTGCTAGTGTATCTTATGGAATCTTGGTGAAGGGTAGGCCAATAGTATCCTACCTGCAATATTTTTTAAGGAGTACTCTTTGCAGTAAAGTGGCCTCCACATGGGCTGTCATGAAATTCATAGAGGATATCAAAAACTCTTCCTCTCTCACACCTCCTTAGGATTTGATCAGGGCCTAGCTTGCAAATATTTCTTCCAATCCGTGTGAAAGGGGCGCTTTTTTTGATGACTCTGCTCCTCTCCCTGAATGAAAGATTAGGATGGAGTTTTCCAGCAACCAAGTAGTTGGCTATATCAGCAAACCATGGTGAGAGTGCTGATATGGAAAAGAGGTGTTCATCTAGTAGCTGGTCATCCACCATTCCTTCTTCACCTGTAGGGAGAACTAACCCGGACAAAAAATATGCAACAACATTTTCCTTTCTAGGTTTATCAACAATATTCAAATCCAATTGCTACAAAAGTAACAACCATCTAATTACCCTAGCATTTACATTTGGTTTGTTCATTAAATACTTGATGGCTGCATGGTAAGTGTGGAAAAAGGTTTGATATCCAGTGACATAATGCCTGAATTTGTTCAATTCATGGACAATGGCTAACATCTCCTTCTCAGTAACAATATAATTCAGCTCGGCCTTTGACAAATTCTTGCTGATGAAATAAATGACATAAGGGATTTTTTCCTCTAATTGTCCTAATGCTGCCCTTACAACTTTGTCGGACGCATTAGTGTGGATGTGGAAAGGGAGAGTCCAATTTGGACCTCGGAGGATGGGGGCAGTAGTCAACTGTTTCTTAATGAGCTCGAAAGCCTCTTGACAAGGACCGAACAAAATAAACTCAGAATCCTTGGCCAAAACCCAAATAATGCCGAAGACATCTTGCTGAAATCTTTGATGAAACTTCTATAGTAAGCAACTAAGCCTAAGAAACTCTTGAAATATTTCTGCTTTTGAGGAGCAGGTACCCTTTTGATGATAGTGATTTTTTTTGGGTCTACCTGTATTCCTGCTTGGGATATGGAGTTTCCCAATACAACCCTTGCTTTCTTCAAGAATTCACATTTTTCTAGGCTCAAGGAGAGATGCATCTAATTTCACCTTCTTAGTACTTTACCAAAATTGGAGAGAGCTTCCTGGAATTCATCCCCATATGGTGTGAAATCATCCATGTATATTTCGACAATCATGGACTGACTCAGAAAAGATACTCAGGACAACCCTTTGGAAGGTGGCTGGGGCATTGCATAACCCAAAGGGTAGGATTCTATAAGCAAAGGTACCCCAAGGGTAGGTGAAATTAGTCTTATCCTGGTCTTCAGGGTCGATTTGAATCTGATTGTACCCACTGAACCCATCTAAGAAGGAAAATAACTTCTTCCCTACAAGGCCATCCAAGACGTGGTCTATAAAGGGCAAAAGGAAATGGTCTTTCTTGGTGGCTCCATTAAGTTCTTGATAATCAACAAAAATTCACCACTTCCCATTCTTCTTTGAGACTAGGACAAGAGGAGATACCCACTCACTGTCACATATAGGATATATGAACCTTGCATCCAATAGTTTCTGCAACTCTTCTTTGACTGTGTCCTTTAGAGCCGAGTTCATCCTTCTTTAGGGTTGTCTCACAGGCTTGCATCCTTATTTGATGTAAATGTGATGCCCGCATACTGAAGTATGCACCCTTTTCGTGTCCTTGTAATCCCAAGCAAATGCTTCAAGATTTTATTTCAAAAGCTGGCATAGATGTTTCTCTTCTCCATTCGAGAGGTTTGGATTGATTTTCAGAGATCTGGATGGGCCAAACTCAATAGCCTTGGTGGTTTCAGAGGTTGTCTCAACTGAGTGAACTTCCATCCAAGGTTGGCTTTCAGACTCTTTGACTAAGGTTTTAAGAGGAGTGTTAGTGGAGGACTGGTTTTGAATGGCATGGTCGATGATTTCATCTTCATCAAGATGCCCCCCTCTAATAATAGCATCTATGGTACACATAGGGGCAATGTTATATAACTCATCTTCTTCATCCTCCAACCATATAGGGAGATCATGATCAATGGAAGGCTGGGCTGGAGGATATAACACTAGCTGTTTAGACAAATGCCCATTTTTGATAATCATGCTTCCGGCCCGACAACTAATATAAGCATCTGCAGTGGCTAACCAAGGTATCCCTAAGATGAGAGGATAACCATTAAACTTGGTTTTTGGTATCAGGACCAGGAAATCTGTAGGATACTCCCAAGATTCAATGGTAACCATAACATCCTCAACAATTCCTTCCAAAGTTACTATGGACCGATCTACAAGTTGCAAAACTATTGTGGTTTTCCTCAAAGTCCCTTGGAGATTAAGTTTCAACATAGTTTCCTTGGTCATGATATTGATGGCAGCCCCTAGATCAATCAGAGTGTTGCGGACCATGACACCATCTATATGCACATCAACAACTGGACTACCAAGGTCCAGGTATTTTGGAAATATCACCTTCCCCAACATCAAGTCAGACAGTTGTCCTACCACATTGATGGTGGGGGTATCTCTCTTCCTTCTCCTAGGCTTCTTGAAGCACTTTTCTTTGATTAGCCTATTGTAGATAGGGACATCCTTAATGGCCTGGAGAAGTGGTATCTTTACACACAAATTTTCCAATTCTCCTAGGAGTTCAGTCTCCTCTGGGGTGTGTTGACTAGGGTGGATCAAGTGCTCAAGAAAAGGAGGTTGTTGGATCTGAGTGTTATCTTATTCCTTTTCCTCCTCAACCTCTACAGGTGGATATGGGGAATGGTTGTATGGGAGTACTCTTCCCGACCTGAGATTAACTTCCTGTATCTCCACAACATAATCTGGATGCGATATTTCTCCACTGGGAGCCTGTTGTGCCTGTCTGATTTTCGGGTTTGGATTGGGCTGTGCAGGTATAGGTAGCCTAGGTGGAGTAGCAATAGTAAGCTTAGTGTTGGCTCCCCATGATTTGCAATATTGGCAAGAACAACTCTGCAGGGAACCACATCAAACCACTTTGGAGTCCAAGGACCTAGCCTTCCTGGGCTTAGAGAGGGCTCTCTTTATGTAAGTCTTTGTAAATGATATGTATTTATGCTTTTGTTTTCTGATTTTAGGCTAGTTATGAAGTTCTTAGGACTGTTTTTTTTGTTTGATTGGTTGATAGATCAATTGATGACGTTATTAAGGGATTGAGTGTTTTAGCTGAATAGATAGACCGTGGGCAACATTAATCCATTGGGCTATGGAGTCATAAAAGGATTTAATTTTTCATCAAATTTGTAAGGGTTTTCATAGGGAAAGCTAACTATATCAAGTGGATCTCTTAGATTAGATGAAATATGAAATGACAATAAGTTGTGAAAACAGTAAAACTAAAGGAAAATTAAGAATCCTTTAACTCTACTTCAACAAAAAAATCCTTAGGTAACTATTTAAGAAAAACCAAAGGACAAGACTTACCATAGACTTCTTTGGCCAGACTATAATAAGCAAACCTTTAAGACAACAATCCAGCAATCCTAGAATCACTTTCAGACAAAGAAAAAATTTAAGATAACAATGAGTTTAACTAAAGAGCAAGATACACCTATCTTCTTTAATCAAACACTCTAAAAGGACCTTCAAAGTAACAGTTTGAGACAAACCAAAGGACATGGCATACCGTAGACTTCTTTGGATGGAATGTACTAAGTACACTTCAAAGAAAGGCCTTTAAAAAAATATTTCAAGCTACACCAAAGGACATGACATACCATAGAATTCTTTAGTTGGACTCTACTGAATCATTTCCAAGACAACAAGCTAGGTGGAACTAGAGAGCATTTAAGAATTATCTAATCAGACCTTGCAGAGGAAAACAATAAGATAAGGAAAGCAGATAGAATCAGGGTGCCAAGACAACATATCCTAACCTAAAATTTCTGTTCTTTTATCAGAGAAATCATGGACATAATGGAAAACAGAAGGAAAACATTGACAAAGAAAGGATAACGTCACCATTAACATAGCTCAATAATCTTGTGAATGTGCTTATATTACTGATGTTCAAAACAGTTACATTACTCTAGTGCAATAGATCTTTGCAGCTCAGAGTTTTCTCAAATCCCGCTTAGCAGCTCATCAACTATCAATCCACTAATCAACCAACCAACCAACCAACACTAAAAATCAATAATACATGTAGTATTTATCTGCAAAATGAGGATGTGATCCTAAGCTAGGGTTTCAGGTTTGCATGTATTACAGAGTTAATGCATGTTTGACCTTTGAGACCACACAAGGCCCAAGGCAAAGTATTTGAGACTGAATCACTGTAATAATAACTCCTAACTTAACTACTAGGCTAAATACTGAGATATGTTGACTTTTAAGGCTTTTTAATAACTTTTACAATAACTTATGAGTAGCTAAGAAATATATCTGACTCTTTCAATAACTACTGATGTCTTTATTGAAATGAAACAGGTTGTAGGTGGCAGTTTGTTCGATGAGGAAGTAAATGTTGCTTGTTTAGTCATTTGAATCTGCTTTTGTGCTAATCTTCCTTTGATTTATCCTTTAAACTCTATTTTAGCCGTTTTAAACTTGGATTTTTCTTCACAGTTTGTCTTACTGTCTTCTCCTTAACTCTGCCTTTATCTCTATTTTGTGATTAACCCTTTAATCCTTGATCCTTTCTTCATTATCACTAACCCCTGATTTGATCTTTAATCAACTAACCTTCACTGTCGGGGTCTTTTGATTGTTTTCTTCCTTTTCCTGTATTTCTGTTTGCAATTTACAGTGCAATGGAGCATCTTTTGCTAGTTTGGTGTGCTTAAATGACCACCAATGGTCATGATCCATTGGTGAGTATGCTTGAATCTGGCACTTCTGGTCCTACTGGTGAACAAACTAACGGGATCGTCACCTAGGGAGTTTATTTAAATTCTTTCGGACCCTTGGAATGTCAATTATGCATTTTTACTATGATACCTACACAATACAACAAACTATCAACTTAAAATCCCGCGTTTGAGGGGATTTATGCGTTTATTTGGCTTTTTTGGGCGTTATGAGTGCTTGCAGAGGTTCATGGTGGCTGCGGGGCTTCATCGCATAGCCACGGGGCTTTAGAGTGTTTGAATAGGACGGCGGTTACGGGTTTTGGCGGGAGGGAGAAGAGTGGTTTTCGCATATGAGGGAGGTGGTTTTTGCGTGGAGCAAAGGTGATAAATGGTTTCGGGTAAATGGATGCGATTCCATTGAGTGGGTGATGCGTAGCGGAGGGTACGAGCGATAAAACCACCCATTTCACGCGCTTTGGAAGTGTTTAACCCCAGCGCGGAGAATGGTGCGATATTAGCCGTAGACCGTTGGATCTCGAGGGATAGAGATCAATGGTGGTCGGGTATTTGAAATGGCAGTTAAAGCAGATGGTGGGACCCGGGTTAATTAAATAAGTGAAGGCGCTTATTCTGAGGGTAAGAGGTAGGGCCATATGATAACATGGTTTTTATGATAAAGCAGGGGGTTAAAAATATATGAGGGGCGGGGTTATTTTAATTTAAAATAGAGTTTTAATATAAAACAATAGGTCCCGACATGTTTAATTTTTATATTAAAACAATGTAAAAATGAGTTTTTACATTATTTTAATGCAATGAGGGAAAGCGCTGAAGGTGAGGGCGTTTAGTGGAGAAAATGAGGCTTTAGGTAGGGAAGAATGGTTAATATGAGAGGATTAAGGCCAGATATGAGTTTTTAGAGCAAGAGGGCAATTTCAAAGAAGACAAAATGAGTCATAATGAAAAAGATTTTATGAAGATAATGAAGGCAGTGAGATTTATGGAGATAGCTAATAGTTAAGAAATGCTATCTTCAGCAGATTGTAGAAAATCCATAGTCACCTAGTGAAACTGTAGAATACAGGAGGATAACAGTGGCTCCAGCTGGGAAGGGCAGCTCCTTAGGAAATGTCAAGAACCTCAGAGTTCAAATCTCTGGAATTTGTAGATCAATGCCTTGATTGTACTTGGCAGATTTTTCATTCTGTAATTTCTGTTTTTCCATTGTTCTTTGTAACTTAGGACCTTTGAAACTTGAAAATCACGCTTTGATGCAACTCAATTCTACATACCCATCATACTTTCCTAGCATTTTTTCTTCACTTGGGTGCATTTAAACTGGCAAACCCTTGACATTTGTTTTTTTAAAGTAAAGTTATCTACTTCTACTCTTATATCAGCCAAAGGCTTAGATTAAACTGACGAGCTCTTTTATTCTCTACCTAATCTACTTATCTATCAAGTTTAAACAATTTCATAGATTTTCATTCTCTAATCTATCAACATGAAATTGAAAACATGATTAAATCAAGATTAAACAGTTTTATGTGTCATGAACTGTGGCATGTTGGACAAGCTGCGCACATATTTTATTTTTGCAAAAAGTAAAACTAAAACTTGAGAGCTATAATATGGAATTTTTCATTCATCCCTCTCTTTTCTCTTTGGTTCATGTGTGAACTTGGGAACCAATATCTTTTCCTAATCTAATCTACTGATAAGCCAAGTTTAAACAGTTTGGAAAATATTCATTTACTAACCTATCAGCAAAAATTCAAAATTTGTTCAAACATGATTAGGATGTATGATTGAACAAGACTCATTTTTTCAAAAGTAATGGCATTTGGACTTGCACACTTTCAGAAACATTCTTTTTTGGTATGGGGCTTTACCTTTTCTTTTATTTGCCCTCTTTTCTTCTTTTCTTTGTTTTTTGTGTTTATTTTTCTAATCTTTTTATTCAAGCAATGTTATATACAATGAATAAAGCTTTAAACTGAGGTCTTTAGCAAAAATAATGCTTGAGCATCCTACCATTGACATGACCTCCAAATAATTCTGTTCCACCCATCTCTTGTAGGAAAAATGCATTGTTACCTCTTATTGAATCGATGATGTATGGACCTTTCCATAGATTGTCAAATTTTCCATGCTTGCCTTTGTCTTCTCTTCTTAAATCCCATTTCAACACTTTGTCTCCAATGTTAAAATTATTTGCTTTGGTCCTCTTATCAAAAAGCTTCTTGATATTTTCTTGCACTTGTTGTGTTCTGTTGTATACTTCTTCTCTGGTTTGCTGCAGCTGGACAGTCTGATTTATTCTTCTTTGCATATATTTTTCTTCAGAATGTACTTCTTAGATGAATTTCATCACTGGCACTCCAAAACTTGTTGGGAAAACTGCATTTTCTCCATATACTAGCTGATAGGGAGACATAACAATTGATTTTTTATTTCTTAATCTATTTTCCCATAGTGCACGTACTAGTTTGATGTGCCATTATTTCTTGTTCTCTTCTAGCAAATTTTTCATGATTTTTACCAAACTTTTGTTTGAGGATTCATCCAACCCATTACCTTGAGGGTAATAAGTTGTTGAATTTCCCAATCTAATCTGATATTTGTATCAAAAGTCCACTATTTTCTTGGATCTAAAGGCAACAACATTGTCAGTAATGATTTTTCTAGGACAACCAAATCTAGATAAGATGTGGTTTTCAAGGAATTTGATGATTACTAAGTCTGTGGCAGTTCTGGAAGGAATGGCCTCTATCCATTTTGTAAAATAGTCAGTTGCAGTGAGGATCCATTTGTGCTGGGCAGAGGAGGCAGGGTGGATTTCTCCAATAAAATCAAGGCCCCATTGTTGGAAAGGAGACTCAACAGAAATTGGATGTAAAAGCAATAGCAGCAGTTTTCTCTTGCCTTTAAAGATTTGGCATTTATGGTAAGCAATCACCATTTTATGGATGTCTTGAAAGAGGGTGGGCCAATAGTAGCAAGCTCTAAGGATTTTATTGACAGTGGTTTTCCAATAGAGGTGGCCTCCACATTCTCCTTCATGAAACTCATGCTTGATCTTATTTGCATCATCCTCAGGCAAACATTTAAGCAATTTACCACTAGCATTTTTCCAATATAAATTTTTATCTAAAATGCAGAAATTTATAGCTTTTAACTTTAAGAATCTAGCCTTTGTTTTGGACAAACCAGGAGGAACATTTAGATTAAAAAGTACATATAATATGTCAACATACCAAGATGAATTCAGAAATGATTCTTCAATAGGTGGAGTTGCCAGCTCCTCTTTTTCATCTAATGCATTAATCATATTTATGTCCAGTGCTTGAAAATTTGTTTCAGCCATGCGTTTAGCCAGTCCTTGTCCTTTGATTAGTTTAGTGGGCTTGATTTCCAGATCATATTCCAATATAACAGGAATCCACTTACCTCTTTTTCCATCAGGATCTTGGGTTAGTATGTATTTTACCACTGTGTAAGGCACAAATGCAATGATATGTGAATGGAGGATGTATACTTTGAAATCTTTCAATGCCTTGATTAAGGAAAAAGCATGTTTTTCCATTATGTTATATTTTAGAGGTACATCTCTTAGTGCCTTGGTGAAAAATGCTATGGGCTGCTCCTGCCCTTTTATGTTTTTCTGCAGTATGACAACAACAAATGTATGTTCTGATGCAAAGGAGAAGATGAAGAAATCTTTGGTACAATCAAGGTTGATCAGGACCGGTGTTTGTGTAAGTGCTTGTTTTACCAGTTCAAAGGATTGCTTTGCTTCTATGGTCCATTTGACTCATATTTCTCTTTTAAACATGTTTGTGATGTTTCTTAGGAGTTCTGCAAGGTTTGGTATGAACCTTCTTAATAAATTTATCTTTCCAATGAAATATTGCAGCTCTTTGATATTTCTAGGATGATTGATTTGCAATATTCCTACAATCCATTTTGGGTCAATCTTGATCCCTTCTTCAGATATGATGTGTCCTAAAAGTTTTCCTTCTTGAAGGACAAATAGAGTTTCTTGGGATTTAGAGACAAACCATTTTCTGCATTTTTCAAAGACTTTTCTTAAGTGAGCCAGGTGTTCTTCATCATTTTTTGAGTAGACAATGATGTCATCAAAGTAAATCACAATGAAGTAACCTATTTCTTCTGAGAAAGCAATGTCCATGGCTCTTTTAAAAGTAGCTTCATCATTCATTAACCCAAAAGGCATTTTAACATACATGAAGGTGCCCCAGGGTGTGGTGAAAGATGTCTTATGTTGATCATCTGGGTGTACCAACACCTGATTGTATCCTGAAAAGCCATCTAGCAGAGAAATTCTTTTGGAACTACTACCCTTTGTAGTATGTGATCCATTTTTGGTAAAGGGTAATTGTCTTTTAAGGAGGCTTTGTTTAAATTTTTGAAGTCTATGCATAGCCTAATTTCTCCTGTTTTCTTCCTCCCTGATACAAGATTTGAAACCCATTCTAAGTATCTTAGAGGGACTATTATTCCAGCATCATACATTTTCTTAATTTCTTTCTCAACCAGTGGTAGTTGCACATGGTTTATTCTACGCAATTACTATTTAAAGGGCTTCTGGTTTTATTTGAGAGGGGTCTTATGTTGGATTATCTCAGTATCATATGACTTTAAATCTTCATAGCTCCAAGCAAACACATCAGTAAATTCTTTGAAAAGCTCAATGTATTTCTGTTTTATATGAGCTGGCAGTGTTTTGAACAGTTTTATCATTTTAGGTTCTTGTTCACTGCCTATATTGCATTCTTCTATTTTAGTTTCAGTGGGTTCCATCTTTGGCTTCTTAGCAACATCATTAAAGTCAAATAGTTCTTCTAGAGGAACCAATCCCTTCGGCAAAGTATCATCTTTGGACTGCAACACTTCAAAGTCTTGCTTTTCTAAATATGTGCACAACTTTGTTTTATTTGGGTGTTCTTTTTCTAACAGATTTATATCAGCATTATCAGAAGGTTCTTCTTTGTAAGTCTACTCCTCAGCAGAGCAGTCTTCTTCATTGAGTCTGAATTTGGCATTTCAAACTCATTTCTGGACCGCAGGAAATCTTCAATCTGTTTATCTCCTTCAAAAACTTGCCAATATTTTATGTTATCTAGGACTGCTGGTCTTTATTTGACTTGTACTGTGTATTTCTTGTTTTGATAAGGTTTTTGACAAGTACTGGCTACAAAGGCTAGACCATTGGCAAGGATGTTTTGATTTCTTGGAACAAAGGTAAGATCATATTCTTTGAAAGTTTGTAAGAGGTCAAGGGAATAATCCCTATATGCTTTCAATCTAGGATGTTTAGTTGTGTATTCTCCCTTAATTTGCCTAATAACTAGTTCATAATCCCAAGAACAATTATCCTCTTGGCTCCTAATTTCTTCAATAATTGTAGCCCTATGAGGAGTGCCTCATATTCTGCTATGTTGTTTGTACATTGAAAACTTAGTTTATAAGAATGGCCTTCTGCATGGTTGTTTGTTGTCTTGTGTACCCAAACCCCTGCTCCTGAACCAGTCTCGCCACAAGAACCATCAAAGCTCATACTCCAAAGAGGTTCAATTTCAGATTTATCATTGGGTTGGTTATTTTGGTTGCCACTATGTTTATCATTATGTTTTTATTTATGGTCCCAATTATGTTGGTTGTTTCCTATTTGGGCCAACTGTTATGACTGTTCCTCCTATTTTTCCTCTTTTTGTTCAACAAGTTGCTCAATTTCTGTCATTTGTTCATTAATGTTTTCTTCATTGTAAAGGATAAATGAATCAAGATCAGTGCGAATGGAATAAAGATGGGAGTTATCTGGCTTTTCCTAACTGCTAACCATATATTTCATGTGAGTTTCCCTATACAGTCTTCTTGGTTGACTAAAGACAGGTATGGTTGCATAGGTCATGTCCATTTGGAGGATACCTTGAAGTTAGCTCCCCATGATCTTGAAAGGAGCATGCCATATTTAGGGGGAATATCAACCATTACAATATCCATTACTAGGCTCTTTGCTGGTATTTTTGCTAGATTGATACATAGATATTTGATTAGGCCTAGGCATTTAACTCTACTGGAATCAAAAGAGTATAAATATTTGTATGGTCTAGTTATCTCAAGGCATAATCTTTCCATTACTACCTTTGGCATGAGGTTGTGTGAAGCTCCCGAGTCTAACATGGCATTGTGGAGGATTTTATCATGGATGTTTAAACTGACATAAAATGGAGGAACACCTCTATCTTGAAATTTTCCCTCTACTTCTGGTCCAAACAAAATTTCAGGCTTGTCATCATTTAAATTCACAGAATCAACATTTTCTCCTATGTTTAAAGCTTTCAAAACTTGGGATTTATATAAATCTTGAGTGACTAATTCAGTAAGAGGAATGGATATTTTAATCTTAGCAATTTCATTCTCTATACTGAAAGGTGCCTGTGTTTTTGTAAGGTTCAAATCAGTCTTATCAAACACCGTTTTCATAGCAATTTCAGCTTGTTGGTTTTTATTAGGGAACTCAGTTAAAACAATTTTGTTAGGGGCACTAGCTGTCTTGCTAGTGCTTCTTTGTTCACCACTTTGTTTGACACTAGGTTGGATGTTTTTGTTTTTATTTTTATCAGAACTTTCAACCATTGTGTTTGGATTTTCTACTGTCTTTTTAGGAATATTTTTAGGGATCTTCCTAGCAGAAATTTCAGAGTTCTTCTTTTGGGAGTGTCTTGGTTTTTCTTGCTTCTGAGGTCATACTGTCTATGTACTTCCATGATGGCATTTTCAAAGCCTTGTTTATTATCTTCAAATTCTAGGCTTTCTTCCTTATTCTGAGTTGGGGAAAAAATGCCTTGATCTTCCTCGGTGAGGAAAACAATATCATCATTGTTGAATGGAAAAATGGTAGAATAGTGAAAAACATTCTCTAAGGATAATGAAGGAAGTGAGATTTCTAAAACTCACAATGTTCATGGAATTTTGTTTTTAGAAATCTAGGACCAATATATAGTCATCTACATATAGTAAAAATTATGGATGACTAACAGTGGCTCCACTTAGGGAGGGAAACTCCTTTTCAGGAGGTGTCTAGAACCTAAGAGCTCAGATCTCTGAGTTGTGAAGACCATTACCTTACTTGTACTTGGAAGATCCCTCTTCCTTTATTTTTTGATGTTATTTTGAAGCTATGATCTCATAAAATATGAACAAACATGTTTGCTTCAATCTCAGTTCTACTCACCCATCATACTTGGCCTAACATTTTTTCTTCTTCCGGGTGCACTTGGACTGGAAAACCCTTGACATTCTTTTCTTTTTGAAAGAAAAAAAAACTATCTACTTGTACCCTTATCACTTCCAAGATTTCATAGTAGGTTAATGAACTCTCTTTTTTCTCTACCTGGTCTACTCATTTGTCAAGATTAAGTTGTTTGACAAACTTTATTCTCTAACCTACTGACATGAAATTCAAAACATGACCAAACCAGGATTAAGCAATTTGATTTTCCATGGGTTGTGGAATTTCAACAAGCTGCACACAGAAATTATTTTTCATAATCAAAAAATAGAAAGCATGAGGGCTATGATTTAGAAATTTTTAGGCATCCCTCTCTTTCTCTTTGGTTTGGGTTTGAGAATTTGTAACATTCCAAATCTGGAATAGCTCAGCAAACCTGCTGAAATAACGCACTCCTGGGAGATTGATGCACAGAAATGAGTTTACAACCCTTGGATCCCTTATATTAGCAGATCTAGATTCTAGATCCAAAAGGGGAGCAAAAACAAATCAAACTAGGTGTGGTAAATAGATCTCCCACCACCTAGTCTAGCTGAAAAACACCGTACAAGAGGGGCTGCAGCTATGCACAACAAACTACTTCAGAAATAACGCAGTCTTGGACAGTATGAGTAGGAGGCCATCAAATATGATTAACTTATGAGTATACAGTATCAAATCAGAATTACAATGAATCTCTTTCAATATACAGTAGAATACAAGAGACAATAGAGCAAGAAATATTCAGAAAAGAAGGTTGCAACACATATATGAACTGAAAAATAGCTTAACAATGTTATTTTGAGGAGCTGTAGTAGCTATATATTACAATTTAGATGTATGATAGATCTGTGGACAAAACATCAGATCCATTTCAAATCTGGAAACTAGAAAGTCTTATTTACAAGATCCCCTTAGGGTTTTGACCAAATTATGCATTACAAAGAGTAGATCTGAGTTTTAAGTTGCAAATCTGCAAAATGCTTCCGAAATTTCTGAAGATGACTTTACATTAAAATAGATCAGATCTAAACAGAACATGGATCAGCAAGCAAATCCATGGATCACCAAAGTGAAAGGCAAAGCCCAGCACCAGATATCTCTCACCAAAAATGGGGTCAAAACACCCTGCAAACCCTCTACTGAAAATAACGAAGTCCCTCAAGGAAAAATGCACTATAGCTTGAATAAAAATGATGGCATGATGCCAAGATACAAATCTGAAGCTAAAATAGTGGATGCACTCTTCCAGGAGGTTAAAAGACACACTCACTGAGAAGAGGCTCCAATACAAGCTAGATCTAAACAGATCTAGAATTCCACTTGATGCAACTTACAAAAGCAAGCAAACCCTCACTGGATCTAAGTTGCAATTGGAAGTAGAGCTTGGCCCAAGCCTGGTAGTGGATCAAATCAGCAAGACTCCTCCAAGAATCCTCAATGGAAGAGGTGAAATCCCTGCATAGGAACTCCAAGTGCTAAGCAGCACAATTCTCCACTAAACAGCAGAGAATAGTATTTTTCTAAACAGACAAGATACTCAGAAATATAGACAATCAAAAACCTTCTCTTGCTGCCTTCCCCTTCCTTTTATAAGATGAAAGCCTTTGAAAACCCTAAACCACCTTGATGATTTAGCTCCTTTCACATGAGGGGCCTCCTTCTAGAACTGCGTTGTCCCTTCATGAGGTACATTGAATCTAGACAGTGTTGTAGATTTGGTCAAGGTTGACCCAGTCTCACAGCTCAAACCCTTTCACACCTGCAAGTGATTTATTTACATGGCCCTGATTTATCCTTGTTCATATGGGAATTAATTTATTTAGTCTTTCTAGGAGTTTTACATGTCCTCCTTTATTCATTTATTCATGCAACATAAAGTAAAACAAAAATGTATATTCCTCTTAGCTTAGGCTAAGTAAGAATATTACAGTCCTCCCCTCCAAAATGTTGCTTGTCCTCAAGTAACTGATAGGGTGAGAGCTATAGTACTTCCCCTCCTTCATTGATGGCATCATCAATGATCAAGTCCTCATCATAAGCCAAGTTCTCATCAAGCCAATACATCAATAATTGTTCCTCCAAGGCCAACATAGGATGTGCATAGTCCATCCCACCAGGAGTGAAAAACTCAACAGAAATAAACATGGCTGGAGCAATGCTCCATCTAAAACATGTATCATGAGGTACAGGTAGAAGTTCCAAACCATGCGGTACATACAAACTGCCCATCTTCCCTCCATAAAATCCCATAAAAAATACAACTATATCATCCAAGTATGGAAGCAAGACTACATATATGCAGACAGAAATATAAACATGAGGAGGTGGGTCAAAATCCCACATGTGATGCCAGCGCAGTGCATCACCTATCTGCATTAGATCAAGGTGTGGTAAGTGGCATTCCCACCACACATTTGCTGCATGAGTCACCCTAACATGGCTAGAGATGTTAGATAAGTTTGGTGCCTTTGGAAATCACCCATCATGAGAAGGAATATCCCTTTGCACCATAAGGGAGTGGCCTAGTTCAAAATCTCTATTGGCCCACCAAAAACCATGAGATCAACATGATCTCTCACTCCCTTTAGGAGTCAAAGCCTACAAAAACATGGCAAAGGAATGTGATAAATCATAAAATACAACTTGCTTGGCATGATCAGATCCTTTACCATCATATTCCTTCTACACATGGAGTTGTGCATGAGCATTTCCCTCCGCTCAAGAAAAGGAAGAGCTCGCTGAGATGACTCTTGCAAAGAGTCCATTGGCTGCACCAATCCTCCATAGCTAATGCACTCTTGAAAGTGCTGATTTAATTCCTCTCTCATGCCTTCCTAATCAAATCCCCTCATGATCAGGGTATAGATCTTCATTGAATGCATATGGCTGAGGAAGAATTCTTCATGTTCCCCTTGTAGTATCTCCTGCTTGAGCTTGGAAGCTCTAGCCAAGAAGACCTTACCATGATAATAGATGACTCCCCCTTGGACTAAGTAGCCCTCTTCTTGTTGCATTTCATCTAGTATCATACCTTTGTGGAGATCTTTGGAATACTCTACAAGCAGTTGAGATTTCCAATACAGATCGACACTGCTCAACAATGACATTGTTGCTAATACATCCATGGAAGTGCTTGTCATGTTGCTGATCTCCTTTTTGACATTTCTCATGCCAAATTTGTTTGTTGGAAGTTTGATCCTCCCATTCTTCTCCTCCCACAGTGCAGATTCAGAAAAGAGAGAGGGTGATAGTGGTGCAGGAAGAAGATCCCCCTCATTCTTGAGTTTTCCCAAGCCCTCTAGCGCTGTAACTTGGTCTCTCATTGCTCCAATCCCTCCTGGATCTAGATTTGGAGTAGCACTTTGTGAGGCCTCCCCCACAAGATCTAAATCTAGTGGCATTCCAAGTGGCTTGAAACTAGATAGGAATGTCCCTTGCAGCATTCTCATGAACATGAGAGAAGGGACTGTGAGATCCCTGCTTCCACTGTGCAAATCCATCCCTGTTGTTTTTGTGGAAGTACTAGGTGAGGGATAAGTGTGCATGCCTTAAATAATTTGTGGTTTCCCACTCTTCAAGTCCACCCACTCCATCTGCAAAGCTTTCCAATCAGTGGTCACCTTCCCCAAATTAATCAACCATTGGACACCCAAAATGATATTGGTGTCTGGTATGTCAATTACAAAAAAGTGATCCACCAGAGTGTAGGATTACATAGTGACTGAGAGTGAGCGGACATATTGCATGCATTACATGGTTCTATCTCCTGGGATCCAAACAGAGAATCCCTCAAAATTATTAGTGGGGATTTCTCTCCTTTGCACAATATGAGCATCAATAAAGTTGTGGGTTTCCCCACTGTCAATCAGCACAGATACCCTTTGATTCATGATTGAACCTTGTACTCTTAGGGTCAAGTACTTAGGAACCCCTCTCAAAGATGAAATATTCCCACTTATTGGAGCAAAGGCTCCATCCCCATCTCTGGATGGTGTTGGATCTTCCTCATCATTATCAGCGCTGTGACCCCTCCTAGGTTCATCATCTCTATCTTCCTCCTCAAAATCTGAGAAGACTTCTATGTAGTGTGCTTTCCCAGCAGCACATATGTGTCCTGGTGCCCATGATTCTTCGCAAGTGAAATACAGTCTCTTATTTCTCAACTCCCTCCTAAGATCAATTTCAAGAGGCTTCTTGAATGAGCTCTCCTTAGAAGGAGCAGCTTTTTCTCCCTTCCCTTTAGAAAGGTGAGGGACCTTGCTCTAGAAATTTGCCTTTTCTTTTGGTAAGGCATCTTAAAGGTATCTTTCCCTCTCAAGGGCATCATGCAAAGTGATGGGCTTGGTAGATTTAACCAACCCATGCAAAGGTTCCTCCAGGCCATCGATGAACATGTACACCCTCCTTGTTGCAGACAGATCAAGAACCATGATAGATAATCTCATAAACTCATAGATATAAGCTTCTGCATTCCCAGACTGCTTTAGCTTTGCAAGGCTTATGAAGAGTGCTTCTGGATCCTTCCTGTCAAACCTATCCACCAGTCTTCTAGTAAACTCATAATAGGTAGTCACATTGGTATGTCCCAATGTAGACAACCCATGGAACCACCAATTGTGTGCTTCACCTTCAAAGTGCAGCATTTCTATCTTGATGGCTTCAATCTCAGGGACTTTGTTCAACTTGAAGTAAATATCCAGTTTTTCTACCCATGCCTTGGCAGAACTGGAGGATGACCCATCAAACTTTGGCAAAAATAATCTGCCCATAGAGTGGTGTCTATATTGATTATGAAAGAACCCACCATCTCTATATTGCTGCCTTGGTCTTCTTCTGTCCTTAATATGACAAAACTCTTGGAAAATCAAGTGGTCTTTGAGTCTCCGATTCTGAGATTCACATTCCATAAAGTATTATTCAAGGGAAGCTTTCTCTTGTGGTCCTTCATTCTCCATAGCCAAGAAGGTAGGCATAGTGGAGCGTTGTGGAGCTTGTGGGGCTTGCAGTTGGTTCACTGGTTGACTAGCCCAATGATGAGACATGTCAGAGCTTTCCCCCGGATGAAATCTCCAAGGAGATTCCCTAATTCTATCCATCATCATCTCTTTGATCTCTTTGGAAAGATCTTTCATGGCCACCAAAAGAGTTCTTTCAAACTCTTCTCCTTCTTTATCACTTGCAGTCTCAGGGGCTTTACCCTTGTCTTGATCATCAGTAGTGTAATCAAAATTCTTGTGACTTCCATTCTGATACCTCTTCTTCCTCTTAGTAATAGGTCCATCTTCTTCTAAATGCAACATGGCTATGGTGCTCCAAGGAAAGCACAGGTTGTGCCAAGAAAGGAGCTCTGATACCACTGTAATATTCCAAATCTGGAATAGCACAGCAAGCCTACTAAAATAACGCAGTCCTGGGAGATTGATGCATAGAAATGAGTTTACAGCCCTTGGATCCCTTAGATAAGTAGATCTGGAGTCTAGATCCAAAAGGTAGAAAAAAAAAATCAAACTAGGTGTGGTAAACAGATCTCCCACCACCTAGTCTAGCTGAAAAACACCCTACAAGAGGGGCTGCAGTTATGCACAACAAACTGCTTCAGAAATAATGCAGTCTTGGATAGTATGAGTATGAGGCAATAAAATATGATTAACTTATGATTATACAACAGAAAATCAGAATTACAATGAAGCTCTTTCAATATATAGTAGAATACAAGAGACAATAGAGCAAGAAATATTCAGAAAAGAAGGTTGCAACACATATATAAACTGAAAAATGGCTTAACAGCATTATTTTGAGGAGTTGTAGCAGCTGGATATTAAAAATCAGATGTAGGATAGATATGTGGACAAAACATCATATCCATTTCAGATCTAGAAACTAGAAAGTCTTATTTACAGGATCCCCTTGGGGTTTTGACCAAATCATGCATTACAAAGAGTAGATCTAAGTTTTAAGTTGAAAATCTACAAAATCTTCAGAAATTTCTGAAGATGACTTTACATTAAAATATATTAGATCTAAATAGAACATGGATCAGTAAGCTAATCCATGGATCACCAAAGTGAAAGGCAAAGCCCAGCACCAGAGATATCTCATCAAAAATGGGGTCAAAACACCCTGCAAACCCTCTACTGAAAATAACGCAGTCCCTCAAGGAAAATTGCATTGTAGCTTGAATAACAATGATGGCTTGATTCCAACATACAAATCTAAAGCTCAAATAGTGGATGCACTCTTCCAGGAGGTTAAAAGACACACTCACTAAGAAGAGGCTCCAATACAAGCTAGATCAAAACAGATGTAGAATTCCACTTGCTACAGCTTACAAAAGAAAGCAAGCCCTCACTGGATCTGCACTACAGTTGGAAGTAGAGCTTGTCCCAAGCCTGATAGGGGATAAAATCAGCAAGACTCCTCCAATAATCCTCAATGTAAGAGGTGAAATCCCTGCATAGGAACTCCAAGTGCTAAGTAGCACAATTCTCCACTAAACAGCAGAGAATTGTATTTGTCTAAACAGACAAGATACTCAGAAATATAGACAATCAAAAACCTTCTCTTGCTGCCTTCCCCTTCCTTTTATAAGATGAAATCCTTTGCAAACCCTAAAACACCTTGATGAGTTAGCTCCTTTCACATGAGGGGCCTCCTTCTAGAACTACGGTGTCCTTCATGAGGTACATTGAATCTAGACAGTGCTGTAGATTTGGTCAAGGTTGACCCAGTCTTACAGCTCAAACCCCTTTCACACCTGCAAGTGATTTATTTACATGGCCCTGATTTATCCTTGTTAATATGGGCATTGATTTATTCAGTCTTTTCAAGAGTTTTACATGTCCTCCTTTATTCATTTATTCATGCAAAAGAAAGTAAAACAAAAATGTATATTCCTCTTAGCTTAGGCTAAGTAGGAATATTACAACATTTAGAACCAGCATCTTTTCTTCTTAATCTATCCTACTAACAAGTCAACCTTAAATGGTTTGACGAGTCTTATTTTACTAACCTATCAGTGGAAATTCAAAACATGTTTAGCCATGATTAGGCTAAATGACTGAACAAGACTCTTCTTTCCAAAAAAGTAGTGAAATTTAGACTTGCTCAGTTTCAACAAAATTCTTTTTTTGGGTATAGGGCTGTACATTTTCTTTTCATCTTCCCTCTTTTTCATCTTTTCTTTGTTTTTTGTGGTTTCAAGATTAATATTCTAAAACATAAAAACTAGAAAGATGCTCATAGTTCTAAGCTTATTTTCATGCCTATCTATCCTAATCTAACCTATACATGATATACATTCAGCTGGTGAACTCTGTTAGTGTCCCGTAATTTGGCAGATTGGTAAACCAAATGACAGGGTAACATCAAACCAATCTTTGGAGTCCTAGGACCTAGCCTTCCTGGACTCAGAGAGGGCTCTCTCTATTATGTGAAGGATGTGAACTTGTTCGCTTCGTATGTTTGATTTTAGGCTAGCTCTTAAGTATATTTTGGTTTGTTTTGGGTTTTTTGAGGTAAATTGATCAAAAAGGACAAATAGAAAGAGAGTTCATCAAATCAACAGGGCTATGGGGTCAGATAAAGTCAAGGCTATCTAAATGATGGACAAGGTATACTGCAGGGCCGATTTAGTCAAGGTAAATGGATTCTTTGGGTGAAAGTGAAGTGAAATGAACATTAAGTTTGTGAAATACAAATATATCTTAATCATATATAGTTTTAAAGCAGGTATTCGTGAGGTAGGGCAAACCATAAATCTCTATGAATAAAACTCAAACTGATACATATGAAAGATAAATAATCCGACAATACATAGAAGCATAAGAACCTCTAACTCTAGAAAATCACCTTCAGCTATTGGGAAAACAAATAAGATAAAAAAAAACTCAATCTATGAATAGGGAACTCCTAAACATCGTATTTTGAGCTATCGGGAACTCTGAAATAATTTTGCAAGCATGGAAAAAGGGCAAGATCGAATGAGACCTCTTTGGTTTAACTAAAACAACCAATATTTCATAGAAAGATTTCGGAAATGGAGTTTTGATAAACTATAAGTAAGCGGGGCATACCTTAAATCATACAAGATAGCAAAACATACTGACCATAAATGAAACAAATAACAATTTCTTAATGGACTTAAAGGGCAGTTAATAATCCTTTAGAAATGATCAAGAAGAGGAAAACATCAAAGTTGTAACATGCAGGATGTTTTAGGTGCTTCCATGAGCATGTATCAACATATAATTTTCTGATCTACAGCAAATGAGAAGTATGGAACATTAATGAAAACAAGGAAACATAAACAAATCATAGAAACATCACCATTCACCAAGCCATGGAATCTTGCACACAATGCTCCTCCACCATCAAGCCAAGCAAGACTTCATCCATTTCATTAAACAAGTATTTCTTCCAAGCTCATAATGCTATGTATTGCTCTAAATATATCAAGTTCTTCCTCTTTTTTCCACATAAACAAAATCAAATAAACATCACCATTCACCAAGCCATGGAATCCTGCACACAATGCTCCTCCACCATCAAGCCAAGCAAGACATCATCCACTTCATAAAACTAGTATTTCTTCCAAGCTCATAATGCTATGTGTTGCTCTCAATATATCAAGTTCTGCCTCTTTGTTACAATGAATCCTCTTGGTTTATATAAGCCAAAGAGGAGGAAAACCACCTAGAGCAACTAGAAGGCCATTGGCCAAAAACAAATATCTAAAACTGTCCTTGAGGCTTAACAAAGTCCAAGGCACAAAATATCCTTCAAAAATATCTTTTCGAACCAAAATATCAAAAAAGAATCACTTTCAAGGCCTAACACATAAGAAAAACTTGCTTAACGCACATTTGGCCCAATCATCACTTAGAAAACTGCTTTTCAGCAAAATCTACAGGAGCGTAGCACCAGAAAAAAGTCTGTTTTGCAGTGTAATTTTGGCAAACTTCCTGATGTCGAAATAAGTCCCGTGATGGCTCGTTGGAAAGCTACGGATGTCTAATTTCCAAAAATTCTTGGTTTTTTCTAATATGATACATAGAATTTAGTAAAAAATTAAAAATAGTGAAAAAACCCAAGAGTGTAGCACCTGCTGATATTAGGTGCAGAAAGGTAAAAAATGGTTGTTTTTGGCCTTTTTGAGGGACCAAAACAACTTCATTTGATCTAAAAATTTCTGAGCATGTTACTTTGATGTCAAGGAATCCAAAAATATAAATTTAAAGTGCTGAAGATGTTCTGAGAAAAATTTTAAGCGCCCATGGTTTTATGCTCTTTAGGCCAAAAATTCACAAAAAAAAAGGTGTCCAAATTTGCCCAAATTTGATGACTGGGTCCCTCAAGGGTTCTTAGAGACCTGTAGAGAATATTGGGCCAAAATATTAAGCCTATTTTGGTCTTTTCCATGTTTTTGCGTCGTGCGCCTCCTTTGGGCAGCTCTGAGTTTTTCCTAGCAAAGTGGTTTTAGCTTTCACTGTTTTTGATGGAGGATGCATAGCCCCTTGCCTTGGAGAGGCAAAAAACACATGATCCTTAATTTGCTGATGAGGACTGATAGTAGGAGTCAACACTTCTGCTTGTTCAATTTGTTCTCTTACAACTTTAGGGTTGTCCTTTTCTTTGTTACTTGACTGTGGGCAGCCTTCATTACTTTTGGTGTTTTCATCACTGTCCCTGTTTTTGCTGTCCTTTTTATTGTTGTCTCCTTCCTCACTGTCCTCACTGCTTCCATTATCCTTTTGTTTGCTGTGATTTCTTTCACCACTTTCCTTTTGACCTTGGTCTTCAATGGTGTAACTTTTTTTGCTATTTAGGCTGTGACTGTTTTGACTATTTGGGCTGCCTCTTTCCTCATCAAATTTTTTGTCTTTACTATCTTCTTGTGGGCTACCTTAATCACTATCACTGTTTTCATTTTCCTCTTGTGGGCTTCCTCTTTCACTATTACTGTTTTCATATTTTTCATGTAAGTTGCCACCATCTTCACTTTTTTTGTCATAGAAAAGGCTTATAGTGACTCGGATCGAGGTATGCTTGTTTGAACCACTTTTCTCCTATGTAGGGGATCTTAGTTTCTTTTGAAACATTTTTAGGAGTGAGCTTCAAAATCCAGACCTACAATGTGAACTTTTTTTCCATTAAATCTCAGGGCAAACAGCTTAGTCAAATAAGGGTGGCTAGTGACCTCTGATATTCTACTACAAAAATCAAAGCAGCCAACCTCTTGAAAGCAGGACAAGACCGAGGGAGAGGCAGTGATATCTTGAACAGTGGTGGGCTCAAATATGTTATGTTGACCTCCCTTTTTAACCATTCTCTTTGGAGGAATTTTGACCTTACTTGTTCTTCTCCAAAAATCAACTAAATAGGTTCTCAAATGAAAATAGGTTTTATTTTTCTTTAAAACTTCTTTCTCCTTCAATTTTGTTTTCAAAACATATTTTATGATTTAAGAGAAACTGAGGGGCAAAAGACAGTGAGAAATACCTTGAAACTTTCTTGATGTAGTGAAAAATCAATTCTGGGCAAAAATTTCAATTCTGGCCCCCTTTCTGCAACTTTCTGAATGGTGCTACTCTTTTCCTACAGGCGCGTAGTATCCATCTACAAGCGCGTAGCGTCCTTAAGAAAATAACACAGGAGAAGACTGTAGGCGCGTAGCGTCCATCTACAAGCGCGTAGCGCAGAAATAGGCCTTTTTGCAGCAGTGTTTTGGAGGCCTTCTCTATGTCAGAATTGGGCCAGGGATTGCTCTTTGGAAAGCTATGGATGTCTAATTTCCAAATATATTTGAGTTTTTTCATTTGGTGTCCATTTTTCTATCCAAAAACGGATTCTCCCAAAGCTGGTCAAAAGGGGTGAATGCTGGTACAAAAATGCAGTTTACCTTCACCTTATGGCTTATCTGATAGATTTTTTTTGTCCTTTTTTTGTTTCCCTTCACCACTACCTTTAGCATTTGAACACGTGATTAGGCTTGTGATGGCATTTTGTCATTTGCAAGGTGAATTTAACAACTATTTTTGCCTCCACATTCTTTAAGTCAAGTATGTGACTGCCCTTTGTGTAACACCTTATCTTCATTGAAGGAGGCTTTTTCAAACTTAAGTGTTTGTCCTCTGCTTGTTATGAAGGAGGCCCTTTAAACTTACTGTTTATCTTTGAAGGAGGCTTGTTAAACACAAAGTGTTTAGGCCCTCTACTTATCTTTTAAGGATGTATTTCAAACAAAAACTTGGCCTATCTCTGTTTATCAAATGAAGGAGGTCCTTTAAAAGCAACTGTGCCCTCTACTTGTCATGAAGGAGGCCCTTTAAACTTAAATCTTTGCCCTCTACTTGTAATTGAAGGAGGTTTCTTTAAAACTGTGTGGGCGCTTTGTTTATGCTTGAAGGAAGGTACTTCAAACAAAGTCTAGGCTCTTTAAACAACCTGTGTTTTTGCCCTATCTCTGTTCATCAAATGAAGGAGGCCCTTTAAAGCAACTGTGCCCTCTACTTGTCATGAAGGAGGCCCTTTAAACATAAGTCTTTGCCCTCTACTTATGATTGAAGGAGGCCTTTTTTACAACCAACTTTGTCTTTAGTCCAATTTTCTTATGAGACATGTTCTTTGTAGAAATTTACTGTGAAGCTAATGAATAGGTAATGGATTTCAAAATCCAACCTGTTTTCTTTTTCTCTCTTAGGTGTAACCTCTCCTTTGCAGTAACTTTAGCTCCTTTTGTGATGATAGTGCCTTTGATGATTTAGGGTCTGGGTTACAGGGGTATAAAAAAAAATGCAGCTAATCCTTTTTATGCTTTTCACTTTGATGCCTAAATACTTCTGGGAGTCTGCAAACCATAAAATGTGCTCTTTATTTCTCCCTGTAAGGGTAACTCACAGAACTCTGTGCCCTCTTCTTATCATTGAAGGAGGCCTCTTTAACACTATGTCTTTTCCCTATCTCTGTTTTTCATTTAAGTTTCAGCCCTTTAATAAAGTTTAGGCCTGGTCTCTGTTTATCAAATGAAGCTTTAGCCTTCTAAACAAACTGTTTGTGTTATCATCATTGAAGGAGGAAATTCAAACTAGAATATTTGTTCTTATCCTTTACCCAATCTGTATGAGACATGTCTCTTTGTAGAAATTCACCGTGAGGCTAATGAACAAGCAATGTATTTCAAAATCACAACTATTTGTTGTGTCTCTCTTAGGTGTGAACACTCTTTTGCAGTAGCTTTATCTTCATTGGTGATGATAGCGCCTTTGATGATTTTCAGCCTAGGTTGCAGGGTTATGAAAAAAAAATTGTTTCCCTTTTCATGCTTTTCACTTTGATGTCTAAAGACTGCCGAGGATCCTTTTGCCTGGAACTCCCATTTTTAATCAAACAATGCTGATTTCCAGTGTTGTAGCCTAGATATTTGGAAAGAGCAGAAAATACTTTGTGGAGTGACATGGAGTGCTTGGTGAATTGTCTTTCAGCCTTTTGTGCTTATTTGCCATAATGGATGATTCCTTGACATCCTTAGGTATTTTTGATTTGCATAGATAAACCAGTTTGTCCCTCTTCCTCTTAGCCTTGTATGTCCTTTAGTCTCCAAACAGTCAACTATTTTTTTTGACTTGAAACCTCTCCTTGAAATGTTTCTTTGCCCAATTTTGATTTATGCCATTCATCCTAGCACCCCTACAGAGATGTCTTGATAATATGGCTTGATTTTTGGGAAAACTTGTCTGTGGTATAATGAGGATAAACTTTGAAAATCACTTGATCACTTCTCCTTGGTCATCAGACCATCTTTACTCTGTTTCTTCTTGAGTTGAATTTCTGAGTTTTGTTGAAACAAGACATATGACAACTTGATGGTGCACGACCAAGGGATACAGAAGGATTTGTTTTTCTAGATAGAAGGACATGATACTTTGACTGATAGTAAAAACAGAGTTCTTAACAAGACATAGTTCTTTTAAGATACTCATCCTAAGCACCATCGCCTAAACCTAGACACTTTGTCATAATTTATAAAGGGTTTCTTTGACATAGTAAAGTCATCAAATGGACATTCAAACAGTGAGAGGGGAAAAAGACAACTTGTCTTATGCTTTGACAGAGAGCTGTGTGAAAATAGAGGACTTTGAATATTCAGAGATACAAGGCTTATGACAGTTATGGAAAGGGAAGTTTTATCAAGACTGAAACTTGATGACCACTTGTAACACAGTCTGCAAGAGGGGGAAAAAGTTAAAAATTTCTCTGAGGGGTTTTCTAGAGGACAAATTGACTGTTCAAAATTGGTTTCTAGAAAACCTAAACAAAGCATATAATCATCACAATAGGAAAAAACACTGATGACTAACAAAATAGACCAACTTTACAAGAAAAACCCATCAATGAGGATTCAGAGTTATGTAAACACGTCATATTTTCACGTTTGATTTCATAAAGTGGAGTCCACGATCATTTTGAATTATAAGAGATTCGTGTCTAGGAAAGCTAAATTTACATTTAAAAACCTTATACACTACCTTTCTAGAGACACAAAATACACATTAATTAATAACTAACATATAAGTAACTATAGTTTAATAATATTGAAAGAGTGACTCAATAATTAAAGCAATGAGGAAATGATTAATATTTCACAATTATTTTTATTTTGTATTTTAAATATAGTTTGTGATTTGAGTTATAGATAAGATTTGATGTTGATTGATTTTTTTGGAAGTTAATAGGATTCATATTTCACTTTATTGTAATTAAATATAAATGTACTAATAAATGAAATTAGAATTACGAGTATGTAATAATTTATTTGAGAATTAAGTAGAATCTTTAACCAAAAAATAACATTACATTTATAGTATTATTTATAATAATTTTAATATTTAAATTGTCGAGATATTTAAATGAAAAATAATATTCCATTAAATATTTTAAAATTAAGAATCAGTTTACTAATTTTTTTTATTTATGTTTTTTATAACATATTTTATATATATTTTGATTTGATAAGTTTTTATTGTTAATTATTGATATTAAACTTTACACTATTTAACGTTCTCAATATTTTAGAGAGAAAGAAATGAGATATTTTACTATTAAGATATATCAAATTCATGATAATATCAATCTTATTCTCGAGATAAGTATAGTAATAATGATTAAGTTTATGATAAATAGATTCTTCTAATGAAATTTAAGTAACTTAAAATATTCTCTGTTGATATTTTCGATAATTTCCTTATAGATATATATTATTAGATACACTAAGATAAATAATAAATATAGTAGAAGATTTTCAAAAATAAGGCAAAAGAGTGTAGGAGAGTTATGACCTCCACATCTTAAGATTTTCAGTAATCATGCTTAATTATATAGATAGAATAATGAACTGCAAGGAAAAGATTACAATTGCTTAACAAAATTGAACCAAAATGATTTAGGCAATGAAGTCAGATTAAAAAGGTGATATTATAACATCATGTGATAGTGATAGGGGAAATATCAAACTATACAGAAATAATAGCATGAGGAATAGTTTTTTTTTATGCCCAATGAGTTTGAAGAGCATGGAGATAAGGACTCTCTCCAAATGAGACTATTTGATCCAATCCCATTTAAGAATTATTGGAACTCAACCTTAAGCATGCTAAAAACCACCCATACTCTATATCAACATCATAAAACTAACCACTTTTGCACACTCTAGTTTTCCTCACCAAACAAAGATCATGTTCCAAAAGGCTCATAATAGTTTCCATCGGTAACATCTTTAGCAACCTCTCATTTTCATTTACACTAGGATCAAGAGAAAACACCATGTTTCCACTAAAACATTTGGTGCATTGAATTCCTATTATGTGCACAATTTTTCAACTACATACAAACAATACAATACCCAACACACCCAACCATGATTGGCCTTCATCATTCACATTATTACATCTACAAGCCAATGCTAATTAATGATTACCAAAATGCAATGAATTTTAAGTAAAGTTAATTTTGTATTTGATATATACTTCTCCATACAGAAAATAAGACAAAAAGAACACACTATAACGAATTTTCTTTTTCTCACTCTCTATCATATAAACGTATATAAATAATTTTACGTTTATACAAACAATATTATACTATAATTTTATTTCATATGATTTATTTATTATTTAGTTTTTTTTTCACATATTTTTTTTGTTAGAACTTAAATAATCCCATATACTTAAGTTTTTTTTTTTTTTTTTTACAGTTTTGATTTCATTATTGTTTTAATTTTTATAATCCATTCCACTAAATCTCACATAATCCACATAGTAAATTCAATAATATAACTATGTGAAAATATAGTTTTAAACATATAAGAATTTAAAATTAAAATAATGTTTTTTTAAAGGATGACCCAATGGAAAATGATCAATAATGTTATGGGAGGATTTTATGTGAGAAATATGCATATTTTTTTACACAGGAGTGAAACTTGTCTCTCTATAAATATTTCATCAATATGAATTATAAAAATTTGGATTAATGAAACTTTGACCATATTTTATTGTGAGAGAATTATCATACAAAATGTTGGTTGTGTAGCTAATGTATCGAAAAAAGTAGATTTTGGTAGAACTTCAACTACATGTACAATAATTATTATCCTTGTCATTAAAAAACATCATCCTTCTTAACTCATTTCTAACAAAATATGATGTGTATTCTCTCCCCGTCTCTCTTATTTCTTCTCACTTATGATGACCCAACCAACACAACTAACTCTACTTAGGACTAAATGCAATCAACAATATTCTAATTAAAATATCTTAGTTAGGAGATCAAATGATGAGTATTTATTTCACTAAATACATCAAAAAAAAATTAAAATTAACCTTGGTTATTTTCACTAATAATAATATAAATCTATTATAAACACAAAAATCAATATTTTTAAAAGAAAAAATTAATAATACTGTACTTCTACTATCCAATAAATGACCATTAAATATAATGCCGTACTTCAACTATCCAATAAATAACCATTATCTCGTTTTTAAAATCAATACAGTAAATATAATATGAAAAAATCAGAAAATTTAAATATAAATTACATAATAAAATACTTAAAAATCAATACAGGGCTTCATTCTTAAAAAAAAAATCAATCTAAAGCATTATATTTACTTCTTTTTATAATAATTTTTTTAAACAATCACCTTACTTTATTATATTATATATATAATTTAGAAACTAATATTATATTAAAAAAATTTGAAAATATTTAAAAAAAATCATTTTTCAAGGAAAAGAAGCCATGGACATACCATTTAGAAAGAACTCTCCACATTATTTTTCAAGGGACACACTATTTTTAATAAAACTAAAGAAAGGGTTGAAGTAGAAGTACGATATATGAAAGACTAATATTTTTATTATATATTATGGTTACAATTTAGTGAGCATTTTTTTTATTTGATTTAAAAATGTATTAGTTTAGATTGATTTATATTAAAGGAAATTTAATTTAAAATAATAGTTAAAATAATAAAATAAGAGATAAATTTTGGAGGGAAAAGAAAAAAAAAAAAAATTTAATTGTATTTTGTGTTTATTTTCTTATAGTTTTTTAAAATTTCAAGTGTCCAACAAGTACCCATTATGTACACTGTTGAGAAGATCCACATTGATAAAAAAAAAGATACATTAAAGAAATGTATTGAACATACTTTTTTAATGTATCTTCAATTTTTATCAATGCAAATATTCTCAAAAGTATGCATGATGGGAACTCGTTTGATTTGGAATTTAATTCTGCATCTAACGAGTGTCTACACTTGAAATTTGAGTCAAACTAAAAAGAGATAAGCTAAAAATATAATTAAAAAAATAGTTTTTTCTTCTTTTCGCTCCAGAATATTTACATGTATCTATTGTTAAATTTAAAGGACTTTGATTCGTTTACATATTATGACATGGAGATTACATGAAAATTTCATGGGAAATTTAAGGCTAAAATTTCCTCTAATGACACTGGATTTATCATGTGCTAAGAGGGATCAAATCCCTCGAGGTGGAAACCTTCTTTTTGGAGTGTATAACTTGAGGAAAGGTTTGCACGTAGAGATTTTATCTCTCTAGGCCCATGATTGATCCAATGTTAGACAGATATAAGTTAGTTCTAATTGAGGGCAGTTATATCAAATTTTTATATTATCATTATTATCTATAAGTTTCAGATCAACTTCCAAATTCACATTATGTTTTCTTTGCTTGACATCATCATATCATTCTCTTCTTTAATGTAGGTTGTGTTGCTTTCCTTGAATGGCTTGCACATTTGTGTTTGAATGTTTTGAGTAGTTTGTGTGTTTATGTGTTTGGATTTGGATTGTAATGTTCGTGAATGTTACAGTTGTTATGTTATATTTCTATATGTGTATGTAATTTTTTGTTAGTAGTTACTTCGTGATGAAGAAGAGAGACAATCTTGTCAATAGTCTGTAGGAGGATTGATATTGTACATCTATTTCATTAAATTTTAGGTATCACAACTTTTGAAAACTAATTATTTCTTAATAGTATCCCTCCTTGTATTACTAAATATATTTTGAAGAGTATTTTTAGTAATTTACTATGTCAAGATTATTCTTGAAATAATTTGTTTCTTTGCTAATGCTTGAAACAATTTATTTCCTTCAAAAATATTTTGATAATTTTTTTAATCAATAATTTGTTTTGCAAAGTCAAGAAATAATGTATTTTTGAATTTTTTTTAATCAATGGTTAGATTTACAAAACCTTTAGATTATTTATTTCTGCAAACAATTATCACATCTTTCAACAATATTTTGATTTGTTTTAAAGGTTTATAAATATATCTTTTCCACTAATAAATATTTTGAATACATTGCTCTAGCAATTATCTATTAGTAATTTTGAATATATGTAATTTTCTATTAGTAATTAGTTGGT
This sequence comes from Pinus albicaulis, assembly GCA_034641835.2. NCBI lineage: Eukaryota > Viridiplantae > Streptophyta > Pinopsida > Pinales > Pinaceae > Pinus > Pinus albicaulis. The sequence continues at coordinate 45,798 of JAXQQM020067275.1, read as the reverse complement.
GATGAAGAAGGGAGGTGATATTGTCATGAATTAATTTTCACTTTGTAGGAGGATTGATTCTGCACATATATTTTATTTTAATTCTAGGTATCACAACTTTTTACATCTAATTAATTCTTAATATTGCCCCTCTAAGTATTACTAAATATAACTTGAAAATTATTTTTAATAATTTATAGCCTCAATATTAACAACATCTAATGCATTTAATGCAAGAAATCAAATAGGATTAGAATACAACATCTACACTGAAATTAATGCATCTAGTGAAAGAAATAAAATATAATTAGAATCAACTACACTGAAATCAATGCATTTAGTGCAAGTAGTCAAATATAATTATATATAAACATATACACTTAAATCAATGCATTTAGTGCAAGCAATCAAATTTAGGATTAAAAATCATCATCTACACTAAAATAAATGCATTTAGTGCAAGAAATATTCTTCCCTCTCTCCCTCCTCGATCTATATCTATATATCTAGGTTCCATCTCTCCTTTTTTGTCTCTCTCTCTCTCTCAACCCCCCAAAACACACACATTGTCTCTCTCCATATCTATATATCTCTTCCTCCCTCTGTCCCTCTCTCTATATCTCTTTTCTTCTCTCTCATGACCTTCCATCTGTATCTGTATCTCTCTATCTCTCTCTTTTGTCTCTCTATATCACCCCAAAAACATACATGCTCTTTATACATATCTATATATCTATCTCTCCCTCCCTCTCCCTCTCTCTCTCTCTCTCTCGCTCTTCCCCTTCTCTCCCTTTTTGCCCCCTTCTATCTCGATTCCCTCCTTCTTTCCTCTCCCCCTCTCAGGGAAAATTTTACGCTCTAATATTCACAAGTGGGCTAATTCTCCTTTCTTTTTCCAAAAACATGATTCGCCAATTTCCATTTTTTCTAATAATGATTTTCCCAATTTTCATAGTCTAAAATTATTTTACCTTAAAATTTGCCAAAATTTTACATACACCAATATAAAAATATAAGTATTTCTATAGAAATATCATCAAACATTTTACAAATTTCATATTAGGGACTAGTAAGATTCGCCAAACTTTATAAAATTAAAGATACTTCCATCCTTAACATTTTCCTTGCGAGTCCCTCTCTCTTTCTACATTTCTCTCTCTATTTATTTCTTCTTACCTCCCTCTCCCCCCCCTCCAAATCCATGTCTATCTCTCACTCCCTCTCTTACTTCCTAACTCTCCCTTTCTATGCCATCTCTCTCTCTCTCTCTCTCTCTCTCTCTCCACTTTTCTCTCTGTATGTATTTATTTTTCCCTCCCTCTCTCCCCCTCCAATTCCATATCCTTGACCCTCCTTTTATCCTACTCTTTGTCTCTCTATGTCTCCTCCTCTCTCTCAGATGCTCTCGTTGGTGTTCTTTCTCTCTCTCTCTCTCTTAGGTCCTCTCTCGCTCTCTCTCTCTCACTCACTCTTTGCCCTCCAACCTTATCACTATATCCTCCCCTCTCTCCTTCTCTTTACCCCCTCTCTTCCCCCTCCACTGTTGTGCCTCCCTATCTCACTCCTCTCTTTCTCTCTCTCTTCATTTCTCCTCTCCCCTCTTCTTTATTTTATCTCCATCTCTTGCTTGTCACTCATTCTATCCCTCCACCATTATCACTCTATGTATTTGTTCTTCTCTCCCATATATATCTAGAGTTAATATATATCATGATATATTAATATATATTATAATATAAACAGTTGAATATTATATTAAATTTAATATTGTATTAATCCAAAGTTTGTAAATTTAATAATATTAATATTTTTTTTTTCTAAGTAAACTTAAACTCTATTAATAAAACATATATTACATGGAGGCGCCAGCCTCTGCGGAACTAGCCTGTTTCAGTGGTATTTTGTCTGAAAATAACCAAAAATGGAGCTGCCCGTGTAGGGAAACCAGCCCAGAGAGTGTTAGGAGTGCTGCCTCTAAGGAGGAAACCAGCATTATTCAAAATTGAGCATATGTTCCAAGCATAAAAACAAACAGTAAGCAAAAGTAGAAGACTAGTATCCATAAGCTTAGGAAAACCTGAAAGCCTAGATATCATGAGAATCTGGAGGTGGTTCTTCAACGATAAGGCATCTATATTCGTCCTTTTCTGTAGGAGGGTGAATTGGATCTATCTGCTGCTGCGTGATATCGGCCTCGCCTGTATCTGCATCCTGCTTGGTCCTTCCTTTGTAATAGTTTGAGATGCTGCCACTGTTTGAGTCCAAATGTTGCCCAGCCAAAGCCTGATGAATTTGCATAGAACCAGAAGGGCCCGGGTCCCTGTAGGGATGCGAGGGATATGTGGGCAAGATATGACAGGGGTCAATGCTGGCCACCTCGCGAAATGAAATGGAGACGGTTTCCACAACAAGAGGACAATTGGATGAACATTGAAATTTGAATTGAGCAGTGGGGGGAGACTGCGCCGGGATAGGGGGTGGCGAGCGAGGTGGAGAGTGCATCAAAGGTGCCGAGGGGGGAGGCTGAGCAGTAGAGACATGCAAACAACCTCTACCACTGTGCGTACCGGGGTATCTGCCCCAGGAGTGTGCTAGGGAGGAGGCCGATGAACTGGAATAGGAGGAGGATAGCGGTCGTGAGGCACGACCTCTACTACTTACACGCTGACAGCGCATACGATGCCTGAGGCGGGGCATACTGAAGCAAAGGGGGTGGTGCAAATGCTGAGCAGGGGAGGAGAGAAGAGTGTCAATAGGTTGGCACTGAGGAGTGGGCGCGAGATTGAAACCAAAGGAGGCCGAAAGGTAAAATTGGTAATGAGGACTCTAAGAGAAATGGTGCTCAGGAAGAAATTCAATGCAGCCGCCGAGATTACAGTGCTTTCCTATTGCTGTGCGAGTAAAAGGCTCAGCTGCTATCGAAGAGCAGCGGCATCGCAAGGGAGGAGAGGGATTATGCATAGAAAAAGTAGGCCGGGAATGGAAATTCGTAGGAGGACGAAGAGTCACACCAAAGAGCCGAAGGAAACAGCCAGAGACAACGCCAAAGGGCCGATGAAAGCTATTGTTTAAGTGCGCAGGAAGCCTCATTGTCTTGCTGAGGAAGCTACTTCATTAAATGCAGTGGAGTAAATGCTGGTTGGGGTGGTGGCCAAGCAGCATTAATGTAGGAGGACGAAGAATGAGCATGTGGGTGGCCATGTGGCCCTACCATGTGCCATCCCACGGATAGAGCATCCCATTAACCTTCTTTATCACCCGCATCCGGGGTAATAATATTAATATTAGATTTAATATTAATATTAATATTATATTTAATGATTTTTTTTACATGGCATGGTAAAAAACTGCATAATAAACTATATCAAATTAATATTTTCAAATATTACAATTTTTACGTGGAAATATTTGTCTTTAAAATTTTTAATATATCTATAGGATATGGTTTTTCCTTTTAAAGATTTATTTTACAAATATTTAATTAAAAGACATATTAAAAGTTTTTAGAGTTCATTCTTTGTGTTGAATTAACATTTTTCCTTTGATTTAAGAAATGGTATTGGCTTTAGTAAAGAGTAAATATGTTTAAAACTTTTCCTAATTTGGAATTTTAATGTGGTAAAGAATTTTGTCGAAGGTAAATTTATGATCCTTTCAAATCCAACCTATATGATAAACGAACTATTCAACCTATGAGATAATTCATTATCCATTCAAATTATATATAATAATACATAGATATATTTTACTAATCAATCTTAATCCATTAATAAGGTTAAAAAGTTATATATAATATAAATATTCAAGTTATATAAAATTTAAGATTCAATCTAATTTTCTAGTCCATTATTTATTATATTTAAAAATATTTCTTTAAATGAATTTTTTCAAACACACATAAACCTAACAACTCATGTGTGATACTTAACAAACATTTTATTGAGACACATTATATTAATATTACTACAATTTAGTGGCTTGTTTAAGGTAGGTAGGCACACAAGCACACCCACACAACTCTAATAATGTTATCTAGTTAGTAATGATGCAAGAAACTAAATCACCTATTTTTTCTAATGAAAATATATTAATCATATTTGGTTTAATCTTGAATCCATGAATCTTTTTGTGAGCTGTTAAGTATTAGGGAAATATTTGAGAGGTACAATAAAATCCATAGGCAAGAGATCTTATAGAATTTGACTCTGATGGATTTCTGTGAGGATAAATTATTGACAACCAATTTTGTTTCAATGAAGTATTGTCCTTCCCCCAATAAAAGAGTACCTTCGACCTATGATTTTCCATGGATTCTCAACCATGTCCTGGCCAGGTGGATGTGGCCCTTCCACGAAAGACATATAATTATGTCAATGTAAGGTTTAGTTGACTTCATGAACTAATATTGAGCACTAACATGAATCCAGCGACTGAGAATTAACATGAATCTAGCCACTAAGAATGGACACGAATATAGTGAATGTGAAGAAGATCGAACAAACTCAGTTATTTGTTGTGTTAATCAATTTTTAGCTGTTTATTTATATGATTATTTAATTTTTCTTTTGTGTTTTCTTCGACATTAGTGATTTTTTTTTTTTTTTTGAGGATATGACATACTTACGCACCACCCTCATACTAGGTTGTAGAATGCACCTCTCGATGCAATAATTTTTTAAGCTTAAAAAAGTTAATGGTATAAAATAGGAAAGCAAGGTGAATATAATATGAAAGTGATTCAATATGGAAAAAATAATTCAATATAGGTACTCCATAAATCATTTTTCTCATAAATGGTGTGATTTTACAGTGTGAATATAAACCTTGAGTTAGGAATATTAATTAATTTTAACTATATCTATGTGAGAGAGAAATATTTAATTAAGTTATTATCATATATATATATATATATGTGTGTGTGTGTGTATGTGAGAAAAATTTAAAATTTTATTATTATTTATAAATAATAAAGAAATAATATTATTAGCTTAAATGGTAGGATTTTTAACTTAACCAAGATATTGCGTATCATCATATGGGTAAAAATATGAAGGTGGATTACACTTTTGTGAGAAACGCATTCGAAAAAATTCATTTTCGCCATAATTCAGCCCAACTTTTGAAAATAATTCAGTCGAACTGTTTGTGTCGTTAACATTGATGGTGTATTGATGGCGTGGGTAAATAATTTTTTGGCTAGAGATGGGAAAACTAGCAACGAGAGTTCGATTGAAATTTTTAAAAGACTTCGATCGAAATTTTTGTTATAAATATATCGCCCCCCAGACCACAACAAGTTTCATTACCGTTGTGCAACTCTATTTGTCTCGTTGTTCCGCTCGCTGCTTTATTTGTCTCATCATTGCACTGTTGTGTTGTTGTCTCGCTGTTGCAGGGGCGACTAGCGGAGAAAGCTAAGGTGAGACTGTTATTTTTATGCTTTGTTCTTTTTTTGTTTATGTTTTTTGTTTTCTTTTTAATTTTAATTTTCTGTGTGTATTTGTAGGTCTATTTGCAGTTTGTAGGTGTGTTTGTTGCTCACCATGTGCGCTCTCGCTATCTGCTTGCCGTGCGCACTCTCTCACTACTATGTTTATCTCGCTGCTCTGTTTGTCTTATCATTGCGTTTCTATGTTGTTGTCTCGCTGTTGTAGGGGCGACTAGGGGAGAAATCTAAGGTGAGACTGTTTTTATATGCCCTGTTTTTTTATTTTTTTTTTAATTTTAATTTTCTGTGTGTTTGCAGGTGTGTTTGCTCGTTGTCTACTTGTTGTGCTCACTCTCGCTGTCTTATCACAGTGATCGCTCTCGTTTTCTACTCACCGTGCTCGCTCTCGTTGTCTGCTCGCTTTTTCCCAGTATTTATTGTTGTCTAGAATTTAATAGATGAAATTTAGGATATTCATATAATCTAGATAGCTGCAAAGTAAAATAAAAAATTTACATCTCTGTTTCACTAAGGTATAAGCTTTCCATGATTAGTCTCATTAATTTTGTATCCATTATGAAGCTCAATCATACTTATGTGTAAGGGTAATAGCTCATATCATGTTCTCCTTATTATAGTATGAAACCACTTGTTCAATCTATGTAATCTACATAGTTAATAAAGAGGAAACATAGACTGTATTACTACTGTAATTGTGAAAGAGCTAAGGTATAGTAATAAAACATAGTAAAAAAATGCTCTGTATATACTAAAGCCAAAAACCAGTAAATGATAAGCTCTATTGCTACGTTGAGGTCACAAATATAGTTCATATATTGATAATCCCATTTAAATAAAAACTATGTTCTAGGTTAACTAATAGAATAGTATCTTCAAGGCTCTACATTGAACAATAAGACCTTAATTATCTCTACTCCACATCATGATATTAATGAGTCGTATTAATTATAAGGTAAATGGCATGTCCTATACATGGTTCCATATAGACTTTGATACTGAACTTCTGTTCAAATGCTTACTGCCTATTAGATATATGAGTAATATTATAAACTTTAGGTGCATATAGTCAAGTGTTCAATGTACTTTATATGCCTATTCGAGCTTGTTTCACTTTAAAGAAAGGTTGGTAATCAACATAAGATATGAAACTAGTAGTAGTAACACCATGGGGATAGGTGTATTCAAGACAATGTGTGTAATTAAATATATGTATCACATAAGACTCACATCATATGAGTAATATACACAAGCTTATATAAAAAGAGATATGGAGAATGATAGATCTAAGTCCATGTAACCATAATGAATACACGAGCTTAGACTGATTACAACTAGTACACAGAACACTACTTACCTTATTGCAATAGTGTTAAACCATTTTTTCAATCTTCGTAATCTACATAGATAATAAAGAGGAAACATAGATCGTATTAGTACTGTAATTGTGAAAGAGCTAAGGTATAGTAATAAAACATAGTAAAAATTGCTCTGTATATATTAAAGCCAAAAACTCGTAGATGATAAGCTATGTTGCTGCGTTGAGGTCATAGATACAGTTCATATACTGATAAGCCCATTAAAATGAAAACTATGTTCTAGGTTAACTAATAGAACAATATCTACAAGGCTCTACATAGAACAATAAGACCTTAATTATCTCTTCTCCACATCATGATATTAATGAGCCATATTCATTATAAGGTAAATGGCATGTCCTATACATGGTTCCATATAGACTCTGATACTGAACTTCTGTTTAAATACTTACTGCCTATTAGCTAGATGAGTAATACTACAAACTTCAGGTGCATAGAGTCAAGTGTTCAATGTACTTTATATACTGATAAGCCCATTAAAATGAAAAATATGTTCTAGGTTAACTAATAGAACAATATCTACAAGGTTCTACATAGAACAATAAGCCCTTAATTATCTCTGCTCCACATCATGATATTAATGATTCGTATTCATTATAAGGTAAATGGCATGTCCTATACAAAGTTACATATAGACTCTGATACTAAACTTCTATTCAAATACTTACTGCCTATTAGCTAGATGAGTAATAGTACAAACTTCAGGTGCATAGAGTCAAGTGTTCAATGTACTTTATCCGCATATTCCAGCTTGTTTCACTTTAAAGCAAGGTTAGTAATCAACATAAGATATGAAACCAGTAGTAGTAACACCAAGGGGATAGTTGTATTCAGGACAATGTGTGTAATTAACTATACATATCACATAAGACTCGTATCATATCAATTATATACACAAGCTTATATACAAAGAGATAAGGAGAATGATAGATCTAACTCCATGTAACCGTAATGAATACACGAGCTTAGAATGATTACAACTATTACAAGAAACACTACTTACCTTATGACAATAGTGTTATTCCCATTACAACTGTACATATACATGTCATTTCTACCATAAACTTTAATTTAATATATTTTTAAGGAAAATGTTAGTGTTTTTGGAAACCATGTACATGTAATTTCTCCCATAAACTTTAAGGTCAATTTAATATATTTTTAAGGAAAATGTTAGTGTTTTTTGAAACCATGTACATGTCATTTCCCCCATAAACTTTAAGGCATTTTCTAGTGTTTTGGGAACCATATACATGTCATTTTTATGTCATTACTCCCAAGGAAAACTTTAAGGATAACCATGTACATGTCACTTCTCCCATAACCGTGTACTTACCTTATTACAATAGTGTTATTCCCATTACAACAAACCATGAACATGAAATTTCTCCCATAAAATTCATGTACATTTCTCCCATAAACTATAAGGCATTTTCTAGTGTTTTTGGAACCATATACATGTCATTACTCCCATAAACATTAGGGAAAAATTTACGGAAAACCATGTACATGTCATTTCTTCCATAAACTTAAGGAAAAATTTAAGGAAAACCATGTACATGTCATTTATCCCATAAACTCAAGGAAAACTTTAAGGATAACCATGTACATGTCATTTCTCCGATAAACTTCAAGGCATTTTCTAGTGTTTTGGGAACCATGTACATTTCATTTCTATGTCATTTCTCCCATAAACTTTAAGGAAAAATTTAAGGCAAACCATGTACATGTGTCATTTCTCCCCTAAACTCAAGGAAAACTTTAAGGCATGCCATTTCTATGTTATTTCTCCCATAAAATTTAATGAAAAATTTAAGCAAACCATGTACATGTCATTTCTCCCATAAACTCTAGGCAAGACAAACTTTAAGGCATGTCATTTCTAGATGTCATTTCTCCCATAAAATTTAAGGAAAACCATGTATATGTCATTTCTCCCATAAACTCAAGGCAAACTTTAAGACAAATCATGTACATGTTATTTCTCTCATAAACTTTAAGGCATTTTCTAGTGTTTTGGGAACCATGTACATGTCATTTCTATGTAATTTCTCCCATAAAATTTAAACAAAACTTTAAGGCAAGTCATGTACATGTCATTTCTCCCATAATCTTAAGACAAACTTTAAGACAAGCCATGTACATGTCATTTCTCCTATAAAATTTAAGGCAAACCATGTACATGTCATTCTCCCATAAACTTTAATTTAATATATTTCTAATGAAAATGCTAGTGCTTTTGAAAACCATGTACATGACATTTCTCCCATGAACTTTAAGGCATTTGATAGTGTTTTGGGAACCATATATATGTCATTTCTATTTCAATACTCCCATTAAATATAAGGAAAACTTTAAGTAAAACCATGTACATGTCATTTCTCCCATAAAATTTAAGGAATTTTCTAGTGTTTTTGGAACCATGTACATGTCATTTCTCCCATAAACTTAAGGAAAATTTTAAGGCAAACCATGTAGATGTCATTTCTCCCATAAACTCAAGGCAAACTTTCAAGATAATCATGTACATATCATTTTTCCCATAACCATGTACTTACCTTATTACAATATTGTTATTCCCATAACCATGTACATGTCATTTCTCCCATAAACTATAATTTAATATATTTTTCAGGAAAATCTTAGTGTTTTTTGAAACCATGTACATGTTATTTCTCCCATAAACTTTAATTTAATATATTTTTAGGAAAATGTTAGTGTTTTTTGAAACCATGTACATTTCATCTATCCCATAAGCTTTAAGGTTAATTTAATATATTTTTAAGGAAAATGTTAATGTTTTTGGAAACCATTTACATGTCATTTCTTTCATAAACTCAAGGAAAAATTTAAGGATAACCATTTACATGTCATTTATCCCATAAAATTTAAGGCATTCTTTATTGTTTTGGGAACCATGAACATTTCATTTCTATGTCATTTCTCCCATAAGATTTAAGGCAAACCATGTACATGTGTCATTTCTCCCATAAACTCAAGGCAAACCTTAAGGCATGTCATTTCTATGTCATTTCTCCCATAAACTTTAAGGCAAACTTTAAGACAAACCATGTACATGTCATTTCTCCCCTAAAATCTAGGCAAGGAAAACTTTAAGGCATGTCATTTCTAGATGTCATTTCTCCCATAAAATTTAAGGCAAAATTTAAGGCAAATCATGTACATGTCATTTCTCCCATAAACTTTAAGGCATTTGCAGTGTTTTAGAAATAGATTTAAAATTTTGAAAATTATTGTTTTAGAAATAGATTTAACATTTTGAAAATTTTCTTAAGTACTTAGATTATGTAAATTTTTCTCGGACCTTTTTTTTTAGTAGACTTGGATATGCATTGAGATTAATATTGTTCTGATATTTATTGAGATATATATTTATATTGATTACTTGACTTTTTAATTTCCTCTCCCAAGAACTTAATATTCTCACTTGGGGTAATGTACTTATGCACACAACAACTAGACATACATGCATACATGCATATATTAAAAATTATTCTATATCCATCTTGTAGAACCAATCATGAATAGTACTAGTGTGCAGGATAATTGTCTTCACACAAGTTTCACATGCACACAACAGCTCCACTAGACATACATGCATAAATGCATATATTAAACCTTTGTCTACATCCATCTTGTAACCTATCATGAATAATACTAGTCATGAATAATACACTAGTGTGCAAGATAATTGTTTTCACATGAGTTTCACATGCACACAACAAATCCACCAGACATGCATGCATACATGCATATATTAAACATTAGTCTACATCTATATTGTAGAACCTATCATGAATAATACCAGTGTGTAGGATAATTGTCTTCACACAAGTTTCACTTGCACACAACATCTCCCCGATACATACATGCATACATGCATATATTAAACATTAGTCTACATCCATCTTGTAAAACCTATCATTATATTTTCATTTCTGTGTGCAGGATAATTGTCTTCACACAGCTTTCACATGCACACAACTCCTTCATCAGACATACATGCATACATGCATTTATTAAACATTAGTCTACATCCATATTGTAGAATCTATCATGAATAATAATAGTGTGCAGGATAATTGTCTTCACACAAGTTTCACATGCACACAAGATCTCCACCACACACACATGCATACATGAATATATTAAACGTTAGTCTACTTCCATCTTGTAGAACCTATCATTATATTTCATTTATGTGTGTAGGATAATTGTATTCAAACATCTTTCACATGCACAAAACAATTCCAGCATACATACATGCATACATGCATATATTAAACATTAGTCTACATCCATCTTGTAGAACCTATCATGAATAATACTAGTGTGCAGGATAATTGTCTTCACACAAGTTTCACATGCACACACAAATCCACTAGTCATACATGCATACCTGCATATATTAAACATTGGTCTACATCCACCTTGTAGAGCCTATCATTATATTTTCATTTCTGTGTGTAGGATAATTGTCTTCACACATCTTTCACATGCACACAATAGCTCCACTAGACATACATGCATACATACATATCTTAAACATTAGTCTACATCCATCTTGTTGAACATATCATTATATTTTCATTTTTAGCAGCATATTTATTTAAATTAAGTTCATAAATAAACATACCAAATTAAACTTATGCAAATACTTGGTTTTCTTGGCTAATGTTCATCCTAAGGAAAATGCTAGTGTTTTTGGAAACAATGTACATGTAATTTCTCCCATAAAGTTGGCATTTTCTAGTGTTTTTGGAAACCATGTACACATAATTTCTCCCAACCATGTACATGTCATTTCTCCCATAAAACTTAAGGCATTTGCAATAAAATTTAAGGCATTTGCAATAAGGAATAACATTGAAGGCATTTGCAAACCATGTACATGTCATTTAAGGAATTTGCAAACCATGTACATGCCATTTCTCCCATAAAGTTGGCATTTTCTAGTGGTTTTGGGAACCATGTACATGTCATTTCTTCCAACCATGTACATGCCATTTATCCCATAAAATTTAAGGAATTTGCAATAAATTTTAAGGCATTTTCAATAAGGAATAAAATTTAAGACATTTGCAATAAATAATAAAATTTAAGGCATTTGCAAACCTGTTATGCAGAATTATAATCTATGGATAAATAAAATTCCCTAAGTGTGCTGCTAGGCACTTAGAACAACACATGAAAGACTTTTCTATCACTTTCTCTAAGAATAAATAGACACACAAAATTATAGAATAAACCTACTTGTGATCCAAGCGCTTCCTATTCTCCTTCTGTCGTTTTTGTTGTAGCATCCAATCCAACTTAGATCGCCAGATTGATACCTGCAAGTATAAATAGAGAACAAAAAATAGATTGCAATATACAGATGCTTATTTATCTTAATCACTTAAATAGATTAGACATGAAACATATATATCATTCAAGAGTCCATTGCATGAGAAATAGAAACATAAACATATACATATATGGGAAAATGAACAACAATCTTTATTAAAGACTAGAATGGGGAGGTTACAACCAATGATCGATTTGATGCCACCAGCTCCAGCTTCATCCCAACCTCATCACATTCAACATCACACCAACAACATATCAGTTCTTTCACTCTCTCAATTGAGAATCCAACAACATTTCTTTACCAAAATTTTTCCTTTTCTAGCACTAGGATCTGTGCTCAATTTATAGGGTTACTGAAGGTAGTTTCTCAATGAATAACTTTCTAATAATAGGCAAGACATGTTCCCAAGCTCAGAGGTGTTAGATGGACACTTGGATTCAAATTTTGACACATATGGACTCTTCTAGAAGGCACTGGCCATGTGGAGATTCTGGAACAATGAGAATTTCTCTCCCATTCGACCAACACAGCCTTGAATGTTGGGAAGTGCACTATAGTGCACCCTTGAATAGAGGGAGCTACATATGCAATGCAATTAGTCCCTTTAGAGGTTGTGTTGGTGAGCTCATAAGTGATATAACATATACTTAAAACCTTGGAAATCTCACAATAGAAGCCATGAATGATTTGTTCTTCTCTTAGGGCATATAGCAACTAAAATTTAAGGGGATGATAGATCCTTATTTCATTGGTCCCACGATGATGTCCATTTTGACCAGGTCATGGGGGATGATGCCCAAATTGACCTATAACAGTTTCCCCCTAAAGCATGAAGTCGAAATAATAAGAATATTTTGAATAAGTTGTTTTATGATGTGATGAGCTAGAACTAAAGTGGAGTGGTGACCTGCATAAATCTTACAATACATTACATCATGATATTTTCATCTTCATCATGAATTGCTAAGGGAGGAATTCCCATGCCCAACACATAAACTATCTAATAAAATTTACATAGTTCAGAAAGTCGTCTACATTGGAATGTTGCCCAATACAGACATGCCTATAGATATAGGCCCATGTTCGGACGATGATATGTATGTAAGGTCACTGTACAGATGATGTGTACAACAATCCTAAAATCGTAGCCCAGATGGCTGAAACTAGATCCGAGGTCTTCTTATCTCATTCACTCGATTGTTCAGGTACAAGCCATGCGAATATATGATTTGTAGTCGAACATGGTAAGACATAATTTGATTACCAACCAATGATGTGAGTTGTTAACAAACATGAGAGAACCACCATTGATGTTAATGGCTCTCAAGGTACTGTTGTACAATTTGTAAGGCATGAATAGATGATTTGATATCGAACACCAAACAAAATATTTCGGTCAAAGGTGATCCAGGTGGATATTGGTGGCCACCCGCCTATTCCACTTGGGCCCCCACCATTGTCTCTTTCAGTATTTTAGTTTTAGCATAACTTACTATTTCTAGCAGTTTTTCGGGTCTTGAACTTCCGGAGCCGTTTTGAGGCCCTAAACGACGTTTTTTTGGGCATCGCACCTCCAGCAAATATCATTCCATTTCGAAATGATATTCATGGAAAAACTTGTAGTCCTCGAATAGAGATTTCTAATAATGTATCATGTGCGTCAAATGGAGATAGTATGCCAAAGTTACGTCCCTGGGAAGTTGAAACACCAATTTACCCAAACGGGGCCCATAGTTTTCGAGCTTCATCTCCTAGGGTTAGGTTTTTGGATGTTTAGGGTTCTCCATTGTTTCTCAATAATAAATAGGCCCTTGAGCCTCATGGTAACTCAGTTCAGAGGCCTGTAGCCACCACATCTCTCCTCAGAGATAGCTACCAGTGCCCTAGCTAGTTTTATTTCCATTATGTCTGTAAGCAAATTTCAGTTCTTTGATATTAATGAAATGAAGTGTTATTTCCGCTGCATCTCTGTATTTATGGTTATATGTTTATTTTGTTGCGTTCCTGCATAAATCCGGATCAGTGGTATCAGAGCGGTTTGCTTTTTCTCGATCCTTCTTTGCATGTCCCCAACGAGGTCGGGGTATAAGGAGCTAGGGCTTGATCTGGTGGAACCTTTGCAAGATCAGCCTCGCAAAACTCGACAGACGCCCATGGGGGACGAAAAGAAAGATGAGGGAGCGGGGAGATCCTATCGGAATCTTTCGTAGCTGCTCACGAGGCGGGCGCATTTGCATCCAACAGCCACTCTGGAGGCGCAACTCCTTTTAAGGTACAAGTAAATTTTGACATTCCCATATTTGAGGGTCAAATAGACGCAAATGCCATAGATAGATGGTTGAATCTATTAGAAGGATATTTCTCTATTCATGACTTTTCAGACCGGGAGAAGATTATTTTGGCACTCCTCAAAGCTACCCCCATGTTAAGGACTGGTGGGAAACCTACTGTGAGAACAAGGACCAGACAGAACCCTCTCTGTTCTCGGCCGTACCAACTTGGAATTCTTTCCGAGACGCCGTCAAGGAACAGTACTATCCCGTGGAGAGCTATGAGGACAAGTACATACAATGGACCACGCTGCGACAACAAAGGGATCAAGATGTGCATGAGCTGACGAATCTGTTCCATACCCTGCGCACAAAGTTGGGTATCAAAGATTCAGAGAAACATCTGGTGCTAAAGTGTCACAATTGTCTGCACAGATACATTCAAGAGGAAATGGAGTTCCTCGACATCTCCTTGCTTGGTACGACATACCGATATGTTGCCAATATTGAGCAGAAATTCAAACAGAAGAAGCAGGACTTTGGATCTACGAATCAGAAGCAAGGGAAAGGTGCTCCCAAACTGCAGAACAAAGGACAGAGCCAAGGCATGACGGCTAAAGACAACCCGTCGAAGCCACAAGAAAAGAACAACACCGCAAAGCCAAAGAAGGACACAGGAAAGTGGTGTGAGTTCCATAAGAGCTCCACTCACAACACAAGTGAGTGTCGGGCCAAGAAGTCACTAGTGGCCGAGATGAGGGCTTCTGAGTCAGATGCATGCTCCGACTCTGAATCAGAACCTGAAAGGGGGAATGAAAAAGGGAAACAGATTATCGATGTGGAGCCCAACGCCACTGTTGCCACTACAAAGATCCAAAAGGAGGAACCGTAAGATCCAGAGGAGGATGAATGTCTCTTCCACTCCCAGATGTGGGTAAAGGGCTCCCCTGTACAGTTCATTGTCGACAATGGGAGCTAAAATAACCTCATTTAAGTAGATGCCGTGAAGCGATTGGGCTTTCTGACCACAGCTCACCCACATCCATACACCATCGGGTGGCTTCACCAAGGACGATATCTCCGCATCAGCCAGCAGTGCCGCCTTCCCTATAACATCAAGCCCTTCACAGATGAGGTATTATGTGGCGTTGCTCCTATTGATGTTTCTGATGTATTATTAGGACAACCATACTCGTGGAAGTGTCATGCTATGTATGAGTCTCAACCTCGTGCTGTTATTGTTACTTTGGGAAATAAGTTGTACAGGATACCAGAGGTACCACCTCCTGCCGCTATCTCTTTGGTTACTGAAAAACAATGTAGTAAGCTCATTTCCCAAACTAGGAAATTCGTTTTCCTGATGATCCGCACCCAGGGCAAGAAGAAGACTGTGGCCACGACCTCCAGACAGGGCTCCTCTGCACGAAAAAAACAAATGGATATGGTTGTGGAGGAGTACGGGGACATATTCACCTCACCCACAGGGGTTCCTCTATACTATCAGGTCAAGCACCCGATTGATCTGACCCCAGGTGCGCTGCTACCTAATGGACCAATCTATCGGTGCTCTGTTCTGGAGAATGATGAAATCAAGAGGCAGATTCAGGACTTGTTGTAGAAAGGTCACATCAGACCAAGTTCATCGCCCTATGGGAGCCTGATCGTGTTGGTACAGAAGAAGGATGGGACGTGGAGATTCTGTATTGACTATCGGGTGCTGAACAAGATCACTGTCTAGAATAGGTACCCAATCCCACGGATTGATGACCTTCTGGACCAACTTAGAGGTGCAAAATATTTCAGCAAGATCGACCTGAAGTTTGGGTATCACCAAGTACCAATTGAACCCTTTGATGTGTGGAAGACTGCCTTCAAAGCCAAGGAAGGCCTTTTCGAATGGCTGGTCATGCCTTTCGGGTTGAAGAATGCTCTTGCAACCTTCATGAGGATGATGGACGACATCGTGCGGCCATTCACCAACTCATTTGTAGTGGTGTACTTGGATGACATTCTGATCTTCAGCCAGACTTGGGAAGAGCACCTTCACCACATTCGACAAGTCCTCCAAACACTGCGGCAATACAAGTTGTGTGCCAATTTGGAGAAGTACACTTTTGGCATGACCCAGGTTCAATATCTGGGATACATTATTGATGAAATGGGGGCGCATGTGGATCCAACCAAGATCCAAGTCATTCGGGATTGGCCAGCCCCAACTACTATAACAGAGCTTCGCAGCTTTCTGGGTCTTGCTAATTTCTACTGGAGGTTCGTGTTGGGATTCTCTCATATCACTTGGCCCTTGAGTGAAGTCACCAAGGGAGGAGCAAGAGTAAAATTCTTTTGGTCGGAACCTCAACAGAAGGCGTTCACAGAATTGAAAAATCGCCTCTGTTCTGCCCCAGTGCTCACTTTACCAGACTTGCAACAGCCATTTGAGATTGAGACAGATGCCTCTGACTATGCTATTGGGGCAATTCTTACTCAACAGGGACATCCAGTGGCATATCACAGTGAGACATTGTCTGACACAGTTCGCAAGTATCCCACTTATGACAAAGAAATGTATTCCATTGTGCAAGCTTGTTGACAATGGAAGCATTGCATTTTGGGGAAGGAAAAAATCATCCACATAGACCATCAGCCCCTGTAGTTCATACAGACACAAGGGAAGTTTCAGAATGATCGCCATCAGAAGTGGTCCACATATCTGCAACAGTTTCATTTGAACATCAAGTACAAAAAGGGTAGCACCAATAATGTTGCAAACTGCCTCAGCCGACCACCGATCATGGCGCTCACCACCGTGCTCAACTCTTGTGGGCATGAGACTTATGATTGGCCGCTTCTCTATGACAGTGACCCAGAATTCGGCCACACTTACAAGGCACTCTTGGGGGGTACGCAAGTTCCAAATTTTCACCTCCAAGATGCACTTTTATGTCACCTGGGACACCTTTGTGTTCCTTCAAGCAAGCGTGCCAAGATGATATGGGAAGCACACTACAGTTGAGTCACTAGGCATTTCGGTGTCGAGAAAATAGTAGCAATCCTGCAGAAGTATTTCTATTGGCGAAACCTTTGAAAGGATGTCGAGAAGCACATCAGATCCTGCACTGCTTGTGCCATTTCCAAACCGGCCATCAAGAAGCAAGGCCTATATACTCCGCTACCTACCCCTAGTCGACCTTGGGAATCCATCTCCATGGATTACATGTCGGGCCTGCCTTCTACTAAGCAGGGAAATGACTGTGTTTTCGTGGTCGTCGACAGATTCTCGAAGATGGCCATCATCGTGGCCTGCAAGAAGAATATCACAGCAGCAGCCACTGCTAAACTCTTCTTTGAACGAGTGTGGGTGCACTTTGGGATCCCAAAGTCTATCATATCAGATCGGGATAACAGGTTTCTCAGTACATTTTGGTCCAGCCTCTGGTCAATGTTAGATACCAAGCTCACCAAGTCCATAGCTTTCCATCCCCAAACAGATGGCCAGACAGAGGTCGTCAACAGAATGATTGTACACATTCTGTGCATGTACAATTCAAAGCATCCACACACATGGGACGAGAGCCTCCCATATGTACAACATAGTTATAATTGGTCTCTCCACAGTTCAATCAGCCATAGCCCCTTTCAGGTGGGCTTGGGATTCCAGCCACTATGTCCTATTGACGTAGCCATACCATTTGCAGCTGCTCAGGCCGATTTAGCTCATGTCCAGTTTGAAGTTAACAAAGAAAGTAGCTTCATCAAACGCATTCAACACATCTGCCAATAGGTTCATGATATATTGGACTGATCTAATGCCAAGTACAAGCAACACCATGATCAACACCAGGTGCCACACAACTTCCAGGTGGGCGACAAAGTATGGCTACATTTTCAGAAGGAGCGCCTCACTGGACCCCACCGCAAGCTTCGCCCGCTCCGATACGGGCCGTACACCATCACCAAGGCTGTAGGGAACAATGCCTTCGAGCTCAATATTCCACCATTCCTTGGTCTGCACCCAGTCTTCAATGTGGATCGCCTTCGTCCTTACTTCCCACCTCTACTGGACACCTCAGACATTGCAAAACAACTCACATCAATAGAGTGAAACCCAGAATGCATGGAACAGGCCACCAGAGATTGTATCATGGAAATGAAAATAAAGAGCACTCGCCAACACAATATCCAACTGTATCTGGTTGTCAAAGCTGGCCAACTCCTGCACCAAGGCAAGTGGTTCACCAGGGAACAAGTTCAACAGAAGTTTCCTCATCTCATTGAGGAACTCAACGCAATGGGGACCATTGCTTCCTAAGGGGGGAGGAATGATCCAAGTGGATATTGGTGGCCACCCACCTCTTCCACTTGGGCCCCCACCATTGTCTCTTTTAGGTTTTTAGTTTTGGCATAACTTACTATTTTTAGCAGTTTTTCGGGTCCTGAACTTCCGGAGCTGTTTTGAGGCCCTAAACGACGTTTTTTGGGCATCGCGGCTCTAGTGAATACCATTCCATTTCAAAATGATATTTGTGGCGAAAGTTGTAGTCCTCGGATAGAGATTTCTAATGATGTATCATGTGCGTCAAACGAAGATAGTATGCCAAAGTTATGTCCCTGGGAAGTTGAAACACCAATTTACCCAAACGGGGCCCATAGTTTTGGCACTTCATCTCCTAGGGTTAGGTTTTTGGATGTTTACGGTTCTCCATTGTTTCTCAATAATAAATAGGCCCTCGAGCCTCATGGTAACTTAGTTTAGAGGCCTGTAGCCGCCACATCTCTTCTCAAAGATATCTACCAGCGCCCTAGCTAGTTTTATTTCCATTCTGTCTGTAAGCAAATTTCAGTTCTTTGATATTAATGAAACGAAGTGTTATTTCCGCTGCATATCTGTATTTATGTTTATATGTTTATTCTGTTGCATTCCTTCATAAATCCGGATCAAAAGGTCTAGAAGCAAGGATCTTGTTGATGCTATAACAAGCCTCATGGTACCAGAAGATGATGTTTCTAAGTAAAATTCCTGGATGATGATTTGATGTCAAAAGGAAGCCACTTTATCACGAAACAGGAGTTACTGATTTCAAAGGCAAAAGATGACTTGATATAGCAATTTTCAGGGATGACTGTCATGAGAATGAAGGTTTATGAGTATTGTAGAAGGATGAGTATTCACTGGATGACTTCTCTTGAACATTTCGGTGACACTGAGATGAGTTGGCAACATTGACCGAAAACTGAAGTGAAGGTATGATGAACCATAGGTATGAATGAACCATCAAGAATATTACCCAACCAAAATAGTCACGATGATGGAGTAAAGTGTCATGGTCGAGAGTGACCTGTTACTGTTAAAGTTTTGTTCACTTTCCCAAATTTTCCCTAGTCATTTGTCGACCAGTACCTCTTTATTTTTTAACAAGCTTGAGGATGATAACATATGCTTGATCTATACCTCAACCCTTCAGGCGAATATGCATTTATATTTAATAATTTAATGAGTCTAGCGATAAATGAAACTTGATTCTTTCCATGATCGACAAGCCCGTCACTATTTTATGTTTTGACGAGCCTAACGACAGTGACAGCCTGATCCTTTTTCATATTTAGAGAGTTTGAAAAAGAGGACAAAATAAAACTCCTTAAGTAATTTTTCGTAAAGTTTCACTCAGATACGAAAATTTTTAAAATGATATCTGAGAGAACCTCCTAGCCATGTTCGACTAAGGTTTTCCTTTTTTCATAAATAATCTATCTTAGTCCGGAAAAGGGTTAAACTTATATTGAGTAGATATCAATTCATTTACTTTTACGAGCTCGAAAAGGCAAGTGCTTGACAATATTTTCACATTATCGGAGTCTGAAAAGAGCTAAAAGAAGACTCCAGGAGTTCCTTTTTCGCTTTTATCAAAGCTCGAAAAAGAGATAAATGTGCGCTTCAAGTCCTTTTCCTTTTTTTATCAAATCTCAAAAAATAAGGATAAAAGTATGCTTTGTGGTCAAATGATTCTTGAAATAAGTGTGCATGAATTAATATGCTATATAAGCTATAAACCTGTTCAGAACAACATTAAATGGATTAGAAATACTTGTTTCATGATAAAAAGGGAATAAAACCATAGTCACAGCAATAAATATGATTTGCAAATAATCAAATGACTAATTAAAAATTTTTACTATTCAGTTTTACCATTTTGAAAGTTACCATTTGGATTTTGGAGCTCTGAACCTATTTTTGATGCCCAACTTCAACTATTGATTGGGAAAAATTGGTAAGAAAGTTTTGAATGCCCCTTGCAAGAGCACATCTCAAATGCCCCCGAAGCTTCATTTGATTCAGTTAAGAATATTACTGGTTACTAATAACTCGATGGAATGAAGGTTCATTTTACGAGATCAGATGGAAGAATCGTGTTAATTATGAGAGGATTTGTTTCATTTTTTAAAGAGCTTGACATAGGAATAGAACTATGCTCCTGGAACCTTGTTTCACTTTTTAACGAGCTTGATACAAGAAAAAGAACTATTCTCATGGAGTTGTTTCATTTTTTAATGAGGTTGACATAGTAAAAGAACTTT
This sequence comes from Pinus albicaulis, assembly GCA_034641835.2. NCBI lineage: Eukaryota > Viridiplantae > Streptophyta > Pinopsida > Pinales > Pinaceae > Pinus > Pinus albicaulis. The sequence continues at coordinate 24,780 of JAXQQM020067275.1, read as the reverse complement.
CCTCATGAAGTTGTTTCATTTTTTAATGAGGTTGACATAGTAAAAGAAATTTCCTCATCACCTATTTCATTTTTTAACGAGGTTGACACAGTAAAAGAACCATCCTTATGGTGCAATTGAACTAGTGAGCATGTGTTGGAAAATACGTAGTCTAACGAAGTCATCATTTAAGGAGTTTGATGAGCACCACAAATGATAAGTTATAACATGAGTTGATGGGTCTTCTCCAGGGTTTCCATTGAATTTAGAAATGTTAGTGTGTAATTTATGTGGTGTCACTGGCCAACAAGGATAATAACTGATGGGGTTAACTTGATATTACAGTGAAGATGTGAATAAAGGATCAAGTTGTTCAGTACTCCTTAAGGGAGGAACCAGATAGGATTCGAGATGATGACATGGGTGAAGCCAATGGAAAAAACATTGAAGATGAAGCAATAGTAGATGTGGTCCCATCCATGGTCATATGACCTAATGTATACCCTATAGGATCTATGGGAATTCAAAGAGAAACATGATCAACAAAAGTAGAGTAAGGTGATTGAGGAAACGACTCATACATGTAAAGCTCCTGCCCAAAATGAGTTGGAGTTAAAGGTGTTTCATCTTGTGGTATTTCTTCCATCGAAATTAAACTAGGTGGAAAGATTTCCCCATTAGGCCCAAAGTATATTTCAGGAGGTTTATTGCATGATATGGGAGACTCAATGGCTATGATAGATTGTTGGGAGACTCATATAGGAAGGAATTTTGATCGTTCGACTTCGGGATTCAGATGTTCTAGAAAAAAAGTAATAGGATCCGGATCAACTTCCAGTTGAACAACGTCATGTTCAGGAGGTATGGTCTCACTGATTGGATGGATCATGACCATGGGTAGCTGTGAAGACTCTATCTTGACAACAGTATATGAAATAGGATTTGTACAAAAAAATTGTGCCGACTCTAGTATATGTGAGGATGATGTCTCACCAGAGGTATTGATAGTACTAGTTTCGGTAGAGAAAAGTCGCCTTCATCGACTAGAAGTGGCTTCCGATGGTAAAGGTGGTTTCAGTGCTATTCTACACGAACGACGGGGAAATGGGTGTTCTTCTTCCATGATGACTGATTTATTTTATGACCAAATAAAAATAATAAAAATAAAAGGGTAGTTCTAGGAAAAAGGTTTACCAAACAATTTTGAACTACATAATACCTCCTGGCAAACTAAGAAGTATGGGCAAACAATCTCTCTGAATGTTGTGTTTGGTGTATCACAAGTTACAAGGTTGCTGACTCAGTTCACTATGGATGGATATAAACCTAAAATTTTCCTCCCAAATATACCCAAAGGTACGTGGAGGCCCAAGTCTGTATTAGCGCTGTCTAATGAAAAACCGCACAGTGAGAGCAGCCCTTATACTTTTTGCAGTAGAACACCGCCCGATATACCCAAAGGTACGTGGACAAGCTTAGATATACTTACGTACGTGGAGTGAGGTATCACACTCGGAATGTATCACATAAAAGTTAACGACATCTGCTATGTTTAATGACATCAGAACACATGTCTAGCCTCGACCTTCTAAATTTTATCGTTATGGTTTCAATGCTTTCTTAGGTAAATTTATGTAAATTTTAAGTTGATCTTGTTTAGAAATTTTGTCTTTGAGTTTCACCACGTGATATAATGGAAATTCCTAAAAGTGAAAACTAAAATGATAAGCAAAATTTTCAATTTTAGCTTTTTCAATGAAAAATCCTAGCTACTGAGGGAAAGAACAATCAGTTTTAGAGCAAACAACAAAGAGCAAAAACTATAATGCAGTTTTCCTAACTTGTTCCTATGAAACACTCACAATTCACTATATGCACATGCATGTTTTTCTTTCCAACTCCTTTAATGTGAATGCAAGAAAGGAAACTATATGCATCAAATCAACAAAAAAAAATGTTTTCTTCTTTGAGAAACGAGGAATTTAACAACAATTTATCTTTTAGGAAAAATTGAGAATGAAACTACAATTTTTCCTAAGGGAAACAAAGAATTTAGCGACAATTTAATTTATTAAAACAAATGGATTCAATTTAGAAATAAAATAATTTGAATTTGATTTGCCAATGATAAAGAAAAACACTAAAGAGACATTGAACAAATTTACTTTTCAAAGGAGGAAGAATTAGGTAAGTTCATTGGTCTCTAAGAGGTATCAGACAGTTGAAAACACAACAAAAAAATGGCTGAGAATGATGGAAATGAAAAATTTGAATGGAATTTGTTTGGCTGAGGGGGAAACATGGTCTCTAAGGGGATACATTATGTTGCAATGCACCCCTGAGTGGGAGACAATCCACTGTGTCTTGACCAACAATGCATTGGGCACAACAGTGATTGAAAATGCAAGCTACGGAACACACTTGTAATGCAATTCTTTCATTCAAAATTATAATAAATGAAAGTAGATGCTACTGATGAGGATTAGCAGTGGAAAAAACACCAGGAATGATAGGAAACTCTCAAGCGGAGTCACCAATTTGTTATGTAGAATTATGATCTACGGATAAATCAAATTTTATAAGTGTGGTGCTAGGAACTTAGAACAAAGGATGAAATACTTTGCTATCAGTTTATCTAAGAATAAATAGACACAGAGAATGATAGAAGAAACCTACTTGTGATCCAAGTGCTTCCTATTCTCCTTCTGTCATTTTTTTCAATAGCCTCCAATCCAACTTATATTGCTAGATTGATTCCTGCAAGTATAAACAGAGAACATCAAATGTATTGCAATATACAGATGCCTATTTATCTTAATCATTTCAACCGATTAAACATGAGACATATATATCATTCAAGAGTCTATTGCATGAGAAATAGAAACATAAACAGATACATATATGGGAAAATGAACAACAATAACTATTGAAGAGTAGAAGGGGGAGGTTACAACCAATGATCGATTTGATGCCACCAGCTCTAGCTTCATCCCAGCCTCATCACATCCAACATCACACCAGCAACATATCAGTTCTTTCACTCTCTCATTTGAGAATCCAACAACTTTTCTTTACCAAAATTCTTCCTTTTCTAGTTTCTCAATGAATGACTTTCTAATAATAGGCAAGACATGTTCCCAAGCTCAGAGGTGTTAGATGGATACTTGGATTCAAATTTTGACACATATGGACTCTTCTATAAGGCACTAGCCATGTGCAGATTCTGGAACAATGAGAATTTCGCTCCCATTTGACCAATGCACCCTTGAATATCGATAAGGGCATTGCAGTGCACCCTTGAATGGAGGGAGCTACATATGAAACACACTTAGTCCCTTTAGAGGCTGTGTTGGTGAGCTCATAAGTGATATAACTTATAATTCAAACCATGGAAATCTCACAATATAAGCCATGAATGATTTGTTCTTCTCTTAGGGCATATAGCAACTAAAATGTAGGGGATGATAGACCCTTATTTCATTGGTTCTGGGGATGATGTCGAGTTTGACCAGGTCATGGGGGATGATGCCCAAATTGACCTATAACAAAACCATGTACATGTCATTTAAGGCATTTTCAAACCACATACATGCCATTTATCCCATAAAGTTGGTAAATTTTCTAGTGTTTTTGGGAACCATGTATATGGAATTTCTCCTAACCATGTACATGTCATTTCTCCCATAAAATTTAAGGCATTTGCAATAAAATTTAAGTCATTTTCAATAAGGAAAATACTATTGTCTTTGGAAACCATGTACATGCCATTTGTCCCATGCATTTGAAATAAAATTTAAGTCATTTGCAATAAATGTTCATGTAATATATTTTTAAAGAAAATGATATTGTTTTTGGAAACCATGTACATGTCATTTCTTAATATATTTTTAAGGAAAATGATATTGTTTTTGGAAACCATGTACATGTCATTTCTCCCATAAAGTTGGCATTTTATAGTGTTTTTGCGAACCATGTACATGTCATTTCTCCCATAAAGTTGGCATTTTATAGTGTTTTTGCGAACCATGTACATGTCATTTCTCCCAACCATGTACATCCTAGTTCTCCCATAAAATTTAAGGAATTTGCAATAAGGAAAATTCTAGTGTTTATGGAAACCATGTACATGCCATTTCTCCCATAAACTTTAAGGCTTTTCTAGTGTTTTTGGGAACCATGTACATGTAATTTCACCCATAAATTTTAAGGTAAACCATTTACATGTCATTTTTCCCATGAATTTGCAATAAATGTTACTTTAATATATTTATTGAATTTGTTTTTTTTAGGGATAAAAAAACCCACTAAACATGGTTGAAAAATGGACATTATGCATAGATGTTTCTTGATATCCCAATCTAGAGAAAGCAATGATTACATATGTGCTTTGAAATATTGCGACTAACAAATTCCTCCAAAGGAAAATGAATATATCGGGAAGAAAAACAAACAACGAGGCATATTATATTGCATTGATAGAAGACTTTGGAACAACTAGGGAGTATGGATCAAATGGAATTGTAGTTTTCACCAATTCTGAATTTGTTTGCAATAAGATGAAAGGCATGTACCAAGTTAAGAAGGAGAGGCTAAAGCAACTGCATGGAGAAGAAAACAATATTGTTAGTAAATTTCAATTTTTTAGTATAAGATATTGTGCAAATGTTAATAAGATGTTTGGTGATCTATTGTGTGGGGCAATGCCAGTTCAACATTCATCTATCAAAGATGAATTAATAAATGAATTAGTGTTGAGACACTCTCCTTCAAATTTTATTGATGGACATTGTAACATATCTTTGATATGTGTGTGTTTTTTTTACTTATAAATGCATCATTTTTAATGACCATTTGTTTTTTTCAATTATACACCAAGTGTGATCCCACCATGTAAGCACAACTTGGTGAAATTCACGTTTTATAAAATTAAAATGTGAGGAGTTCAACAATTTTTTTTTTTTTTTAAATTGAGTTTCACACATCATTTTGAAAGTTGTGTTTTACATAATTTGTCTACTAAATTACATTAATGTTTTTTGAATTCTTCTGAATTTATTTTATATAGTAACTTTAAAAATAATTGTAAATGTCCACTGTAGATATCCACATATATATCATGGAGTATGAAAGGTGAATATTATTATAATCCCATGCCTCTACGAGAGAGGGGGATCATGGATCGAGGGATGTTCATGGTATTTAAATATTAAATGTGCATGTTTTTAAATGACATTTGAATATATAATCTTATCTCAATAGATATCAATTTTTTGAGTTAAATTAGTTTTTAATAAATTTCATTTTTTATTTTTTAGGAGTTAGGAGGACAAGAGTATCTACTCCATCAATGGAGCATGGCCATGATTTACGCAATCGTGATATGGTTCAAATAATTTAATCAATCATATGTATATGTATTTATATGTATGAATGTATTTTTGAATTGATTATAAATTCATATTTTTTTTATGAAGCTTCCCTCTCACATGAGGTTGGTGGTGGTACACATTCCCTTGGTGGCCCATCAACAGGTGGTGGCCAATTGTGTGAGGGTGGTGATATGCACTCCCCCAAAGTCCAATCAATGGCTGGTTGTGTTGGTTCTCAACCAATCGGTGGTCATTCTGGTTCTCAACAGTCTCAGGGTGGGCATGATGCTGCCCAACCATCTCAAGGTGGCCATCAAGATGAATATAATTTTCATTCAATTTGTACAAATTCATTTCACATGTTTTTTTATTTATACAAAATTTTATATATTGATGTAGAGGGTGAAAATGTTTCTAAAAAAAGACGTAGGCCAGAACGTGTTATTCAAGAAGAAGGTTGTACACCAACCATGAAATATCCGTCTAACATTTCTAATATACCTTGGGAAACAAACATCTAGTAGTGAACATTACAAAGGTATCAACATATTTATTCAAAATTGAAGAAAGACCTTGTGTCTCGAAAACTCCCTGCTGGGAGTCGAGAAATTTGGAAATAGTTACTCACTCTCTACACAAACTTGTAGATGTGTACAAAATTCTTGGACCAACCACTGATACGCTTGTAGAAGTGATGAGGAAAAGAAAGGAAACATTGATGGGTCCCGATACATGGGAGGTTGTTAAACAAAGAGTTACAACAAAAATGGCCAAGTCTCTTTTTAATTTCAAAGAAGGGCGGAAAAAATATATGCTTAAGGTGCAATATTTTAAGCACCCTGATATAGCTGGCCATTTTTATGATAGGCACCTTGCTACCTATGGAATACTACCATGGAATGATGAGGTTCCTCTTTATTTTGAAAACTTATTTTATGCAAAATTCTTTTGGGAATGAAACCCAACTATAATGACCTTCCCTCTGAATTTTTTGGTCTTGGGAAAGGTTTATTATGTGACCGTAGGGGCGCTAAGTGTGATGCCGAGTTGCCTCGTCCTGATCCACCATTGGTAAATCGACCTCTTTGTGTGGAAACTTTACGGTTTGAGATGGATGATACTTCTCAAATTAGTCGAGAAGCAAGGGATGTCATCATCGACAATGTTTAGAGTGGAATAGGTAGAATTGATGTTTGTCTAAATCGACAAAGAGCACGAGATAATGCACGTGCTAATTTTGTGTATCATATAGATAATGAGATAGACAACATGAGTGTTGAAGATCTCAGAACATACACAAATAATTTTCAAAATGGTTGGCATGACCTAATTATTCACGAGGAAGAGGGCATGGGATCAATATGTGTTAATGGTTAGGGTGATTATTTTAAAACATGTAAAATTTTTCATAAATAAATATATACATACATTTATTTGTATCTGTTAATCTAACATAATTGTATCATATATATGTGAAAACCATTTGCAGTTCTCACATTTGATGAACAAATATGTTAATATCAGGGTCGAAGCTTCAGGTTCACACAATCAAGATGGTTCTCACCATCAAAATGATATGTTGGCACATGTTAGTTTTTTTTAAGTGAACATGATGTTGATGTATTTAATTATTTTAATCTATTATTATATATGGGAACATGATATATTTTTAAAATAAATAATTGTGTACACATGTATATGTATATAATTAAATGTTAACAAATTCTGATTTTGTCTGATGTTTTTGCGATACAGGTACTCTCTTCTTCCCTGTTAGGAGATGTGCCAAATCCACCATCACAAGTATGAAATTTTTTTCACTTAAATATGTTTTGAAGTTATATATTGCAATTCAATAGTTCCATTAAAAAATGAGATCTAGATCTTGAGTTATTTTACTGTTTTTAATTTTTTGAATTTTAGGTTTCTGGAGATGATTTCCTTTCAGAACCACCCTTAGGATATGTGCCCAATCGACCATCACAAATATTCAATTTTTTACTTATATGTTTAAGTTATAAATTGAAGTTCAAAAGTTTTATTATAAAATGAGCTCTAGATCTTGAGTTATTTTACAATTTTAAAATTTTTGAATTTTAGGTTTTTGGAGATGATTTCCATTCTCCAAGGACTCTAATGATAGAGTGTATGATGGAGATAGGAACATCCACACCATTTGAACAAGTTGTCTAACTTTTTTTTAATATTATTGAAAATTAGTTTATACGCATTTTCATTTGAAATTTTAATATATATATATATATATATATATATATATATATATATATATATATATATATATATATATATATATATATATGCACAATTTATCATGGAGGAAGTTTTAATGGATGAGCAACAAATGACAATGGAGAGGGAACAACATGAGGTATTGCATGATTGTTTTTTGTTTTTTATGTTTTTATATTTTTTTTATTTTTTACATGAAGTTCTACATTCTCATTCAATTTTAAAACATTAAATTTTAATGTTTGTACACGTTTTGTACAGGTTCGCCTTTCTTCACAGGATAACACGAGGCTGAGGATGCTGCTGGAAAAGACACTGGATCCATCTGCATTTGATTGGTGATGCACATGTGTGCAACATTTTATTTGATAGGTAGTCTTAAATTTACTTTTCTATATATAGTCTTATCTATGTAGCCATATTTATTTTTATATATAACTTGATACTTGTAACACTATACATTGTTACATATATTTACTTTTATTGAACTCGTGTGATATATATAAATTTTGGACATATTTTACTGTTTGGATATAGCTTGAAACTACATTTACTTTTATCAAGAATGATTTTAAATTTTGGATAGTTACATGTGGCATGTGATCACATGTTGTGATATATAATGTTTTGTTTTTAAAACTCAAGTTGTTTTGTTTTTATAACTCAAGTTGTCATTTTATTTGTTAAATATAAAATGAATCTCTACATGGAAATTTCAAATTACATTTGAATCACAATGTGTATATTTTGGATAGTTGAACTACATTTGGCATGTGATCACATGTTGCGATATAATGTTTGGTTTTTAAAACTCAATTTATTATTTTATTTGTTAAATATAAAATGAATCTGTAGATAGAAATTTCAAATTACATTTTCATAACGTGTATATTTTGGATAGTTGAACTACATTTGGCATGTGATGACATTCAAATTACATTTTCACAATGTGCATATTTTGGATAGTTGAATTACATTTGGCATGTGATCTCATGTTGTGATATAATGTTTTGTTTTTTAAAATCAAGTTGTCATTTTATTTGTTAAATATAAAATGAATCTAGATGGAAATTTCAAATTACAAAACATGTATAGATGTGTATATTTTGGATAGTTGAACTAGATTTGGCATGTGATCACATGTTGTGATATAATATTTTGTTTTTAAAACTCAAGTTGTCATTATATTTGTTAAATATAAAATGAATCTAGATGGAAATTTAAAATTACAATTTACAAATACATGTGTATATTTTGGATAGTTGAACTACATTTGGCATTTTCTCACTTGTTGTGATATAATGTTTTCTTCTTAAAACTGAAGTTGTCGTTTTATTTGTTAAATAGAAAATGAATCTAGATGGAAATTTCAAATTACATTTAACACATGTACATTGGTACATGTTATGTATTTGAATATGTATGTGAATTTTATATAATTTTAGGATGTACATCTATTATTTAGGTGATATTTAAGTACATTTTGCATGATCATACATGTTGTTTAAAACAATCATAGATGGTTTTACATATTTATGTTCACATGAATATATGTACATAAAAATGATTGAAGTACATGTTTGAATATATGTAAAAATGATTGAAGTACAATACATATCGATGTATATATCTAAAAAAATCATAAAATGTACAGGTTAGAAGCCATACCATGGCCCCGCGCCAACGTCAAAACCTCATCAGGAGCAACTACAGGGGTTCATTCTCAGGTTGCTCTCACCGTGTCCACCACCAATTATTGGAATCCATCGAGGGCTCTACATCTAATAGCCATGAGGTGCTGGCTCCTCAAGCATTTGATAGCATTCATGGGGAGACTTTTTTACCTCTAGAGAAGCCTAAGGGTAGAAGAGTCTGTAGGAAATCCAGTATTCCGTAATCTATACAGCATCTACCCAGGAAAACCAACCCGCGTCTAGTTTATGATCCCATGATGGAGGAGAAAGGCGTTTGGGCTATGGACTCGGACTGTGCCTGGACCAAAGATTACGATGCAGAGTACCCAGTCGCTCCCATCATCCATGCAGCCCCTCTGAAGGCTCCTCAAATTCCCACAGCCGAGGAGGAAGCCATTGCTAGAGAACATGGGTGCCTGATAGAGGAAGAAGACCTGGCGACTAACGAAGATGAATGAACTCCATGATTATTCGTTTGCAAGGTTAATTTCTGTTGTTTGTCACCTCAGGGTATACTTCATCTCTTTTGTTTTTATATGGGCCACTAAATCTTTTGTATTACAAGACTATATGACACTCTTAAGGTGCTGGTTTCCTCCTTTGAGGCAGCCCCAAAGATATATCCAGTACACAACATTTTTCATTAATGTACATAGAAAAGCTACTTTCAGTTGATAGTAAATTGGAAATTACAAAACACGGACCACACATTTTGCATTCAAGAATGAATATTATTATTTACTTAATAGACACATGTCTAAAAGAAAATCGTGCAACTTGAAATTTGCATTATATCAACTATGTTAGATACAAAGATATGTGCATTTTGAAATATGTATGAAATCATTTAAGACTAGATAAGCTACATATGTATGTGTACACATGTGTATACTTTACGTATAATTTACTCGTGTGCACGTATCAAAACAATGTACATGTGAAAACACTTGTACATATAACACCAAAAGGAAGTTCAATTTTTAGTTGGGTTCTAGAAGTTCTAAGAGATGAATCAAAATAGAAGAAATTGTTGGACATTTTAATCAAAAAAATTCCAATGGAATTCCATCTTCAATGATTTGTTCGTGATCGGCTTTTGACATTTTCCATTTCTTAATTTTCAATTTTTCCTTTGATTGAACTTCTATCAACTTTATGTGTGTTGCACACACCAAGTGACTATATTGACAACTTATGACATCAGTTTCATAGTCTTGACAGTAAACAAAATCCCGACTTTGACGAGTTTGTTGGAAAAAATAACCTTTCAGTATAATAGACCCTCTGTCATATGTAAACCCGTCATCATCATAGTTTTCCTATAACTTCATCTTTCATTCAGTGCAATGCATCAAATAATCCTTCACATTTTCATTGTTAATAGTAGGTGCAACTACAACAAAAACATCTCCTGCATAATAAAACAAACTTATGTATTTAAATTTAGATTGAATAATTAACATGAAAAATTAAATTTGAAATTAACACATGTGTACTTGATTTTATTATCTATTTCTAGATCTCTATCATTTGAAAGGAATTGAAATGTTACCTTCTCTAACAAGATCAGAAACTTGATCACTTTCGAATGATATTGTAGTCTCCTCTGATTGAATTTATTCAAAGTTTGCAACGAACATTTTCCCCTTTGTATTTAGTTCTGTATGTTTCCAATACTTTACATACATTTTATTTTCACAAACATCAATGGATTTTGTGTTGTCTATGCAAACATGAAAAAAACAAAAATATTTTCTTTTATCCAATGCAAACAATTTTAGAAAACTTTGTTTTAATTGAATGCAATTTTTGAGTCCCTTTTATTATTTCAACGTCATCTCCAATCGATCTATCTACATATTGGACCCCAAATTCCAAAAAAACATATATGGAAAATTCAAACAAGAATATAAATATGTTATCAAAATACCATCATAGATAATCATTGTGATAAATACTGTTTAAAATTAGAAATCCAATAAAAATTAAATCATGTACCTTCATACTTCCCTTGATCGGTTAGTCTCATGGCTTAGTGCAACGATGTACCATTGAAAAACTTGTTCAGCTGAGACAAGTCGGTTTGCAGAGTGGTCCATTTGATATCTTCGAAGTGCTCATTTTATACATGCCCCTGAACCATCATGTTCTCCTTTTCCATGACCAGTCTCAAAGAAATTCCAAAAATGTTTAATGGGTGTTTTCATATGAAGACAATACAACCAAAAGAATGATCGTGAAGATTTGAATTGACCTGTGCATCCATCTGACCATACCCAATGTTCATTTAATTTTATTTCACGAGTTTTCAAGGAGTCATAAATATTTTCAAAACAATGTTGTACAAAATATGTATCATTAATACGATCGTCACTGATATAAAAGTGATATTCTTTAATAACATGCAGATTTTCACTGGTGCTTTCTGTATGATCAACATTTTGTTCAGCATGTCTATATAGAATATGGACAAGCATGGAGACTTGGTCCGAATGATAATATTCACTCTGTAATTATTTTTGTGGAACAAATGTGTATTTTTCTGCAAAATTGATTATTGACAAAATGGTCCCTGGTGGTAAAACTTCACGGGATTTTTTTAATTTCAAGTCATGCCATCAATATCTATGGGAATGCTTGGTGTATTTATAAATTTCTGCCTCAAAATTTCTCAAAAAATCTGTCATAAAACTTTCTTCTTATTGTAAATAAATTCTTTTAGCACTTGTAGTACTACTTGAGCCAATTGATGTATGGATATATTAATGTCTCTTCCATTTCAATTTTATGTTGGAAAATGATTGATCATTTATATCAGTACGATATTTGTTTTTAAATTTAGTCAAATTTTCACAATCATCGCATTTTTTACCACCAACATATTTCTTTTGGTAAAATAATTCATGTCTTTCTCTTCCACATAGAATTTGAGATATGAAATCATGGATAGTGGAAAGAGGAGGTGAATATTTCCAAAAATTTTTACCAAAATTAAGGAATGTGTCATAATATAACTAAAATTCCACATGATAATGACCACAACAAGTGTCACGTATAGTGATAGGTTTAACATACCATGGTTTTTGTTGCACAAAAGCACTGATTGAGACATCAATTTCACAATTCTCTTCTTTGAACTTGTTGAACAAGTCTATCTGAGTGGTGTCCAAGAAATGTTTTGCATATTCTTTGTACTAATTTCATGCCATTATTCTTCGCATCACATCCCTTTCTCTTGGTGAAACACGTGAATTTTTCATCAAATATTAATATATTATTTTTTTAACATTATCTCCAAGTCTATATTTGTTTGGTTGCCTACAAATAGCTGTCCAACAAGCGAGTTCATCATTTACATCTATTTGCAATCGAAATTTCTGATGTTTGTGAAAATTTTTTCGTGAAGCTCCTAATGCTTGTGCCATATATTTTACCAAGCGATTCTCTTTATTACTTGATGAAACCACTGCCATTTTTATTTTTCTACATGCATCTGAATCACTTTTCTTTCTAGATCTTATAATTTACTTTAGAGCACTATTTACATTTTGTATCACATTTTCCTTCATTTTTTTATCTTTTGTTGATTTTCGAATACCCAATAAAGTCATAGCCTCTTTTAATTTCTTTGATGTTAAGAGGCTTTTCAACATTTGGGCTTGAACTGCCATAGTTTCATATTTGAAGAACAAATTAATAATGTAATTAACACAATATCGTATAACATGGCCAAATTTTTTATCTCCATATGTGTTAGTGTCAAAATTTTCTAACATCTCATCATTGATATTGATTTCATCTATACATATTAGAATTAAATGTACATAATAAGTTTACATATTCAATAAATAATTAAATTAATAAATATGTATAATTTCAATAATGCATATTCAACATATATTTATGTACATACCTGGTGATTCAATTTCTTCACTTGAATTTCTTTCAACATTTTCACCATCTTCAATCATTGGCTCAATATCTCTTTCACTTTATCTTTCAAAATTTTGTATCTCATCATCAATGTTTTGAGGAATATATCCCTCTGTTTACATTGCAAAATATTTTTCAAATTAGTTCATCAAATAAAAATTAAGTTTCACAATACACTAGTCAAATTTTAAATATCAAATTTGTAATATTTATATTTACATACTTGCTTCAACTTCTAGTAGAGGTTGATTTTCCCTTTCAATATTTGAGTGTTCTTCTCTCTTTTTTTTTGCGATATTCTCTCTCCTTTTCTCTAAGTTCCTCAGCGTGTCTTTTTCGATCATATTTTCTCTTGCAATTCCTTCGATTTCCCATGATAATTGAGTATGAAGCTCAAAAAATTTCCTTCAAAAATTTAGACAAAAACTCAATTAAAAAAAGCATCACAAAAGATTTAATTTAAAAAAAAAAAAAACTCATTTTAAAAGTTTTGCACAAAAGCCATACTTCAACCCAAGGCACTTACTTCAAAAATTCCGTAAAAAAAAAATGTCTTTTAAAAATGAAATGAAGCTCAGAATATTTCCTTCCAAGTCTTGAAAAAAAAAATCATTTAAAAAGTTAGACAAAAACTCACTTTAAAAAATCATTATAAAAGATTTACTTCAACCCAAAACACTTACTCTAAAAAAATGTCACTTTAAAAAATACCTCGAAAAAATGTCCATTGAAAATTAAGCCCAACCTCTTAAAAAATGTCAGTTTAAAAAATGTCTCCAAAAAAATTTCCTTTGAAAATTAAGCCCAAAAAACCTCTAAAAAAATGTATCTTAAACAAAATACCTCCAAAAGATGTCCTTTGAAAATTAAGCCCAAAAAGCCTCTAAAAAAAAATCACTTTAAAAAATACCTCCAAAAAATGTCATTTGAATATTAAGCCCAAAAAGAGTCCTTTGAAAATTAAGCCCAAAAAAATTCCTTTGCACAATCAACCCAAATGAAGAAATATATTATATATTGTTATTTTTTACAATTAATTTAAGATCTTTTATTTCAATTCATCACATTCAATAACTCAAATTAACTCATTATATTTCTTTAACCAATATGTTATATCATGGAAAACATATTTAGAAACCATTTTATTAAACCAGAATGTATAATAGTAAGTCATTAGATAAATATGCATGCTAAGTTATGACAATAAGTAGACTACTATTCCCCATTGTGGGTGTGCAATCGCTATGAGAATGTAGAATTTAAAGGGATTAGATAGTTGAGGGGAGTAGAGATCAAGGGATCCACCCACGTAGCAACCAACACATGTGGGATCACATGTAAAGGGTATGTTTGAAACAATGGTTTCTAGTTTGTTCAATGGTGTGAGGTTGGCAAAGATTGAATATCCAAAAGTTAACCGTGAGGAACATAAAATTAACTTTGTATATCAATAATGTGTTGGAGATACATGTAAGTAATCCTCCACATTTTCGGCATTATTGCACTTGTAGGCCATGCTTTCACTAGTTTTTGGCTCCATGTTATTTATAAAAGTCTAAAATTTAATCCTTTTCTATGGTGGATTCTTTGAGGGTGAATGAAAAAAAATCAGATGCAAACCTAGATATGATTTCACAAACTTCATAATACTCTCAGAGAATTAGGGTCCTCCATGGCCTTTCCCTCTCATGGGGGATTTCAATATTTCTCTATTTTATGTGGGTGGCATACAAGTTCTTGTTTTTTTAGTCCCGTCTCTTTTCTTTTGATTGTATTCTTATATTTTTATTTGATGGTTCATGTATTTGGACTGATTATGTGGTATTTATTCGAGGTGTCTAAGTTTCTCTATAGTAGGTTAGCGCACCATTTTTGTGTTATTGGTGTTGAGTATCCATTAATATCATGGTTTTTATTTCATGAATTTATAGTGTTATTGCTTGTCTTGCTTCCTTTTGTTTTATCTTATCATTTGTGGAAATTTCTCTTGACCCCTATTATTTCGTATCTTGGTACTCCCTGACTACTAGAATTAAACTCTCGTGGAACTTTCCTACAACTCTATCTTTCCCTGTTCCTTCTCAGGCCACCTATTTCACCATACCTAGAGCTTCATTATATACTAATAGAAGTGGAAGAAGAAGATCAAGGTTTCCATAAATGTCCAAAACACAATAAGGGTAAGAACATTCAACAACAAAGTACATCCATTTAACCCTTCCTAGGATAAGAATCGAAATTCATGATGTTGAGAGGGAAACCCAAATATAAGGAGATTCATTTTATATGTAGAGGTAAATGAGGAGCTTGGGGAATGGATCCTTGATACTAGAAACACAAGGACTAGAAAATATAGGTACATGAAGATAGTTGCTATTTACTGAAAAATTGAAAACAATTATTGTGAAGGTACTAGTTGAGTGCTCTAAGGCTCAACAATAAATTATATTGAGAATAGAGGAAGTTCTTCTACATCAGAGAAGACTAGATGAAAATGTGCTCGCTAAAAAGCTTTCATACCAAAAGTTTACTAACTCCATAGAAGATACAAACCCTCTTGATATCATGCAAATTGAATATCCCTCTAGTTAAATGTTATTTCTAATTTACTTTGTTTTGTTTCATCACAAAGCCCTATTTGTTAACACGAAATAAATAAACTGAATTACAAAACAATTTATTAGATTCTTTTAGCTTATTCTATCCAGTTAACTTTGTGAGCATATTCAAAGAATTTCAGATAATTATGGAACTGTTTCTATATTATTGGTTCGGTTTTCCTAATGGTAGTCTAGCTAGCACAGAAAGGATATTTTTCATTTTTTATATGAATCAATATGAATTATTAGTTGAACTACAGAAAAAAAGGCAAGTAGACTACTACACTAACTCAAATATACAAAAAAACCAAACAAAGTATAGAGTACACATATATGTCTACTTGTAAGAAAAACCAATAAAAATATTATGATAGTCTGGAGTATAATGCATTTTTGATTTTTTATCATATAAGGATATCACTTGATTGCATTTATCTTACTATGGTCCTCAAGGAAAATCTCATGGAAAAAACTAAGAGATGCTTCTCCATACTTGTGGGCAGCATCCCTAGTAAACTCGTCACTATAGATTAGTGTTCCTAACCCAAGGGGGTTTCAACTGAGTTATTGTCATCATATAACTAAACAAATTACCAACAACATTGGAAAAGATTAATTGAGGCAACTCATTGGCTTGTAAATATTCAAAAAAAAATTGACCTGGACCCTTAAGAACTTAAGAAAAGGTGAAATTTCTTTTACCTTGATATCCTTAATCAAACCATGAAAGGAAATTATTTCATGATTGGAATTTGAACCTAGATAAAGATGATACTAATTTTTCCTTGTAACCACTGAAGCTAGATTCTAGACCTAATTGACACTTAATTGCATTTATCAATGTATGCCTAGATATAAATGCATGATCAACTTGTTATTTACATCCATATGTTATCCTCAAATATCTAAAAATATGAGAAGTCATCTGAAAAGGGCACACAAGATGCTCATGAATGTAAAAACTACATAAATATTACATAAATTAAGATCCCAAAGGGGTTTTAGCTTGAGCAGGTATCTTTGATCAATACCATCTAAACCTAATTTAAGAAGGTTTCCTATTTTTGCATATAGCTCGAAACATTAACTACAATTAAGGCCACTTAGTAAAAAATATTCAAAACACATGGATTTGTGAAATTATAAAAATTGCCCTCATTTTTTATAATTTACAACATCCTTCTATTTCTAGAATCCCTTGTTTATCCCATTAATCTCTTGAAGCATTCACAATGTTTTAGATGTAGTTGGAATAAATATCAAAACCAGTACCAACATGAGGGTTCCTGTGGCTACAACCTAAAGAGAAATGGTTTGACTTGTCAATTATAACATGGCTATGAGGTTTTTTCATCGAATATATAAAGATCTTTAACATTATTTTGTCGATGTTATATGCACCAATTTTTTTCTTAAAAATACAATATTTAATACCCTAAATTTTAGTGATGCACCAAACTTTTTCCTAAATACATACCACACAATGCCCAATTTACATAAACCTCAAAAACTTATATGTCTACCAAAATAAGATACATATGCTATAATTTCCAACCATCACTAAAATCATTACATCTAAATACTTATAATATCAAATAACATATTAGTAATTAATGGGTACTCATAAAATTTCTTTTAACAATTACAACACATTTTTCATTTCTTAATCTCAATCATTAAATATTGTATAGAATTTTTTACATCAATACAAACACAATTATAGTCTAATTTTCCTTTTATATAGTTCATTCATTATTTGGTATTTTTGTTCATGCTTATCTAAATAAAGATTAATTAATACAATTACAACCATTCTATTTTTTAATGTTCACATTTTTCATATAAACCTATAAGATTTGAAGATGAAAATAATATCGCTTAATAGCATTGAAGTAAATAGAAAATGATAAATGTTGTCCATATAGGGACAAGTCATGTCGATTTTATGCAAACAATATACATAACTTTCATGGGGGTATATGACACGCAACTTTTCCTTTTATAAAAAATTTGATTCATATGATGAGAATCATATGGAGCCACAAAAAGTTGAGCACAGCTTCTTGTCGAAGGCCCACCATATGGAAAGTTGATTATATGGTGTATGGTGAGTGTAGTAGAGGGTATGCAATTACATGGAAATTTTATTATTGTTTATACAATAATTATTATCTTCACAATAATTTAATTATTATCTTACAATAAAATTTAATTCAATTGTAATAGCTATGAAATGTTGAGGGGTACTCGTTTTTCTAAAGATACTTAAAATTTGTAACTGATGTCAACCACTCACTATTGCAACTAATAATATAGGGTTAATATAATATGATTACAAGAATGAGCATGTTTTTCGAAACACTAAAATTTTAATAAAGATTATTGCTAGGGGAGGTGTTGTTACATAAAGTTACATTAATTTTTTTTAAATATATGTTAATTATTTAATAAAAAATAAAGAATAATATATTTATGTTAATTATTGTTGAGATTTTATTTCTTATTTTTTAATTAAATCTGGAGGAAAATCTCATGTAGGTGACAACAATAGGATTTGTTGCTACATTGGCTCCATTAGTTTCTGATGAGGAGTTAATGCATCCTATATTTGTTGTGAGAGAATTTATGAGTTTGTTGCAATTTCCAGCTATAAAATGTAAGCCCGTAGAGGCAAGTGTGCATAATGAGGAATGTGCTGTGAGGAAGAGCTGAGCAGATGAGAAACTCTGCTATTGTATTTCTGCTGTTGATGAATGAGATTGCCGATGCCCTGTTAGGTGGACGTAGCCCAGATTGGTTGGGTGAACCACGTTAAAAATATGTTGTCTTTATGTGTGTTTGAATGCTGTGTGTTTTGTATGTTTATTTTGTTATTCCGCTGCTGAGCTCAACAATTGGTATCGGAGCATGAAGTTGGAGACAGAGCGACGTTGGTGGTAGCAAGCGTAAGAACGCTGGAGGAACCGTGGGTCTGGTTCTGCGCTTCATTTGTTCTGCAGAGCCGTCGCTGTACTTTGGTGAGCCTACAGCGTTAGATGTGGACAAAAAGCGGCTGCCGGTGGTCGCAGCGTTGAATGGTGAGCGTACAGCGTTGAATTACTGCACAAAACGACAGGTGCTGTTGCATTAAGTATTTGAAGGATGCAGGTTGCGTTAAGACAATGTCAAACGGTGATTGCTGAGCACAGTTTGATAAAAAAAACAAAAACGTGAGTCGTTTGCCATTGTTTTTTTGAAAGTTCATTATTAAAATCGTTTTTGGAGTATCAATGGTATGCAAGTGCCATTTTAAATCGATTTATTGGAATGCTCACTTTTGAAGTTCGTAAAATCGATTTGTATGGGCTTTGTTTTGGTTACGATTTAAGTCGATGTTATTAAATTGTCATTTTCACATGGTATTTTGAAGTGGAATTTATTTGAAGTTTTAAATCGATTTGAACTGGAGCTTAAGGTCGATTTTAAGTGGAGCTTAAGGTCGATTTGTTTTATTATAAATCGATTTGTTTTATTATATATCGATTTGAAGTGGAGCTTAAGGTGGATTTGTTTTATTATAAATCGATTTGAAGTGGAGCTTAAGGTGGATTTGTTTTATTATATATCGATTTGAAGTGGAGCTTAAGGTGGATTTGTTTTATTTGACATGCCACTCGATTTGCATTAAGTACAGTGATGCAATGTGTTTTTAAAAATTGATTGGTAATTATTTAATGCTATTGGTATATGTATTAAGGGAAAGGCACTTTAAAGGTGAAGGGTATATTTTTTTTTTAAGGACATTCTTTATTAAAAAGGGCATTCTTTATTAAAAAGTTGAAATTGGAGATTTTGTGACACGAGTTACTAATTGAATTACTGCACAAAACGATAGGTATTGGAAATTCGATTTGAAATTTGGAGAAATCCAACGTTGAAATGACTGCCGTATTCAAATGCTAGCGTGGAAATGAGTGCTATTGCAATAAGTTTTTTTCAAAAATCGATTTTAATGAAGCGTATTTGAAGGTGATGTAGCGTGCTGTGGCCAGGAGCGTATTTTAATTGCCATTCAATTCAATGCCATCAAGTTAAAATCGATTTTATTTTTTGCAAATTGAAAATAAATTGCAATGTTTAAGAAACAAAAACAAATCGATACATATAAAATAAAAAGAATTTGAATTTACATTGAATTGTAATAATTCAATGTGTATTTAAAAAAAAAAATCGATTTGCATTAAAGGTTTTTAACATCGATTTATATAAATCGATTTGAGGGGTGATTTTAAAATTAAATCGATTTTTGTTAAAGATGGGTGGCACTTAGAATTCCATTATATGGAATTTAGAAGGAGGCATTTTTTATTAATTTGAAAAGTTTATTATATGCCATGATATTATAAGGTGAAGGGCATTTAGAAATTGATTTGAATATTAAATTGCCATTTGCACATGGTATTAAAGAAGGAAAGACATTTTATAAAGGTGTAGGGTATATTTTTTTTTTAAGGGCATTTTTTATTAAAAAGGGCATTCTTTATTCAAAAGTTGCAATTGGAGGTTGTTTTTTGTGACACAATATGGAAAAAACACAAAGTGCCCGGTTTGAGATCGAGAATTTCAATGGCAAAAACAACTTCGAGATCTGGAAAGTGAAGATGTATGATCTACTCGTGCAACAAGGCGTGGCGAAGGCGCTGTTGGGAAAATCCAAACAGCCTTACACCATGACAGATGATGAATGGAGTGATCTGGATAAAAGAGCACTGAGCGGCATTCGACTGTGTTTGGCGGATGATGTTTTGCTTAACATCGTGTTAGAGAAAACTGCTGCTAGTTTGTGGTCAAAGCTTGAAAAGTTGTACATGACAAAATCCTTAACTAATAGGATTCTTCTGAAGTGACAGTTGTACAGCTTGCGCATGAAAGAAGGTACGACGTATATGATCATCTCAATACCTTTAATACTCTCCGGTGCAGTTAGAAAGTGCTATAGAAGTAAAATTGAATCGAAGATAAAGTCAGAATTTGTGTTATGCTCATGTCTCGAGTCTAGTAATCATTTTTTTACTTCTATAAGTCTTAGTTCATCAGAAACCCTTGAATTTGATGATGTTTTTGGAGCTTTGTTGTCCTAAGAAACAAGGAAGAGGTAAAATTCAAAAACCTCTACATCAGAAGCAATGATGGTCAGAGGTCGTTCTAAAGAAAGACACTTCAGTAAGAACAACAACTCGCGTTCAACATCGAAAGGGAAGAAGAGTAAGGTAAAGTGTTGGTTTTGTGGCAAATCAAGACATTTGAAGAAGGACTATTGGAAGAGACAAAAAACATCCAAAGGAGACTCTTCGACAAGAAAGAAATAAGCAAACACGACAGATACAGGTTTGGCATCCATTTCAGGTATGAGTGATGAAGTTTTATCAGTTGGTTTGTCTAATCATGATCAACATTGGCTGTTAGATTTTGGTGCGTCAAATCACATGTGCATTCATAGAGAGTAGTTTAAAACTTATAAATCAATCAATGATGGAGTTGTTTACATGGGAAATGATGTCTCGTGTAATATTGTGGGAATTGGAATCATCCAGATTAAAATGTTTGATGGGACACATAAAATTCTAAATGATGTAAGACATGTACCTGAACTAAGAAAAAACCTCATTTCACTAGGAGTACTAGACACTAATGGATATAAAACATTTATTCAAGGTGGAGTAATGAAAGTTTATAAAGAAATTTTACTAGTAATGAAAGCAAATAAGGTTGGAAATCTTTTTCAGTCAGAAGGAAGAACAGAGTCAGATCATGCTTCTACAGTATCTGAAAACAACAGTAATTCTATTCTTTTATGGCATCAAAGGTTGGGCCATATGAGCAAAAGAGGATTAAAAATTTTATATGATCGTAGGTTACTTCCTAGTTTAAAATCTTCTAAGTTATATTTCTGCAAACATTGTCTGTTTGGGAAACAAAGCAAGAAGAAGTTTAAAACTGGAAAACATACTAGTAAGGGAATCCTTGATTATATCCATTTTGATGTTTGGGGTCCATCTCCTACAATATAATATGGAGGATCGTCATATTTTGTATCTTTTATTGATGATTTCTCTATAAAAGTGTGGGTCTATATGTTAAAGAAAAAGTTTGATGTGTTCACAGTTTTCAAACAGTTTAGAGCATTAGTTGAAAACATCACTGGAAGAACCATTAAATGTTTTAGAACTAAAAATGGTCGTGAGTTTACTTCAAAGGAATTTGATAATTATTGCAAGGACGCTGGGATCGAAAGACATAAAACCACTCTATATACTCCTCAGAAAAATGGAGTTGCTGAATGCATGAACAAGACTCTCTTAGAGAGAGCAAGAGGTATGCTTAGTAACGCCAATTTGCAGAAGGAATTGTGGACAAAAGCAGTTTCTATGGCTTATTATTTGATAAATCAATCACCATCAACTGCAATAGGATGCAAAATTCCTGAAGAGGTATGGAAAGGTCATCCTTGTGACTATTCTAAATTGAAAGTTTTTCGTTGTGATGCATATGCTCTAATTCCGAAACATCAACGTTCTAACTTAGATCCTAAATAAAAAAGATATATCTTTGTTGGACATGGTGATGGAACTAAGGGATATAGGTTGTGGGATCCTACTACTCACAAGATGATCATTAACAAAGATGTTAAATTTAATGAATCTTCACTTGAAAATCCAGATGTAGATGAGAAATTGAAACAGGATAATGTACCTAAGTTTCAACACATTCAGTTTGAAACCAGTTCAAATACTAATGATAGTCCAGATGAACAAGTTTCAGATGCAAATCATGAACAAGTTTCAGATGCAGATCATGAACATGTTTCAGATGCAGATCATGAAGAAGCTCCACGATATTATCATATTGAAATCAGGAAGTGTACTCAAACATCTTTGGCGATGTCTATTAGAATTAATTTAATTTCCTAAAAGGTATGATGATTATGTTACTGGGTTGTTTAATCAAGTAACGATGATGAACCTTGTATTATCATGAAGCTATGAAGGTTCAAATAAAGGGTGGGTGGAAAGAGGCTACAAGGACGATGAAGGCGTTAGCGAAGAATGCCACATGGGATTCAGAACTTCAAAGACAAAAAACTGTGGGATGGGTAAGGTTTACAAATTGAAGAAGGGTGTTGATGAGATAGCTGCATGACTCGTGACAGCGAGGTTGGTCGCGAAAGGTTTTTCTCGTAGTGATGCGACTTTCATGAGATTTTTCACCAAGCTTGTGAAAATTGTTTAATTGACTGTATACATGTTGCTTTGCATTTGATTGAATATCACAATTTAATATGCACAAAACTGTTTTATACGAGATTTAGATGAAGAGATTTATATGGAACAACCTGAAGGGTTTGTTCAAAATCACAACAAGAAATTTGTCTGCAGGCTCAAGAAGTAATTGTATGGTCTGAAGCAGTCACCAAGACAATGGTACAAGAAATTTGATTCTTTCATGATGAGCCAAAATTATATAAGAAGTGAATATGATCATCGTGTTTAATTTAAGAAATTGCTAATGGCATGTTCATTATCTTAGTGTTGTATAAGCTGATCTATGCTTTTAGCAAGCAAAAACATAACTGAGATCAACAGGTTAAAGGCTCAGATGGCTATGACGTTTGATATTAAAGATCTAGGAGCAGCAAGACAGATTTTTGGCATGGAGATTTTAAGAGACAGGAGAAATGGTAAGTTATGGCCATCAAAAAAGAAGTATATTGAGAAAATACTCTTGAGGTTTGGTATGAACAATGTGAAGCCTGTTTCAGTCCCTCTAGCTTCTCATTTTAAACTTTCTTCAAGTTTATGTCCTAACACTAATGAAGAAAAGGAATATATGTCTCGAATTCCATATGCCAATGTAGTAGGTTGTTTTATGTATGCGATGGTTTGTACTCGACCAAATATTTCACATGCAGTTGGGGTTGTCAGCAAGTAAATGGAAAATCCAGGGAAAGAACATTGGTCAGCAGTTAAATGGGTGCTTCGGTATCTGAGATGCACAAGTGATTATTGTATCACTTATAACAGAAGCAGTGAATATGTTTGTGGATATGTTGACTCCGATTTTGCAGGTGATTTGGATAAGAGAAGGTCAACTTCAGGGTATGTATTTACTCTTGCAGGTGGAGCTATTAGCTGGATGTCAAAGCTACAAAACATTGTTGCTTTATCCACTACAAAATCAGAATACATAGCTGCTTCGCATGCTTGCAAAGAAGAAGTTTGGTTGAAAGGTTTGTTTGGTGAGTTTGGTAGGTTGCAGGACAGCATTAAGTTATTTTGTGATAGTCAAAGTGCAATTCACTTGGCTAAAAATCCGGCCTATCATAGTAAATCAAAGCATATACCTATCAAGTACCATTTTGTAAGACAAGTTATCACTGAAAGGGGAGTCTCTCTAGAAAAGGTGCATACAAAGGAAAACTGTGCAGACATGTTCACGAAACCAGTGTTGTTAGAGAAGCTACGATGGTGTCTGGCTTCTCTTGGCTTGCAGAAAAGATAAAAATAATAATGGAACGAGGTATCAGGTTAATTGTTGTCAAGGTGGAGATTGTTGAGATTTCTTTTTATTATTTTTGGAGAAAATCTCATGTAGGTGACAACAATAGGATTTGTTGCTACATTAACTCCATCAATTTCTTATGAGGAGTTAATGCATCCTATATTTTTTGTAAGAGAATTTATGAGTTTTTTGCCATTTCCAGCTATAAAATGTAAGCCCGTAGAGGCAAGTGTGCATAAGGAGGAATGTGTAGTGAGGAAGGCTGATCAGAAGAGAAACTCTGCTATTGTATTTCTGTAGTTGATTAATGAGATTGTCGATGCCTTGTTAGGTGGACGTAGCCCAGATTGGTTGGGTGAACCACGTTAAATCTGTTGTTCTTTGCGTGTTTTTCTGTGTGTGTGTTCGTAGTTTAAT